>CAJGYO010000012.1:46739900-47339900 GCA_904845875.1 Miscanthus lutarioriparius
TGTGTCCTTTAGTACACCATCCGAGCCTAACGCGCAACAATTATAAATTTACTAGTCGGTGCTTGTTCGAAACACTGACAGATACCTCCGACGCGGCCTCCGCCGTCACCACCGGGATCACCGCCAACACCATCATCGCCGCCACCGCTGTACTGATGACCGACCTAAGGGGCGCCGCCCCCTAAAGGGAAGGACCCACTGCCACCACCCTGCTCTCCCCGCCGCTCGCCATGGTGCGCTGCAAGGTGGGCCTCCAATCCTCCCGCATGGGAGTTGGGGCGATGCTTAGCCCTGTCAACATCCGGCCACTGTCAAAAAAGTATAGGTCAGTCACACTCCAAAAAACTCAACAGCAAGATCGAAAAGAAACAAAGAAAGGCATACCGGAATGTAAGCGGTACGACTCTGAAACCCTGACCGACTTCAACGGGCCCGTAGGGCGAGGACCGCTCCCAGGCTGTGACCCACGCCCCCTCACTTCAACCAAGGGCAGAGTCGACCCAACCGGCTCCTGCTCAGCCCGTGAATCACCACGACCTTCAGCTCGAGGCACACCAACCGGAGCAGCTGGCGGGGCATCCTCCCATGGTAGGTCGCTCGCTGGCTCCAGCTTCGATGACACGTGGGTGCGAGCCCGCTCTTCCGACCGCCTGGCCTATCCCGCCATGCCCACAGCAGGAGGGGACAACACTGGCAACGCCTCAGAAGGGCGCGGTGACCGCGTTCGCTTCGCCTCCCGTTCGCCGACGACGTCCACGCTCGTGGCACGCTTCCTCGGCACAGGAACATCGCTGTGCCTCTCTACCTCCTACTTACCGCTAGCGGACACGGCCGTAGGATCGCGACGCTCCGCCGAGGTCACAACGACCTCCCGGCTTTCCTCCTCCTCGGAGAAGATCATGTCATCACCCACCTCCATGGGGTCCTCCGACTCGAGCTCTGACTCGACGTCGCTCCTGTTTTCCCTAGCCCGCACATGCCGGGCGATCTCCATCTCCTTCACATGCTTTCGCCGAGCCTCCTCGGCTTTCTTATTCTTCCTCTCAACTGCTGCCTCCTTCTAAGTGGTCTGCCGGGCCGCACCCTTCGGTCCCTTCGGAAGGTGCGGCCAGGCCTTGTAAGCTTCAAGTCCCTACAAAACAAGTGACTCAAAATCGAAAAACAGGAGAGCAAAGGGGGAAAGAACTCGGAGTAAAGGAAGGGGAGCATACCAGTTTGGACACCATCATGGCATTGAGAGGTCCGGGCTTTCCATTGAGGTTCTCTTTGGGCCTCAGCTGTAGCACCCGGTCAAGGTGACTCCAGACCTCGTCGTTTGGCTACTCCTCCAGCAACGCACGGTCGAGGTTTGTTGGGCCATTGTACTTCCACATCGGCCGCATCCTCTCCGCCAGCGGAGCGACCCAACGGCAGAAGAGGGTGTGGAACACCCGCACCCCATCAAGGCCACGCCGCACGAGCTTCTGAAGCTCTGCCTCGATAATCTCCACCTTCTTCTTCTGCCGGCTGGCGGGGCCCCATGACCAGCTCTCCAGCTTCTCTGGCCTCCTACCAGTGAAAGGCGGGAACGGTGCCTCCACCGGGTTCCTGATGTAGAACCATTCCCTGTGCCACACCCGATTGGAATCGCAGGGGGTATACACAGGGTACGAGCCCCCCACGCTCGGTTTCTTCTGCAACACGAAGCCCCCCACTGGCGCGATCATGAGCGGCTTCCCCTCCGACAAAGCTCGCCCAGAGAACATCCACCGGAAGAAATCCATGTGTGGCTCCATCCCGAGGAAGGCCTCACACACGGTGATGAAGCCGGCGATATGCAGCACCCTAGTCGGATTGAGGTGCTACAGCTCCAAACCTCACTCATTAAGGAGCCCACATAGGAACCAGTGCGCGGGGTGTCCTAACCCGCGCTCATGAAAAGCGAGGAAGGAAACAACCTCACCAGCCCGAGGTTGCGGGAAATCCTCCCTCCTAGGAGCCCTCTAGTGCGCCACCTCCTTCAGCAGTTGAAACCCCTTCTCGACGAAGGCAGCCACCACCGACTCCCTCACGATGGATGACCTATAGCTCAACATTTTGCTCTAGGTTCGCTAATGGATCTGTGAGTTTTTCTCCTCTCCCTCGCTCTCCCCTTTTCTCTCCTAGGAACCGCCACGACACTCAGATGCTCTTGGCAAGAAGGAAGAAAGAGAAGAGACGGCAGATGAGGAATAGGCGAAGGAACGGGTCAAAAGCCCTCTCCCTTCTCCTACTTAAAGAAAGAGGCACAATAGTTGGGAAAGGCGCAGCGATCAGGGAAAGGCAAAACGATGGGGGCAAAAAATCCTCTTCCTTCCCCCATTCAATGCGGATGGGATACGATGGGAAGCGCCCTGACCGATGGGACGCACCCTGCCCGACAGAACGGTGCCTGGTCAAACAGGATGTGGCCTAGGTATGGCCCACCACTACCGCACGTCGGGCACATGAAACAAGGTGCCATTGCGTGTAGGCGGCCCTTCGCCTTCCCAGGCGGGACTTGGAAAAGCCCAACGACAGGATCTCCGCCAGGAGAGACCAACGGGCTTCCTAAGTCGATCGAACGGCTCAGGCAAACACCGAGAGACAGGTAAGGAGCAGAGGGACACCCCATGTGGGCCATGCCGACTCTGTCACGAACGACGAGTGTGGATCCCGGTCGGACATTTCTGATTGGAGCTCTTCAAACCCCATCACTCGAGTCACCAAGGTAACATTACCAACCCCCACTATTTCTTTATATAATCATTCGTTCATCTATACACGCATTCATTCATTCCATACATCCGAGGCATCGCATATGCAGTTAAATGCATCACAACGCTCCATGTTGCGTCATGAAGCGAAAGTTGCCTCATTCAACATGAGCAACGACCGGCCGAGGTTTGAAGGTCGGCCCACGAAGGGCTCGAGGCCGCCTCGCATCAAACAGAGCCAGGGGAGAAAACATAGATGAGCCCCGAGCGGCCCTCGCCCAGTCTACCCCGAAGCAGACAGTGTCATCTCAACCTTCTTGTTCGATCCTAAACCTCTGCCAAACCCATAGAATCTCCATTGAGGGGAGGCCAGCGGGCCACCTGAGTCAGTCTCCAAAACGACCCAGGCATCTACCGGGTTGCAGGTTAAGGAGCAGTGGAATGTCATATGAGGGCTATGCCGACCCCGTCATGAACGGCGGACCCGGATTTCACTCGATCATACCCGTTAGCGTGCTCACTGAGCGCATCACTCGAGCCTGAGCCATCAAAGCAAGCGACGTTAGCTCAGCCCCTCAGGTTGTGAGAAACCGTGGATGGGGTAATGCAAAAAACTCAACCGACCCCCACCAAGCCCAAATAGGGCTCAGGGGCTCAAGACACCCAAACTGCCTCGGCTGTGCACGATGGGTCCACGAGCTCCATCTCGCCCGATCCCTAAACAAATTGCCTCGGCTGCACGATAGGTCCGTGAGTCCACCTCACCCGATCCATTGGTTGCGCCCGACGTTAGGATCCACGAGCTCTGTCTCGCCCGATCCCTAAACTACCTTGGCTACACACGATGGGTCCACGAGTCCACCTCGCTCGATCCCTCGGCTGCGCCCGACGCAAGGATCCACGAGCTCCATCTCGCCCGATCCCTAAACTGCCTCGGCTGCGCACGATGGGTCCGCGAGTCTGCCTTGCCCGATCCCTCAGCTGCGCCGGACGTAAGGATTTGCGAGCTCCATCTCGCCCGATCCCTAAACTGCCTCGGCTGCGCATGATGGGTCCGCGAGTCCACCTCACCCGATCCATCGGCTGCGCCTGACGTTAGGATCCACGAGCTCCGTCTCGCCCAATCCCTAAACTACCTTGGCTACGCACGACGGGTCCGTGAGTCCGCCTTGCCCGATCCCTCAACTGCGCCCGACGCAAGGATCCACGAGCTCCATCTCACCCGATCCCTAAACTGCCTCGGCTATGCGCGACTGGTCCGCGAGTCTGCCTTGCCCGATCCCTCAGCTGCGCCAGACGTAAGGATTTGCGAGCTCCGTCTCGCCTGATCCCTAAATTGCCTCGGCTGCGCACGATGGGTCCACGAGTCCGCCTCGCTCGATCCATCGGCTGCGCCCGACGTTAGGATCCGTGAGCTCCATCTCGCCCAATCCCTAAATTGCCTCGGCTGCGCACGACGGGTCTGGGAGTCCACCTCGCCTGATCCCTCGGCTGCGCCCAATGCAAGGATCCGCGAGCTCCGTCTCGCTCGATCCCTAAACTGCCTCTGCTGCGCACGATGGGTCCGCGAGTCCACCTCGCACGATCCCTTGGCTGTGCCCAACACAAGGATCCGCGAGCTCCGTCTTGCCCGATCCCTAAACTGCCTCGGCTACACACGACGGGTCCGCCTCGCCCGATCCCTCGGCTGTGACCGACGTAAGGATCCACGAGCTCTGTCTCACACGATCCCTAAACTGCATCGGTTGCGCATGATGGGTCCGCATGTCCACCTCGCCCGATCCCTCGGCTACGCTCGACGCAAGGATCCGCGAGCTCCGTCTCACCCGATCCCTAAACTGCCTTAGCTGTGCACGATGGGTCCGTAAGTCCGCCTCACCCGATCTCTCGGTTGCGCCCGACATAGTGATCTGTGAGCTCTGTCTCGCCCGATCCCTAAACTGCCTCGGCTATGCATGATGGGTTTGCGTGTCCACCTCGCCTGGTCCCTCAGCTGCGCCCGACGCAAGGATCCGCGAGCTCCATCTCGCTCGATCCCTAAACTGCCTTGGCTGCCCATGACGAGTCCGCAAGTCCACCTCGCGTGATCCCTCGGCTACGCCCGACGCAAGGATCCACAAGCTTTGTCTCGCCCAATACCTAAACAGCACCCAGCTACGCACGACAGGTCCACGAGTCCGCCTCGCCCTATCCCTCGGCTGCGCCCGACGCAAGGATCCACGAGCTTCGTCTCGCCCGATCCCTAAAGCGCCTCATTGCGCACGACGGGTCCCATGATCCGCCTTGCCCGATCCCTCATTGCGCGGCCGGACGTAAGGATTTGCGAGCTCCGTCTCGCCCGATCCCTAAACTGCCTCGGCTGCGCACGATGGGTTCGCGAGTCCGCCTCACCCGATCCATCGGCTGCGCTCGAAGTTAGGATCCGCGAGCTCCGTCTCAGCCAATCCCTAAACTACCTCGGCTGCGCATGATGGGTCAGTGAGTCTGCCTTGCCCGATCCCTCGACTACGCCCGACGCAAGAATCCACGAGCTCCATCTCACCCGATCCCTAAACTGCCTCGGCTGCGCGCGACGGGTCCACGAGTCTACCTTGCCCGATCCCTCAGCTAAGCCGGACGTAAGGATTTGCGAGCTCCGTCTTGCCCGATCCCTAAATTGCCTCAGCTGCGCTCGATGGGTCCGCGAGTCCGCCTCGCCCGATCCATCGGCTGCGCCCGACGTCAGGATCCGCGAGCTCCATCTCGCCCAATCCCTAAACTGCCTCGGCTGCGCACGACGGGTCCGTGAGTCCGCCTCGCCGATCCCTCGACTGCGCCCGATGCAAGGATCCGTGAGCTCCATCTCGCTCGATCCCTAAACTGCCTCGACTGCGCACGACGGGTCCACGAGTCTGCCTCGCCCGATCCCTTGGCTGTGCCCAACGCAAGGATCCATGTGCTCCGTCTCGCTCGATCCCTAAACTGCCTCGGCTACGCATGACGGGTCCGCCTCGCCCGATCCCTCGGCTGCGACCGACGTAAGGATCCATGAGCTCCGTCTTGCCCGATCCCTATACTGCCTCGGCTGCGCACGATGGGTCCGCATGTCCGCCTCACCCGATCCCTCGGCTACGCCCGACGCAAGGATCCGTGAGCTCCATCTCACCCGATCCCTAAACTGCCTTAGCTGTGCACGACGGGTCCGCAAGTCCGCCTCACCCGATCTCTCAGTTGCGCCCGACACAGTGATCCGTGAGCTCTGTCTCACCCGATCCCTAAACTGTCTCGGCTGTGCACGATGGGTTTGCGAGTCCACCTCGCCTGATCCCTCAGCTGCGCCCGACGCAAGGATCCACGAGCTCCATCTCGCCTGATCCCTAAACTGCCTCGGCTGCCTATGACGGGTCCGCGAGTCCTCCTCGCCTGATCCCTCGGCTACGCCCGATGCAAGGATCAGCGAGCTTTGTCTCTCCCGATATCTAAACGGCACCCGGCTACGCACGACGGGTCCACGAGTCCGCCTCGCCCTATCCCTCGGCTGCGCCAGACGCAAGGATCCGCGAGCTCCATCTCGCCCGATCCCTAAACTGCCTTGGTTGCGCATGATGGGTCCGCGAGTCCGCCTCACCCGATCCATCATTTTGCGCCGACGTTAGGGATCCACGAGCTCCGTCTCGCCAATCCCTAAACTACCTCTTACGCACGACGACGGGTCCGTGAGTCCGCCTTTGCCCGATCCTCGATCATTGCGCTTCGACGCAAGGATCCACGAGCTCCATCTCACCCAATCCCTAAACTGCCTCGGCTGCGCGCGACGTGTCCACGAGTCTGCCTTGCCCGATCCCTCAGCTACGCCGAACGTAAGGATTTGCGAGCTCCGTCTCGCCTGATCCCTAAATTGCCTCGGCTGCGCACGATGGGTCCACGAGTCCGCCTCACCCGATCCATCGGCTGCGCCCGACGTCAGGATCCGCGAGCTCCATCTCGCCCAATCCCTAAAGCGCCTCATTGCGCCACGGCAGTACGTGTCTGGGAGTCCACCTCGCCTGATCCCTCCGCTATGCCCGATGCAAGGATCCGCGAGCTCCGTCTCGCTCGATCCCTAAACTGCCTCTGCTGCGCATGACGGGTCCATGAGTCCACCTCGCACGATCCCTCGGCTATGCCCAACACAAGGATCCGCGAGCTCTGTCTCGCCTGATCCCTAAACTGCCTCGGCGGCGCACGACGGGTCCGCCTCGCCCGATCCCTCGGATGCGACCGACGTAAGGATCCACGAGCTCCGTCTCGCGCGATCCCTAAACTGCCTCGGCTGCGCACGATGGGTCCGCATGTCCACCTCACCCGATCCCTCGACTACGCTCGATGAAAGGATCCGCGAGCTCTGTCTCACCCGATCCCTAAACTGCCTTAGCTATGCACGACGGGTCCGCAAGTCTGCCTCACCCGATCTCTCGGTTGCGCCCGACACAGTGATCCGCGAGCTCTGTCTTGCCCGATCCCTAAACTGCCTCGGCTGTGCACGATGGGTTCGCGTGTCCACCTCGCCTGATCCCTCAGCTGCGCCCGACGCAAGGATCCACGAGCTCCATCTCGCTCGATCCCTAAACAGCCTCGGCTGCCCATGACGGGTCCACAAGTCCACCTCGCGTGATCCCTCGGCTACGCCCGACGCAAGGATCCACAAGCTTTGTCTCGCCCAATACCTAAACGGCACCCAGCTACGCACGACGGGCCCATGAGTCCGCCTCGCCCTATCCCTTGGCTGTGCCTGACGCAAGGATCCGCGAGCTTCGTCTCGCCCAATCCCTAAACTGCCTCGGCTGTGCATGATGGGTCCACGAGTTTGCCTTGCCCGATCCCTCAGCTGCGCCGGACGTAAGGATTTGCGAGCTCCGTCTCGCCCGATCCCTAAACTGCCTCGGCTGTGCATGATGGATCCGCGAGTCCGCCTCACCCGATCGATCGGCTACGCCCGATGTTAGGATCCGCGAGCTCCATCTCACCCAATCCCTAAACTACCTCGGCTGCGCACGATAGGTCCGTGAGTCTGCCTTGCCCGATCCCTCGACTACGCCCGACACAAGAATCCACGAGCTCCATCTCACCCGATCCATAAATTGCCTCGGCTGCGTGCGATGGGTCTGCGAGTCTACCTTGCCCGATCCCTCAGCTGAGCCGGACGTAAGGATTTGCGAGCTCCGTCTTGCCCGATCCATAAATTGCCTCGGCTGCGCACGATGGGTCCGCGAGTCCGCCTCGCCCGATCCATCGGCTACGCTCGATGTCAGGATCCACGAGCTCCATCTCGCCCAATCCCTAAACTACCTCAGCTGCGCACGACGGGTCTGTGAGTCCGCCTCGCCCGATCCCTCGGCTGCGCCCGATGTAAGGATCCGTGAGCTCCATCTCGCTCGATCCCTAAACTGCCTCGGCTGCGCACGACGGGTCCACGGGTCCGCCTCGCCCGATCCCTTGGCTGTGGCCAACGCAAGGATCCACGAGCTCCGTCTCGCTCGATCCCTAAACTGCCTCGACTACGCATGACGGGTCCGTCTCGTCCGATCCCTCGGCTACGACCGACGTTAGGATCCATGAGCTCCGTCTCGCCCGATCCCTAAACTGCCTCGGCTGCGCACGATGGGTCCACATGTCCGCCTCGCCCGATCCCTCGGCTACGCCCGACGCAAGGATCCACGAGCTCCGTCTCACCCGATCCCTAAACTGCCTTAGCTGTGCACGACGGGTCCGCAAGTCCGCCTCACCCGATCTCTCGGTTGCGCCCGACATAGTGATCCGCGAGCTCTGTCTCACCCGATCCCTAAACTGCCTCGGTTGTGCACAACAGGTTTGCGAGTCCACCTCGCCTGATCCCTCAGCTGCGCCCGACACAAGGATCCACGAGCTCCATCTCGCCTGATCCCTAAACTGCCTCGGCTGCCTATGACGGGTCCGCGAGTCCTCCTCGCCTGATCCCTTGGCTACGCCCGACGCAAGGATCCGCGAGCTTTGTCTCACCCGATATCTAAACGGCACCCGGCTACGCACGATGGGTCCGCGAGTCCGCCTCGCCCTATCCCTCGGCTGCGCCAGACGCAAGGATCCGCGAGCTCTGTCTCGCCCGACGATCCCTAAACTGCCTCGACTGCGCACGACGGGTTCGTGAGTCCGCCTCACCCAATCCCTTGGCTACGACCGACGCAAGGATCCACGAGCTCCGTCTTGCCCGATCCCTAAACTACCTCGGCTGCGCACGACGGGTCCACGAGTCCGCGTCGCCCGATCCCTCGGCTGCGCCCGACGCAAGGATCCGCGAGCTCCGTCTCGCCTGATCCCTAAACTACCTCGACTACGCACGACGGGTCCGCAAGTCCGCCTCGCCCGATCCCTTGGCTACGACCGACGCAAGGATCTGCGAGCTCCGTCTCGCCCGATCCCTAAACTGCCTCGGCTGCGCACGACAAGTCCGCGAGTCCACCTCGTCCGATCCCTAAAAACTACCTCGCCTGCGCACAACACCTTGGTTGACGACTCTATCTCGACTAAAATGCACGTACACACGCCCACCGACAAAACCCCTCAGGCGATCCTGCCCGAATCGCCCGGGGGCTCGGGGGCTACACCCGCAGGTGCGCTCGCGCGCACCAGCTGATGAAACAAAACTTCTCCTGCTGGCAACACGAAAAAACCCCAGACGATTCTACCCGAATCGCCCAGGGGCTCGGGGGCTACACCCGCGGGTGCGCTCGCGCGCACCCGCTGTCAAGACAAAAAATCCCCAAACAATTCTACCCGAATCGCTCGGGGGCTCGGGAGCTCCTATCGGGTCCATAAACCCATGGTCCCTCTTGAACTGGCTTCCCAACAAAGGCTCGGCCCAGCAGACGACCTTGCGAATGACATGCAAACTCACGGGCCGGCCCAAATACCTAAACGACAGGCCAGAAGGGCGATCCAATCTCCGACCGGAAGGCCTGGCCAAAGAGGAACGACGCCCGCTTCCGACTCCGGCCACCTCTCCGACCGGAAGGCCTCGCTAAGGAGGAACAGCGCTCGCTTCCGACTCCGGCCCGCCTCCAGACAGCCTCTCCGACCGGAAGGCCTGGCCAAATTCCACTTCCGATTCCGACCCGCGTCTCCAACCGGGGATGTGCCGAACCCCTGTTCACAACTCTTCTCTAACTGGCGCAATCAGAGCCGACTGGGACCAACCGACCGGGGACGTCCGCTCGGTCAGGACCAGGAAACGGACGGAGAAAGTAATGCAGGGCACTCAAGTCAAGCGTAATACCAAGGATCGGACCCTGTGCAGCTACATGACAGTACCCTGCAACCTTCCTGGCATAACAGAACCCAAGCAGTGTTGTAGGCACAGATATTTTTCCAACAGTGTTGTGGACGCCATCAACTCTCATACCAAGCAAACACGGTAAGGCTCTCCCCATATGCCTCTGAGCATCAACAGTATTATGGACGTCAGCATTTACCGTATCAGACGAACATGATAAACCCCGTGAGAACAACGTATCAATCGCTGGATTCAAAACGAGTGAGCGCCCGTGAGAATGGAACTGGGCACAAGCCGGCCCATTCGGCGCAAAGCTAAAGGTCCTACATATATTAATTAAGGTGGACGTGTATGCATATGCATGCATGATCGATGTCAACTAATACGACAAACGAGGAGCCTGATGATTAGCTGCATGCAGTGCATGTGGTTTTCAATCGGCAGAGTACATCGTGCACCCAATCGATGAGCGCCGAACTGAGAAAGTTCACGCAAAAGAGAAGCTAAAGATTCTTGCTCGGCCGGGAGCACGCAGTAGCTAGCTAGTGAGCCTTGGCTTCTCCTTTTCCCAGCTGCTTGCTTCTGCTTTGAGCATGTTGTAGTCCCCGATCGAATATATCCTCTTTGCCCTGTTGCTCCCACCTCTATAGAGCCTAGATCAGGCCCTACAGGCTGAGGGAGATGTGCGTGTGTGATGGTTCATGCATATGCATGCCTGGAATATGATGGAAGTAGCTAATCACCGAACACAAGTGGCATCGAAAAAACAGCAACTAACTTAATTCTTGGCCAACATTTTTCACTCTGAAATATGATGGAAATGGCAGAGAGTACAAGAAACAGCATAAGTTCTTCAGATAATCCAAAATCCCCGCATACTTTGTGTACCCCGAGAGTCCCGAATAATCAACAGATTAATACCCGTAGCGATTCTTTTGCAATGTAAAGTGACCGACCGCCGGAAAGTGATCACGTTCATCCTTTCGAACTACGATGCACTAGGTTTCAGAGAAACCAGGGGCGGATCTAAACACCCCTACAGCTGGTGCATCAATGGAAATATGGGGAGAGTGAGGAAGAAGAAGAGGTGGAGGAAAGAAGAAAAATAAAGAGAGAAAGAAGAAGAGACCAGCCCCTTCAATTATGTTCTACATTCACCACCGAGAGAAACTGAAGCTTAGAGTGCTTGCCTTTGCTAAAACAACGGACGAAAAAGTTGATGATAAATCAATATTATTCGGGTGGGGATTCTCTTCCCGTGACAGTTAAAAAAAAAGTTGATCATGCAAGACAATGACGATACATACATGCATACATAAATTCTCCCGATCCATTGTTTCTTTTGAAAAGTAAGATAAAGAAAATACCAAAAGCACGTAGCAACAAGAGCAACACACTGGCCTAGGACAAAGCATGACAATGGGACAAGAATAATCCCAAAAGAAACCTCTCATGCAAATTAATTAAAGGAAGGAGCTTTTCGAAAGTTTGATGTGGAACTAGTTCCGCGGGAGGAGGAACCTGGAAACATTCTTCATTCTTGCACATCCATCTCAGGACTGGGTAACAGTTCCGGTTGAAAAACCCATCTAATCCCGCTTTCCCAACCAGGACTATCAATCCAGGACTAAAGACCTGCGCTTTCGCCGAACCAGGATTGAATTGGGGCCCTTTAGTATAGGTTTCTTATACCAACCAGGACTAAAGAGGGCTCATAAGGGCGCCCACCACCAGTTCCGGTTGGTATAACCAACCATGACGAAATATCTTTTTTTTTCTTTTCTTTTCTTTTACAGTTCTTTCCATTCAATTTGTTTTCATTTCAAATAGTTTTCATAGACGTATTATATGCTATACTATTGTACGTCGTCCATAAGAATGAAACCAATTAAGTAAGAGCTTATATATTACAATGATCATTCACATTCATCAAGTTAATACAAACCATAATAATTTAAAAAAAAAGTCATTACAAACTAGATGTCCAAGTAATATGTCCCAAAGTTCATGCAAACATAAGTAGATCAATGCCTTTGACTTTCTCGTATTACCAACTCGGTAAAGTGTAGATAGCCGAGGTGGTATCCTCAAATGTCATTGACATAATCCAAGGCATTAAATAGTGCATTCTCCCTTGCTTCAAAAGTACGAGCACAAGGTCTACTAACGGCGGTTAGCGATGGTTGAGAAGTCGGTGGGTCAGAGATCCCCTCTTAGTCACAAGCAGCTTTTCCTGAAATCCTTTCGTAGTGCGTGTTGGCCATTCATCGGTGTCGGTGTTTTGTAAACCAGACTAGTAAACTTATACGATGCTCTAGGAAGATGATGGTAGCATCCAAAAGATATGAGGATTTATACTGGTTCAGGCCGGAGCCCTACGTCCAGTCTCAGAGATGATCGAGTGGGTGTTCCTCGCTTGAATGCTCTGAAGTTCTTACAATGAGGGGGTGCAAGAATGGTGGAAGAGGTAGGAGACCTAGAGCTAGGAGACGGACCGCCTGAAGGGAAGCTTCAGGAGCCCTTCTACGCTGTAAGGATGAATGAATGAGAGTTGGATCAGAATGGTCTCGGATGGGTGACATGGCTGCCCTTATATAGAGTTCAGGGCCAGGGCACATACAAAGAAGAGAAGGTTCTCCCGACCGAAGGGTCGTGAACCTGAGGGAGGTCCTAGCTAACTTGGCTTGCAAGGTACGTCGTGTTGTGGAGCATGTCTGGGCATGGTTGTCGTCATGGTCTGGTGGCCACGTCGTGGCATGGGGTGACGTGGTGCTACTGTACCTGCCGTGAAGGCACTATTGGCACGGTGGTGGTTCGCTAGCAGTCCTGTGCGACGTGATACTCGTCGTGGTCTTCGTCATCGCTCCCTAGTTTCCTAGGGCGTCATACAGGAGTTGGTAGCCGCCCCCAGGTCGTCGATCGTCTTATGGGTTTGAAGAACTGAGGGCCACGATCCCGATCATCGGGGTCGTGGCTCCCGTCGGTCTGGATGGCCTCTAAGTCAAGGCCTTCATCATGGATCCCATCCCATGGTGGGTAGAATCGTACATACATCCTGTCGGACCATATTTGGACGGTGGATAGCCGTACTGGTTGTCACCGCCATGCGGTGTTGTCTTGTCTGCATAGCATGGCATAGGGATGTCATTTGACCGGACCAAGGTGACCGTTGTCCCCTCGGTCCTTGCAGAGTTAGAGTAGCATGCTTACCTTTGCCAGAGCGGGCGTGTTTGGCTTGGCTTGACCTCTCCCCATTCCTCCCGGGGGTCATGACGGTGAAGAGGTCATGAGTCTTCTGTTCGCTATGCGGCTAAGACAGAAGGAAGGGGTTTTGGCTAACCCTGTCCTTGGTGCCTGGCCTGGTTCGCTTGGCTCAGCTGGGCCTTGGTCGTTCGAGCCTTTGCTAGTTGATATATCGTGGGCCGTGTGGCCTACCTAACTAATCGGTGCCTTGAGACACCCTGGGGTTATAACCCCGATAGTAGCCCCCGAGCGTTTTTGCGATCTCGACGTGATCGTGAAAGCGCTGTGTTGTGTGGATATCGATTGCGGGTTTGTAGTTCGTGGTTTGTTTTAGCTTCGTCGCTCGGCCCCTTGTGGGCTGGTGCATTCAATGCGGTAGGTGGCTGTTGTGCTCCACCCCTTAGGATGCCCAGATGATGTGGTATGTGACCGCTGAGCCCTATCGTGTCAGTGTGCTATGTGTTGGGTTCATGACCCAGGCAAGACCGAGTGGTCTCGTCGATGCTATACCGGCCTTGCCTCTGGCAAGGTTTTGATTTCCCCGACCTCATGTGGGCATCTGACATTGGTTGTGGCCTCCCATGCTTCGCCATGCAGCGCATTCTGGCCGTTCGGTCCTCCATTGGGCCTATAAATATAGGCCTTCCTTCAGTTTGAGGCACCCACGACCATAACTATGAACTGCTCTTTCGCCTCTCTCAGTGGCTTGGAGTTGCGAGGAAAAGGCCTCAGGAGAACCGCGTGGTTCTCGTTTTGTGTCCCACTGGGGGTTGCTGGTGGTGCCCAGAGGCTGATGGCGCCTCTTCGTCAACCTGGTGCTAGAAGGGGACTTGCGAGCAGGGAAGGAGATAGTGGCGCGGCTACCGTGTAGGGGGCAGTGCAACCTCTGTGACATGGCTACACTTTGGCATCCCTTTTGCTCCATCTTGGCACCGGAGCGGTTGCAAGGTGCTTGTTGGAGCTAGGTAGTCCTACCACTCTCTTCCTCCCCGTGCCCCGTTCCTTGGGGCTGCAACTCTATGGGAGGGCTTGCGAGTTCATTTTTTGCTTCATCTCGCCTCCCCCCACGACTTCGCTCCCTAAGGGTTTTTCAATGATACCACCACTTGGGTGTGGTGGTATCAATTTTGCATTCCTTGTGTGCGGATCGACCACACATCACTTTGTAATCATGAGACATGAATAAAAGCTCAAGGAATACTCCTTCCAGAGTTGTTGTGGCTCTTTGCGAGGCCATGGTGAGCCCCGGGCCATTTGGTCGGATTCAGGCTTGTTGGTATCGAACCAAGGTTCTCTAAGTGGGTCATCGACCTCTCACCACGTAGGGTGGTGAGGTTGCAGGGCAACCTTGGGCCTTTCCGCTCGAGTCCCTTGGTCGAGGTTGGTCGGGTACTTGGTCCTCCTTTGTGTTCATGAGCTCAAGGATGCAGGCTTCGAGTGAGTCATTGGCCTCTCTCCGCGCGGGGCAGTGAGGTTGTCGAGCGATCTTGGGCCTCTCCTCCTGAGTGTTGGCGAGCTCAAGGATGTAGGCTTCGAGTGAGTCATTGGCCTCTCGCCACGCAGGGCGGCGAGGTCATCGAGCGACCTTGGACCTCTCCTCCTGAGTGTCTATGAGCTCTAGGGTGTAGGCATCAGGTGAGTCATTGGTCTCTCATCGCGTAGGGTGGCGAGGTCACCGAGCGACCTTGGACCTCTCCTCTCGAGTGTTGGCGAGCTCAAGGACGCAGGCTTCGAGTGAGTCATTGGCCTCTCACCACGCGGGGCAACAAGGTTGTCGAGCGACCTTGGACCTCTCCTCCCGAGTGTCTGCGAGCTTGATGGTGCAGGCTTCAGGCGAGTCATTGGTCTCTCGCCACGCACGACAGCAAGGTCATCGAGCGACCTTGGACCTCTCCTCCCGAGTGTCTATGAGCTTGAGAGTGCAGGCTTCAGGTGAGTCATTGGTCTCTCGTCACGCAAGGCGGTGAGGTCATCGAGCGACCTTAGACCTGTCCTTTCGAGTGTTGGTGAGCTCGAGGACGTAGGCTTCGAGTTAGTCATTGGCCTCTCACCACGTAGGGGAGCAAGGTCGTCGAGTGACCTTGGACCTCTCCTCCCGAGTGTCTACAAGCTCGAGGGTGTAGGCTTCGGGCGAGTCATTGGTCTCTCGCCATGCAGGGCGATGAGGTCATCGAGCGACCTTGGACCTTTCTTCCCGAGTGTTGGCGAGCTCGAGGACGTAGGATTGGCCTCTCGCCGTGCAAGGCGGCGAGCTCGTCAAGCGACCTTGGACCTCTCCTCCCAAGTGTCTATGAGCTCGAGGGTACAGGTTTCGGGCGAGTCATTGGTCTCTCACCGCAAAGGGCGGCGAGGTTGTCGAGCGACCTTGGACCTCTCCTCCCGAGTGTTGGTGAGCTACAATGTTATTTCATGAGGAAGGCATTGTTGTGCAACTTTTGACCACCCATAGCGACGATCCCTCCTGAGGGGGTCGCTAGTCCTCGTGGGTGTGCGAGGCTAGCTTTAAGTCACGGTTCTAGGACGTGGGGAGGAATTGGCCGTGGCCTGGTCCTGGCTATCAGGATTGCTTGAGCCCAGCTCTGGCTTCCTCGGCTATCCTTTCTGACCCCAAGGGGTTGTACTATGTTGTTGCAGGTAGGTTTTAGTTTTTGCCCTAGGTGGAGAGAGGCTTGTCCACCATAACCACATGGTCAGAGCGATGTGCCTCGTCGGAGTCGATGGGTAATTCGAGTGGGATCCGATATCCTCTCTAATCGACATGGAGTTCAGCTGTGCCTCGTCGAGAGACGTTCCATAAATCATCGGTCGTCAAGCCCGTTGGTCCCCGGCCGCCTCCGCAGTGGTCAGAGGGCAAGATGCCTCGCCCTAAAGGGGGTCAACCTAGGTGACTTCGAAGCAGACAACTTGAACACAGGGTGAGATGGTCGTGTGGCTCCACACCACCGATAAGAGCCGCAGGGGCCCATCTTATCCTGCCCTTATCCCTTTGTGGCCACGAGCCCATCTAAGGACCAGCCCAAGAACAAATTTCCTAAGTATGACTCGGGGTCGTATTAGCAGTGGGTTGTTCTTTCACGCAGATTAATGGGCGTGTGGCTTCCTTGATCGTGCTGCATTTATGGCGCCCACTCGCAAGCAGCGAGGCGTCTTCTGAATGAAGGCACGTAAATCGAAACGATATGAAAAAATGAAAACACACAGGGCCTACCTGGCCTATGTTATCGTGTGGGAGACCACCGCTCCATCTTCCGCCCTGTCGCTGCCCCTACTTTGCGAGATTATCAAAGTGGTCAGTAATGGTCGTGGTCCTAGTTTGCTTGCCAAGGTTATTTTTGCGGCTATAAATCTGCTGGGGTGATGCACAAGGGGAGGTATCGTTCTCCCATCCTCTCGCATTGCCTTCTTTTCCTTCTTGCCCATGCGCTTGCGGTTGTTCCCCCTGATGATGGATCATGGGAAGCACCTTCACGAGGAGTCACCCGAAGTCGACGGGCCGCCGTCGCTTCTTCTGTATTCCCTACGGGAACAAGGGTAGGTGATTTTGCGTTGCTCTTCGGATTTGATTATGTTCGTCATTAATTCTAGGTTAGTTTAGGATCATTTCTCCAGCAATGGCGTCGGGGTCCGGGGGTCCTTCCGGCACCACCCATCCTCGGCCTGTTCCGGCCCTAGAGCCGGTGAGTCCCCGTCCCTTGTCCCTTACCGTCGGGCGGCAAGGGATATAGAGCTTCGTGCTCGAAAGGGACGAGGCTCACCGGTTGCACTCAAACTCTGTCCGTGAGGTGGCCCAGCTGAAGGCCCGCATGGACAATCTCTAGGCAGCCCTCTAGGCGGTGAAGGAATAGGTCACCGAGGCACAGGCGCTGGCAACCGCCGTGCAGGTGCGATCATACAGTGTGTTCTTATTATCACTAATTCCTATTCGCTAGGTTTTTGTTCTCAGGTTTTGATGGGACTCTATGGATTGCAGTGCTGGAGGAGCAGCTCACGACGTCCCACCATGAGGTGGAGGGAGCTCATCCCCAGGAAGGTCCCTTGGGCGAAGACCGCCACCAGGGCGCAGCCCCCTGAGCCCGACGGGGTTGGCTTTAATGGGTGATTTGGCCATCGCTGCGATGATCGTGAAGACGAGGGGTAGTCTTCGCTGATGTAGCTAGGTTTCCTAAGTGGCACCGTATGTTCCCGGTTTGCCGACCCGTGTGCTTCACCGGTGAGCGAAGTTGTAACGCTTAAACTATCTATGCATCTGATTTATCGATAGTTTTTACTTCTTGTTCACTCATGCTGTCACCTAGCCCTTGTTATTTTTACATTACCTTTGTCTTAGCTCGGCGTAGGCGGGTCTACGCTCTCTACTTATGGATGATTACTCTCAGTGTGCGAATGCTGGTTAGGGGTTGCGTGTAGAGTCATGTCTCTACAGTGCTGCAATGAGAGTGTGTGCTGGCGGGAGGACTCACGTAAGCTCCCCCCGTAGGCTGTAATATTTGGCCGCTCGTGAGAAGTGGGTCGGGACGCCTTGAAGGTGAAATGCCTTCGAGATGAAACATGTGGGTTCTATGTCCCTAAGTTTATTCTATGCTTCATTTTAGTCAGTCGGGTTCGTTGTTGCATCTACGCATGTATGTGAATGTGATCAAATAACAAAGAGAGGGATAGGATTGATATCACTGATGGTTGTTCAGGGAGTGGATGCTCGCCCTGTTGCTGTTGCTCGTGCTAAGGCGAACTCACGAGCGCTTGTTTGTGGTAGGGTTGTCATGGCTCCTAGGCTTTGGGCTAGTGATGGCGCTTCTTTGCTGCTCAGAGGGGTAGTAGTTGGTGCGGATCGTCCTCCCGGGCTTCCAGGGGCTAGCCTTTGCCGGTTTAACGTCCTCGGCGGGTTTGCAAGCCCCTAGGGATGATTTCTTTGTGTTCGGTCCATTGCGATTCCTGGTCAGGAGCGCTCGCGCATCCTGACGCTTGAGCCTTCGTGGGGTGTCGATGTCACGGTCACCGTGCCTTCACTTCTAGGTGTGGTTGCCACTCTCGTTGAAGAGCTAGCGTGACTTGTCGCCGTGGAAGCGGGTTCTGAGGGCCGCGCGGTTTGGTCCGCTAGACGCGGCACACAGTGCGCTCATGGAGCCCACTTCCTCGGATGCACGTGCCTCGAATGAACGCTGATAGTTTGCTGGAACATGATGGGTGGCTCGTTCGCCGTGCGAGGGGTGGTGCCGGATAGCCACCTGATCAATAACGACGACGCCGCATGGCGGTGGGTGATTTCATCGTTCGTGCGTGCCCTGACGCGCTGCACTCTGTTGGTTGCGGAGGCACTGCTCGGGGCATGGCTCTACCGCCAGACCTAGGCTTCCCGCATGGTTGGCCTGGACGAGGTAGAAGCCGGTGATGGGCGCTAACCCATTAGTGCGGATAACCTCGTGGTTTCCCAAAAGGATGTGGCCGTTTGTGGCCATTCCCTGGGTGAGTTCATCATGAGCCATGGTCTTCTGGCTTCCTAGACGAAAGGCCTGGCCTTGGTTGGTGATGAGTGAGGGTGCAGGTCCTCCTATGTAGGTGAACTCTGGGATGCTGCTACCGAGGGTAGTTCCGTGAGTGTGTCCACGGCGGGCCAGAGGACCCAGATCTCTATGGAGGAGGTTTGGGCTGCGGCTGTAGGCGGACGTGGGCGTTGGCCCTTCGACACCGGTGAACTCATAGTTTTCATGGTGGATGTGGCCACCGTCGGCCATTCCACCAGCGAGTCCTCCAATGGTGCGTGGAGCCATCGCTTCTTGCTCAACAATCGAGAGTGCATGACTGTCCCCTACCTAGCGTGCCACTATTGGTGTTTTGTAAACCGGACTAGTAAACTTATACGATTGTCACACTGCTCTAGGAAGATGATGGTTGGATCGAAAAGACATGAGGATTTCTACTGGTTCAGGCCGGAACCCTACGTCCAGTCTCAGAGATGATCGAGTGTGTGTTCCTTGCTTGAATGCTCTAAAGTTCTTACAATGGGGGTTGCAAAAATGGTGGAAGAGGTAGGAGACCTAGAGCTAGGAGACGGGCCGCCTAAAGGGAAGCTTTAGGAGCCCTTCTACTATGTAAGGATGAATAAATGAGAGTTGGATCAGAAATTTCTTGGATGGGTGCCCTGGCTGCCCTTATATAGAGTTCAGGGGCAGAGTGCATACAAAGAAGATGGTTCTTCCGACCGAAGAGTCGTGAGCCTGAGGGAGGTCCTAGCTAACTTGTCTTGCAAGCTACGCCATCTTGTAGAGCACGTCTGGGCGTGGTTGTCGTCATGGTCTGGTGGCTATGTCGCGGCATGGTGTGACGTGGTGCTACTGTGTCGGCTGTGGCAACACTGTTGGCATGGTGGTGGTTCGCCAGCCGTCCTGTGCGACGTGGTCCTCCGTGGTCTTCATCATCGCTCCCTGGTTTCCTAGGGCATCGTACAGGAGTTGGTAGCCGCGCCCAGGTCGTCGATCACTTTGTGGGTTTGAAGAACTAAGGGCCATGATCCCGATTGTCGAGGTCATGGCTCCCATCGGTCTGGATGGCCTCTAGATCAAGGCCTTCATCGTGGATCCCATCCCGTGGTGGGTAGAATCGTACATGCATTCTGTCGAACTATATTTGGATGGTGGATCACCGTACTAGTTGTCATCGTCGTGCGGTGTTGTCTTGTCTGCACAGCGTGGCGCAGGGATGGTGTCTGATCGGACCGAGGTGACCGCTGTCCCCTCGGTCTTTGTGGAGTTAGAGTAGCATGCTTACCTTTGCTAGAGCGAGCGCGTTTGACTGGGCTTGACCTCTCCCCGTTCCTCTTGGGGGTCATGACGGTGAAGAGGTCGTGAGTCTTCTGTTCACTATGCGGCTGAGATAGAATGAAGGGGTTGTGGTTGACCCTGGCCTTGGTGTCTAGCCTGGTTCGCTTGGCTCAGCTGGGCCTCGGTCGTTCGGGCCTTTGCTAGCTGATATATCGTGGGCCGCGTGGCCCGTCAACTAATCGGTGTCTTGAGATACCCCGGGGTTATAACCCCGACAATCGGTATATTTCAATTATAACCCAATGCATACATTGTTTGGTGCATTGATGCACTTCAAGGTGAACCTTGGGAAAGTTGAAGTGGTAATATACTATTGACTATTCCTTCACCTAATTGGAACATGCTATCTCCATCATTTGCAAATAGATCTCTTGAACAGATTGTTGAATCATCAAGTAATTAATATGACCATATCATTCTTGTGTGAGAGATTATTGTCACATTTTCGATCATCAGATGCATAAATCAGATATCCAGCATAGTGAAGTTGATTTTCTTTCCACAACAATCCAATAGTTTTGAGTCCCACTATTTTACTTGCTCCTATCTATATGACCTAATAAGGATAATATCATATTTCCTCATACTCCCTCCGTCCCAAATTATAGATCATTTTAGCTTTCTTGGAGAGTCAAAGCATCTCAAGTTTGACCAAATTTATATAATAAAATAATAACATTTATGATACAAAATAAGTATCATTAGATTCTTCATTAATTATATTTTTATATTGCACCTATTTGATGTCATAAATTTTTGTAATTCACTCTATAATTTTAATCAAACATGAGATACTTTGACTCTTCAAGAAAGTTAGAATGACGACTTATAATTTGGAATTAAGGGATTAGTACATATTGGTGAATTAAGAATGTTGGGTTGCTCAGTGCTCCATAAATGAAGCAACAAAGACACAAAGTACATCTGGTTAATTAAGTGAAGAAAGGCATCAATTAATTAATTAGAGGATCATATTGAATATTCGGAATAAGTTTTGGCAAGAAGCTCAAATTATTAATGGCGATATAATACTTGTATGTAGGACAAAGGTTGAAGAGAATATAATGTCAGAAAAGATTATTTTTCCATTCACAAAGAAAAGAAAGGATTATTTTTAGTAAATGTTTGGCACAAACCCCGAAGGATATGCCTGTTTCGTTATCCTCATGGTCATCACTAATTTGTGTTTTCTAACTATTTCTATTCCTCCTTTTTCTATTCTTCTCCTTTGTGTGCAGTGGAAGTGTTAATTTGATGTAAACTACTCCATTGTTAACATATATATAGACAACCTTAACTAAAATGCTTGTTTCCTCGTGAGTTTTTAGAAAACTCGGCCAGGAAAGAGCACCACATGATATTGTTTAGAAGAATAAACATCGGCCTTTAACAGACCAAGAAAACCTTTGAACTTGACATTGCAGGCCCTATACATAGTCATATTAATATGGACTTGCATACAAGTTGCGTTAAATCCCTTCCCCATCTTTTTGGCAGTTGGCCTCGAGGTTTCTAGAACGATCTTAAACCAATAATTATGTTGGGTGCAGCAGCTACTTGTTAGTCGATTTAGTTATGCAGAAATGATTTGGTCTTTGAAAAAAACTTGTTTATTCTCCCTTGCAGTGGTTTTTTTGGTAATCCGTTGGCTTCTACATGGGTTATCCTCCAAAAGCCCTACACACTTTGGTGTTGAATGCATCACAACAATTGATGCAAGCGGCTACGGTGTTTTTCTTGTGGGCACATAGGTGACAATATAGTCTTAGAATTGATGGCCATTAATGTCAAGCTTTTTTCTCTTAGGCTTTGTGTTTAGGAAGAAGCCAGAAGTGAATTCACTTTTATTGTATCATCTCAATGTAATAACTTTGAACTAATAAAATCCTTCCTTCATAAAAAAATATATAGCGCCGCATGTTAACCTAGGCCAGCACCATGGCCATTTGATTTGGTGCCCTATCACTACTCCGAAGTAGGATCACACCGCTCGCATAGGCCGATCGCAGCTACCACCGTTACCATCGCTATTAAAAACCACTACTAAAAAACAATTTTGGGAGTCAGCCTACTTGATTAATAGATTCGAGCAAAAAAATATTCATGTTTCTAAAAATACCCAACGATTTTTCAAAAACGGATGTCTCATTTACAAAGATAGTCCTATCTCTAGAAATGAAGGCTATTTTCACATACGGACCTTTTAAGAAAGCCTGCCTCTGTTCTGGCTCATCTAAAATTCTGCCTGCCTCTCATTTTGAAGGGCCGCCGGTTACCAGGGAACTAAAATCTGACACAAATACTGGTCCAAAAGGCTAAGTACACACATCTAAGTTTTACCCATAAGCAAATTCTATTATTCTTCTCCATCCGTAATAATACTTTGCTCGTCGAGCAGCCAGTCCCTGTATCTTCACGCAGCTTGCGTACAGTAGTATGTGCTTTCAGTAGTGCTCCTAATGGCCACAGTGTCGTAGGCAGAGTATCTGCACGGACACGAACGCTAGCCGGCGTGCACGGCACGGCTAGGAAGCAGTCGTGCGCGCACGGCGCCGCTGCTGCGTCTGACAGCACCAGGCCGGCCGGTGTGAAACCTCCGACCAGGAGCGCCGGCCGCCGCAAACGTTGAAAAGGCGACGTACGATCTAGGCGGCGCCGGAATCAAAGCCGGGCGGCCGGAAGCTTTGAACACTGATGAACAGCGTGCTGGTCGAGACTGATGATGAGAGGGACGTGCCAGGACGGCGCTATACTGTCGTGTCCGCCTACTGCTGACTGACTGACTGACGGACGGACGGCCCAGGTTGTCTCCCATTAACGTTACCTAAAATACAAATAAGTCTCCAGAAGGGAGCATATTTAGATTTGAGTTATACTTAAAATGAGTCTTCTATACTTTGCTGAAAGCTATAAGTACTTTATTGAAGACATATTTTGATTTTGGCTCTCATGTTGGAGACAGCCTCGAGAACAGATCGGGGCCCAAAGCTTTGAAGCGAGACTCTGGACCACTGCAGCGGCCAGCGCCCAGCGCCCAGCAGAGGCATGCATGCCTGCATCTGTAGTGTAGGAATCATCATCAGGTCAGTGATGAGAGTGATTAACCTGGTACAAGTGCCAAAAAAGCGACCGCCCAGCAGCCGGTCAATGCGCGCATGGGCATGGCGACCCCTCCACGTCGCCAAGAAAAGAATCGGCGGTCACTTGGTCCGGGCAGCACTAGCAGTCTAGCACCAATCCCATCAGTGGAATCCAGCGTCAACAACGTGTACTACTCACTCAAGACTCAACGGTGCCAGCCGATGCAGATGCACTGCGCTGTCTGAACTCTAGTGCAAGTGCACAGCGACTTTAGCGTCCACGTCTCTAGTACACCTGAGCTGAGAAACCCTAAACCAAAGGTGTGCGGGTCATCGATTCGATCCTTGCTGCAGGGATTTTTAGGATTTCCATCGGTGCACGCACGTCGTCCGTCCGTCGACCGGTGACTTTCGAGCACCAACTGATCAAAAGCATCCATCTCCAGTTCTCCATGGATGATGGATCTGTCCGTCCGTTGTGTTCCCACCGGCCGCCGAAAAGCATCGGTCGTACTACGTGGCAGTAGAATGACGCTTAGCCGAAATTCACGAAAGAGAGTCGTGGTGTCTGGACGCGCATGACCGCGAGTTCACCCCTCCTGTCGCAAACTCAATCGTGCGACATGTCATGCATTTGCTGAACCGTGCGACCTAAGCTCAGGCACTATCGTGCGATATGTCATACATTTTAGAAGACATACTCTCTGTTTAACGAAGTAGGGCACATCAAAAGACCGTCTTCGTAAATGATCAGGTGGTCTCCAAGCAAATGCCCGCCTCTGAACATCATAACAGAGGCGCGGACGTCTTAGGACGCTCATCTCATTTCCAGAGATGGTATTTTAAGATGTCCATATCTGAAAATCGATTTACAGGAGATAGTTGTCTCAGGACACCACTTCTGTAGATTAATTTTTAAAGACGGACCTCTTAAGATGTCTGTCTCTAAAAATCAATATTAACAGAGACGGATTCTAGGCATCTGTCTCTAAAAATCGATCTTTAGAGGTGGACGTCTTAGATGCTCTTCTCTAAAAAAATAGTTTTCATAATTTTTCATATAAACTCGGATGAAGACAAATTTTATATCAAACTTATAGCTCTTGACGTGACAAGCTTTTACTATGTGATATTAAGCTTAACTTCTCTCTTATCTTGAATAAGTATTAGGATAGACTTATATATATCTTAAGAACCTTAGTACTTGTCCTACCAACTAGTTGTACCACTTTGTTACTTTAGTGTGGAAACTCCTTGTGTCATGGGCTCACGGCTGTCATATCACTTACCACCATCTAGTTAGCCAATGCCTTAATTAGTGGATTTTTATTGTCATTGTTTGTCGATACGTACTCTTTAACCAGTAGTGCTTCCAAGATAAAAAGATTATGATATCTTGGAATACTTTTGAATTAAATGCTATAGTTTGTTGTTTCGTGCGCTTGTGGATTAACTTAAATTATTCTAAAGGCATAAGAACTACCAACAAATATGGCATTGTGCCGCTATGCCTACCTATTACTAGCACAGTACAGAGGGAGAGGCAAGGTGCATGAGATGCTAGTTTGGTCTAGTCGCTTGGCACGAGTGGAAGTAGCTGAGTATGTGGTATTGTGTGATACCTGCCAACAGATCAGGGCTGAACATCAAAGGTCAGCTAGATTACTACGACCACTGAAAATCTATGAGTGGAAATGGGAAGAAATAAGCATGTACTTTGTAGTCTGTTTACCACATACATAGTCAGGGTATCACTTGATATGGGTCATAGTGGATCTTTTGACCAAAGTTGCTCATTTCATTCCTGTTAAGGAAACCTACAAAGGGGCAAGGCTTGCAGAACTGTATACAGATTTTGTGTTTGCATGGTGCCCAAGGTCATAGTGTTGTACAAGGGTACACTGTTTACATCATGATTTCAGAAACGACTACATGAATCCATGGATACTCGGTTGAATTTTATAGCTCAACATATCACCCATAATCTGATGGTTAAACAAAAAGGTGAATCAAATACTAGAAGATATGTTAAGAGCTTGTGCCCTAAACAGAACAGTAAAAGTTGGGACAAACACTTACCTTATGTCGAGCTCTCCTATAATAACAGTTATCGGGCCAGTCTTGGTCTTAAAATGGTACTATTTGAAGCACTATATGGGAAAAAAGTATCAAACACCTTTGTTTTGGCACCAAGTTGGAGAAAGAAAGGTATTTTGGTCTAGAAGTTTTTAACAAAGCTAAGGAACTAGGTTTAGGAAATCCAAAACTACTTAATGATAGTTCAACCTAGACATAAAAGCTATGCAGATAAAAGATGAAGAGATGAGCTAGTCTTTGAAATTGGAGAATTTGAATATCTCAAAGTGTCACCGTTCAGAGGACTCAAACGATTCAAGGTCAGAGGAAAGCTTGCACCCATGTATATTGGACCTTTCAAGGTGATTAACAAAAAAGGATTGTGTCGGTATCTAATGACCGACAACCTTTCTACGGGGTTACCCGGAGTGAGATTGGTTGAGCTTCGGCGTAAACTGAGCTCATTGGTTAACGCGTGAACAATTTATCTAGGCTTAGGCCGCTAAATAGCATAATACCCTACGTCCTGTATGGCCTCCATTATCACCAGCCAGGCCAGGCTCCCGAGCGGTCGCCTCAGGCGGTTGGCTTATAGCAACCGCCTCCTAAAATCAATTTACCGCGACGGGCCTTCTAAGAGGCCTGCCTCCAAAAATGAATCCATTTTCGGAGGCGGCCTGTTATGAGGCCCGCCACCGGAAACAGGCCCAACATATATAATAGAGAGTTAGGGTTTAGAACCACCGCACTCATCACTCAGTTTTCCTCACCTCAGCCGCACTCATCCCTCTCTGCTCTCTCCCGACGCATCCCCATCTCTCTCTCACCGCACAAGCAGAAGTGCCGGCGGCCAGGGAGCGCTCCTCCCTTCTCCCTCCTCGACGCTGAAAGGTCCTAATGGCTAGAGGGGAGTGAATAGCCTATTAAAAATTTCTACAACACTTAGCAAAGATGTTAGACAATTAAACGACGAAGCGAGTGTTGCGCTAGCCTACTAAAATACAAGCCACCTACCACAATTCTAGTGTCTATGATCTCTAAGCACACAATGGCTATGTCACTACACTAAGTTAGTGTGGTCTCAAAGACTAACTAAAGAGCCACAGTAGCCACTAGACCCGACACAAGCTTGCTCTCAAAACTAATTACACTAAAGAGCGAAGCAACACTAGAAATATAAATGCAAGGTAGGGGATGTGATGATTATACCACCGTGTAGAGGAATTGAGCCAATCACAATGATGGAGCCAATCAATCATAATGAATACCAAGAAATCCTCGGACAAGATGACACAAGATTTTTTACCGAGATTCACTTGCTTGCCGGCAAGCTAGTCCTCGTTGTGGCGATTCACTCACTTGGAGGTTCACGCGCTAATTGGCATCACACGCCAAACCCTCAATAGGGTGCCGCACATCCAACATAAGATAAGGATCACACAAGCCACGAGCAATCCACTAGAGTATCTTTTGGCTCTCCGCCGGGAAAAGGTCAAGAATCCCTCACAATCACCACGATTGGAGCCGGAGATAAGCACCTTCCTCCGCTCGACGATCCTCGCTGCACCAAGCCGTCTAGGTGGTGGCAACCACCAAGAGTAACAAGCGAACCCCGCAGCAAAACACGAACACCAAGTGACTCTAGATGCAATCACTCAAGCAATGCACTTGGATTCACTCCCAATCTCACAAAGATGATGAATCAATGATGGAGATGAGTGGGAGGGCTTTGGCTAAGCTCACAAAGTTGCTATGTTAATACAAATGGCCAAGAGAGTGAGCTTGAGCCGGCCATAGAGCTTAAATAGAAGCTCCCATGAAATAGAGCCGTTGGGCTCTCACTGCAGCCAGTTGCGGGGTGACCGGACGCGCCGGTCAAATCGACCGGACGTATGCCACCAGCGTCCAGTCGTCCGATTTGCTGCCACATGTCGCCAAACATTTAACCTGAGCTGCTAAACTCCAATGGCTATCTTCCAACGCCTATGCGGTTAAGTCAAGACCGGACACGCCCGTCACATGACCTAGACGCGTCGATCAGCTGCAGAGCTCGCGCGCGCCATGGCGAAGACACGACTGGACGCACTGCGGAGATGACTGGACTCACCCTCGCCAGGAGTCCGATCACTTCTAGTAAGCATCTAGAGAAGCAAAATTGCGACCGGACGCGTCAGGTTACGCATGACCGGACGCGGTCCAGAGTCTAATCCTCTATGGCCAACTCCTGTGCCTTGTGTCAGCGTACGTCAGCAGGGACCGAACTCATCGTCGTCACGTCCGGTCGCGTGCCTCCTCCAGGGTTTGGTCATAGACCCGAGGCCACGCCACTCTACCTTGATGACCGGACGCATAGGTCCTGCGTCCTAGTCACAGGAAACAGAGCTTCCTCGCCTCCACACTTAACCAAACTTCACCACCCTTGATTAAATGTGCTAACCACCAAGTGTATCACCTTGTGCACGTGTGTTAGCATATTTTCATAAAAAAGTTTAAGGGTGTTAGCACTCACTAGAATCTAAATGCATATGCAATGAGTTAGAACATCTAGTGGCACTTCGATAACTGCATTTCGATACGAGTTTCACCTCTCTTAATAGTACGGCTATCGATCCTAAATGTGATCACACTTGTTAATTGTCTCCATCACCAAACCAAAAAGTTCCTATCAAGTTTCACCTTTGCCTTGAGCTTTTTGTTTTTCTCTTTCTTCTTTTTCAAGTCCAAGCACTTGATCATCACCATCATCATGATCTTCACCATTTGCTCTACACTTGGAATAGTGCTACCTATCTCATGATCACTTTGATAAACTAGGTTAACACTTAGGGTTTCATTAATTCACCAAAACCAAACTAGAGCTTTCAGACGTGGGTCTTCATCCTCCCTCCTCCCTCCTCGGCGTGGGTCTCCCTCCTCCCTCCTGAGTGTGGGTCTTCCTTCTCCCTCCTCGGCACGGATGGCGGCACGCGGGTCTCTCCTCCCTCCTCGACGTGGATGGGGCGCACAGGTCTCCCTCCTATAACAACCCGGGTTTTTGGAGAAGCCAAAAATACGAACTTTTTAAAATTTTTGAGCCAATGTGTGAAGCATGTAGTTGCTAGGTCAAACTAAGGACAATTTATAAATAAATTGTTGCATACATATAGTACTGTGTGTAGGTGTTGTTGGAGATTTTTGGATGCGTTTAGGGTTTTGTGTCGAAGTGCACAAATCTATAGCACCTTCTTTCTATCATATTGAGTTCGTCTAAATTCTTCTTTGTGTCTCCGTCAGACTCTTGATCCAATTTCATCAAGTCATAAAGAGGAAAATACCCTTTACCTTTTCCCCTTTATCTTTCAATTATGAAACCCCTCTCTCGAATCCTTCTCATGAAATAACCAAAACCCGACACTGTTGTTGCCTTGGACTTAACCCTGAACCCCTAGGGACCCCACTAGGAGGTGTACATGTTGGCAATACATGTATACCAATATATAGGAACCCATGGCTTGTAGAAGTATAGAAAACGAAATAGAAAAGGGAAAAAGCTAAACCAGCCCAAGCAACCGAGTCGGCCCAGCCTGCCTTCTACCACCAGCCGGCCCATCTCACCCTCCCCGCTTCGCTGGCCTGCACAGACAGCCCATAGGCCTAGCCAGCACAGGCCTTCCTTCCCTTGCCGAGCCGATCAGCGAAGTAGGCTCAGCTCGCCCCAAGACCCCGCGTGCTCCAACTGCTGGCCCAGCTCGCCCTCCCGGCCTCGCTGGCCTGCTTGCGCTTGTGGCCTCACACGCGTGGCCCAGCAAGCCCGACGTCATCACCTCCTTCCCGTCGCTGGCTGATGGGTGGGACACCCTTGTCATCCCCCTCCTTGGCCCCTCCTCTGCATTCAGAAGGTAGAGCACCGGTGCCGTGGGGGGGAAGGTGGGGAATTCGATGCCGCCTCGGCCCCTATCCGCCGTCCGTGCCCTCACAACCGACCGTGAGACCCAGTTGGAAGGGTGCCACGCTGGCACCGGCTGCCCGACAGGGTCACGCACGGTGCGTGACCACTGCCGCACGAGCCAGCTCGCCATGGCCGTGCCATGCACCTGCCCCCTCCCTGTCCCCCGCCTTTTTGACCAAGGAGCATGAAATCGGTTTTTCGCCATCGATCAAGACTTGCGCTGCGTGTGACCACGAAGCCCTAGCCTCGACGCGATCATAGCCCTCCGCGCACCCCTTGGCCATCTCCAGCCGCTCGTTCCATGCCATGGCCGAGCTTCGGCTATAAAAGCCCCGAGCCCCGGGTGCCCTAGCGCGTTCCCATGCCCCGCCGCCACATGGTGACCTCTCCCAAACCGCACCAAGCAAGAGAGAGGGAGAAGGAGGAAGAAATGAGAGAGGAAGGAAGAAGAAAAGGAACCAGAGCACGCCGGAGCCATCCGCCGCCGGAGTCGCTGGAACGAGGACACCGCCCCGTACGACTACAGCAGCGTTGCGGCTCTCCCTGCGCGGCCTCGACCCGTCACGGCCTCGCCTCGTCGCTGCGCCGCTATCCTATTTCCCCCTCAGCACCGACGGTGAGCCTTCCTGCCCCGCCATGTTCCCCGCCGTCGTGAACGCTCTGTGAACGCCGCCGTGTTCTCCCAACCTGGGAAATGCTAGACCTAAACTTTGGAGCCCCTCTGCACACGCGTACACGCACTGCACACGCAAGGCCAGGAAGACGCCTTGCCGAGCCCTGGTGGCTCGGGAACGTCGGCGCCACCACGCGAGCACCGAGCGTGCACGCCATGGCCAGAGCACGGCCATGGCAGAGCCGTTCCACCCACAGCCGGCCGATAGAGTTAGGGAGACCCCCACCTCAAGCCTCGACCCTCTCTAAGACACAGCCCGCACTAGATGAAGTAGGAGGAGAAGCCCGGGAGCTGCCGTCGCCCCCGCCTCACCGGAGTCGCCCGCTCCCATGCCGCTGTCGCGGCGCGACCGTTCCGCCACATCATCTTCGACGCCCGGTCGCGTGAGCACCTGGTGAGCCGTGTCTCCTCTTCCTAGATCGCGTGCAGCCCAGCAATGCATGCAGCCCAACCGAAGCCTCGTCGTGACCTTTGCCGCGCGCGGTCTCATCGCCGTTGCGTGCACGACGCCGGGCGAGCACCGCCCCTGAGCTCCTCCGCACAGACACTCGCCGATCGACGCGCCCTCGCCTTTTGAGCTCGCCTTTGCGCACGGATAGCAAAAAACGCACGCACTTGCATTCGGCTCCCACACACGAACGCCGGCATGTCCTTGCCCCGTGCCTGCACAGCCACTATGGCCGAGACCACCCTTGGCCCTATGATGTTCCGGTCATCTCGGGCCGGTAGAGTTTCACCAAACCCCACCAACGGACTCGTGCGGCCGGAGAACGTTCCAAGCACCTCGCCGTCGCTATGTCGCCGCCGCCGCCATGGCCGACCACGCCACGACCCGCCGCTGCCTCCGTTGCGGTAACCGTGCCCGGCCGAGAACCGGGAGCCGATGCGCCCTGGAGTCTTGCTGGCGACCCGCTGCCACCTCACCGTCTCCCGCCGAGCGCCCTCGCAAGACCGCCAAGTCGCTACCGCGCCACTGAGCCGCCACCACCGCGCGCCGCCTGACCGGAGCACCAACAGCCATCCTTCAGCCCTCAGCGCCCTCAGTGCGGTTCTACAAGGCCCTATCTCCCTTTATCCGGCCTCGGGGCCGCCAACTCACCCCCGCGCGCGTGACCTCGTCACCGGCGATGGCCTCCACCGTGGGAAGAGGAAGCAGGGGAGCCAAAGTACCCCATCACCAGTCACCACGTGCGCTGGGTGCACGATACACCGCACTCAGCTGCGCCCGCATGGACGCGATCCACCACGGACCCGCTCTGCGGTCCATAGACCCACACCACGCATGGTCCACCATGGACTAGCACCGCATGGACCGACCCGCTAAGGGCCCAGACCGAGCCACGTGGATGGCCTCCCCGCGCGACACGTGTCCGGGCCGGTCCGGCCAAAATCCAGTCCATATCCGGCCCATCCAAACCCATTCTGGGCCCAGCCCCGTTGACCGGGCCCACTGTCAGTCGCCGTTGCCGAGACCACTGTTGCCGAGACCACTTTTGTCGAGACCACTGTTGCCGAGACCCGTTGTTGAGACCACCGTTGCCGAGACCACCGTTGCCGAGACCATCATTGCCGAGACCACCGCTTGCCGAGACCACCATTGCCGAGACCATCATTGCGAGACCACCACCGTTGCCAAGACCACCGTTGCCGAGACCACATGGCCTCGCTGGCCGAGACCACCATGGCCTCACTTGCCGAGACCACCATGACCTTGTCTACCGCAAGCCGTACCCTCTGGGCCATGAACCCTAGTCGTATGTCTTACCGAGACCATGGAAAGCCCCACCTCGCATCTTTCCATATACGCATATCTATCTTGTTGGGCCCTATTCTTACGACCTATCTGTCCATGTCTGTCTTACAGGAATTCACCTATCACCCAACTGTGGAATGTGCTACTCCGTAGTCGTGTCGAGTTGTTGCGTCTTTCGGTCATGTTTGGTTCTTATCGCTGGTTGTTGGTGTTGTTGCCTGTGTTCCGAGCCTTCGAGCCGGCTGAAGGATCGTACCTTGTTCAGATGTTACGATCGCAGGATCCATCTCGCCATGACTGTGATGCCGAGTGTGACTCGACCCCTCGTCTTTTAGTTGACTTCATAGTACCACGAGTGTTAGCTCCTACCTTCGGCCCTAGAACATGGTCGTGATGGATTCAATGTCGATACTAACATCGATGCGGATATCACCCGCACGCCTTGAGCCTTCCATGACCAAGTTCTGTGGGAGAAAACCTGGGAGTAAACAATCGTGGAACGATGAATGCCAACTCATAGGCATAGCTTGTGGCCGTGAGTTCACCTCGCCATGACCATGGAGCTACGCCTCTCTTTCGCTTTTAGTTGCTTCTTCGTGCTCAAACCCCCGTATGCTTGTACCTTGTATGACCATCGCATTTCTTTGGTTCCCGCGGTGACAACCGCACCGCTATGAATTAGACAGATGTCTTAGTGCCAGTGCACCTAAGTCGGGTACCCTACGAGTGGTTTGCGCACTTGGTGTTTGTCGCTTCCTTCTAATACCCCGTCTTTCGTCGTGGCGCGAGTGTTGGAAGAAATAGACCTTGTTCCTTGTTGTTCTTGCTCTTGTTGCACCGCTAGCCCGCTCTGTTCGATTCCGTCTTGCCCATGACGATTGGATCAAAGACTAGACTATTCCCTTTGGGTCAGCGAAGCTATGGTCTATGTCGTACCTCGAACCCATGCGTGTCGACCCGATCGACCGTCTAAAACCATCTTTCCCGAAGATGTGTTTGAGAACATGACATGGATGTGCCTAGCTAACCCCTGCATCTTTTGCCGTATTGAGCGACTCTCTTCTCGGCTCCCGACGTTATTATGTTGTGTGGATCGAGGGGAACCGTTGATGTCCAATCTCTTTGCGCTACCGCTTTCTACCATAGCGGGCGAGCCAAAGTACGTTGGAGCCAAGTTACAATAGTGTTAATCGTCCTTGTTGCTACTCGTGGCCAATTGTGACTTGCGGGATAAGGCTATAAGAGCCGAACCCCGTCCTTCTTCTTCTTGGGGCCCGACTTCCAATCCTCGTCAAGTCAATGACATCGGATCGAAAGATCGTGAGCCGTGGTGTTGCTATGGATAAGCTTTGGCTTAAACCATCTATCCTAAAGCCATACTGGCTTGGCCATGACTTAAGCTTGTGCTTAGCAAATCACCACCTGTGATTCTTTGGCCTGAGGAAATCGGACAACCGCCGAGAGGGCTAAGCCGTGTATGTCTTATTGCCTCACTGGTGTTATTAGATTTTTCCTGCGTATTGACATCTTTTCGAGTGTGGAGTGCTCTCTTGCCTTGCGTGTCGCTTCGCGGAGTAGCTGATGATCGGACCAAGAGAACGTGGACGACGACAAGGACTGCGGAATGGAGTCAACGCAGGAGGAGGTGACCCCGCTAATGGAACACCAATGGATGGAGAATTGTACCACTACTACCTCTACGTCGCAGGTGTCATGGCAGCACCCTCTAGATGGGCATTGCATAATATCTATTAGACATTGCATAATATCTAGAACTGCTAGCGCTTTATAATTATTCCTTTGCTAGTACTTTGATGCATGCTACTACCGGAGCCATTATTACCCTGATGCAACCCACTCTACCACGTCACCCTGCTTTGTGCATTCGCTCGCTTAAATATGCTTACTTGCCCGCTTGCTTGCATATTACACCACTATACTTAATATTAACTCCACTTCGCATTATATCGGGGATGTGATGCTGGTGGTGAACCCCCTGGGAATGGTTTGGCTATGGGTGCCGGACTTGGTGGTGTGTGAGCATGTTGCATGTGTCTTGGGTGCGTGGAGAGTGAGGGTTGTGTCGACCGAGCTGGAATAATGACGAGCCTAGGGCGAGTCTTGCCATGTGGTGCTACCTGGGCACTTGGATATGGAATACCTGTGGCAGGTAAATGGTATTTCGAGGTGGCCCTGGGTGTGAACCTATGACGGGAGGAGCCCAGGGTGGAGGTGTTGTGGTGGCACGGTAAATGGAAACCCTGATGAAGACATTCTGGCTTGGTCACCCCTAAGGACTTACTAGTACTTAGATTCACCGGGAATCCTTTACATCCCACTCGCCCTATATGGTGCGGGACGGTCGGACTACTTGGTAGAGCGATGCCACTACTGCTAGGCTTAACGTGTGCAGGAGGAGGCAATGGGCGTGGTTTTCCCCCACACCCTTCCGAGACTTCAGGAGGCCTTGTGGACCCAGCTCTTGACACCCGGAGGGCCCCCGGCTCTGTCTACGACTCACAGTATCAACCATCCTAGACTAGACTTGGGATGTTCTAGGGCTGAGAGGTAGGGTGGCATCGTTCTAGGCTAGCAAGCAACCGGAATTCTACCTAGGAGATACATGGCTCCGAGGATGGCTAATCTTGTGGGTATGTAAAACCTCTGCAGAGTGTTTGGTTGATCGATCGATATATATGCCGACTTGTTGGCTATGGACCTTTCCTGGGTTTCGCTTAAACTAGATAGGAGATGAGTCCTTCTATTCTCCCTCCAGGGTTTGGGGTATTTTCCACCGTGAGCCAGGGGCTATGGGCCGTTGAGACAAGTGCCGAGAGGGAGTCGGCCTGTCAACCTGAGTGTGTGAGATGAGATATGGTGTAGTGGTGTGGAGATGGTTTGGGATGGATGGTTGGTGGATGGATATGGATGGATATGGATGGATGTGGATGTGTGTGGCTGGGAATGTGTTAAAAACTAGACATTATTATTACATTACTACTGTTACTTACTTCTCATGCGCTAAGGATGCAAACCACAGCCAAATGTTAGGATCGCCAGATCCTCTTGTTTTATCTTTTCCACTAAAGCTCATCGGTGCTGACCATGGCCTGCACACATCTGGCGGTGTGCAGATTTCCTACTTCTCAGAGATGCTGACTATAGAAGGATTAGGAGGTCTCGTGCCTACGCTCAAGTTTGGTTCGGAGATGGAATCTATGCTGCACTGCGTCAACTCTGATGACGACCCGTGAAGGAGAAGCCTTCACTCGATAGTCTTCCGCTAGATTAACTCTGTAATATGTGTGTTCCCCAGTGATGTAATATCTTGTATTCTTGTAATCTTACGATGAACGATTGTGGTATCGACTGATATATGATAATATGATGGAATCAACTATTGGTTTCATCATATTATAATTCATTATGTGGATTTTTCCTTTGCGGAAAATTGAGGATGTTTCACCTCCTCCCTCCTCAGCGCGGATGGTGGCAGCACGGGTCTTCTCCCCAGCTACGGTGTGGGTCCTCTCCCTCCCCGGCGGCAGCGCGCAACCGTAGCTCCTCCCTCCATGCCAGATCCGATCCCTCTCTCTCTAGATCTGGCCGGCGGTGGCGATTCAGGTATGCCTCTCCCCATCTTCCTCTCTCTTCCCCTCTTCATGTCCCTCACTCTTCTCTCTCTCCCCTTTGTGCAGATCCGGACGACGGCGGCAAATATGGGCGGACGACGGCGGCGGATCTAGGCGGACGATAGGTGGATCTGGGCGTACGAAGGATGGATCTAGGCGACTCCAAAAGCTAGAGCTAGTTCTCAAAGCTGGAGCTGGCTCTAAAACCTATATTTTTTTTATTAATGGAGGCGTGCATTGTAGCCTGCGCCCTTCGTTAAATGATTAACCGAGGCGGGCAGGGCACCCGCCTCCGTTATGTCATGATTAACTGTGACCATTGATTGGAGGCGGTTGCAATGTCTGCCTCCATTAACCCATTTCGCCCGCCTCCATTAAGATTTCTGTAGTAGTGGAAGGCGGGTGCATACTTCTAGTCCTAATTGGTTAAGATAGAAGAGTTTTAATCCTATTATAAAGATAGACTTTCATGTCAGTTTGCATGCCTTGGAAGCCACACCACTTTGTTTCGTGTCTTCCTAGCAATCCATGGGCCGGCCCATCTCCTTACCGGGTAGTCGGCCCTATGGGGAACGCATAGGATCTTAGTCCGTCAGAGTAGCAGCCCATCAACTAGAACTGCCTCCACAACTTTTAGAGATACATGATAATGTTTCACGGCTAATTAAAGAAGTGTGTTTGAGAGTCCCTGAGGAACAATTGTCTCTCCAGCAACTAAATCTAAAGAATGATTTATTGTTCTAGGAGCCTGTCAAAATTCTAGAAACCTCAGAACGGGTTACTCGGAACAAAGTGTCAAAATATGCAAAGTGCAGTGGAAACATTACTCGGAAGAAGAATCTACATGGGAAAGAGTGATCTGAAGGCCGAGTTTCATGATCTCTTTGACAACCTTTCTAAATCTCGAGGATGAGATTCAATGTAAGGGGATAGGTTTTGTAACACCCTAAATATTGAATTTATAATTTTCTAAGATTTGTTTGAATTTATATTAGATTTAAGACAAATAAAAATTGGAGAAAAAACTTATTTATAAGTAAACCTAATTTGACATCGGCTTTAAAAACTTTGTTGCATTCATGTTGCTTGCATTAATTTTATTTTTGCAGAAAATTATTTATTAAAATCTAATTTAGATGTGATTGAATTTTACTCTATTTCAAAAATAAAGTAATTTTACTTAATAATTTTTTTTCTAAAAGTCATTGTCAATTATCAAAACTTAAAATATTTTAAACAGTGTAAAACTGATATATCAGTCGTACTCATGGTCAAGGACGATATGGACTTCTTGTTTGGATGGGCTTTGGTTTGGATGGTTGGTTTCCCTTGTAAGAGAATGGTTGGTTCAAATGGGAACTTGGATGCAATCCAAGTGTTAGTTTGGTTCTCTGAGGAGATGGTATGATCACCGAGTTAAATAGGGGCTTAAGGATTAAGGTAATAGGATGAGTTGTTGTTTAGTTGCTTGTGTCAACCAAAGTAAGTCTATTTTTACCCAAGCCTCATGTCATATTTTTCTAAGTACGTTTTGATATACTCATCCTTTCTCTTTGTCTCCCTGCTCCCCATAGATGCTGGAGACGAAGAGCAGAATGTTGAGAAAGATGTATTCTAGGCTGGTGCTATCCCCAGTCAAGGCTAGAGTCCAGATATATGGGTCATTTCGTTTAAGTAACAAACATTATTATGATATTGTAATGACATTGTCATGTATATAAATAAATTGATGCTAACATATATTAGAGATATGAAGGCACGCCGTCTAGACGGCCTCCCAGGGTGTCCACGTATATTCTATTTAGTTGGTGCGTTAGATAGAAATTCCATGACTCAGATGAAGCGCGTCACAACCAGCCTTCCTCCGTGCATTCGGCAGTGAATAGATGAAGCAAGTGGACGCATTCAATGAAGTAGATGAAAAATTGAATGACCATGCATGCAAGGACAATATAAACTATAGATATACTTTGCATGCAAAAAGTTACTACGGTAGGGGGATTTACATCACTGTGCTTATCCAGAAATTCACTTGGTAAATTTGAAAGCACTGGACATCTTCACCTACGCAGGGTGGGTCGAAAGTAGGTGGACACATTTAATGCCTCCCCTCCATGCTACCATCACATAAAAATAAGTCGGGCAGGTGAACACATTTAATGCCTCTCCTCCTTGCCATCAGATAAAAACCATTCACCGATCAGGAACATTTGTACGCTCGGCACGGCTCCCATCCCGTCCCCATCTCTAGTTCTCATCCCATCCCCATCTCCATTTCTCAGTCGCACAGGCACCGGTCCCTCCCCGCCTGGCCCCCCTCATCTGCTCCTCCCTCCTTCCCCCTACAACCCTAGCCCCGACGAGCTCCATGACCCTATCACCGCCACAGCCGTCCGGTCGTCTCTCCGGCATCGGTGGCCACCCCTCCCCCCCGCCCGCCCCTCCCCCCTCCATCTCCCAACGGCGTGACCACTACACCACGACGGCACGACCGTGTCCATCCCACAGGTCCGCGTCACCCCTACCCGACCCACCGCCGGCACCCAATCACTCTATCATCTCCCGGGTATCTCTCATCTTCCCCATCTCTCTCGTCACCACCACCGGCCTGCCAGCCTGCCATCCCATCGACGCCGCTCCCTCCTGTCTCCTCTCCCTTTCTCCTCGCTCTTTGTCTTCCTCTCTCCCTCATTTCCTCCCTCTTCTCAAATCCACAACCACAAGCGGCGACAAAGGGCATAGGGCGGTGGGATCTCGGCGTGGGTGACGGCGGTGGTGGCGGGCGGATCCTAGTGGTGGCAGGCCGATCCTAGTGGTGGCTGCTTCTGGATCCCGGCATGGGCACCTCCATTTACGTCGCCAGTATGGGCTCGGTCGAGGGGGGCTAGATCTATGGCAGCTCGGTCGAGGGGGGCAGGATCTACGACAACTTGGTTGAGGGCGGTGGGATCCATGGCATCGTATCCTGCTCTGATCCGGCCGACTAGGGTTTTTGCCCCGCGGATCAAGCTGTCCACGCCATGGAGACCTCGCCTGGCAGCCCGGAGTCAAGCTCGCCGCCCCAGCCCCGGCCACGTGGCGGCGGCCCTCGTGAGTCCACGTGGAGCCGCGCTCGCTGCCCCACCCTAGGCCGTGCGGCGTTCCCCTCGCCAGATCTCAGTGCTACTCGTCGAGAGTTGCAGGTACTTCTCTGCGACTCCGTCTTCTTAGGTGTTCATCATCTGCGAGTGCAAGTGGTAATAAATTATGGTCTTCTGCTAGTGCGAGAGGTCCTCCATCTTCTTAGATGTTCACTCCTATGTCTTGAACTGGGAACCAGCAAGTCCTCCCTTGCGTTATATCAATCTTGTACATCTATGTGAAATGCTTGAATCATCTTAGAAATTGCAGTGATAAGAATATTAGTCAATGATAGTATTTGGCTGTTGATTATGATAGCTCCTTATTCGTTATTTTCACTTTTCTTGAACTGACTTATCTCAAATATGCATATCTTGCAACAGATGGTGTCGTGATCATATAATGTGCGTATCTTGGACATTTTAGAGCTAGTAAGTTCTTTTTGGTTTGTTCTTAGTTCATTAAAAGCTCTCTACTTGTCACTAGGCCACTGGGAAAATGATTTGTAAATGGAAAAGTTTGCTCAATGAAATTAGGCTAGCCTATGCTCTCTTTTTACTAGATGACTGATTCAGGCATCTTGGCCTATGCTTGCAATCCTGATATTGTGTGGGTTCCATAATTGATATATGATGGGCACTGCAAATTAATATTAATCGTCTAATTTATATTGAAGAATTATGCCTGTGTTGTTTTGTTAAAATTAGCCTCATCGCCTCTTCCTGTTAAGTAAAGACAATTTCTGAAACCGAATGTCATTGTGCAATTACAAGCAAATTAACTAAAATTGAATGTATTGTTCCAGAGAGAGAGAGAGAGAGAGAGTACTGATGTCTAATTGACAGAAATCTCCTTGACCGGCCAGCAGTATCATTTATACCTTGCAGGAATCTGATGTCTTCTATATGCCTCCTACTGCTCTTGGCTCAAACTCTAACACATGTAAGCTTCACCTATTTTTCTTCTATTTTACCTATCATTTCTATGCAGTGATGCGCTCTTGTATGGATCAAATTGTGGCCTTCTAATGATGCTACAGACCTATGTAGTGAGGTGACAGTTTCTTCTATTGTGATTTGCATCAGCTATAAGTTAAACAGGACCAAATTTTGGATAGCTGTCATACTATATGACCATTTTGGTTGTTTGTGAATCTAGATGCTTTTAAAGTTACTCAAAGTTAATAGTACATTTGTAGCATTGGTCTGCACTGAGAGTACCAAACTGGTAGAACTGTTCATATAGTCTTGGAGCAGCAAAATAGATGAAAGTTAGTAGCAGCAGTTATGAATTTTTCTCAATGCAGCTAGCAATGACAAGTAGCAGCGAAACCATGAGTTGTCTTTTTGTGTAAGTTATTTTTTAAAAGTTAGCATCTTAGTATACATTAAGAGACCTTTACTTAGCAGCCACAATAGATAATATCAAAATTCTTTTTCTTAGTATACACTCCAAAAGTCCTTTAGTGTTTATGGTAAAAAATATCCAAATTCAAGTTTTGGCATTGTTTGTCTAATTAACAGGAAGTTGGAATAGAAATTGAGAAACATAGCTTGGTTTCCTATGTTTGAGTGGGTTGGTGGCAGGACTTTAGAAATGTCATCTGTGGGTTTACTTCCAGTTGCATTGTAGGTCAGTGCTTTCCCATTTTCCCTTTGTGGTGAGCAGTAAATAGACCACTACCCTGGAATTAGGGTTCGTCTGACAGAGTTGATGTTGTAATATGAGAAGGGATCTGGTTTTCGAAGAAATTCAAGTCTACCGTTGGTTAGTTTGGTCTTAGGGTTTACGATGTTTGACTTCTCAGTCTCCTATTTCTGGATATGTTGGTCATACGCCATGTTTTGGATAATCATTATTTTGTTGTTTCTCTATTGCTCTCGTCTATCCCGACTTCTGGAGTAAGCCTTAGTTGTACTAGGTTGCTCATAACCATATAACTTTAAATTCCGGTGTAATTTAGTGTTCGACGCCGTGTAATCTTTCGTGTAATTACAGATTTACGAAATGTGTTGTAGTTTCGCCTAAGGGGAGTGGATCCTAATTCACTCTTTTGTAAACCCTCGTGTTGGGAGACCTACTTGTGTTGTAGTTTTTGCTCTTTCCACCTATAATGTAATCCTAGCCAATGTTGTGCTTTGAATCTAAGTGTGTTAGTTGATTGAGCATAACTCCATCGAATACTTCTTTCCACTAACATGTCATTGATTTGCTGGCCTAGAATAAGCATCATGTAATGACAACCAATCTCTATGTTCGTTTACAATGTTGTAATGAAAAAAAGTATGTTACCTTTCCTTCCCATATTTTCCCATTTAATGTACCAAACAGACCAACCTTTCGTAGCAACGCGACGAGAAAACATATTAGACATATGAGCCAACCTTTTTGAGGCCCAGACGTATCGTGGATTAGTTATCGATTTGATGTGAGAGAAAAACATATCAAATTTGAAAATTTACGATCGTTTATATACAGCCATATTTTTTAAGATTTTTGTTATACCAAAACACATCACCTAGCGCGGGCAGCAGTGGCTAGTGTAGTATGATGATGTGCATTTGACTGGTGTGACGAGAGGGGCGTTGGACGTGACGTTTTGGCGTTGTTTTGTTTCCCTCCGACCGCAGGCGCGTGGAGGTCACGTGCCACCCGGGGCCCACATGGAAGGGAAGGAGTCCAGTGCGTTCTCGACAGGCCCTGTGCACTGCATGCGCCATGCGCTCCCGGGCCAGCAGGCAGGCCGGTTGGCCCACCCGGGCCCACATGGCATGCATGCGCGTAGAGAATGGCCCATGGATGTACGAACAGTGCAGTGCATGCGCGGTACGCTTCCGCAGCCCCCACGCCCACTTCACAGATCAGATGCATGCATGATACACTTGGCCACGTTTGGCGTGCGCAGTCATCGTACCGTGTACGGTGTACCGTACCCCCAGACTACAACGACGTACGTACGTATACCATTCAAGAGAGAGAGAGAGAGAGAGAGAGAGGAGCGTGCCGTTTTGTCGCACTGCGTACGTGTAGCTTGGTAGGTTCCGTATATATTGCACATGCAGCAGGAGGAGGCACGGAAGATGCATGGTTGGAGAGACGTATCAAACACTAGCTATAAAAGAGATATACTCCGTATATACGCGGGCACTTTAGTTCGGCCGAGAACTTGAACAAACATGCATATATGTATATTATCATATATATAATCGAAGTTGCATTTGGTCAGCACCCTAGCGGTCACACCTATTATATATATAAACAATCATTTTAGATAGCCTAGCTATTTATACTTATTACTAATCAAGCTATATGATAGCTAGATTAATATAATGGTCCATGACGGAGGAACAGCAAGCATGGGACAAGTTGCACAAGATCTTGGAAAACGTGTATATAATGCATGTAAACTAGAGAATGTGGATTTACCCGTGCATGTTTCTGAAAATGACAGCAGAGTCGCCCACCACAATTAATCTTATGATTTTTTTTATCTCAATGGAGACGGCATGGAAGCATAGGAGGGAAATGGAAAGGGAAGAAAGGAACAGGAGAAAAATAAAAGGGCAGCATGCATATCGTGAAGGCGAACCACTACTACAGGAATGGTAGGGGGCGGCTGGTGAAGCTTTGTACAGAGCGGCTCAGCCAGCCGCTCCTACCATATCGTCTCTATAAATCATGTATTTATAGGGGGCGTTTTCAGATCGTCCTTACAAAATCGATTTGTAGAGACGGATGGTATTATCACCGCCCTACAAATCGATTTGTAGAGACGACTGTAGTACTAGTCGCCCCTATAATACCTGTTTGTAGAGGCGGTTTAATTTAGGACCACCCCTACAATACATTTTTCCGCCAAAAAATTTATATTTACAATTCAAATTCGATCAGAACACACACATATAATATATATATAATTCAAATATGATCAGAACATATATAATTCAAATCTGACCACAAGCACAAGAGCACAAGGTGTTGGTACTGAGAATTTCTATCTAAGTGAACGTTACAAGTATGTATACAAACATATAAGCTAATGAGAATTGTCGATATGTATACGTCTTGAGAATCGAGATGAGCTCATGCATACTAGACAACTCATGCACACTTGCAAAAATATAATTAACTGATTAACTTTACTTGTTAGTAAGCACACCTTCAAAGTAACTGGACTCATAACTTTTCTCGTTTGCGGGACAGTTATAGCATTGTTGCCGAAAACACAAAGTGTCCATGAGCTGTAGAAGAAAAAGGCATCAAAGCCCCTATATCATTTTAACTAATCCATCTTGGCACTTTAGTTTACACTACTCCCTAACCAATATATAAAACAACAGGAAAGATAATAAACAAATGATAGAATGGAACAATATGAATCCTTGACAAAAAATATCATTACTTTCCAAGCACTAATTTTATAATATATCATCACAATTTAATTATCAATAGTTGACCTCTGAGGAATGAGGCCTTCGTATTTCCAAGATACAAAAGGGTATGGTGCTGAGTGCCTTACTAGCTTAGCCAGCAACAGGGAGATGGCATGCACTGGCTGAGCACCAGCGCGGAGGCCTCTAGCTTCTTGAGAACATCCCAAATCATTGTTCTTATGGCTCCACGTACACTGAGCAAGAACCCGTAACCAGAAAGTATTTAGATAAGAACTATCCAACTCAGCTAGGTTATATCTAAAACTCCTGTAAAATCAGACAGAAAAATGAGCATACTTTGGAAGCTTACTTATGAATAATGTCAGAATACAAAATAAGGTGGAATTCCGTCACAAATTAAATAGTACATGAGCAGACTGTAGCATGGCTCAAAGAGTCTGGAACCAATGTTAGATGAATAAGGGCAGCTCTGTCATATATATGAACTGCAGTTTGAATTCTTAAAAGTCGTTGCCAAATTATAAACGTGCCACTAATCCATGAATGACAATATAACTAATATTCATATATAAATACTGCATGGTGAATGACAAAACTTTAATTATAGGATTATTTTTTAGTTCAAAGGTAAGGTCCCCTAAATATCTTTGAATTTTGACTCAGTATCAGAACTGTATTTTTAGACAGACAACTTTAACATAGCATAACTCTCAACCCAGTGTAGAATACTTTGATGGAAAGTTTGGATAAATTTCTACGACCTTAAACTTATCAAATTTTACGGGAAAACCATTTAATATTCTCTAAACTAATGGTCTAACTGCAGTTTTAGAACATTAACAACACAACAATAATATTCACATAGGTATAACTCCTACATCTTTCATCGAAATACAATTGCCGGCAGTTAGGTCCCAATGACATCCACAACTTTGTAATTATGAGTTTTTTTTGCAGAAAAAAATGTTTCCGTTACCTAATAATTGAGAAACAGAAATATGATGAAGATCCATCAAAAAATCATTGCCAGCAGTTAGGTCCCAATGATATCCACACCTTTGTAATTATGAGTTTTTTTTTGAGGAAAAGTGTTTCTATCACCTAATGATCGAGAAACAGAAACACAGTGAACATCCAACACAAAGTTTAACGCCTAAACCTAGGCTCTGATCCTTCTCCACCAAGAATCCAAACAAAAAAATGTCTCCAAAATCTAGGTCTTGGTAAGGGGAAGTTCTTACTTAGATTTCTTGCAGACAACCAGATGATGGGCGCTATTCATGGTCTGGGTAGGTCCGCACAGCAGCTGCACCCTGCGTGGGGAAGGAGATGCTCTGCGAGAGAACCTCTGGCTTCTTAACCCTCGCCGCGGTGGCGGCCGCAGTTCCAGCAAGCATCCTGACCTTTTGTGCCCTCCCCATTCTTGGTCCCGCCAGCGTCCCTGTATGCACAACGAGCGTCAGTCAGTGCCATATCATGACCCTAGCACACGCGCGGGAGAAGGGAGCTAGGAGGCGGAACTCGCCTTGGGCGGCACCTTTGCCGGTGTCACGAGTTGCCCCATCCTGCCCGGCGTCCTCCATCGTGTCGCCCAGATCTGGTCCAGGATCACGGCCGCTCCTCCCACAACTGCTGCCAGCACATCTCGGCCACTCACCACTACCGTTCAGGGTGAGGCCTGGTGGCCGGCGGGCGGCCTAGAATGCCAGGCTAGCGGCCGGCGCCCTGCCCTGATCCGCAGGGGGAGGAGAGGAGGAGTCGGCGAGTCACACGTGTAGGGGAGAGGAGGCATCAGGGGAGTCACCACGAGCACCCTGCAAGCCCATGTGACCTAAGCACCGCCGTTGTGTCCTTCACCCAAACCCTAGGCGCGGGCGCTCCTGCGCGTCGAGTGGAGCCACCACCGCCATCTACCGACCCCGCCTCTCGTTTTTGACTTCTAAGCCGCGAGTTCTATTTCCTTTTTCCTAGAGAAATCGAGACAAAGAAGGTGGGGGATTCGATCCGTGGCTGCAGAGGGCGTATTGGGGGCGTATTAGTGGAGCCACCTCTACATACCAGCCGTCCATACAAATCGACGCATTTGTAGGGGAGGCTCGTATTACCAGCCGCCCCTACTGTGCCATTTGTAGGGGCGGCTACTGTGTTGGAGCCCGAGTACGCCACTGTAGGGGCTGCTCCAATGCCAGCCGCCCCTCAAAAAAAGCCTCGTTGCTACAAACTGTTTTTCCCATAGTGAACAAAATTCCTGCGTAACATATATTGTGTGCATATGCATATTCTGCCAAAAGAAGGTGAGAGAATCAAGTATATATGTAAAGAAAACCATGGGACAAAGGAGCCAATTGTTTTCTTTCGTGAATTACTCCCACTGTCCTAGAATAAATGCACATATCTCGCTTTATGAGAAGTGAATCATTTTAAATTTCACTAGAAATAAAGAAAATAAGTATATCGTGAAAATATATTCCATACACTATCTAATGATATTTATTATACAATATAAATATTAGTATATTTTTGTATATATCTAGCCAAACTTAAAAGTTTGACTCCTCGGAAAGCGAAATGTGCATTTATTTTAGGACACAGGGAGTACATAGTACAGATGCGGATACTCATACATGCATATACACACCTTATCCCGCTCACCACTAAAAGAGTAATGCTAGAATAAATTTAGGAAAATATGAACATGTACGTTAAGTCGAAAACTTGATTTGAATCTGGGTGGATAGATTTCACCACAGGAATTAATAAGGAACCCAGCCAGCTGAGTTCTCGTGAGCCAATAGCTTATTAGCAGGGTGTAAACATTTAGTTTGAGAAATATCGTGCTCCATATGTTATTTTCTTGCTTCTTACATTTATTTTATTTAGGTTGAGGAATAAAATATGCTGATCTATCATTACTTATTGCTTGAATAACACATAATAATTAGCATGAACATGAGGCAGCCCCACCAAAATTTTGGGACGAACTCATGAGGAAAACTACCAGCTCATCTTGCTAATGAGATTACTCCTCAAATCAAACACCTCCAAAATATGTGGTTCCATTTTAGTTTTCACATGAATTATGTTCCCACCAAAAAGGTCTACCATACAAGGATACATATTCTAATAATGTTTTTTTTTTGTCCCGTGAACACACAGGAGTATGTGTCATGGTAGGTCAAACAGTTGTTTCATCTATGCAACTAATTAAAACATATGGTCCCAAAGCATATATCATCTATCACAGCAAATTGGTGTTGCCACCCATGGTCCTTGCATGCCAACGATGTTGACATCAGCATCAGATAGCAAAGTATAATGGACAAGAGAGAATTATCTTATCCATGGACAGTATTCCTATATATGTATTCATGCAATACAAAGCTAAAAATATTACTATCAGCTAATAAAGCCCTTGAAAGGGTTATGATGGCCACAGTATCATCACATATATTCCTGGCTTTGAGAAAAACCTACAACTCCTAAAAAATATATTGAAACAGCATGTCAAGGCTAAGGTGAGTAGCTAGGCATCAAAAGGTCTTTATGTTAGTTATTAGTTAGGCAGCTAGCTAGCAGCAGACACAAGACGTGTTGCTCAATCTTGTGTCACCTATATATCCTCTGTACGAGCGAATGAAGGACATGATCAGACAAGTTTGGTGCCATTGGCCCTTGTGTACGACCGATGCACACATGTGAGACCATCTCAGCACGGAGCACTATAGTGCGCCTAAAAACTAGGCTTCTGCTCCTGATCAAGCGCGCATATATCATCTATCTTTTTCATTTTCTCCGGCTCGATAAATGATGAGTTGAAGAAATATCAAGAGACGTGAGTCATGCCTAACTCGAAAGCGCGCTGCTTGCTGCCAGGTAGCACACAGCAAGAGCACAAAAGCCACAAGCCCAAAGGAAAAAAGGGGTCTGCCAAGAAATGTGCGTGTCAAATTTTGATTCTTGTACCCATCATGAAAGCAAAGAAGCAAAAGATGACCCGTCACCACAACATGATAACCATCCTTGCACAAAAAACTAACAACTTGATAACCACATACACAAGACAAATGGTTATGTGTAAGCAAATAATTAGTGGGGGAAAAAGGAGTTTTGGGAGAACCAAAAGTTCAGTAATAAAAAAATTAAAAATACATAATCTCTAGATCAGTTTGTTCGCTGGTTGGTTTCTGGGCTAATAAGCCCGGCTGATGCTGATTTGTTGTGAGAGAAAAACACTGTTGGCTGGCTGATAGGCCCTGGCTGAAACCAACAAGCGAACATGCTAAATGAATTCAGAATACTAGCTAGATTCTTGTTAATTAAATCAAGTAGACCATACTTGTATATGCATGCATGTGATGGATGCATATATCTTCACTTATTCATTGTTGCTAGCTGGATGCTTGGAAAGATGTACTGATATACCAATAAATTAAAAATACAGTCGTGTATGAACAATTTGGCATTTAATCGATACCTGACCATATGCTTCTAGAAGCATGGGATGGGGGGATGATGCTAGGTTCCTCCATATGTTGGTACCATATATCACATGTCGGCAGGTTAGCAAAAATCTCGATCGGCACATGCCACCAAATCACAATTACACATTTTTTAAATATCTATGAGATACTACTAGTTAAATTAAACTAGAGCTACATTTCTGACTTTTGCTAAATGTCTACGTGGCAGACTAGAGGCATGTTCATGGCACCGGCCAAGAACAAGCATGCACGCACTATATATGCTTTATTAGAGGATGCATGTATAGCTGGAATACCTTCCAGAATTCATTTGGAAAAGAAATGGATGACTTCAGCGCACTCAGTATGTATTTTTGGCTTGCTGATTTACTTTCAGATAAATACTCTCAAGGCATCTCATGATAAAAAGGAATGCCTTCACCAAACATCTATTAATTATATATTATATATTAAAGAATCTAGCTAGAGAAAAGCAGCATATTAATTAGATAAATTGCATTGGTTGGAGTTTGGAAGATGCTATACGTACTCCATTAGGTAGGTAACAACACTATGACACATGTAAATTAGGCTTGAAAAGGGCATAAGGAACATCCTTCAGAGAAGGGAATATAGATCAGGTATATATAGGGGGAACTAACTGAAAACAGACAGAGAACAAATTCGCAATGCAAACAGCAGGAAAAAAGAATGATTTCGATGAGAAAAAAGTAAAAAAACTTTAATAACAAGTAACTACTAATTGGGAATATTCCCTTTTCCCCTTAAATAAATTAGACAATTTTGATTGGTATATCGTACGTGTCTCAAAACAATGTTCCTAGCTAATTAAGTCGTCTAGTGTTCATCTATTGATGATGTGGTTCGTTTTGTACAATCCGAAATATACAAAGACAGAACATACGAGAGCTTGCAATATATATTCCTACCAATATATGGACAAAGGAAGAATAAATCAATCATTTGCAGAGAGAGACAGAAAAAGCATGCCATATATATTGCATCAATAAGATTCCTCTCCTCTTGCTTTGGATTAATTAGTTTGCACAGCTAAAGTAATTAATTAGTTGACACTTGAACAAATCAAAGATATGAGCAGCAGACCATTAGACAAAGGAAGAAGGTAGCAAGCTCCTCCTAGCAGCTAGCTAGCTAGCTAGTTCTCTAATCACGTGATGAAGAAGATCCTCCAAGAAATGAACGACAAAAGAAGATCATTTCGAGAGAAAAAAAAGGAAATCCACGTGGAAATTAAAGGGCCAAGAAAATGCTAATAATGTTTGCACCAAAAATCGTCTCTGTCACTTACCCCGCCCGGCCATATTGCATGCATATTCCATTCCTCCGATCCATACAGCTACTTGATCTGATCCTCTCGCTTCGCATTGCAAGCAAGTTTGCAAGTTGCATTCATGCATATCCAGCTCGGTCGATCACGCGTCTTTTTTATTCCTGTGGTGCTCCCCACCGTACGGCCATGCATGACTACCGCTGGGCGACGATGCTGTGGTCGTGGACGACGGCGTGGACGGCGCCGCAGCCGCAGCGGCCGACGACGACGACATTGCCGCGGCCGGCGACGATGGCGGGCCGCCGGGCCGGATGAGCGGCTGCGTGGAGAAGTCCAGTATCTGCGCCGCCGACGAGGATGACGACGGCGAGAACGAGAAGGGCAGGTTGACGCCCCGGCCGCCCATCATCATGAGCTGCTGCTGCGCCTGCTGGACCGCTGCCGCAGCCGCAGCCGCCTCGGCGGCGTGGTCACCACCGCCGCCCTGGGCGCCGCTCTGCAGCAGCTGCGCGTACTGCATGAGGTCAGGGTACGGCACGACGGTCTGGTGGCCCTGGTGGTGCGGCGGCGGTGGCATTGCTGCCAGGGTCACCGCCGCCGATGGATGCTGCAGGTGCCGGTCCGGGATGCCGCGGGTGACGAGGAAGCCGAGGTCGGTTCGGCCCTGCACGCGCTCCGGGAAGTTGAGCTTGGCCTTGGTGCCCTTGAACCGCAGCGCCGCCTCGTCGTAGGCGATGGCGGCGTCCTCCGCCGTGTCGAAGGTGCCCAGCCACACCCGCGCCGCCTTCTTGGGGTCCCGGATCTCCGCGGCCCACTTGCCCCACGGCCGCTGCCTCACCCCTCGGTAGTGCCGCCTGCTCCGACCTGCACACAAAACATGCTTAGTTTAGTAATCCGCAATCACAAAACACATGGCCATCCTCAATTAACTACTACTACTTGGTCTTGGCCTGGACACATACAAGTTTTATCAAATCATCCTGAGAGTACGTTGCGTCACAGCTAACGTATTCGTACGCATAAAATACTCTTCCTTGGCAAGATAATTCAGCATAGTTATTTGCGTGCATGATCCTGGCCTGTTCGTGTGCTTTCTCGAGAGTTCATTGTTAATGAGAAATTAACCCACGGATTATTACCAGCTAGTACTAGAACGTACGTAGAGCTGCTGGTAATTTACTGGCTGGATCGAGGATGGACGTGTCACTGATTTGGACGGTGTGCGAAGCTTCCAAACGGCGCAATCGAGCGGAAACCGTGCGCGTGCCATGCTGAGCGCGCGCACACAGGACAACAAGGAGGAATGCTAGCTTGCTTGGATCGACCGATGAGAGGACGGACGGATGGCTACGTGCGCGTACCTTGCTCCTCCTCGGCGGCGGCGACGTTGGCGCCCAGATGGTGGTGCGCAGCCGCTTGCGGATGATGGCCGGGGGCGCCGGCGCCGGCGGCGTACAAGGTCGCCGCCTGCTGCTGCGACGGGAGCTGCTGGTCGGGCGAGGCGCGGATGACGTGGGCTAGCGCGGAGGCCACGGCCGAGGCGTCGTGGTCGGCGCGCGCCGAGTAGTAGTACTGCGCGTACGCCTCCGGCGACGGGCCACCGACGGCGGAAGACGACGACCCTCCGCCGCCGCTAAAGGTGGCTCCTTGCAGCTGTGAGACGTCGACGTGATGCGGCTCCTCAGCCTGATCCAGCTGCTCGTGCTTTGGCGGCGGCGGGCCCGGGGGCAGCTCCTCCTCCTCTTCCTCGTCGGCGGGTAGGGGCCTCTTGCCATGCCTCCGAATTGGATCCACCTTAGTCAGCTGCTGGTCGATCTGCCTCCACCTCCGGTGGGTAGAGCTGGACCGATCGGTCCGGGCATGCGTCGGAGAGAGCTGAAGATTTGGACTTTGGACGGAGGCTCGCGCTCGGCGCGGTGTCGCAGTGTGCAATGACGTGCCGAGCTTGCTACTGATAAGAACGCGGAGAGAGAAGAGAGATGCGAAGAATCCCTTCTCTATATCTCTATTATTTATTTACTACTACGCTGGCTAGTGAGAGAGGAGGAAAGAGGAAAATAAAACCTTTTGCACTTAGTTCCTATTTTATATATACATATATATTTGGTCCTGTGAACTTATTAGTTCCGAAAGGATGAAAAGAAAAAGCTGTCTTGTAACTTGGGGCTTTGTCTAGGAGGATCGCTTTATTAGCGGAAAAGACAAGATAGTGGCGCCTCCATCCCCTCGGGGCAGGCCAAATTCACCTCGTGAGTGTTGTCAAAAAAGATATTCACCTCGCGAGTAGTAGTAAGTAGTATGTTTGCCGCCCCTACTCCTTGCTATCACTATTTAGAGCCATTTAAATAAAATCGTTCACAGTATCTTTCCACACTTCTAAGAGTTTCTTTATATTTTAGGAAAAAGTCTATTTTGGCCCACCAACTATGGCTGTAGTTTGTTTCTAGCTCTCTAACTCGAAAATCAGACACGCGCAGTCTCTTAACTCTCTAAACCAGTTAAAATTGGCCCTCGCGTCGGCGCGACGGCGGTTTCCGCCCAGTCAACCCGCCACGACCGCGGTTTCGGCCCATTCTCCTTGTCTCGCGGCCCTAGTACTCCCACATTCTCCTCTCACTCTCGTTCATTCCCCAACCCCGAACCCTAACTCCCAACGACGGAGACGGCGACGACGACGGCAGAGGGTGCTGGTGCGGGTGCGGCGCAGGTGCTCCAACGCTGAGGGTGCTAGGGCTGCAGATCGACATCAGATGCGGGGTTAGGTGGTCCCTGTGCTGCGCCAAGGGCCAGGTTGTTGTTCTTTAGTTTGAATCAAAGCCTTTTTTATGAAATGGAAGTTCCTTTTTAGGGATCAGATGGTTGAAGTCATTTTTACCATTAGCCGACGTGGTATATGATTAGTTTAGGAATTCCGTTTGTTTAAGCAGACTTCGTGTGTTGTGTAACTGTGTAATTGTTTATGCGGTTGCAAGTGTGATATTAATTATCTTCCTATTGCATGTAATGTAGGACATTTTATGCGCCATGGACCCTCTAGATACTCTTCCTATTCGGTTTCATTATGGAGGAGAATTCTTGAGAAGAGGAAATAATGTGTATTACTTGGGAGGACAAGTGGAGGTGTCATGCATTGACCGTGATAAAGTCTCTCTCCCTGAGGTTATGGGGCACCTTAATGATCATTGCACTGTTGAAGGAGCATTGTTGCACTGGCTTGTTCCTGGAAGGTAGCTTTCTAATGGCCTACGTGTTCTGATGGATGATCAGGCTTGCATTGAAATGGCAAACAACACTGAGGATGGAGATGTAGCAGAGATATATGTTGAAGGGCATGCAGTTGATGATGAAGAGGAAGAGGATGATGAGGACAATAACTTTGAAGATGAGATTGAAGGTGAGCAAGAAGAACATGATGACAGTGAGTTTGAAGGTGGATATGAGGAACTGACACATCCAGGTGAAGATGTCTTGATTGCTCATAATAAGAATGAAAGTAGGGAAGATGTAGAGAAACATATCAAATGTATAAGGGAGTGGTACATCCCTAGCAAGATGGACAAGGGGAAGCAGGTGGTTGATGACCAAGGGAGTTAGCCAGTTGCTAGTCAACAAAATATTTTAAGTGTTTTGAATGACAAAAAAATTTAGAGGACAACAGTGATAGTGAGTTTTTGCCTAGAGATGACAATTTATCTGAGGAAGATGAAGAAGTTGTACAGATTCAAAAGAAGTTCAAGGAATTCAAGAAGAGCATGAAGAGTGGACAAGTAGCAAATCTAGATGATGTCATCTTGGATAGGCCAAATTCTGGGCCAACCACGTTTGAGCTTGATGATGATGCAAATGACACCCCATATGCTAACAGAAGTGCAGAGGATGAGTCAGAGGAGGAAGCAAGTGAGGGGCACTTAGAGACCAATCACAACTATTACCCAAGGTGAAGAAGCAATCAGTGAAGAAGCGCACACAACCAAGCCAACTGTTGCTTCTCAAAGACCGTGCTGATCCCTAAGAGCATGTATTGCCATATTGTGATGTTAACTTGCATTGTACTGCTAGACTTTCAAGGCTTTCAGGTTGTTGAACTTATAATGTAATGCTAGACTTTTAAGGCATTTGTGATGTTCTTCACCTGTAATGTAATGTAATGACAGACTTCCAGGTTGTAATGTTTAGTCGTTTCTATCACTCCTTGGTTGCCTTTGAGGCTATAAGTTCTTCTATAGTTTAGCAAGCATTGGCAATTTGAAGCTGTGCAAAGTTGAATTGAATTGAAAAAGGCAAGCATGTAGAGGCATGACAGCAGGAGATGATGAGCAACCAAAACCTGAAAGCCTTATCTTGGAATTCAAAGATAGCAAAATACATCTTCAATTCAATACATCTTCCATAATTCTACACCATAAACTAACAAGCATCCAACTACTACCATTGTCTTTCATCACAACTAAAAAAGCAAGAAACATCTACTTCCTAAAAAGTACAGCAAGCACTAGAATCACACAGGCCACCAATACAAACTTCAACAAACCTAGTTCCTTCTCTACCATCCTGCATTTCAACTAAACATCTTCTGTTCTAACTGTTTGCACCGTTGCTGCCACATCATCTGCGCCTGCAAATCCTGTTTTCACCATGACTCTTTCTTGCTGCCTTGATGCTTCTGCATCAACGAATGCTGATGTCGACGCAAAAATGTGTCGATGTGCCGAGCACGCAGTAAGCCAGAAGGATCTGCTTGATGGAGCAAGGTCAGAGATCCGCTTGATTTCAACGTAGGGCTAAACAATCCTGCGAATTCCTCCCAGGGCGTACTAGTCAATTTGACCTGCAATTGATAAGGAGAGAAAGTTTATCAGTAATTTAAGGATTATCATCAACTTTCATCTTTCGAGATGTATCAAATTTGAGCCTTTCTTGCTGAATAGCCCTCTGTATATGTTGTCGGAAAACTCTGCACTCATTAGTAGAATGAGAAGTGGTGTTGTGAAATTTGTAGAACTTTTTATTCTTCAACTGATCAGGGGGCAACATAACATGATTGTTGGACAACTTGATCTGTCCCTTCTCAAGTAAGAAATCAAAGAGCTTGTCCGATTTTGTGACATTGAAATCATAGCTCTATTCAACTCCTCTCCCCCAAGAATTTGGCACTATTACCGTCTTCTTACCCCAATTCCATTCAGCCGCGGCAACCTCTTCTTCTTCATTGTCTTCATAGACATCATCAACTGAATATGGATTATATGTTTCGACAATTGCGGCACTCTTCTAAAATTGGGTATCTCTGTGCATATTCTAGAATTGGCTATTGAGCGCCGCCCCTTGTTGAGCCAACTGACCTAAATTGTCAAACTCTTGCCCAAGCAACTTCTCTCTTCACGTTGGCAACATTCCTTGAATGGCCAAAGCAGCTAGCTAATCATCACTCAAGTTCAATGAGAATCACAAATTTTTGGTCTCTCGGAACCTCTGAAGAAATTTGGTGCCCGATTCATTAGTTCTCTGCCTTATAGTCATCAAATCGATAATTTTCTTTTCTCCTGTCTCTAGGTCAGCCCAATTGGCAATGGAGTTAACTGGCAGCGATGAAAACCAAGTGAAGGCTGGTCCTAACAGGAACAAGGAGAAGAAACAAACTCAATGAGCCTCTTCAATAGATGCTTCACCTAGCTGTGTAAGATACCGACTGATATGTTCTATTGTGCTTATGATATCTTGGCCAGTGAACTTAGTAAACTCCGGGAGCCTGTAATTTGTAGGAAGAGCGACCAAATCATACCACTCTGGATATGGGCATTTGTACAAGAAGGTCTGCCCCTTTGGCTTCAAACTGAACTGATTCTTCATCATCTCGGTCACTCTGAGCAACAACTCATCAGCATTTGAATTTGGATTTCTCTACAATTGCTGACCCATCTGTGGATTAAAATTTCGGGTACCTTGATACCTCGAAATTGTCATCATGTGAAGGGTATTGTAATCTATGCCATAATAATACCCTTGTGGAATCTCTATCTGCTGGGTTCTTTGCTGGTTTGCTGCTTGAAGTCTCTAGTTGTAGATGCTAGGATCTGTATCTCTATGAATTCTTTGAATTGATGGCTCTATTTTTTGAGCTGACAATGATATTTGGCCTGATGTGCCAAAATTAACCATCTGGTTCTGACCTTACCCCGTCGGCTGTTGCACATGCTGCACTGACGATCTAGGATTATACTATATCTGATTAGCAGTAGCACCTTGAACTTGCTCAGATGAACTCTAAACTGCTTGAACATCATCATTACCAGCTGGTGCTGCTTCTTGATGGCTAGTACCGGCTTGATTAGTCCCCTGAGTCGATAGATGTGGAATATTATAGTAAACTGGTCTAACCTGATCAATTGGACATCCATGAAACACCTCTTTCATGGTATTGTGGAATGTGTTCAAGAAGACTGTATTATAGTTTAATATGGCATGATGAACAGATTTGTTTATAGCTTCTACGAAGAAACGCCTATCTTTAGCTTCGTGCGTATCCGACTGTCCATGCAGCAGAACTCTTGGTAGTGGATATTTCTGAACAACTTTATTGTCACGTGTCTTGGAGTAAGACAACAAACACTTGTTCTGAAATTCTTCTATAGCTTTGCTGATGACATCTTTATCTTCATTAGGTAGGTCTTCATAAGGTACCATAAGGATGTCATTATTGTTGTAAGCCACCATGACGATTGTGGTGTCCCACCGAAGCGAGAACGTGTGTCGGCGCAAAAACGTGTCGATGCGCCGAGCACACAGCAAGTCGGAAGGATCTGCTTGATGGAGCAAGGCCGGAGATTCGCTTGGCTTCAACGCAGGGCTAAATGATCCTGTGAATTCCTCCTAGGGCGTGCCAGTCAATTTAACCTATAATTGACAAGGAGAGAAAGTTTATCAGTAATTTAAGGTGGAACATGCTGGTCTTTGCCCAAACAGTTCCAAGTGTGCCTCTTCGGGAGCAGCTAGATGGGAAAAATCGACTGAACGGCCGATACGTGAAGAAATTGGCTGTTTACAAACTGTGAAGCTCGTGGATCATGATTGATTTTATGTTGACAGGTACCATACACGCAGATTTAAGTAAAATCATCAGCTAAGTGGGTATTACTAGTGTAAAGCATTGAGCCGATGAATCTAACAAGAAATTATATAACATGCGAATAAATCGATAGTTTAGTATAAATGGATCTACAAATGCTCTGAATCTAATATGTTATCATCAACAGTGAGGTTCGATCGGATCGATGGCAGCTATGATGATAATAACAAACCAAAACCGAAGAATCCGTAAAACCATCTATACATTGATAGGCTTTTCGAAAGACATGCTATATATGTGAAAGCTCAAGTGGATCGGCTAAAATAGCCGATTCAGGTGGGAAAAGGACTACAGCATGTGAACAATTGACTATTTAACATGGACAAATCTACGAACTCATTAGACTTAACCTGCTATCTCTAACAGTGGGGTTCGACCGGATCGATGGCAGCCGTGATAAAGACAACAAATCAAACCTTTAAAGCAAACAGATCATTCACATTCAACAGAATCATGGAAACACACTATAGGCGTTAAGGCATAGGTGATCGACTATTTAGCCGATGTAGGCATAGCAAACAGTTAAGGTCACGCCTGATCGAGAACAAATCTACCAACTAGCATCCTCCAATCTAAAGTGCCATTAGTGGAGATCGACCGGATCGTTGCAGCCATAACAGCGAACTATAAACTAGATTTAACTAGCTAGCAAACCTCCTCAAGATCGGACATGCCTTAACCACGTACAATGCACGATCAATATCAAAATAGAACAGCTAATGAAACATAACCCGTCGCTCAAAATAAGAAACATCGTATTGTAACAAAGCAAATGATGGACTAAAAGGATATAAGACCGATCTAGATCGATCTCGACCGGGAAGGTTGATGTTGCTAAAAATTAATGAATATAAGAACATCAGCAAGATCGGTAACTTAATGAATCTACCCGAAGGATGCCACTCTTAGGTAGAGCCGATAACTTGACCTTAATCTAATTCGAGTAGTAGAGGTCGAACTTAACCGATACAGCCGTACTTGAACCAGATAAGAGTTGATAAATAGCTTATACTCGAGTTCACAGTGGAGGTCGAACTAAACCGATGCAGCTGTACAAACAGAACTATAAGCCATGACGGTACTTAAAGACAAGCCGAAGGTTGGCCGGACCGATGCAGCCATGCTTGTTGAAGAACTCACTGAGATCTACACTACTCCTACTCCTAAGAGTTGGCATAAAGCCAAAAAAATAACTTGTATTGATTGATTGGATGTCCTTTTTACAATAGCCGGGGTTTGATATTTATACCTGGAGCCTAAGCATGAATCCTACTCAAGCACGATTCATTATAATCTTTGGTGTAAAAGAAAACATTCCTAACTTAAGATAACTTGCCTAATCTTTCCCTTTTTATAGAGCCCGACATGAATTTCTCGACGCCAATTGTAGCTCATTGTTGTTATCTTCTGATGTCATTCGAAGAGAGCCGATCCCAGTGCCGCATCCGAATCAGCTGATATCAATCCTTATGCAATCGATTCCTTAATTGACACAATCTTGGAAGCTTCGAGTTCCCACGTTCTTCTTCCCAAATTTTGGTGTAAACAGCTGCATCAACTAATGCCAGATCCATGTGGCCATTTCTCTGTCTGTTAGCCATCCTCATTGCTCGCACTTGGTCACAGAGCTCAATAAGAACGGGTACAAGGTGCTCCAGGGTTGGTGGATCAATCCAGCGATAAAATTGGCATGGCCGCATATTGTTGTGCAACCATGATTACAACCAAAACCAAGACAACTTCAATCATGACATCCAACAAAGAACCAAACCCTAAACAAGTCATCGATCAAACTCACCTAGGATCATAAGCAATTGTAGAACCTACGGCCTGGATTATCATTGGTCCACATTGTCCACTTTGCCGCCTTCGCTCTGCAATCGCAAATCACTGGCAGCCAATAATCAAGAGGGCCTCGGCGACACTACAAGGGGGACGACCAAAAGGCACCATGGTCGGACCTTCCTCCTCCCCTCTAGCTACTCACGCTGCTCGAGCTCGCCATGTTGTCGATCCGCACCAGCACCCTTTGCCGTCGCCGTCGCCGTCGCCGCCATCGGGAGTTAGGGTTCGGGGTTGGGGAAGGAACGAGAGTGAGAGGAGAGTGCAGGAGTACTTGGGCCACGAGACAAGGAGAATGGGCCAAAACCGCGGTCATGGCAGGTTGACTGGGTGGAAACCGCTGTCGCACCGGCGCGAGGGCCAATTTTAACTGGTTTAGAGAGTTAAGAGACTGCGCGTGTCTAGTTTTTTAGTTAGAGGGCTAGAAACAAACTGCAGCCATAGTTGGAGGGCCAAAAATAAACTTTTTCCTATATTTTATATATGCTCTAAGACAATCTCTCTCTTTATCTTTAGATAACGAGAAATCTAGAATAGAGAATGCCAATATTTGTAAATCTAATTAAAGAAGTTGTTGGGCATTTTTTCACCAAATCCCTATTCCTATCAAGAATAATAAGGAATATAAAGGTGAAGTTGCTCTAAGGCAGTGGTAGTAGCAATGAGGCACGACAACAAGGTGTCAAGGGCACCATTGGCCACAAGAGGCATTGATAGTGAGATGTAGCAAACATGGCCTTATTCCATGTCTGTTGTGCCTTTGTTGTTTGAAATGATATACATGATCAATATGATTAACATGTGTGGTGTGTTAGACATGTTCAGTTAGATCCTAGGGATAAAATAAAACAAGTAATGCGAAATCCACAGAAGAAACTAAGTCAAAACAAGCAAAAACTTAGAAACTGGACGGACCAGTGGTGAGGATAATTAAAAGAAACCTTTGAGTCCTAGACCCCATAAGACCTAAGAGGGTAAAGAGTGAATTGGGTTTCTATAATGTAAACCTTGAGCTTTACTTTATTTATCCTAGAAAACAATAATATAATCTAGTCTAGCAAGATGTGGACCTACATTTTTCTAGTGCTCTCTACCATTCCAAACCCATAAAGAGTTTTGTAACATAAAAACCAATCCTACCAACTAGCCTATGTTAATATAGAAAAGATAAAGGTTACATGAACAAACACAATTATGGAAGCTTAAAAGCATTAATTAAATGATCAAGCAAGAAGGGCAAACTTCCAAATATGTGGGGTTGTAACCCATGGTGTTGGTTGCTGAAATGCAACCCCTAGTCCAGGTTGGGTCTCTACCAAGACATTCTCCTGATCACCAAACCTTCCTTGGGTTATGGTGTTGGGGTCGTGAAAGACTTGTTTGGGTTTTGGTAATTGAATGACAATTGATCCACACAATGGTGTTGAGCAAGGCATGGAGCCATGGTGGAGATGGTGATGACCATAAGATGCAAGTGCATAACATGATGATGTTGGTGATGAAGATGATGGATGGAGGGAGGCAAGCCTGAAGGCAAAGGTATAGCCTAGTAGGGCTTTGCTTTTGATGGCCGAGGTGTGTAGATTAGAGAAAGGTTGGGTTTAGGATAGATAATCGGACTATAAAGAGGGGATTTGTTTGGTAATACGGTTGTCTAGTGCCACTAGGTGAGGACTAATAATTCATATGTGTAGGTTGAGTGGCGTGGCGAGGAAGCAAGTGTAGGCCTTTGCAAAATGCTAACTCAACGCTAAAAGTGTTGGTATTCTTGTTGGAATCTATTTGAAGTTACACTACTACAGTAAACTTAACCAAGGAGGGCAAAAGTGATTAACGAAGGCGGGCAAAGCATCCGCCTCCATGCAAAGGTCACAGTTAATCCGGCCTTAACAGAGGCGGTTGGTCCGTCAGCCTCAGTTAATGTATCAACCAAGACGGTTGGCATAAGGCAACCGCCTCGGTTAATATGTAATAACCGAGACGGCCGCCCTAACACGTCCACCTCCGTTAACTAGCTAATCGAGTGGGTGCCTTAAGCCACCTACCTCCATTAAACTAGTAACGAATGCGGCTATTATTAATTGTTTGCCTCCGTTAATGATTTTCTAGATAAAAAATACTTTTTTGAATTTGAATTTGATTTTGAATTTTGCTAATTAAAACACAGATAAAGCATAAAATACACATATAGAGGACAAACATATATTACATTCATTAATGTGTCATTCATATCGTACCATGAACCAACATTAAGTTATTACATTACATGCACGTATTCCTTATCGTACCACAAATATATATCACATTCATACAAGTGAAACTAAGATCACCTAATCAAAAGATGTTTGACAACTTGTAATCCGTGATGTCTAGCATGGTTCTATAGTTTCTTATATTCTCGTACTTCTTTGCCGTCACCAACTCACTTTCCACGTTGAAGAACAACCCCTCAACATGCACATAGGGCAAGTATGATTTACATATGTCCGCTATTGTTTGAGTGATGCTCTTATGGTTGACCTTTTCCTTCTCCCACCAACTTTGTGCTTTCTTGAGCTACCACTAGATGTGGTTGAATTTGTCGCACTCCACGTGACAACCGACATTCCTCTTGTATCAACTCGTGTCGCAGTGTGGATAGCTCTCCAAGTTCTCATACTTGCCCCGATATAGGATACAGAGTTAGGGCAAGCATGGTACTTTTTATATGCTTCATCGCCATGGGCCAAATCAGGTTCTTCGCCCGATAGGTATTGGTAGGCACCTTGTTACCCTCTGGTTATGTGGAAGAAAGGATACATAATAGGTCATTGAAGCTAGTGTCAGACCAGCCATGGCGACCCTTCAATGTCAGCATCTGGAGGTTAAAACATAGCGTCGTCCACTGCTTCGGATAGTCCTTATAGAGGGGATCAATTACCGCCTCCTTCATCTTTCTAAAATTCTCCAGCCACCTCGGGATCCCAAACAGAACGTTGTCGTGGTTGAGATGGTTAGCAAGCCCCTCAGAAAGCTTCGCATCCTCGGGCTCCACCACAGCAGCCGGCTCACCATCCCCATCATTGCCCCCACCGCCATCGTCGTCGGCCATGTCTTGGAGTAGATCATCCATCGTGATGTAATCATGATCTGCATTGTCACCAGTAGCAGTGCCATGCTCGCCAGCTGTTGCTACTGATGATGAGGGTTGTTGTCCTCTGTCATGTTCTACATTCACCGTCGCCATTGACGTCGATGAGTTTCCTCCATATGCACCAGCACTCGCATCTGCTTTGTCGTGAAACTTCTAAACAGTGTAATCCTTGATGAAACCAAACCAGACCAAGTGAGATTGCACCATGTCATCTTCCTAAGCAAGCTTGTTCTGGCAGCGATTACACGAACAAATGTTGCATGGCCGCTTTAGACTCAGATGATGCTTTTTCACAGCGGCAACAAACTTTCTCACATAATCCAGGTAAGACAGATCTAGCCTCGATGTCCAGTACAACCATTCATCCTTGTCCATGCCTACGAACCCTGCACAACACAGCGAAAAAGGCATATAAGCTGAGGAGTATCAAAATAATGCAGCCGGATAGCTCTAAATCTGTTTTCTCTCTCCTCCATGTAGATATAGATCTAGATCTAGAGAAAAAGCACCCAAATGTTGAAAAGAGAGAAGAATGAGAATTGGAGAGCGAGTAGTTACCTCTTGTAGTGCCCCTTCAACAAATCCAAGGGAAAACTTCTCCCCCTAAGAAAGGCTCAATTTTTGGGGTTTTGGTGATCAAAACCTGCAAAAAAGGAGAAGCCGTGAGAAAGAAGAGTGGGGGGTGCTAGGTGCTGCATTTATAGCCCTAGGCTTAACTGAGGCAGGTAGCATAAGGCAACCGCGTTGATTAATCCTATACTAACTGAGGCGGTTGCCTTGTACCAACTGCCTTGGTTAATGGATTAACTAAGGCGGGTAACATTTAGAGCCCACCTCGGTTAAGGTTGATTAACCGAGGCAGTTGTTTTGAGGCGACCGCCTCGATTAATGTAGCCTCGGTTAATCATCGAGGCGGGCAAGTTAGGTTGTCTGCTTCGGTTAAGGATTAATTGAGGGGTTGTTGGGCTGGCTGCTATTGGCGGTCCTTAATTCACACTTTTAACCACCAATATTTATATCAAAACCACTCAAACTGTCACCAAACTTAGGATTAGGGCTTATAACTTACAACTTCCACTTGTTTTGGTGAATTACCTTTTTGCAGTATAACCTACATGAAAAGCATGGAAATATGATAAGAATACGCAATCACGCAAAGCATATTACCATCTTGCACATAGCCAAAGAAAAGAGGCCCAATCACTAGGCAAATCAAGGCCCAAACATGAGGAGAATCTTTCCAAAAGCCCAAACAACCAACGCATATGGGCAGAACACCAATGCAGGGGAGGTCCAGGCCCATGTAGCAACCGACCAGAGGAAGACGGTCGTGGTGATGCTCCACCAGGGTGCGCCACACCCCTACCACCGCCTCTTGGGCCCACTCTCCTCTAGCGGTGCCATCAATGCACCTAGGGTCGGTTTTGGGGGGTTTCCTACTTTATCTCACCCAAACCAACCATGGAGCACTATATAAGAAGAGCTACTCCCTTCCATGAACAACAACACACACAAGAGAAGAGCTACACCTTTGAGAATAAGTAGAGCATCACTTCAATGGGCTTAGGCCCTAGCTAGCTATCTAGAGCAAGTAGTTGGAAAGATGTGAGGGGAAGATCGGGGAAGTGCTAGACTTGTCAGTATCTCAACAAACACCTACTTTTGTACCTCGACGAATACATTTGCTAAGTAAGTGTTCATGGTTCTTGTGGTTACAAAGTCTTTTGATTAGTTAAGCTTTGCACTTACTTGTTTATGGGTTTGTCGTACGTCCCCATGGCGGACACTCTAGTAGACGGTTCCTGATAAAGATGGATCACCCTGTACGACCTTAGAGTAGTAGTCGATAGCGTAGACGTGGTGTTTAAGCTAGAGGTGTAGGGTCAAGATGGCAGACTAGAGGGGGGTGAATAGTCATTTCTAAAACTTAATCGCACTGGCTAACTGATACAAGTGCAGAGTTAAAACTATTGGTCTTGCCAAGACTACACACCTCTATCTAAGTTATTAAACACCTTGAAAAAATCCTAAACAAGCAACTAAGGTGTCGGGCTAGCTAGAGCTCACCTAACCAATCTAGCTTGCAAGGTCACACAAACCTATGCAACTAGTACTTCATACAACCGAGGGAGCTCCTACACAATCTAGTAAGCAAAAGCACAAAGCCACCTAAACTTACTAGCAATGCTCAATAACAAGGCTACACAAGCCAAATTAGAGAGCGCAAATTACTTAGCTACACAAACTAAGCAATGTGACTAACAAGGTTACTAAAAGCACATTAGCCACTCAAGGGAGCTACTCCTTATGCTACACAAGCAAGAAGGCAACTAGCAAGCTACTAAATCTAAACTAGTCACAAGAGCAACTGTACAAGCACAATGTATATGAAAGTAATACAAGCTTGTGTTTGGTGGAATGCAAACCACCGAGAAGATGATGAAGACAATGTTGATACGGTGATTTTCTCCTGAGGTTCACTTGGTTGCCACCAAGCTACATCCCCATTGTATCGATCACTCACTTGGTGGTTTGGCGGCTAATTGGCATCACCCGCTAAGCTCGCACGTTAGACACCACAAGAACCTATCCCAAAAGTGAGGGTAGCTCAATGACATGCTCAACTAGAGTTGCTCTTCGTGATCCCCACTAGGTGAGCAAGATCCCCCTCATAAATCCTCCTCTGGAGCACCGCACAATCTTCTTGCATGCTTTAATGGAGTCACAAGCCACCAAGACATCTAGGAGGTGGCAACCTCCAAGACTAAAAAGCACCACTAGCTTGCAACTCGATCACCTAGTGCCACTGATGCAACATCACAATGCAATCGCACTAGAATCACACTCACTCGCAATTGGATGCAACCACTATGTGCACAAGTGAGTTAGAGGCTCTCCTAGCACTCCCCAAGCATGGACACTAAGTCCTAAGGGTGCTAATCCTTATCCAAGGTCAGCCACACACTCCTTTTATAGCCCCAAGGGATAAAATAGCTGTTACCCCTTCACTGGGCATTTTGCGGGCTGACAGGACGTGCTAGTCATAATGACTAGATGCGCCGGCCTAGCGTCCGATCACGCTACGCCATCCACATGTTGCTCTACGTTCAATCAGAGCTGCTCGATCTCAAAGTAACATCGTGCGCCTACGGTCAAAGACGACCGGACGTGCCAAACCCATGACCTGACACACCCAAGCCACGTCAGATCGCTCTCATGCTCATAGCCAACACCTGACCGGACGCACCTCTGTTCCATGACTTGACGCGCTACTGCCTAAGTTTGATCATTTCCAGAGAGCTCCCCGAGCCTCTATTTTGTGACCGAACACGTCAGGTGAGTCACGATCGGACGCAGCACCTGAATCCAGTCCTTCACCGCTTGCCACGTGTCAACACTAAGCCCGTGCCACTACATCGGCAAACATCAGAGATGACTGAATGCGGCCCCTATGTGTCAGGTCACTCTTTGTGCCAGCGTCCGATCACAAGACCGAGATCGCGCGCTCTCAGCTTGTTTACACCAAAATTTGGGAAGAAGAATGCGGAAACTCAAAGCTTCCAAAATTGTGTCGATCAAGGACTCGATTGCATGAGGATCGATATCAGCTGATTCAGAGGAGACACTGGAATCGGCTCTCTTTGAATGACATCAACGAGATAACGATAATGGGCTACGGTTGGCGTCGGGAAATACATATCGGACTCTACAAAAAGGAAAACATTAGGGTCCAAGTTATCTTAAGTTAGGAATGTTCTCTTTTATACCAAAGATTATAATGAGTCATACTTGAGTAGGATTTATGTTTAGGCTCTAGGTATAAATATTGGACCCTGGCTATTGTAAAAGAACATCCAATCAATCAAATACAATTTACCTTTTTTGGCTCCGGCCAACCCTTAGGAGTAGGAGTAGAGTAGATCTCGGCGAGTTCTTCAGCAAGCAGGGCTGCATCGGTTCGGCCGACCTCCGGTTTGTCTATAAGTACCGTCATGGTTTATACTTTGGTTTGCACGGCTACATCGATCCGGTCGACCTCCACTGCGAACTTTAGTATAAGCTAGTTATCGACTCTTGTCTAGTTCAAGTACGGCTACATCGATCCGGTCGACCTCCACTGCTCAAACTAGATTAAGGTCAAGTTATCGGCTCTATCTAAGGGTGGCGTCCTTCAGGTAGATTCATTAAGTTACCGATCTTGCTAATGTTTTCATTGTTATTAGTTTGCAGCAACATCAATCCGCCGGTCAAGATCAAGTTAGATCGGCCTTGTACCCTTTCAGTCCGTCGTTCGCATTATTACAACACGATGCTTCTTACTCTGAGCGATGGGTTACATTTCATTGGTCATTCTACTTCGATCTTGATCATGCATAGTATGTGGTTAAGGCGCGTGTAATCTTAAAGAGGTTTGCTGGCTAGTTAAATCTTGTTTATAGTTCCCCATTATGGCTGTAACAATCCGATCAAACCCCATTGTTAGAGATAGTAGGTTAAGTATGATGAGTCCATAGGTTTGTCCATGTGAAATAGTCGATTGCTCACAAGTTGTAGTCCCTTTTTACCTGAATCGGCTATTTCAGCCGATTTATCTGAGCCTTCACGTATAGCATGTCTTTCGGAAAGCCTGTCGAAGTATGGATGTTTTTATGGATTCTTCAGTTTTAGTTTGTTATTATCATCATAGCTGCCATCGATCCGGTCGAACCTCACTGTTGATGGTAACATATTAGATTTAGAGCGTTTGTAGATCCATTGGTATTAGACAGTCGATTTGTATGCATGCTATATCTTTTTCTGGTTAGATTCATCGGCTCAATGATTCATACTGGTAATATCCACCTAGTTGATGATCTCATTTACGTCTACGGGCATTGTACTTATCAACATAAAACTAATCATGATCCATAAGCTTTACTATCCATAACAGCCAATTTCTGTGTGTATCGGCTATTTTTCGATTTTCCGTCTGGCTGCTCCCGAAGCGGCACACTTGGAACTATCTGGGCAAAGACCAGCATGTTCCACCTTAAATTACTGATAAACTTTCTCTCCTTGTCAATTACAGGGTCAAATTTACTGGCACATCTTGGGAGGAATTCGCAGGATCGGTTACCCCTACATTGAAGCCAAGCGGATCTCTAGCTCCATCAAGTAGATCCTTCCTGCTTGCCGTGTGTCAACGCATTTTGTGTCGACACACGTTTTGGCATGCCCGGTGGGACCCCACAATCGTTATGGCGGCTTACAACAACAACGACATCCTTATGGTGCCTTATGAACACCTACTTGATGGAGATAAAGATGTCATCAACAAAGCTATAGAAGAATTTCAAAACAAGTGTTTGTTGTCCTACACCAAGACACGTGACAATACAATTGTTCAGAAATATCCACTACCAAGAGTTCTATTGCATGGGCAGACAGATGTAGATGAAGCTGAAGACAGACGTTTCTTCGTGGAAGCTGTAAACAAATCTGTTCATGATGCCATATCGAACCATAATGAATTTTTCTTGAACACATTTCACAACACCATGAAAGAGGTGTTTCATGGGTTTCCAGTTGATTAGGTTGGGCCGGCTTATTACAACATTCCACATCCGTCGACTCAGAGGACTAATCAAGCCGGTACTAGCCATCAAGGAGCAGCACCAGCCAGTAATGATGGCGTCCAGGTAGCTCAAAGCTTATCTGAGCAAGTTCAAGGTGCTACTACTAACCAGATATAGTATGATCCTGGGTCGTCAGTGCAGCATGTGCAACAACCGACATGGCAAAGTTAGAATCAAATGGTCAATTTTGGCACATTAGACCAAATATCATCGTCGGCTCAAAGGATAGCGCCATCAATTCAAAGGATTCGTAGAGATATAGATCCTAACATCTATAATCAGAGACTTCAAGCAGCAAACCAGAAGAGGACCCAACAGATAGAGATCCCACAGGGGTATCATTATGGCATAGATTACAACACCATTCACATGATTTCAAATCCAGGGTATTAAGGTACTCGAAATTTTAATCCACAGATGGGTCAGGAATTGTAGAGAGATTCAAATTCAAATGCTAATGAGTTGTTGCTTAAAGTGACCGAGAAGCTTGGCAAGGGGCCAAGAGATTTGATTGAAACTGATATGATGCTTAAGGATTTTGGGGGTAATGCGTCTAAGACCCAGGGGGCAATAAACATCGAACTGACAATTGGGAGTAAGACTCTGCTCACCACATTCTTCGTCATCGATGGAAAAGGTTCATACAGTTTACTCCTTGGTCGTGATTGGATTCATGCAAACTGCTGTGTCTCGTCAACCATGCATCAATGTTTGATTCAATGGCATGGAGATGATGTCGAGCTGGTTTGCGCTGATGAATCTGTGAGTATCGCAACAGTCGATCTAGTATTTTGGGAGCTAGAAGACTTTGAGTGTTTTTCTGGCAAGTTATAGGAAGGTGGCTTCATTAAGATTAGTAATAAAGGCCAACAGCCGATCCAAGCAGTCGGCTCTAAGAGTTTGTTTTGATGAATAATCATGGCTTCGGATCGGTAATTGGATTAAGGGAAATAAACATTGGTTCTGGAGATAGGCTCAGACCGACATATGAAAATGATAAGTCAAATCCTAAGTGTGAGTCAGGGTTAGTAGATTTATTAAAGAAATTTAAGGATTGTTTTTCTTGGCCTAGATTAATCAATTGTTTAAATTTTGAAGAGTTCTGATGCAACCTATCAGAAAGCTGATCAGTGGAAAATGATTGAAGGAGTATTATCTCAACATTTAAGATCGACGCTCGATAGCTTATTGGTTCAGTCATCAGCTCTAATAGCCGATACCAGAAGGGTATCGCCTTTAGTTCAAAAATAAACCAGAAGATGTAAAAGCCAATATGATATGTATCGCCTATAGAGCAAAAGCAAAAACGAAGACAATCATGACATATACAAGGACATTGCACTGAGACACGGTCATGGAAGAGCAGAAGATTTCATTCATTAGTTTACCCTAAATACAAACTAATCGAAGACCTTGTTCACCACATCCTGAGCGGATGTGATGTCCACAATGGCCTCTGCTACAACAACAAACTCTTCGATCAAATCATCATGCTCCTTGAGGCCATCACCCATTAGGAAGCCGGTCTCCATGGTGTGGAGCTCATGCCCAGTCTAAACCTACGCCACGGTCAGTGCCACCGATGCGCCATGACGGACGCCATGGAGGGCAATCTCCTAAATGCGAGCCGGAACGTCGTGGAGGCGAGCGTTGATGAGGGGGGCCCGAGCATTGATGGCGCCCGTGGCCACGTTCACCGCCAGTTGGAGGGAGTCCAATTGCACTATCAATGCTAGCGATCACAGAAATAGGAGAGCTATCAATATAAATACAATGGAAATTAGAATACGAGCATTCCTAGAATTCATTTTACCCACCACCATGGCATCAGACTCGGCCAGCCACGCCTCTTCTTCGGTGGCGTGAAGGGCGGTTTGAAAAACCCCAAGGCAGACCTAAAGCCGGCCATTTTCTTGAGTTGCCTTAGAGTAATGGTCTTGGGTTGCCCTCCACTCTCAGAGGAAACACTGGGCGTCGTCGCCGTTGTATGAATTGGAGGAATCCGACGATGAAGCCGGCATAGAAGATGCAGCGTCAGAAGGCTCACTGGCCCTGGGAAGAGGACGAAGACTGTCATTCAAAACAAACCTATAGACAAGTCAAAATAGTTCATCATCATGAACAAAAGATGTTGATCTCACCTCATGCGTCGAAGGCGCTGGTTCACCGGCATATTCTCCTCCAGAATCTCCTCCGCCGCATGCTTGCCGCGGTTGTCCTCACCGGCCATGAAGTTGATTGGATCTATAAGAGAGGAAGGAGGCCACTACAGAGGTTATGAGGGCGGAGAAGTGCAAAGGAATAGGAGCGGTTGCGAGTGTAGATGTGTTCGAGGCCGGAGCACTCGGCTGATATTTGAAGCCATGGAGCGAGGAGGTGGACGCCTCGGGATGTGCAAAAGGCAACCGCAATTAGTAGAAGGCAAAGCGCCACCTCACTAATGCCGAAGAGAAAACGGTGCTGGGTGACTAAGGATGGAAGATCGAGGGGTTCTCTTAATAAAGGCCGTGTTTTCAGACTTAATCGGATCAAGGTTAGAAGTCTGGAATTGGCTATTTTAAAATCGGCTCTTTAGCCGAAAACAAGAAGTACAATGAGGCGACAGAAAGTATGGTTGTCATTGATTCTACAAAAGATACATGTTGATATACAAATTACAAGTCTAGAACATCTAGGATTGCTTTCAATACTTCTAGCCGGATCGCATCAACTTCTGTGATTTGTTGCGTGTCTTCTTCGGCTGATCTAGAAATGTTCTCGAGGCTACTACGGATGGCTCTACCTTCTATGACTTTGGCCTGCAGTTCCTATTTCTTTTGCTTGATAGCATCGGGTATTTGAGCCAGGTTGGACTTATGATGATCGATGACAGCCTTCACATTCTCTAGCTCCTTCTCAAGTTCTGCACGCTTAATTTCCAGTCGGGACAACTTTGGATTGATCCTGAGGGAGAAGTTCTTCAAATCATCAATCAGCTATGTCAGCTCTTTAGTCTCTTGCCTATTGGAGTTCCCCTTGGCCAATAAAGTTTCATGGTTGGATAGGTTCCTCTGAGCCTTTTTCACCTTTGGGGCTTGATCTTCAATAATGGATAAAGGTGACAAGACTCTGGAAAGAACTAGTGTCGATGTGGGACTCATAGGATACCCCACTAGGAAGGGAGAAGATCTAGTCCAACTAGGATTCTTCCTATGTAATCCTAGTAGTATTATTATTCTGTAATCCTACTAGAAACTCTCATTGTAAACCGACTAGGACTCTGATCTCCTGACTATATAAAGGAGGGCGGGGTTCCTAGGGAGGAAGAGACAACATAATGACACAACAACACACAATCAATGCAACGCAAGGGCTAACGCTACGGAAATCATGCCGCTTCAAGAACACTAGTCGGCAAAGCTTTCCGCACCGGATTCTACTAGCCAACAGCTATGAAAGATGTGGAAGAACTAGTCAGAAAATGCAAAGGCTGTCAAATGTTCGCAAGACAAGCTCATGTACCAGCTCACAATCTTATCTGCATCCCACCCGCTTGGCCTTTCTCCTGCTGGGGGCTGGATCAAATAGGACCTCTCAAGAAAGCAAATGGAGGTTTCGAGTACATCTTCGTAGCAATTGATAAGTTCACCAAGTGGATTGAATACAAACCACTTGCAAAATACAGCGCAGCCAAAGCAGTAGAGTTCATCCAAGACATTATGCATAGATTTGGCATGCCCAATCGAATAATCATAGATTTGGGCTCTCCCTTCACAGCTACAGAATTCAAAAGTCAGGCACAGGACTGCGGCTTTAGCATAGATTATGCATCAGTCGCACACCTAGAAGCCAACGGATAGGTAGAAAGGGCTAACGGACTCATACTAGCTGGATTAAAGCCAAGACTGTATGAAGAATTGGTAGACTACGGATCCAAATGGATTGAAGAACTACCCAAAGTAGTATGGGGGCTATAAACTCAAATAAGCAGAGCCACAGGTTACTCACCCTTCTTCCTAGTTTACGGGTCAGAAGCCATACTACCTGCCGACTTGATCTAGACATCACCAATGATAGAACAGTATGACGAAGGAGAAGCAGAACACACCAGAAGATTAGAACTCGACAGCTCAGAAGAAGTCAGAGTAAATGCTACCCTCCAATCAGCCAGATACCTACAAGGTTTAAGACGCCACTACAACAAGAGTACCCAACCTCGATCACTCCAAATCAGAGATCTAGTGCTAAGAAGATTACAAAAAACTAAAGGACGCCATAAACTATTCAGTCCATGGGAAGGTCCTTTTATTGTCATAACAGTCACCGGACCAGGCACATACAAGTTGACAACCGAGGATGGAAAAGAAGTCAGCAACACATGGCACATTAGCCAACTAAGAAGATTCTACGCGTGAAAACAACTCAAGAAAGAATATATATTCAAGCCGCAAGGGATTAACGTCCATGATCAATATAGATAATGTTCATCGACAGCATATGTCTTATTATGGCTCATCAACAATTCACGATCAATAAAGATGATCTTTCTACACAACATATGTCTTGTTATGACTTTCTCCGAAGTTGTCTTCACTAAGCAAAATGGCTGAAACATGCCTGAGCATACCGGCCGAGAGCAAAAGAGCTGAAAAGATGCTTGAGCCCGCCGATGAGGGTAGCTAACAAGCTAACACCCAAAACAAAAAGCAAAATGGCTGAAAATACGCCTGAGCATCCCGGCCGAGAGGAAAATAGCTAAAAAGATGCTTGAGCCCGCCGATGAGGGTAGCTAACAAGCTAACACCCAAAACAAAAAGCAAAATGGCTGAAAATAGCCTAAGCATCCCGACCGAGAGCAAAATAGCTGAAAAGATGCTTGAGCCCGCCGATGAGGGTAGCTAACAAGCTAACACCCGAAACAAAAAGCAAAATGGCTAAAAATACGCCTGAGCATCCCGGCCGAGAGCAAAATAGCTAAAAAGATGTTTGAGCCCGCCAATGAGGGTAGCTAATAAGCTAACACCCGAACCAAAAGCAAAATGGCTGAAAATACGCCTGAGCATCCCGGCCAAGAGCAAAATAGCTGAAAAGATGCTTAAGCCCACTGATGAGGGTAGCTAACAAGCTAACACCCCAACCAAAAAGCAAAAACGACTAAAACTAAGCCCGAGCATAAATCAGAGCAAATTCAAGACAAGACCCTCCAACTACTTGTTCCAAATAGCAAGAGGCTCGGGGGCTACACTTGGATAGATCCAAGAAGCACTACACGATTTCGCACAGGAAAGTACTCGGGCAACGCTTGTTCCTACTCGGCAAGACCTAAAGGAACAAGAAGAAGAAGTTTCCAAAACTCCACCATGAAGTGCTCAGAGACTTATCAATCTCACGATCGCCGATCCTAAGTCTTTTCAGTACTAACAAGAACACGAAGTCTGCCGAAACAACGATCTATACCGAGTTGTTTACAGGTCACAAATGAAAAGCCAGACAAGCCAGACAAAGTGCTCAACAGATCAAGAAAGTCTGTCAAGACAATGACCCACATATACCAAGTTGTTTATAAGACAAGGACATTTAGGCAAAGAAGACGTCAACTAAAATAAAGGATCTTCATTCAAGAAGAAGTATAAGTATTCTATTACAAAAGCCGGAGTACAAAGGTCGATTACATTCAAGCATTGTCATCAGGAGTAGAAATATCGATATTAAGGTTATCAACAATCCTACTGGCTAAGTCTTCGACCTCAGGCTCCGCCCTTTCAACAGCATCGACATATTTTTGACTTTCGACTTCATCAGCGATCTTGGATAGGGGAAACTCTAGAGAAAGAACCCGGAAATGGGCAAGAACATTCCTGGTACATAAGCGGGCGCACCTCTTCACAAACTCCTGGAAATGGGTTGGAACTCGGGGAATGAACTGAGCCCAAGGTTGACCGTCATTTGCTGGAGTCTAGAGAAGGTCGGCTACTGACCGGAAGGATTTCCACAAAGTGTTCCAGTTCTCAGTGGCCGTCGTCAACTTACCAGACAAGTCTTGAATAGTCTTTTGAGCCTACACAAGATCTATGTCAGCTCCACACCTAATCAGTTTGGCAAGCGCGAGTTCTTCTTCAGCGCGAGTAATTACCTCCTCAGCCCTGTTGTGACTATTGCGGGCGGTGGTCTTCATTTCCTCAAGACCGTCCAAGAGCTTCTGCTTTTCAACTTAGAGAGCTGGACTAGGCAACAAAAACAAGTTAGCGGAAAAGAAATTCAGAATACAAAAGGAAACAAAAAGAAGGAAACAAAAAGAACCCGCAATACCTTTGCACTCATTCTTCAGGGACTCCACCGCAGCATCCCTCTGCTTTTCCACCTCAACGACTCGGGCGTGGAGAGCCTTCTCCTCCTTCTGATGCATCTGGCGCTCGGTCTCCAACTCGGCCAGGCAGATGTCAAGCTCCGCCTTCAAGGTACTCACCTCAGAGGACAACTTTTTCTCCATTTCAGACAAGAAAAAGAAGCCGGTATGATCACGAGAAAAAGACTGAGCAAAGAGAGAGAGAGAGAGAGAAAACCAAGGCGTAAGGACAAGAGAAAGACGAACAGCTAAAGAAAGAATCTCAAAAAAACTAACCTGGAGCTTTTCCCTAAAAGAAGTCACAGAGGACGCCAAGTTCCCCTAGGCCGCGGTCAGCTCAGACAACCGATGAGTAGCATCGAATTGATGCAACACATCGTCATCCAAGCGCGAAGCACCTGTACCAAGGGGAGTTGAGGGAGAAGCCAGCGCAGGCAAAGAAGGCAAGACCAGAGTTGTATCCTGGGAAGCCCCGGCTACCTCCTCAGAAGTACCCACCGCCGTGACCACAGTCATCTCTGGAGCAGCAGGGGGGCAGCTTCCCTCACAGCCACCTCATCGACTGTACTCTCTGAGTCCTTCGACTCAGTACGCGGGGGCGCACCAGATGGCTGACTAGAGGGTGGCGGAGGAGTAAGAGAAGGCAAGGGACTGCAAGATGAAAGAGAAACTCGTCGATAAGAACACAAGTCAAGAAAAAGAAAGGCAAAAAGCAAAGAAGCACAACAAAGAGTCACTTACTCAGCTATCTTCTTCTTCAAAAAACCGAAAGAAGATCTTGCAGGAGGAACTATGGCGGCAAAAACATCACCGCCACCCTACGATAGGAGCGGCGTAGCTGGTACTAGAGTCCCAGAAGAACTCGACATGAGCAGCGCGGCTGGTATCGGAGCCACAGAGGAACTCGGTATCGGAGCCCTAGAAGAACTCGGGGCCGGAGCCCCAGAAGAACTCATACCCGACGACCGCTTACTGCAAAAGGATCAAGACCAAAAGTCAAAACAAAAAGGAGGAATTCAACAACAGGAAAATGAGAAAACAACTCACCGTCGCATGACGAGGGTGCATCATCATCCTCTTCTTCCTCAGTCTCGACCAAGGCCACCATAGCACCAGTTGAAAAAGGAAAAAAGTACTTGGTTAAAGACAAAAACAAGCAATAGAAGGACAGAGCGTATTAATGTGCTCACCTAAGAGCATGCTAGCTATAACTTGAGTACATGGACAAGTACTCAACTAGCGAGCTTTCTTGGCAGCAGGCACACAAGAAGAAGAACCAGCCACTCGCCCCCTCTTGCCGATGCTACGAGCATCTTGAGGAACTGAATGAGTAACATACTCTACATATACATCAGGGTTTGCAGAAGAAACACCAGGAAGCATTACGGCAGTTTGTGACTTACTGGTTAAAGAAGCCCCAGCAAGACTACCCCCAGCCCCCACAACGGTAGGGAGGGCGTCATGGGGAATCGGGTCAACGAAGTTACGCCCCAATTCCTACGAAAAAATAAGACAACAAGACAAGGAAGATTAAGCTAAAATAGATACAGCAAAAGAAATACAAAAGGTACCCACACAAAGAGAAAACAACTTACAGCTAGAGGTGGGTTCTTTGCACAGTACTCAGAGACGGTAAGCGGGACAATGCTTGCTCCTTTTAGTATCTTCTGAAGACGCTCGAGTACCTCCTCGTCGGTCAACTCAAGGGCAGGGACCATACGTGAATGATCCTCAGCCCTAGAGTACTCGAAGCCAAAGTTCTCTCGCTCCTTCAGAGGCTGAACACGATGACGAAGAAAACTCGAGACGATTCCAAAGCCGGTCAAGCCCTGTTGCTTCAGAGTGCTTATCCGCTCAAGGAACAGCTAGATCGCCTGGAGCTCATCCAACGTCAAGGAGTTCTTTTCCCACCGGTCGTTAACCAAGGGACCAGATCCAGAATGAACGGTGAGAGAAGGAATTAAATTGGTGGCATAAAACCAGTCAGTGCGCCAATCCCTCACAGAATCAACGAGGTCATAGTCAAAGAATTTGCTTTTGAAACCCTAGTGAAACTGAATCCTGAAGCCGCCAAGAACATTGGTGTCTTCGCGGCGGGGTTGAGGCTTCAGACGAAAGAAGTGACGGAAGAGAGAAAGAGAAGGAGGAATTCCAAGGAAAGCTTCATAGAGATGTACAAAAATAGAAAGATGGAGGACGGCATTGGGAGTAAGATGGTTCAAAATAACCCCAAAATAACCGAGAAATTGATGAAGGAAGGCGGAAGTAGGAAGGCAAAGTCCAGCACGGATAAAGGAGACGAAAAGAATAATCTCACTAGGACCTAGAGCAGGGTCCCGATGCTTGCCTGGAGCTCTCCATTCAGCAATGTCCTTGCTCTGGATCAGACCATCGCTAACAAGCTCGCGAAGCTGGTCTTCAGTCATTGTCGAAGCCGGCCAAGCCTTCTGGGTAGCCCTCATGGCCATGAACTCCTGGTTTTCGATCACGGAAAGTGATGACTCCTCGTCCACGAAGGCAGCCTAGGACTTGCTCGTGGCTTTCTTCCTACCCATGTACTAGCGGAAGCAAAAAGGCACTAGGGAAAGACGAGGCTAAGACGGCGGTGCTCAGATGATGGTGACAATGGCGGCGGCGGATTTCTGAAAACTAGGGTTTCAAGGCAAAAGCGGAGCAGTAAAGAAGAAGAAGATGAAAGGCCTTTAAATAGATTTTACAGCAGTAAAATGTGGCCCACCGGGCCCATAAAAGCACGATGTGAGAACACAATGGTCCATTTACTGACACAGCTGAAATGACGGAAGGCACAAATCCACATAACGGTACAGTGCAACGGGCAGATTTCGGACTTATCCATCTAGCAGAACGGCAAAGCTATCATATTGCTACAAAAAGAACTCACCATCCATGAAGCAATGAAAGGTTACCTCACAAGGGGCATAACAACCCAGTCCTTATAGAAAGAACTCAGGAATCTCAAAAACAACCAGGACATCAGTAGGGTAAAGAGTGACAACTCAGAAGACAAGATTCTTTCCATTACAAATGACTTCAAAAGATACAAGATTACACATCTTACAAGACCCAATGAACTCGGTACTACGACAGGCAAGGTAGCAAAAAGGAACCTAGAGACGACTAGGTTCTGGAACGACTACGTGCTCCAAATTGCTACTCGGTAGAACAAGCCGCACTCGGCTACACTGTTTTCTTCAAAGGACGGACGCAGTGCATCCAAGGCGGAAATCAGCAGCACGGCGAGACAACATAGACCAGGGGAAGTCGGCAGGCATCTGTCTACCCAAGTCCGATGTGATACCGGATATGGTGTTGACGTGCATCGGACAGTCTCAAGACAGGCGGCGAAGATCAACCTAGAACTGCTGGATGAAGGAACGCATCCCGCATCACAAGACTTCCTCCAACTACCGCCACGTACTTCCAAGTATGAAACCGCTGCGGGATTAGTCTACCTCTAATCCCTATCACAAGACTTCCTCCAGCTACGACAAGATGCTCAAGAACTACAAAATACGCCCGGGGGCTGCTCTACTTCACAAACTATCATATTCATAACTACGGGGATTTCAAACCACACAACAAAGTGCTCGATGAATCAAAGCAACACACAAGGAGGATATTTATAGACCAAAGAAGCGGTGCACATGGACCAGGAGCACCAGCGGAACAAACCTAACAAAGGACACGGTGAAAAGACAGAATTCAATGAAAGAGAACTCAGGCGTGAAGCAACAGTACTCAACAACAAGCATATTCGGGAGAATATACCAACACTGTACAACCCATGAACAAAAGGCATTTACACTCAACCACCACCATACAACTACACCTGACAACAGCAGACTCTACCTCTGAAAGTAGCAGACTCTACATCTGAAAGCAGCAGACTCTACATCTCACAACAGCAGACTACCAGAGGATATGCTAAGATTCTGTATCCGAGTTCTTTTTGAAGAATGCTCGAGGGCTACATCAGGGGAAGTTTTTAGTTCTTTGAACAACTTGGATTCAAGACCCTCCAACTCTTTGTTCCAAATAGCAAGAGGCTCGGGGGCTACACTCAGTGAGTGCACTTTTTCTTCAAAAAAGCGCACATCACTCAAAAGACTTCTTCAAGACAAGAGTTGCAAAACAACATAAGATCCAAGACCCTCCAACTTTTTGTTCCAAATAGCAAGAGGCTCGGGGGCTACACTTAGTGAGTGCACTTTTTCTCTATCAAGATAGATCACTTCAAGACATCAAGACAAAAAGAACCTAGACCTAGCTATACCCGAGCTCTTTTTTGATAAAGAACCCGGGTATATGCTCAGGAACCCTTCGACGAAGAATCAAAGTGATTTCAAGAGAAGACCCTCTAGCTCCTTGTGCCAAAAAGCAAGAGGCTCAGGGGCTACACCCAAATGAGAATACTTTTTTCTTCAAAAAGGTACACACCAACCAAAGATCTCATGAAGCGCTGCACGGTTTCGCTCAAGAAAGCACTCGGACGATGCTTGTTTCTACTTGACAAGACCTGATGGAACAAGACGAGGCTTCTAGAACTCAACCATGAAGTGCTCGGGGGCTTATCGATGCGGGACCCATAGGATACCCCGCCAGGAAGGGAGAAGATCTAGTCCAACTAGGATTCTTCCCATGTATTCCTAGTAGTAGTATTATTCTGTAATCCTACTAGGAACTCTCATTGTAAACCGACTAGGACTCTGATCTCCTGACTATATAAAGGAGGGCAGGGTTCCTAGGGAGGAAGAGACAACATAATGACACAACAACACACAATCAATACAACACAAGGGCTAACGCCGACTGGATGTAGGGCTATTACTCGACCACAGTTGAGGGCCTGAACCAGGATAAATCGACTGTCTCTTGCGTTAACCGTCGAGTTCCGCATACGCTGAAACCCAAACATACTACCCCGGGGACCCCCGTGGCAGGCTATCGGTGGTAAAACATCGACAACTGGGGATAGATTATCCTTAATAGCCAAGAAGACTCTTTGCATTGAATCAGTATCTTGGACCAAATCGGCTATATTCTTCTCAAACATTGGCAGTACATCCCTTAGCCAATTTCTAGTCTCTTTTTACAAAGCTTCCTTAGAAGAGGTGGCTGATGAGTTAATTTCATCTTCATCTAGATACTCCTCAAGATTGAAAGAGTAGCTCAAAGCTAGAAGATCGAGTGCCTATATATAAGAAAATCTTGATTAAGAGGTTTGATCAGTTTATGACAAAATGAACGGTGAAGTGGATACAATACCTTTTCTATGGTTGCCTCTATCTGAAGAGAAGGGACAGCTGATGATGCACCAGTGATGTCTGGTTGAATCGGCTCTGAACTTTCAACATTGGTATCTGTAAGTATCAAGGAAAATTTTAGTTCATAATCATTGCAGAAGGATAAAAGGGATATATGATTTTCCTACCATCAATTGTATGCTGAACTGGAGAATCGACATTATGAGTGTCAACAACAGGATCATTCTCAACATCAATAGGATCATTGTCAATAGGTGGACTGCCAGACTCCTGCTCTTGCACGGGCGTTTCCTCAAAGAGTATCTAGCATGATAAATGACCAAATGAAGGGTGAAAATTGAATAAAAAACAAGAATTCAAAGAAAGTACCTTGGCAACATCAGGAGATGAAATGGAAGGATTTACATCTTCTACTGTCTTGGAAGCGTCGGTTATTTCAACCAAAATTGGCTCCTTTTGAGGATCGGCCGATGAAGGTTCAGTTGATGCTGAACTAAATGCCTGGGACAGCAGCTCCGCACCTAGAACCGATTGGGATGCAATGGTTGACAACTGTGAAGAACGGGAATCAGTAGTTGAATATCATTTTAAGAAAGAGATGAATTGTTTACCTGAGCAGCTGATGGTCTCGTTCTGTGGAGTCTTTTCCCAGTAATGGCTTTCTAGGTTGCCCCTTGGACCGCCTTGCGCTTTGAAGATTGATACGTCATGATCGTGGGGGCAGCATGAGTTTTCATCAACTTCTTCAACGGAGGTGCAGCTGATCCTATTCTTAAAACTGGACATGGTGGCTGATAATCTATAGGATGCCCCTTCCTGTCCAAGCTTGGAGGATTGAATTCGATGTCCTGAAAGGGTCTATAAGAACAGTTGGCTAGAGAATTCATTAAATAATTTTCTGAAGAAAGAAATGGTAGTTACCTCTCTGTCAGAAGCAAACTCCCCATCTAGAGCTATGCACATGGGATGGACCAACCCACAAAAGAGATGGGAGTGTCATTCTTGCCACTAGGTCAAAAAGAGTGGAAGAGAAGCTAACTCTGGTCCAGTCATGCAAGCAAAGGGAAGGGAGATCTGATCCCAATTGAAAGACTCTGAAGGCTTCTATCACTTCATTGATACCTTCTCGTGGGTTCAGTGTGTTCTTGAAGAACAGTTGAGGGGGGAGTTGACCAACACCAAACTAACGGCTACAAAAGATGGATTGTAAAACTCATAAGTTGGAAGGTTGTCCAGAAGGAAGGAACCTATAGCTATTTTGCCACGGCCATGATGAAATTCAGCTAGGAGGACGCAAGGTTTGATAAAGGAATTGAAGATTGCAGCTGCCGTTTCGTCTGAACAGCCTAATTCAAATTAAAATTTGAATGGGAGGACCAGCTCATTGTTCTCATCCTCATCATAGGGTAGCCAAGTCAAGGTGTCTGCATCAAATCCTCTATAAAACTTTCTGAAGAGATGGCCAACATCGACATCAATTATTATGGCCGATACAGCCTCACCATAGCTCATGCACTGACGGGTTCTTCCTTCTTCGCCTCTATATTCCTGATCAAAGTTGGAGGAAGGAAAGCTCAGGTTTCTGAGATCAGGCCATATAATCTTGTGCATATATAGGTTCAGCCATATCTGTATCAACCACCAAGGGCCACTAATAGTATGGACTGGTTCATTTTTCAGCAACTGGGCACCTACCTGATGCATCAAATAATAAGCAGCTCTTAACAGATACTTTCCAAGGGAGATATCCTTGCCCACTACCAGATGCTCTGCCATAAGTTTGTGATTATAAGTTGGGTCACAAGATGAGCCGCAGAAGTTGAATCTTTCTAGTCACATATTTAGAAAGGCCACGTATTCTCTTTCACTAACAGTTGATCCATCTTCAATATGGTTCAGAATATAGCTTGCCCATTCTATGCAGTCTGATATCTTGACTAATTTTTTGGAACCAGCACTTAAGTAGTCATAAGGCTGCATTGATCTAGTTATTCTAAGGCCGGTCAACATGTAAACATCGGCCAGAGTGATAGTCATTGGGCCATGACCAAAAACGAAAGCGTTCAGGGTATGGGACCAGATGTAGGAGGCAGAGATCAGGAGTGAATCATTCCTCTCCATTCCAGATAACGAGAGTGTCAAACATTGATTCAAATCATAAACCTCCCAATATCTAGCTTTTTTTCTCAGATACCCTGCGAAACCAGTCTCTCCATCCCTTAGGCATTTTGGGTCAGTTTCTGAAAGCGGTTTTGGTGCTCTAGGAGGACGAATCCACTACAGATTGTTTGAAGGGGATTTGGTTGGTTTCTTGAGGGATAAAATCAGATGGATCAGGGTCACCCATAGGCCCAAGAAAATAGACATTGGGAATGACGGCTGATGGAATCAAGATTTCGTTCCTCATTTCCTAGAAATCGGATGAAATAAATTTGAGAAAGGAAACACAGGGTAGCGATCGATGCTTTGAGAATGGGAACTTGAAAACATACCTCAGGGACGTGGTCGCTGGTCACCATTGCAGCTGAAGCAGATTTGAATCTAAGGAGAACCGCTTGATTAAAATTTGATAGGGCAGAGGGTTTGCTAGGGTTAAGACTTTGGCTATGGTGGCGTCGGCTGTTAAGATTTGCTCGAGAAAGAATGGGAAAACAAAAAGACCGAGTGAGTAGGAAAAGATACTATTGGGATATTATATAAGACTTGGGCCGGGAAGTCAGGAGTCACGCGTATATCTTGGAATAAAATGGTTGCGGTGTGGTAAACAGATAAATATGAATTTTAGAATAAAATTATTTTTATCCCAAAATTGGGGGCATGTGTTTACACCAAAATTTGGGAAGAAGAACGTGGGGACTCGAAGCTTCCAAAAATGTGTCGATCAAGGACTCGATTGCATGAGGATCGATATCAGCTGATTCAGAGGAGACACTGGAATCGGCTCTCTTTGAATGACGTCAGCAGATAACAATAATGGGCTATGGTTGGCGTCGGGAAATACATATCGGACTCTACAAAAAGGGAAAGATTAGGGTCCAAGTTATCTTAAGTTAGGAATGTTCTCTTTTATACCAAAGATTGTAATGAGTCATACTTGAGTAGGATTCATGTTTAGGCTCGGGTATAAATATTGGAACCCGGCTATCGTAAAAAACATCCAATCAATCAAATACAATTTACCTTTTTTGGCTCCGGCCAACCCTTAGGAGTAGGAATAGAGTAGATCTCGATGAGTTCTTCAGCAAATAGGGCTACATCGGTCTGGCTGACCTCTAGTTTGTCTGTAAGTACCGTCATGGTTTATACTTTGGTTTGTACGGCTACATCGATCCGGTCGACCTCCACTGTGAACTTTAGTATAAGCTAGTTATCGACTCTTGTCTAGTTCAAGTATGGCTGCATCGATCCGATCGACCTCCACTACTCAAACTAGATTAAGGTCAAGTTATCGGTTCTATCTAAGGGTGGCGTCCTTCGGATAGATTCATTAAGTTACCAATCTTGATGATGTTTTCATTGTCATTAGTTTGTAGCAACATCAATCCGCCGGTCAAGATCGAGTTAGATTGGTCTTGTATCATTTCAGTCCGTCGATTCGCTTTATTACAACACGATGCTTCTTACTCTGAGCAGACGGGTTACGTTTCATTGGCCATTCTACTTCAATCTTGATCATGCATAGTACGCAGTTAAGGCGCGTGTAATCTTGAAGATGTTTGCTGGCTAGTTAAATCTAGTTTATAGTTCCCTATTATGGTTGTAACAATCCGATCGATCCCCACTGATGGCATTGTAGATTGGAGGATGCTAATTAGTAGATCTATTCCTGATTAGGCATGACCTTAGCTGTTTGCTATTCTGCATTGGCTAAATAGCCGATCACCTATGATTTAACGCCTATAGTGTGTGTCCATGAATCTGTTAAGTGTGAATAGATCTATGTACTTTAAGGGTTTGATTTGTTGTCTTTATCATGGTTGCATCGATAAGATCGAACCCCACTATTAGAGATAGTAGGTTAAGTCTGATGAGTCCATAGGTTTGTCCATGTGAAATAGTCAATTGCTCACACGTTGTAGTCCCTTTTTACCTAAATCGGCTATTTCTATCGATTCATCTGAGCCTTCACGTATAGCATGTCTTTCGTAAAGCCTGTCGAAGTATAGATGGTTTTATAGATTCTTTGGTTTTAGTTTGTTATTATCATCATAGCTACCATCGATCCGGTCGAACCTCATTGTTGATGGTAATAGATTAGATTCAGAGCGTTTGTAGATCCATTGGTATTAGACAGTCGATTTGTTTGCATGCTATATCTTTTCCTAGTTAGATTCATTGGCTCAACGATTCATACTGGTAGTATCCACCTAGCTGATGATCTCATTTATGTCTGTGGGCATTGTACTTATCAACATAAAACTAATCACGATCCATAAGCTTTACTATCCATAACAGCTGATTTCTGTGCGTATCAGCTATTTAGTCGATTTTCCCGTCTGGCTGCTCCTGAAGCGGCACACTTGGAACTGTCTAGGCAAAGACCGGCATGTTCCACCTTAAATTACTGATAAACTTTCTCTCCTTGTCAATTGTAGGGTCAAATTGACTGGCACATCTCGGGAGGAATTCGTAGGATCGGTTACCCATGCGTTGAAGCCAAGCGGATCTCCAGCTCCATCAAGCAGATCCTTCTGGCTTGCCGTGTGTCAACGCATTTTCACGCCGACACAGCTGCCACTTGACCGGACACGTAGGTCCTTCCGAGGCCAGCGTCCGGTCACTCATAGTGACACTTTCTCACCTTCGTTTCTTCGCTAAGTTGATCTACAACAACTCCAACCACTTCTTCTTTGTAAATGTGCTAATACCACTAAGTGATCACCACCTTATGCATACGTGTTAGCTTTTTACAAATATTTTTCCAAAGGATTAGCACTCTTTTCTCAATGCCACTTGATCCTAACACGTATGCAAAGTTAGATCGTTCAAGTGGCACTAGATGACCGATATATAAACAAGTTTGCTCCTCTTAATAGTATGGTCATCTATCATAAACCTGGTCATCAACTCCTCTACACGCCTATGACCAGTGAAATGAAATGCCCTAGGTTATACCTTTGCCTTGCGCATTCTATTTCATCTCCTTTGATGTCGATGCAACACATGCACCAACCAATCACCAAATGATATGATCCACTTCATATCATCATGTGACTATATTGATTCATTGATCTTGACATCATTTGCTCTTCACCGTTGCTTCGGTCCATTAGTGCCAAGTCATCACTTAACTTGCCCTTCACACTTGCAACCGGTCTATCGAGCCAAGTCTTGTCTTGATCTTCTCCACCTTAGTCACATGAGTCAACGTCATATCTCATATGCAATGAGCTCCTCATCACATGTGTGAACCTTGTAACAAATACAAGCCATCTTCACTGTCATGGCATGAGTTGCTCACACAAGTACCTATGGACTAATCACCTATGTATCTCACATTAAACACAATTAGTCCACTTAAGGTTGTCACTCAATTACCAAAACCAAACAAGGACATTTCAATCTCCCCCTTTTTGGTAATTGATGACAACTCTACAAAGATATGGAAATTAAGCTCATTTCATGCTAGCACTTCAAACAAGTGTGAATTGCTAACTTGATTTGGATTTTATGCTACTTATCCAACACTTAAGCTCTATGTTAAGATTTGGATAAGAATCATAAAACCCGACTTGGTAGTGATAACTCCCCCTACATGTGTGCTCAAATGGTTTGGTTTCAAGTTTGCACACATGCATAAATATGAAATTTGTGGGAGTGTTACCACTACTAAGTGATGCTAAGGTGTATAGAATAACCTTTGAAGCATGATACCAATCGGAGTTGCACTTTTAACACCATCCTTAGCATCATGAGTAGCTAGACAACAAAAACACTAGAAACCCCATGAGATCAATATTATAAGCAAGGTTCTAGTACCATTTGTAAAAACACAAGTCTAACTACTATCCTATGCATGCTAGTTATCAAATCATCATTCAAGTTCTATAACTAGCATACAATACACAAGCATGCATATCAAATTTAAAAACTTATGCAATACAAACAAGCACATGACTATGCACATATCAAATGCAACCAATCAAAGTTCATGAGCTTGCTCTCCCTACTTGTGTGCTTCTCTTGTCCAAGAATTTTGATCCTTCTCAATTCCTCAATGTTGCTCCCTCTTTGTCCATATTCATGTCCAAATCCAACTTCTCTCAATATCTTTGTACTAATCTCTCCCCCTTTGTCATCAAATTCTATAAAAGGTGTGCATCTCTTGATACAAAGGGTTGCATTGGGGTAGATGGCTGACACTTGAATCTTGCATTTTTTTATGGGAAACACCACATATGTTGGAATGACACCATTTGTATAACTCTTGGGATACCACACATAGGATCTTTGACCTTGATACCAATTGGTTGGACACCTCCCCCTATGTCATAGCATGAGTCATCCAATTTGATAAGCTTGAGCTCTTGTAGTGTGAGGGAACTTTTCTTCATTTGATGATCACTTAAAGTTGAGGATCACTTGTGGAACCACCGTCTTGTATGATTGATACCACGTGTAGAAATGTGATACCACTTGGAAGAATTTACTAGCATAGAACCACTTGATGGATTTGTCAATAAACACCATTTCTTGAACATTCGCTATCTTCATGAGTATCACTTGTAGGATATCATTTGTTTGTTGATCTAGACACCACTGGTGAATACCGCTTGATAGATCAATTGAGTCTAGATACCACTTAAGAAACTAGATATCCATTTGCATTGTTGTCTTGTGCTTGTACTCTTGTTGTTATCATGAGCTTCTAAGTTGACTTGAACTAAATTGATTTGCCTAAGCTTTCAAGTCCAGTTTGAACCAATGATAAGCTTCTTCACACCTCTTTCAAGGGTTATCTTGCCAATGTTGTACTTGTTACTTGTTAGCAATCCAAAATAAATCAAGTACTTGGGTTCACTAGCTCATGAACAAACTCATACACTAACCACTAGATCAATTAATCATTCAAGCAATAGTGGTAGGCTATGAATTTCAAAAAATTTCATTTGTCATGCATGATCCTAATAAGCATGTACTATATGCACTAACCCCATACTAGTAAGGGATGAAATGATCATGCACATTACAATAATACCTTTGCTATATTGGAGTAGAGGATAGTCACATAGATTCAAATTCATTACTCCACTAGCAATGTGAAGTCCAATTTATAGCTTGGTGAAGACCAATCATCAAAGATAGAGTCCATTCTTCACCCATATGAATTGAGAACCACTTATGATCAAGTGCACTTTCTTGTTGTGGTTTGCTTGCTTCTTCATTCTATCTTTGCTTGTATGAGAGCATCAATGTGAGAATACCACTTGAAATATTATGACTAGTTCTCTTTTGGGTGTTGCTTGCTTTTCTTGATCAACCCTTTTGATTGCTTCAACTAAGCATCTCAAATATTCCTCGAATCACCACTTTTATATTAGCCTTCCAAGTACCACACTTGGTTTACCTACACATAGGCAGCAAGCCCCTACACTAGGGAGAAGTGACCTCTCTCCAAACAACTATTTTTGATACTCACTTAAAATATCTTGATTTATTGATCCAAATGATGGACTTAACTAAATGTGTAACCTTGAATCCTTCTTTAAGTTCTTTTTTTCTACTTGTTTAAGTTCTTTTCTTTCTACCAAATGATTTTCAATAATCTCTAGAACTTAAACTTCATCTTCATCTTGAGCTTGGTCTTGATCTTTAATTTGAGTACCAAATATGTGCCAAGTACACTCTACAATCAAATGGCCTTCTACTCTTTGCTTGTCATGCTTCTAGAGTAAGCCAAAACCAAACTTAGGTACCTCAAACACTTGTAAACATGTTTTCATCTTGAGAACCTTTCAATCAAAGTGACACTTGATCAATCCAATGATTGTCACTTTTCTGGCAGATTATGTATCCTTCAAAGAAAAATACATATCTCCCAATGTACAAACCCAAATGCCATGAATTTGGTGAAGATGTGGTTCACTAAGTCATCTAGAAGCTATAAAAATTTGAGCTTTATTTGACTTCTAGATTGCTACCAGATTTCAATTTTTCCACCACGGCTATATGTTGAAAACTGTTGCATTATAACTAACAAAATCTACTCCAAGACCAAAGCATCTCTTATCCAATTCTCATGAAATTTCTACAACATCTCATACCATAAGTCTAGAGCATGCATACCAAATTTCAAGCTAATACAAATAGATTTGATCACTCAAACTCAGACTTGATCTCAGCTAGCTCAGATTTTCAATTTAGGACAGATTTCAATCATTTGAGCTATACTTCATCAAATGTGAATCAAACTTGAAACTAACTTGTTTTAATACTTTCACAAGATATATATCCATTCAATTCACTTATAAAGGTCATCTTATGAATTTATCCAACTCAAATCAATCCCAATTTGATTACTAATCAATTGATCCATTCAATCATCTTATAGCAAGCAACATTGCATATTTATCCAATTCAACCAACTCATATGCACCCAAATGAAATGATCAACAAGAGATATACCTTGGTTAGCTCATGATCATCCAATTAGCAAGCTTCAACTCATATCTTTGCAAGCCATCACATATATCAATAAATCATCCACAATATGAATGTTGCACTTGTATGTTGTAGCACTTTGGACTTCACTCAATTTTCACTTGGCATTGGGTTTGGATGTGCACTAAGCTTCATAACTTGACTCAACATATGATGAACAATGCGATATCAATTAAATCAAACATCTAATGCCATGGTACCTACATACATTTATCCATGTTTTGATGGTACCCAAACAAGTTTGGGTCCTCTCAAATTAGGAGCAACGTACTTAGGCATTGCCTTAGTATGAGTAGTGGGATGTTTTGCAATTGTAACCAATGAGGTACCATTGTTATTCTTCCTAAGCATAGTCATCATCAATTGAAATGGACTTAGGAGAGTTACCTAGGGGGCAAGAATGAGCCATGTGTCCCCTTTTCCCAGCATGAGTAGCACTTCCTTTTCGATTGAGCCTTCTCTTGCTTGCTCATGTGGTACTTCCCATTGCCTTGCCTCTCATGAATAGCTTGAACCTTCTTCTTAAGCTTGATAGGACACCTCGAGGCAAAGTGTCCCATATCTTCATACTTGAAGCACTTGATGTGAGCATACACCTTCTTCTCATCTTGAGTCTTGCTCATCATCTTGGCATCTTGAACTTATATTGGATGCCTTGCTTTTCCATCCCTTCTTGTCTTCTTCTTCTTTATCATCAAGTCATCACCATCTTCATGGTTGATCTTGATTTGTTCTTGGGGTGTCTTTTCTTGCTCAACTTGTAGCTTCGGTTGTGGCTCTTCTTGTTGCTTCACCCATTGCTTGGTTAGGCATATTGAGGTGAGATGTCCCCAAGTGCGGCACTTGAAGCACTTCACATGCTGGAGCCTCTCTTCTTCCTTCATCTTCTTGAGTTTCTCAATGTTTGGGCATCCATTTGCAAGGTGTCTCACTTCATGACATCTATAGCACATGGAGTGAGACAACTTCAATTGTAGTTGCTTCTTCATCTTCTTTGCCCTGTTTCTTTTGCCCTTTGTCATCTTCCTTTTGAAGCCAAGGCCACTCTTGTCACCAAAGTTTCTTTGAGTCTTCAACATATGCTCAAAGGTGACTTTTGAGTTTTAGCACCTCTCTAACTTGTTGCTCAATTTCTTCACTTCATTCTTGAGCTCATTGTTCTCCTTCAAAAGGTTAGTCTCACAAGACAAGAAAGTAGAACAAGCATCTATATGTGAAGAGCATGGCATTTCTAATAAATCATCACAAGAGGTGGATGCATGCTTCTTCCCTACATCACAAGGGTTAGCAATAATATATGATTGATCATATGACTCATGTGATGAGCTCTCACTATTTTTAAGTTTCTTTGTTAATACTTTAATGAGAGAAGCATGTTGATCTAATAATTCTTTATGAGAAGCAAGTAGTGTCTCGTGAGTCAATTTTAGCTCACCATGTGAAGATTTAAGAACATCAAGTAATTTCTTATGTTCTTCACATGAGTTCTTTAGAAATGAGTTTTCATTTTTCAATTTCATTGTTTTAGCTTTCTCATTTTTCAAAGACATGGTCATGCTAGCAAGTCTACCCATAAGCTCATCATATGAATTAACATGATCAACCACATTAGCATTAGATACCTTAGGGTCACCTTGTGACATGAAGCAATGTGGTGATGTAGGAGAGCTTGTGGTAGCAATGTCATCCGAGCATGATCCATCATCATCACCATCAAGTGTGCATGGAGTAGCATCATCATCGGCATCACTTGAGACATCATCATCATCAATCTTATCAAGTGAACTTGTAGTGGATCGATCATCATCATCACTTAATCATGAGGTGGAGCAATCTTCCACAATCATCAAATTGTGGTCATGCTTGACACACTCATGCACCTTCTCCTTGGGTTCATCATCCTTCAACTTGCCATCATCCCACGTGGAGGAATCACCAAAGGTGTGCTTGATTGATTCCCATATCTCATGAGTGGTTTCCACATAGTTTATCCTTTTCATCAAATCAAAGCTCAAAGCATCCATTAGATAACATCAAGCATGTGCATCAATCTTATAGAGAACTCTTTGAGCTTTAGTGAGATTTCTATGATCCAAGATATGAGTGAGACTAGTGACAACCCACCAAAACTTAGGTCCCTTTGCATGAAAATGATCAAGCATATGATTTTTCCAAAGTGCAAAGTTTGTGCCATAAAAAATGTGTCTCTCACAATCAGCTAGCCCACTAGACGCCATCCTCTCGGCTCGGTGAAGACCACAAATGAGAGACCTCGCTCTGATACCATGTGTAGGGTCGAGATGGTGGACTAGAGGGGGTGAATAGTCCTTTCTAAAACTTAATCACGCCGGCTAACCGATACAAGTGCGGAATTAAAACTATCGGTCTAGCCAAGACTACACCCCTCTATCTAAGTTATCAAGCACCTTGAAAAAAATCCTAAACAAGCAACTAAGGTGCCAGGCTAGCTAGAGCTCACCTAACCAATCTAGTTTGCAAGGTCACACAAACCTATGCAACTAGTACTTCACACAACTGAGGGATCTCCTACACAATCTAGTAAGCAAAAGCACAAAACCACCTAAACTTACTAGCAATGCTCAATAACAAGGCTACACAAGCCAAATTAGAGAGCGCAAATTACTTAGCTACACAAACTAAGGAATGTGACTAACAAGGTTACTAAAAGCACATTAGCCACTCAAGGGAGCTACTTCTTATGCTACACAAGCAAGAAGGCAACAAGCAAACTACTAAAGCAAAACTAGTCATAAGAGCAACTACACAAGCACAATGTATATGAAAGTAATACAAGCTTGTGTTTCGCAGAATGCAAACCACCGAGAAGATGATGAAGACAATGTTGACACGCTGATTTTCTCCCGAGGTTCACTTGGTTGCCACCAAGCTACATCCCCATTGTGTCGACCGCTCACTTGGTGGTTCGGCGGCTAATTGGCACCACCCGCCAAGCCCGCACGTCAGGCACCACAAGAACCTACCCCGAAAGTGAGGTAGCTCAATGAAACGCTCAACTAGAGTTGCTTTTTGTGATCCCCATGGGGTGAGCATGATCCCCCTCACAAATCCTCCTCTAGAGCACCGCACAATCTTCTCGCGTGCTTCCATAGAGTCACAAGCCACCAAGCCATCTAGGTGGTGGCAACCTCCAAGAGTAACAAGCACCACCGGCTTGCAACTCAATCACCTAGTGCCACTTGATGCAACCTCACGATGCAATCGCACTAGAATCACACTCACTCGCAATCGGATGCAACCACTATGTGCACAAGTGAGTTAGAGGCTCTCCTAGCACTCTCCAAGCATGGATAGTAAGTCCCAAGGGTAGTAAGCCTCATCCAAGGCCAGCCACACACTCCTTTTATAGCCCTAAGGGCTAAAATAGTCGTTACCCCTTCACTGGGCATTTTGCGGGCTGACCGGACACGCTGGTCGCAATGACTAGACGACGCCGACCCAACATCTGATCACGCTACACCATCCACGTGTTGCTCTACATTCAACCAGAGCCACCCAATCTCAACGGTAACTTCGTGTGCCAATAGTCAAAGACGACCGAACGTGCCAAACCCATGACCTGACGCACCTGAGTCGTGTTAGATCGCTCGCGCGTGCAGCCAACACCTAACAGGATGCACCTCTGCTCCACAACCTGACATGCTACCGCCTAAGTTCGGTTGTTTCTAGAGAGCTCCCGAGCCTCTATTTTGCGACCGGACGCGTCAGGTGAGTCACGATCAAACACAGCACCTGAGTCCGGTCCTCCGCCGCCTGCCATGTGTCAACGCTAAGCCTGCGCCACTGCATCAGCGAACATCAAAGATGAACATATGCGGCCCCTACGCATTAGGTCACTCTTCGCGCCAACGTCCGGTCACAAGACCTAGACCGCATGCTCTCAGCTTCCACTTGACCGGACGTGTAGGTCCTCCCGAGGCCAGCGTCCGGTCACTCACAGTGACACTTTCTCGCCTCCGTTTCTTCATCGAGTTGATCCACAACAATTCCAACCACTTCTCTTTGTAAATGTGCTAACACCACCAAGTGATCACCACCTTGTGCACGTGTGTTAGCTTTTAACAAAATTTTCCAAAGGATTAGCACTCTTTTCTCAATGCCACTCGATCCTAACACATCCAAAGTTAGATCGCTCAAGTGGCACTAGATGACCGATATGCAAACAAGTTTGCTCCTCTTAATAGTACGGTCATCTATCCTAAACCCGGTCATCAACTTCTCTACACGCCTATGACCGGTGAAATGAAATGACCTAGGTTATACCTTTGCCTTGCGCATTCTATTTCATCTCCTTTGATGTTGATGCAACACATGCACCAACCAATCACCAAATGATATGATCCACTTCATATCATCATGTGACCGTATTGGTTCATCGATCTTGACATCATTTGCTCTTCACCGTTGCTTTGGTCCATCGGTGCCAAGTCATCACTCAACTTGCCCTTCACACTTACAACCGGTCCGTCAAGCCAAGTTTTGTCTTGATTTTCTCCACCTTAGTCACATGACTCAATGTCATATCTCATATGCAATGAGCTCCTTCATCACATGTGTGAGCCTTGCAACAAATCCAAGCCATCTTCACCGTCATGGCATGAGTTGCTCACACAAGTACCTACGGACTAATCACCTGTGTATCTCACATTAAACACAATTAGTCCACCTAAGGTTGTCACTCAATTACCAAAACCAAATAAGGACCTTTCAAGGGGCTACCTTCCTTTGCCTCGTATCCTATGGCTGAGGGGTAAGCGGTAGGTGGTGACTGTCCTGCCCGTCCCTCGTAATCCCGCACATCCGGGTACGGCGCAGAGCTACAAGTCGACCTCGCCTAGCAGACCAGGTGTGATCCGGTGTCCGAAGTAAGCAAGTAATAGTCGAGTGTATCTATCCTTAGACCCTAAACCATAGGAATCCTCTCTACCCTCTACTAACTCTAGCATTGTGTTGTCCTTGGATGAACTAGATAGAAGATTTACCTTCGTTCCCCGTGGAAAATAAGATACCCTAAATACTTCCGAGTGAAATGCTATAACGGTAATTCCATGCGCTTGCGAATCATTTTTGTTTGCATTAAGAAATACCAACAAACATTTCTGGTGCTGTTGCTGGAGAATGGTTGCTATTTTCTTCGAACCTAGTTCGCCCTCGTATCTATATCTTTTATCTTTTATTTTTTATAAAAAAAGCACAAAGTATTTTCCACCATGAAATCCATACCTATCCAAATCCTTCAAGCTTGAAAGGGAGAGTTCCCTGAGCCACCACCAAAACCCAACCATTCATCTGGCAGTGAACTCCACCCTAGTATAAAATCTATGGTTCGGGCACAACCCTTCTTAGGGCATGAAAATGAAAACCCTTGCCATCACTTGCACGAATTCAAGGAGATGTGTTCGTGCCTAAGCATCTCAGGCATGACACAAGAAACACTAAGGTGGAAATGGTTTACCTTCTCTCTCACGGGGAAGGTGAAGCAATGGTACACAGACGCCATAGAAAGCACGAATGCGGACTGGGATGAACTTAAAGACAAGTTTTGTCTTCTATTTTTCCCATGTCCCGCATCGATTCTCTACCAAGGGCAATCCTTGACTTTGAGCAGAATAAGGAGTCTATAGGTGCTTGGGCTAGGTTTTCAAAGTTAATTCATGCTGGCCCAGACTTGTCTTTACCCAATGACATGATACTACATCTCTTTTGTTTGGGTATTTACATGGAAGCTGACCTATGCCTCAACATGACCACCGGAGGTAGATTTACACATAAAACCATGACGGAACAAGTGTCATTTCTTGAAAACTTCATAGACAGACACACTTCTTCCATCATAAGAACCAAATCCCTCCAGGCGAAAGTCATGTCGAGTGTTGAGGAGTCCTCATCAGTTGAAGCCAAACACATACCATCCGTAGGTTCGACTCATGAGCCCTCACCCGAACCACAAACACCGAAGGAAAGAGTACTTCATTCTTCGGAGTTCCCTATCAAATTCAAGGAGTATGGCAATACCTCAAAGATATCATGACACAAAAAGCACACAAAGGAAGCTTCCCCTAGAGTGGGACCATCAAAGGAATGGTTAATGGAGGTGAAACGTTCTTCTAAAGCAATTCATATTTTTTCACCTTCCACGACCATGCCTTGTTCATTAAGGGGAACAATCGTGGAAACCCTAAACAACCCCACAGTCGGGACTAGTATCATGTCAGAATTCCTAGAGAAAAAACTTTTGGATAACATGCCACGACTGACTCGACCAATAAACTCTTCAAAAGTCCTCTGGAACTATTTTTCGAGTGTTGTGGGATCACTAGGGTCGTGCCAGTCATAATTAATGAAACCGAGGTTTGCTTGGACTTTCATATCTTCGCCATCCTCGAGTTTGAGATTCTCATAGGCCACCCCTGGGACAAGTTTTTTCAAGAAAAAACTTCCCATGGGGGGCCTTGATGAAAAGTTGGGAACAACTGCTTCCGCCACTCCTATCCCTTGTCTCGAAAGTCCAAAGGCGAAGCAACAACCCAAACATAACCCATTCGAGGAGGTGAAGTTTATATCCATGTTCGTTTCACTAAAGCTTTCTTAAGAAACTGAACGATCATCATCACCCTCACTCGAACCCAAACCATGTCCCTCTGGCTTCCCAAACACCATTCTTGAGAAAGAAAACTTCTGTGCCATGGACATTTCTGAACCGACTTTGGAGACCAAAAGGAGGGATTCCACACACAAGCATGAAAACTTCACTTTCAAAACCCATCAAGTTTCATGCTCACTTTTGAAATCCCTAGAGTTGATCTCTTTTAGTTCTACATGCTTTCACGAGGACCATAATCATGTCTCTATCCTTGTTTCAAAACTTTTTAGGAGAATGGTTGTGGATGCATATGTTTATCAAAAACATTGCAGATCTCATGGATACATTGTGGTACTAACCTTGCAGCTTGAACATTATTGCTAAATGTTTGGTGGTAAAGCTGGGAACTATACCACCAATGATAGTTGCAAGATGAAGTTCTCGCGGTCAAGCTTAAGACCATAAATTAAACACTGCCGGGAGATACCCCGGATTATCATAAAAAGTATTATCATAAAAAATTTATTATAATGATTATCATAAAAAAAAAAAAAAACACTTTTGTTTTTAATAAAAGCAAGAACATGTTGTCAAGTTAGTATGCACCTTCGGGTATTCTTGGTTGCTAAACCTTTCAGGTTGAGATCAAGAAGAATAATGTACATATGATGTTAAAGAACATGGGAGTTGCAACAACCATACACGATGATGTTCTTTTGTGATGGAACACACTCAAAGGGAAACCCTTGACATTGCACACTTGACTTTTACACAAAAGTCCAAGTGTGGGGGAGGGTGGTGAAATCTCACTACAAAGTTCAATTCACACAAAAGGCCATCTTGGGTTAAAAAGGAAAAAAATAATGTCGGCTCTACCTTGCTATAAAAAAACATATATAGAAATATAAAAAGGAAAAAATCAATATATGATATAAAAAAGGAAAAGAGAGAAGGAGCCGCAAGACGGTTGCTCCTCTAGACCTTTGTTGCTACCACCAAGGACCGTGGTCTATACACACTATTTGTGTGTGTGGCATAGCCTTATTGCTTGCCTGGGTAAGGGCCATATCTAATCAAGCCACTGTTGTAGTAGCAGTTTCAAAAGCATCCATCCACATAAGTTGCCGGTAAGTATACCCAGGTATGCAAAGGTCACTCATTATTCACCAACACCTTTACTCATATTTATCTCTATGTAAAAATAAAAATTACTCATACAAGTTCATGCTTCTTTTGCCTATAACAAATGATCTGGTTTGGGTATATTCGAATATTCATATACCTATAGGCTTTTTAAATTAAGCATGGTACTTAGGTTAAATTAGCCTTCTTTAATCAACTTTGACATGGTGTTAAATTTTGGTTAATGAAATTAGAGTATTCTTTTCATAAACAACAGAGGTAATCTTTTATGGAGATAAATCAGGGCTAGAATTACACTGCAATTTTACCTTAGCCTTGTTTGAGATATGCTAAAAAGATTAAAAGTTGGGTGAACAAATAATAAAGTAAAAATATATACATAATAATAAAAAATAAATATACACTAATAATAATAATTAATAAATTCTAGGCTCCTCAGTGTTTAAGTCAGCAGAGCCCTTGTTGTTTCTATTTTTGTTTCTTTAATAATAAAAATAGGTACAAGAATAAGTGTGGGGGAGATCTCTCGAAGCATGACATGCACACATTCGAGATCTCCCACCAACACGTTGCACAAACATCAGACGATCCATCATGTAGAAGGACGAGATAGACGATTTCAAAAAGGATTGGCTAAACTTTTTGGTTTAGCCAAAACCACATCTGAATCCCTTAACTCCTTACTCTACAATGATGGTTTGTGCAAATCCCTCAACTCTCCTAAAATTTTGAAGTTTAAAACATTGAACAAATTCAAAAATGCAAAACAACGACGCTCCATCTCCATGCTGTCCTTCGATAAAATTTGCATACTTTTTATTCCTTGCTAATGTTCCTATAACTTGTGAACAACTATCATAGGGACCCCATGTTATCTAAGTAATTGAAATATGTGGTATAGTAGGATGAAAATGAACCTTGCTCTCTCATGCAAAGAACTTGGGATTTATTTTACAAATTAAAATTCAAATAGCATGCTCCTCAATGATGTTCAAATTCCTACCAAATCCATATTTAGTGAACAAAACTTAAAACTTCTAGAATTATGCTACTTATTCCTGCATGAGTTTTGTCAAGCCTTGTTGACCCTTGTTGAGAAAGTTATCATGCCCCCAAGATCAAGATCACGTACATGCCACATATATTAAGCTATTCCTATACTAGGAATACGCTAAAACATGCCTTCATCCACCCAAAACTCTGATCCTACACTGGTTCTAGACAAAAAATGTTTGTTAGGTAAAATACTTCATGTTCTATAAAATAGTGATCTCTCTCAATATGTGGTTTAGGAGACATGGACTATGCAAAAGTATGAAAAAAAAAAAAAAATATGGACACATGAAGGTCAAGAAGAAAAAAAAGAAAAAAAATTTGGACACATGAAGGTCCAGTTATATATGTGCAAAAAAATATGATGAGCACATGAAGGCTCATTCAAAATGATAATCATGTTCTCAAAATATAAGTTCATGAGAGGAATCACTCATATCAAGGAGTATAGTATAGGCTTAATATTGTTTTATCCACACACTTGCAATCCTTGATCTAAGGGTATGACATCTTTCTCCTTGGATCTGAGATTTGACTTAACAAAATATACAAAGTAAGTATGCCTTCATATCTTTCCCTACCCAAAGATCCATATAAGCTTTTTAGAGGTAGGAAAGAAAGAAGGCAACACTTGATATGCCTTGGTGAGTAACCAAACACAAACTTAAGTGATTTGAGAGAATCATTTGAGGAGCTAAGCTATGTTTACATTTTCAAAATCAAATGAAAACCTAAGTTTTTGAACTGATTGATGCAAGGGGATTTGAATCCATGCTATTCCATTGTTCAATTACCCAAGATAATGTGGTAGACACTTTAAAGTTCACAAGTGCATGTGAAGCTTGGAGTAATTTATATGCAGATATCATATCAAGGGGATGACCCATCTTTGTCCTAAACTTTACTCGAGGACAAGCAAAGGGCTAAGTGTGGGGGAGTTGTTGGCGGTCCTTAACTCACACTTTTAACCACCAAAATTTATATAAAACCACTCAAACGGTCACCAAACTTAGGATTAGGGCTTACAACTCACAAGTTCACTAGTTTTGGTGAATTACCTTTTTGCAGGATAACCTACATGAAAAGCATGGAAATATGATAAGAATACGCAATCATGCAAAGCGTATTTCCATCCTACACATAGCCAAACAAAAGAGGCCTAGTCACCAGGAAAATCAGGGCCCAAACATGAGGAGAATCTTGCCAAAAGCCCAAACAACCAATGCATCTAGCAGAACACCAACGCAGGGGAGGTCCAAGCCCACGTAGCAACCGACCAGAGGAAGGCGGCCACGGGGTGGCTCCACATGCGTGCGGCCGCACCCAAGGTGTGCCCACACTCCTACCACCACCTCTCGGGCCCTCTCCTCTAGTGGTGTCATCAATGCACCTAGGGTCGGTTTTGGGAGTTTTCCTAATTTATCTCACCCAAACTGACCGTGGAGCACTATATAAGAAGAGCTATCCCCCTCCATGAACAACAACACACACAAGAGAAGAGCTACACCTTTGAGAATAAGTAGAGCATCACTCTAATGGGCTTAGGCCCTAGCTAGCTATCTAGCGCACGTAGTTGGAGAGATGTGAGGGAAAGATTGGGGAAGTGCCGAACTTGTCGGTATCTCCTCGAGCTTAGCTTGACCTCAATGAACACCTACTTTTGTACCTCGACAAATACATTCGCTAAGTAAGTGTTCGTGGTTCTTGTGGTTATAAAGTCTTTTGATTAGTTAAGCTTTGCTCTTACTTTATTACATGTTCATCGTCCGTCCCCATGCCGGATACTCTAGTAGAGGGCTCCCGATAAAGACAGATCACCCTATATGACGCTAGAGTAGTAGTCGATAGCATAGACATGGTTTCTAGGCTAGAGGCTACCTTCATTGGCCTTATATCCTACAGTTGAGGGGTAGGCGGCAGGTGGTGATAGCTCTGTCCATCCCTCATAAACCCCCACATCCGTGTACGGCTTAGAGCTACAGACCGGCCTCGCCTGGCAGACTAGGTGTGGTCCGATGCCTGAAGTAAGCAAGTAATAGTTGAGTTTATCTATCCTTAGACTCTAAACCATAGGAATCCTCTCTACCCTCTACCAACTCTAGCCTTGTGTTGTCCGATGAACTAGATAGAAGATTTACCTCCGTTCCCTGTGGAAAATACGATACCCTGAATACTTTTAGGTGAAATGCTACAACGGTAATTTAGTGCACTTGTGGATCATTTCTATTTGCGTTAGGAAATACCAATAGCTGCCCTACCACCAAATAGCAGAGGTGGGCAACCAATCCACTCACCTCTGTGGCAATTTTCCAAACGCCTCAGTTAAGTTTTAGTGTAGTAGTGTTAGCCATTTGAAAAAGGTTTTAGAGGAGCTCTCAATGGACTATTTTTTACATTCACCGGATAAGTCCTGTGGCCACCAAAGTGGAGGCACTAGAGCTTAGGTGCTCCCATTCAAATCAGCTCAGCCATCATTTTTCATTGACCAGTCATTGGAAAAGTCCAGTGGTCCTAGAGATAGGGGCACTAGAGCTTAGGATTCTCAAGCCAAAAATAGTGCAAGTTAACAACCTAGACCTGTCATTCTAGAGACCATCGGAGGTGGAGCAATCAGAGCTTCGGCCATGAAATGTGGAGAGAACCTGTGCGCAGGGGAGTTTCTCAAACATAGGTCACTAAAAGCTTCAGGTTGGGTCATTGTAGCTTTTTGATGACTCAAAATCAGTTCTGTTCTCTGTGGAATGTACCGGGAATCTCTGGTGGGGTCAATGGAGTTTCATAATAGAGAGGGTACTTTTTGTTGAAAACAATGGCATGTCTATGTAATGGCTAGAGTAAAATAGTTGTTGGGGGTTCGGTGGTAAACTTTGGTGACCCCACCGGAGCTTTCCAGTGGTTCATAGTGAGTTATTAAAGAGAGTAATGATTAGTTTCTTGAAGTGGCCTATAAATCGAAGGTATGACCAAACTTTTAGCTCTCTTGGATGCCTTGGATGATATACTCACCTATTGGAGCTCAAGAAATGTCTCCACTCACATTTTCTTATTTGATATTGCATTTGGGTGAGACTGGAGTTGATCTTGTTCATATGCATTAAGAGTTTGTGTTAGTGATAAAGATTCAGGGTACCTCACCACCCAAATATTAGCCCATTACTACCATAGTGCACCACAATTGGCGAATATGAGGCCCAACCAAACTGGGATACATCATCAGACATGGTGGAAAGGAAACCTATTGTATAGGGCTTGGGTGAGACTTCTACAAGATATGGTAGTTATTCTGCTTAGATTTCCATGTAACCAACTAGAAAACATATCTATAAACTAATCAGGATCCTTGTAACCCTACCTCCCATATAATATAAGCGGGGTAGGGAGCCCCCGATTGGGACCTCAGAATATTCTAGGCTACACTACATAGGCAACAAGACATCAATAGCCCCTTGTAACTCAAGCATATGAGATAAGAGATCTATTTTCATAGGGTATCACATACATGAACTAGTATAAACTTGTGTCCCATGTGCTACCCTTCTAATTTCCTGTGCATGATACGTTGATCTGTATTGTCGAAGCAAATACCTCCGTTAGTTTGCATCTAGTGGCACTAGAGTGTGTTGTTGCAAATTTCTTGTTACTCTTGGTGGTTCTTACCACCTAGATGCTTGGAGCAGTGGTGATCCCTTGAAGCACTCAATTGGAGATTGTAAGGTGCTCAGGACTTTGATTGTGATGGGCTCTTGTGCTCATCCCACCGGTGAAGGCGAACAACTTTAATAGATTCAAGGCTATTGTTGACCCTAGTGATCGAGTTGGTTCGTACTCTAGCACTCACTTTGGAGCCTACCTTGTGGGGTATTTGAGCTAGTGGAGGAGCAATGATCCCTAGACACACACTACTAGGAATCTGCACTTTCATGATGAACAACTTTCATCACTGAAGAAGCCAAATTCATCATAATTTCAGTTTTATGATGAACTTATGATGAAAAATGGCTCATCATAGAAAGCGCGTCACACTTGAACTTTTGTGACGAATATGAAAACATTGTCATAGAAGTGGCTTGATCTGTGATGAAAAATAGACCGTCATAAAACTATTTTGGCATGCGTGGCAGAGGGTTGCCATGCTGGTGGGTGCTTCCGTTGGAGATGCTTACCATGTGTACATGCTATAGCCGGTTGCATTGGAGATGGTTTGGGTACATGTCACCTTCTTATTGCACAATGTGGCCATCTCTGATTCTTGCACATATCATGTTCTTACTAGACCACGTGTTGGGTCCCTATTGTTCAACATGTTAGTTTTCTATTGGCACACGTGTCATGTTGCGGTTGGATCACGTGTCACTTCTTCATTGGACCAAACCTCAATGTGGAGTAGGTAGGTAGCAATGCAAGGTACCAAACCTCAAGGAAAAATTTTGGGTCTCCTCTTGTCTAGTTTGCCCGCTCTACACTTGTGCATTACATTAGAGAATTGCAATTCATAGTGTAGATTACTTGTCTTTCTTGCTAGCTTGTTTATCTAGAGTAGTTGTTAGTTTCTAGTGTTTTTGTTTAGTTTTCAATTCTAGTGTGCTATCTTAAGTTTGTAGCAGGCAGTGCAGTAAGGTAGGCTTTGACATGAGCAGTTTGTCTATGAGGTAGCTCGATCATAGGGTATTCAAACAAACCTCGTATCCACTAAAGTTGTTCTTTCCCTCTCCAAGGGGAGGGGGATTAGAACAAGAGCCCCTCACAAATCACCTCTTGAGCACTTTAAAATCTCTAATTGAGTGGTTCACGAAGTCATTATAGCTCCAAGTCATCTAGGTGGCGGCAACCACCAATAATAATAAGAAATCCACAGCAAAAACAAGCTACTAGTGCCACTAGATGCTATCTCTCAAAAACAAATGCACCAGATAACTCTAATCACTCCAAGAACTAGCAAGAAACTGAGTGTGGAGAGGTTTCTTGATCTCTAATGTGTCAGCATACCAACAAGGGGTCCCAAGAGAGTGGCCATGGTCGACCACACCCTCTATTTATAAGCCATTTCAAGAAACTAGTGGTTATAAGTAGACTGGTGCATTTTTTGATGCACTGGAGAGCTCTAGTAAGCACAGGAGAGCTCATACAAGGCTTTCTAATAGCTCTTTCAAACTAACTATTGCACTATATGAACACTCAAGTCGCTCTCTAGTGGACCACCGAAGAGCTTTGGTACAGGGTTTGCACCTCTCGGGTGCTCTCTGGAGTCACCCTCCAGTGTGCACTTCTAGTGCACCACTAGAGAGCTTTGGTGAGCTCAAATGCATTCTTTTATGCTCTTTAGCCTCCATTGTACCTAATCTCTAGTGACCACAACTCCGACGGCACTAGAAGATAAGGTGCTCCACATTGAAACCACACTGACAGGTCGACTGTACCAAAGTTCCAGTGAGAGCACCGATGATGCTCCCAAGATCATCAAACTGATCTGACCCTGAGTTTTGTAGGCAAGCTCCGGTGCCACCTCTCTAGTGCACATTGGAGGGCTCAAATGAGTACAAAAGTACTCCACCAAGCTCATCTCTCAAATCCTTTTCAATTGGATAACTCCAATAGGTGTCCCACAAGACAACCAACACCTTTAACATTGAGTTAGCGTTTCAAAACATTTTCAAATGTTTTCACTTGCTTCCTTTCCACACCACTTGATCTAATGCATATGAAATGTTAGACCTGACCTAATGGGTGATTACTAAAGATTTTCCCTCTCTATCGTATGACTATCTATCTTAAATTTAGCCAATCACTTCTTTGCATACCTAAGGTCGATGAAAGCAAAACCCTAGCATATACCTTTTCCTTGCGCTTTGTTTTCATATCCTTCCATCGTCTCTTATCAAGTTGAGCCTCTGCAGGACATATCCAAGCCACCTTGTCCTCATGGCTCCATGTTGCTTTACACCACTTGTGGAATAAACCTATGCATTCATCTCTTATGAAACAAGTTAGTCCAATAATATTGTCACTTAATTACGAAAACTAAACTGGGTCTTTCACCCTCCCCTTATTGGGTGGAGTGCCCTAGGCATTGCTTCCATTTAGAGAGAACATGGATGAGGGAAAGCAAACCAATAGAGCCAGTTTAGTGATGATGAAGACCTTGTGATGGGGATGTTGCCTATGGCAAAGGCATCGGTCGAAGCATATGACCTATGTTCATGCAAATAAGTGGTGCACTGGGGTTGGAGAAGCAGTTTAGGAGGTTGAAGATGATTGTCAGAGTGTTGGATCTCCATCCAATAGTTCACACATGTTGCTTGATTGAATCATTTTTCAAGCACCTTTAGTTTGAAAACTCCCACATTTATTACATATAGCAAAAGTATAGTTTATTATGAAACTACTTTTTGATACAAATCTACTCATCATAACAAATATTCAAACTCAACACACAAAAATAGTTAACTTCAGTTGACCCAAAATCGATCAAATTCAACACACAAAAATTGTTAACACTTAGCTTATTATAAAATGAGGAGTAATTGAAATGATGAATGCGCTAGATAGAGAGGTCTGTCATGGGATCAAGCATGGAAATGTCATATTTGTTTATGATATTTTATAGATAAGAGGTGAGACACTTGAGATAATCTATTTGGTTTATTGGTAAACATGGACAATGGTGTTATCTGTGAGAGTGCAACATATAGGCTCTACATCATCTCGAAATAACTTAAAGGACAACCCCTACAATAGGTTGGGGGGTCATCCTTTCATTTGTACATGAGTACCTTGACATTTCCTTAATATGTAGGTCGACTGAAGGAGAAGAAAACACATGCATCTCAACGACTTGTTCTAAAAGGATGGTGTTTGATCTATGGAGTCAGTTATTACCTAGAAACAAAAGTAAGCAAGAGGAGTAGTTATATTAAATGATTTAAGCATTTTTAAACACAAGCAAAGAGCTCATACACAATCATGCACATGTATTGAGTGATTTGATTACAAATGGAAGTAATTAAGAGGTGTAGACATATGAAAGGAGTTGAAACTTTTTCAAAATACACTACTACATACAAGGGCACTCACAATACCCGCCACTATGGGAACACATGCATGTACACCATATCCATACAAATGTCCATGAGAGACTAAGCTTGCAAGTCTTTACATCGTTGAAGTCAACATAGACACTTCACTATTTATGAGCACGCTACCTCAGAAATATAGAACAGAAGATGCCCATATAACAAATAGCACAACAATATACATATATGTGAAGTAAGATTATGTTGGAAATATGTGCCTAATATACATTCCATATTTTGTTTGGAGGAAAAACTCATAGATAAAAAATGATGCAAGCATATAACACAAGTAAGCAGGCAACATACTGACTAGAACAGGATTGCGCAAGGAAATTACTCAACGATCCCGCGAAGAACGTAGTCGAACGTGTTGAAGTAGATGTTGCAGATCACCAAGCGGTCGCGTGTAGACACTGCCCAAAAACCTGATTGCCGCCCCGTGCAGGAGTCTCGCGGTAGTGGTTTCGGAGATCCCGCTCTCTTCAAGTCCGGTGCACGCCGAGCTCAAAGGTCGACGAGGCGCAGCAGCGAGAAGCTCAGCACAGTAAGTGGGAAGGTGAGCGTTTGAATCCGTACCCTTCAACCAAGACGTCTCCTGGTTTTATAGGCCTTCATAGTGCATCAATTCCCTTCAACAAGCAATAAAAACTGCCCAATTTAATGACAGAAAATGCTGCAATAAAATAGCAGAAACTGACACACCTTATTACTGTTTAAAATGGCAGTTTCAATCATATTGAAGCACCATTACGCTCAGCATAAAAAATAGAAATTGCACAAATAATAGCCTGCTATACACGTACGCATCGCGCTCGTCCCAAGTCACAAGTCACGCAATTTTTCACGCGAAAAATGCGCACGAGCTGCGCGTGCGTGTAGCAACAGTCTCCTTCTCTCTTATTTTCACCTATTTTGCATAGAGAGGAGAATCCCATATTTAAGCAAGGCAACCTCTCCTTGAATTAGCAATATGGGACTATAGGTTGTGCATGCTTTGGAATTTTCAGATTAGGCCAAACATGGGCCTAAATCCAACAATCCCCCACCAATTCCAAAGCTGCTGTACTGAACATTCTTTATATATACCAGATTTTCAGTATAAGTCCCGTACGGGTTGAACTTACACCTAGATCAACCAGGTCCATCTTCCAGCAGCTTGTGAATGGACTAAGCCTTGAATTCATAGCTTTTTGCTGTCAGATTTCTCTTGAAGATCCAACTGGTACTAGGCTGCAAGAACGCCAAGTCCAAACAGAGCTTTTAAAGGTCTTGCTCCTCGATCTTCTCATAAGCTTTCCAAAGAGTACCCCACTCTCATGAACTGCGACCTAACAGTTTAGCTCACATAGGTGTATTCATTTTAGGTATCCTGTAGGACGATACCTTTTCCCTCGGTGGACACTAGAATACATTAAGGCATAATAGCCAGCCTTCCATACAGAAGAGAGTACATTTCATGGAACATAGGTAATTTTAATTTTTTTTAAACAGTCTATACTCCCTGTTACAACAGTAACTTGTTTTTCTCATTTTCCAAATCAGGGATCTCCTATCAAAGGAAATGAGTTGCCATTACTTTGCAACTAAATGGGTCTCAACCCCATGTCCATGTTTGCAACAGAAATCGTTGTCCGTGCAAGCCCTTTTGTAAAGGGATCTGCTAGATTTTTCTCACTACGAATATAATTCACAGCAATTACTCCGGCGTTTTTCAGCTTTCTAACAGATTTAAGCCTCCGCTTCACATGTCTCGAGGACTTCGAATTATCCTTAGTACTCGTAACTTTGATCAATATCGTTTGGTTGTCACAGTACATAAGGATTGCCGGAACTGGTTTCTCTACCGGTGGCAAGTCCATGAGTAGCTCTCTTAGCCACTCGGCCTCAACAGTAGCCGTGTCAAGTGCTACAAGCTCAGCTTCCATGGTCGACCACGTCAAAATGGTCTATTTACATGACCTCCATGTAACTACAGCACCTGCTTGTGTAAACACATAGCCGCTCGTGGCTTTAATTGCATCCGCATCAGAAATCCAGTTGGAATCACTATATCCTTCCAATACAGATGGATAACCAGTATAGTGAATTCCATATTCGATTGTACCTCTCAGGTAACGTAGCACTCTCTCTAGTGCATCCCAATGATCCTTCCCTGGATTAGAAGTAAAACGACTTAATTTGCTCACAGCAAAAGATATATCGGGACGTGTTGCACCAGCGAGATACAAGAGGGACCCAATTATTTGTGAATATCTCAAATGGTCCAACCCTTCGCCTTTATTTGTCCTTAGCTTCACACTAGCATCGTAGGGCGTAGGGGATACCTTGGCATTCTCAAAGCCAAAGCGACACAGTATTTTTTCCACATAATGAGATTGATTTAGAATAATCCCATTCTCATTTTTGATCAACTTAAAATTCAGGATAACACTTGCTTCACCCAGATCCTTCATGTCGAAGCATGAAGATAAGAATGATTTGACCTCATCAATCACGGCATTGTTAGTCCCAAATATGAGTATATCATCCACATACAAGCACAAGATCACTGTTTGACCCCCACCATGGCGATAGTATACACACTTATCTGCTTCGTTTACAACAAAACCAGCAGAGGTTAAGGTTTGATCAAATTTTTCATGCCATTGTTTGGGTGCTTGTTTTAGGCCATATAATGATTTTAACAATCTGCAAACTTTACCCTCCTATCCCTTAGCCACAAAACCATCAGGTTGCTCCATATAGATTTCTTCCTCCAACTCTCCATTAAGAAAAGCTGTCTTTACATCCATTTGATGAATGTGTAGACCATAGGAAGCAACTAATGCAATGAGCACCCTAATGGTGGTTAACCTGGCCACAGGTGAATAGGTGTCAAAATAATCTTCACCTTCTTTCTGGGTAAAGCCTTTGGCCACAAGCCTCGCTTTATATTTTTCAATCGTGCCATCTGGTCTCATCTTTTTCTTGAAAATCCACTTACATCCAATAGGTTTGCACCCAACAGGACGTTCAGTGATTTCCCAAGTCTCATTTATCATGATGGAGTCCATCTCGCTACGGACTGCCTCTTTCTAATAGTCAGCATCCGAAGATGCATAAGCATCAGCCAGAGTCATAGGCACATCATCCACAAGGTATACAATAAAGTCATCTCCAAAAGATTTCTGAACCTTTTGTCTCTTACTCCTGCGCGGAGTGATGTCTGAATTGTTATGCTCCTCATTATTCTCTCGTAGAGGTATGTTCTCAACTTGTTCAGAGTTAGGAATGGCTGCATCCAGATTTTCTAAAGTACCGCTACTCGGTCTCATAGGAAAGATATCCTCAAAGAAAGTAACATCCTTAGACTCCATTATTGTATCTACTATAATCTCTGGAGTATCGGATTTAACTACCAAGAATCTATAGGCAGGACTATTCTGAGCGTATCCTATAAAAATGCAATCGACTGTTTTTGGCCCAAGTTTCCTTTTCTTCGGCTCTGGAATGTTGACTTTCGCCAAACATCCCCACGTTCGCAGAAAGTTGACATTGGGTTTTCTACCCCTTCATGCCTCGTATGGAGTTATGTCACTTCTCTTGGTGATAACTCTATTGAGCACAAAATTCTGATCAAGATTGCTTCCCCCACCACATCTTTGGCATCTAAGCACTCTCTAATAAGGCGTTCACCAAATCTATAAGTGACCGTTTTTTCCTCTCTACACACCATTTGATTGTGGTGAATAGGGTGGTGTAAATTCATGGATAATCCCATGCTCGTAAGCAGAAATTAGAAAATCATTAGAGATATACTCTCCTCCCCGATCATCTCTAAGTCTCTTAATCTTCTTTTCTAACCGGTTCTCAACCCGCCTTATATATTCTAAAATAGTTCAGCGCTTCATCCTTAGACTTCAGCAAGTAAACATAACAGTAACGTGTTGCATCATCAATAAAAGTAAGAAAATACTTTTTTCCTCCTTTAGTCAAAACACCATTCATCTCACATAAATCAAAATGGATCAAATCTAGTGGTGCCGGATTCTTCTCAGACTCTAATGCCTTAAAAGGTTTTCGATGTTGTTTTGCTTGCACACAAGTTTGGCACTTAGAATTCTTGACTATGTCACATTTAGGAATTAACTCAGATCTGGACATTCTAGCAATTGTATCAAAACCAACATGACAGAACCTCGAATGCCATACATCAGCAGAATTTTTATTCAAACCAGTAGTAATATTCAAACTATAACAAGAATCCATAGTACTTAGGCGGAACAAGCCTCCGCTGTCATAGCCTTTTCCTATAAAAGCCCCAAATTTAGAAACTACAACTTTATTCGACTCGAATACTAGCTTATAACCACTCCTACACAGGAGAGACCCACTCAGCAGGTTCTTGTTTATCGCAGGTGTGTGCTGGACATTCTTCAATTGGATGGTTTTCCCTGAAGTGAGCTTCAGATCTACCATACCAACACCAAGAACAGAAGCACGCGTTCCGTTTCCCATTAGGACGCTGGAAGTCCCTGCTGCCTGATATGAAGAAAACAAGGAAGCATCAAAACACACGTGAACATTTGCACCAGTATCAACCCACCAGTCGATAGACTGAAATGCAGAATAAACAATAGGAGATTTACCGTACCCTCCTGAAGTCGAGGCCTCGCCAATGGTCACACTAGTGAACTTTTTGCTCAGTTCAGTGGTCCTGTCCTTGCGGTCGGGACAATCCTTGGCAAAGTGACCAGGATTACCACACACAAAACAGGTGAGATTCTTCAGATCCTTCTTCTCTGTTTTCTTCTTTTTAAAGCTAGTAACCTTATTCGCCTTGGGACCCTTCTTCTTGTTAAATTGTTTCTTGTTTTGAACAAAATTGGCACTGTTCTGCACGTTCTTCACCTGCACATCTTTTGCCCTTGCCTTCTCTTCCACATCAAGAGCTGCAATGAGATCTTCAATAGAAATCTCTTCTCTTTTGTGCTTCAGAGATGTAGCAAAATCACGCCACTCTGCAGGAAGTTTAGCAACAATCGCTGCTGCAACAAACTTTGGAGGTAAAGCACATCCCAAATGTGCAATCTCGCCAACCAGAAGCTGGAGGTCGTGTGCTTGAGTTACAATTGATTTAGCACTGTCCATGCTGAAATCAAAGAACTTTTCGCATACATACAGCCAGCGACCGGCTTCGGCTTCTGCATATTTTTGCTCCAAATCCTCCCACAGCATGGTGGCCGATGAGTAATTCATATACACATCATAGAGTTGATCCGCCAAAATGGTGAGGATGCAGCCCAATGCGGTGTTATTCGCATTCTCAAACCGCATGGTCTGTTCCTCTGTGATGGGAAACACAGGGTATATCACCCACCACAGCCCCAATGACATGAGCCAAAACTTGGCCCTTGTCTGCCATCTGCGGAAGTTCTCACCTCCAAACCTCTCAGGTTTCATGGCATCAGATGCATTATTTGCCATTGCTAGATCATATAAATAGGCACAATCAGGTTTTTGGAATGTTGGAAATACGTGCCTAATATACATTCCAGATTTTGTTTGGAGGAAAAACTCATAGATAAAAAATGATGCAAGCATATAACACAAGTAAACAGACAACATACTGACTAGAACAGGATTGCGCAAGGAAATTACTTAATGATCCCGCGCAGAATGTAGTCGAACGTGTTGAAGTAGATGTTGCAGATCACCAAGCGGTCGCGTGTAGACGCTGCCCAAAAACCTGATTGCCGCCCCGTGCAGGAGTCTCGCGGCAGTGGTTTCGGAGATCCCGCTCTCTTCAAGTCCGGTGCACGCCGAACTCAAAGGTCGACGAGGCGCAGCAGCGAGAAGCTCAGCACAGTGAGTGGGAAGGTGAGCGTGTAAATCCGTACCCTTCAACCAGGACGTCTCCTGGTTTTACAGGCCTTCATAGTGCATAAATTCCCTTCAACAAGCAGTAAAAACTGTTCAATTTAATGATAGAAAATGCTGCAATCAAATAGCAGAAACTGACACACCTTATTACTGTTTAAAACGGCAGTTTCAATCACATTGAAGCGCCATTACGCTCAGCATAAAAAATAGAAATTGCACAAATAATAGCCTGTTGTACACGTACGCGTCGCGCTCGTCGCAAGTCACAAGTCACGCGATTTTTCACGCGAAAAATGCGCGCGAGCTGCGCGTGCGTGTAGCAACAGTCTCCTTCTCTCTCATTTTCACCTATTTTGCATAGAGAGGAGAATCCCATATTTAAGCAAGGCAACCTCTCCTTGAATTACCAATATGGGACATGCTTTGGAATTTTCAGATTAGGCCAAACATGGGCCTAAATCCAACAGATTAGAGAGTAGAGATTGACAACTCATCCTACATATCACAGATGACAACAACAAATTGCAACTCGCATCCATCCTCATCTTATCCTCGCTAATTTAGTTTGATCTCCTCACCCTCTCTCCACTCGATTCTGCCCTAGGATGTAGACTGAATGGGGCAAAGCTTCAAGGCGGCGGTGGGGCATGTCCATGATGGTGACAAGTTCCACCTTCTCTACATGATACCACCGATTCTCATCTCCTCCAAGTGATGCCTCTGCATGTACCTTCGGTATGGACTCCTTAAATATAATGATAGATAATTCACTATAAACACGAGGACCCATGCCAAGTTGAGCATTCTAATTGGGTAGATACGTTGTAGCACAACGAACCTAACCAATCTATGTTGGAGACTAAAACATCATAAAAAACAATAGTTGTATAGCTCAAGCCCTTGAAATCAATATTAGTGTAACTTTTGTTCTTTTTTGTTTTGTAAACATGTCAAAATAATTATCCATCAACTAATAAAGTTAATGTAGGACGAATATCATGAAACATAATTAGGTTAAGGAAATAAACTAGTCCTAGAGGCCTCTCTCTTGAACCCTATCGCGAGATCCAATCCCCTATGTCTAGGTTCACTGAACCTTGTTTTCCCTTTTCTTCCCCAACATGTTTCTTCTTCCTCGCACCCAACCCTCTGCATCATCCCCTACATCGCTGGTGTGGTCTCCAATGTCGGCAAGGTCTGTCTTCCTCACTCACCCACTCAACCTCCTTCTATATCCACTCGCACCCACCGTTGTCATTCCCGATCTGATGGCTCAATCGCCACTAGAGATCTGCCGCCCCTAACTCGTTGCAACAACAACGACAAGGGCCTCTCTCTCCACCACTTCCCCTCCTATTCTGGCAGTGCCGCCACCTTCGATCTCGACCACATTCGCCGTTATCCAAGCTATCATGCTTTCTCTTTTCCATTGCAGGCCATCGAGCACAAGGTAACCCACCTCTAAACCTTTGTAACCTACCTCCACCACTATCCAGACGGACAGCACCGGCAGCCGGCACTGTTACGCTTGCACACGCCTAAACATATATCTCTAAATCCGATAGCCACAAACCCCCTTCCTAGCTCGAAACACAAACACCCAAACCTTAACCCCAACCAGAGCTCGCCGGAGTTGGCCTCATTGTCAAAGAAGACGTGTGAGGTCACTGGCGTTGAGGAGCCCAAAATTGTTTTGTTAATTCTTTGCCTTCTTTTCTTCTATTTGTGGCTTCTCATAAGAGAAAACACTATCTAGAAATCTCATGAGGCCCGTCGCTCTCGCCTATGCGCATCAGGGTGAGAGTGAAAAGAATAACTGGAGGTCTTTTGGGGATTAATTTCCACCACCATAATAATTCCTCCGAAGCATTTTCTTCATGTGCAGTGTTTCTTCTGCCATGTGCTAGCTATTGCAGTGTGGCAGACTTGGCTACTTTACCAAGCCAGATTTAACAGTGCATGTGATGTGTGGACAGAACTCTAATAATTCGGCTGTGTCGTTTTTTCCTTTTTGCCGAACTTTCAACATTTCGACGAACAATTGGGTTGCTGCGTGTCGTCTGATATATATAAGAGTTGTAGTTGGACAATGGACACTGCAAGCATACATGCGGATTGGTCAGAGAGAGGGGAATAAGTTAGATGTCGACTTGCAACTATGCTTATTAAGGGGTGTTTGGTTCCTTCTTCTAAATTTTAGTCACTGTCACATCGGATGTTTAGACACATGCATGAAGTATTAAATATAAACTAATTATGAAACTAATTGCACAGTTTGCGACTAATTTGCGAGACGAATCTTTTAAGCATAATTAGTCAATGATTTCACGGTGTGTTGCTACAGTAAATATGTGCTAACGATGGATTAATTAGGCTTAATAAATTCGTCTCGTAGAGTAATGACGTATTCTGTAATTTGTTTTTTATTAGTATCCGAACACCCTCACGTGACACCTCATAAATTTTAGTCACCGGATCGAAACACCCCCTTAGCCCCTACAGCGAGCAGAATAGAACTTGAGTTCACACTTTTTTCAGAATAGGACTACTGAAAAGTCATATTAAATTGGTAGAAATGCAGCACATGTGTCTAATAGAGCGAGGTCCCTCAAAGATAAGGAAATGGCAAGGACAATACAACTAAATCTTGTATACAAACACAAGACAAGTATAAATAATGCATCCTGTTCAAAAAAAAACACGAAAGCTGAAACGAAGTAGTATATAGTCCTACATACAGCGTAGAACCTTCAAGAATGACTTAAATTTGACTATATTTGTATAATTTTTGGAATAAGGAGAACAGTTATGATTTACAGCTACATACAGCGTAGAACCTTCGATTCAACAGCTAAATTTTAAAGGCATTGAAAGTTTCTCATATGTTAATAACTGTCGTCGTCAAATATGATCTATGAGCTAGTACAGAAAATCCAGGAGCCATCTATAAAAACATTTTTCTACTGGTGTGTATTACCATGTATCATGCCATCAAGACGGTGCTTAAGGTACGACAAAGAGCTAGCGCAGTCTAGACGGCTCGTCGTCGTCCTTGTTTGTTTGTAGATATTTATATACACTGATAAAAAAATTATAACCATCAAAGTCCACACACGAATGCAGAGCGACCAGGTCAGTTGGTGTACTTACGGTACGTATAGCATATTGTAAACGAAGTTATGTGTCTTCCTCATCAGTCATCATGGACGACAGATTATGTGTATAAATATATCCTATTATCAACATTAATAGTCTGTTACAGTAGGCTGGTTTTAATATATAATGGATTGTTTTTTGTTTTTGTTTTTGAGAATCATATATAATGGATTGTTGAGAGTTAAGAGAATGGAGGATAAGCTGGCAGCAGACTGCATATGTCCACGGGCACCAAAAGTCCATCATCCATGTTGGAACCACGCCTTGTTGGACAGTCAAAGTGGGCCGCTGATCGGACAGCTACTTCTTTCGCAGATATGGGCCAATATTTATATGCCTACGTGGCTACCTCTGTGTGGGTGTGGCTGTCGCCGTCTTGAGGTCAAACCGGCCGATCGTCGCGAGTCGCCGGAGCCCGTATTCGCAGTTGACAACCAGCTAGCGCATGACCGTGACACCGATCGAGAGCGAAACCCGAGGCTCCCCGGTGCTACATGCCGCTGCGAGCTGCAGCTCCTTTTTTTTCACAGCTACGTACATCGCCGGATTATGACCACGTACTGTACTATAGAATCAAAGATGCCTGAGTGGAGTTTTGGTGTATATCTTAAGTCAACCATACTAAACTTTGACTGGAAAAAAAACACTTTGACAATAATGCTGAGTACGAATGTTTGAAAATTGAAAGTGGTATGGGGAGGTATGCATGCCTTGAAACATAGTTTTACAACAGGATGCATTTTGCAATATTATGGATGGGTTACCATAACAAATTATTAGTCATAACTTCGAAATAGCTGACTTTCTGACATCATCGAAATGTCACTACTTATTTGCGACCGTAGACTGAACACGCACGAAGTTTGTAATTAATCCTTTATGGCTTGTATGTTGACCTATCTAAATGGTTTTGAAACCGTCTCAATATACAAAAGCAACCGCGTAATGGAAAGCACTATATATATGCACGCATTACTACCTAGGATCTATCAGAGGATTCGACAGTCCATGGGGTCAACAATGAGAGTCATCTTCAGAACTCGCACCCACCAATGACATTGAGAACCAATGCGTGTATTAGACGTACGTTGACTCGGTGAGAAAACCGAGGTTCACGTAATGCACCTTGTTCATCACTACAGTTGTGAAACAAAATGTGCATTGGTAAAAAGGCTGATGCAACCAAAGGTGCAAGTTTCCTAGTCATTGGTCATCAAAGTCACTCTCCAATATATATATATGGGCTTACCCTATTGCATTGGTCAGGTTACATGGCTCCGCCAACCATATTATTGCTTACTTGCTAGTGCCCGGACATCCGATCCGGGGCACTAGCGTCGGACGGTGCCCGCACAGCGAGCCAGCCACCAGACCGCATGCGAGGACAGCTCGTGCCCTCTCCCGCTTCCCACGCGCATCCCATGTGCAGCGCCCGATCTGCTTTTGAAATATCTAGATGCAAAACTTACAACATACTCCCTCACCTCCGTTCCAAATTATAAGTCGCTTTGACTTTTTTGGTACATCCATTTTGCTATGCATCTAGATATAATAATATGTCTAGATACATAGTAAAATGGATGAACCAAAAAAATCAAAGCGACTTATAATTTGGAACATATTGGAGTACAAAAGAAGACAGATGAAACACTTGAAATAAACGTCTGAAACACTTGCAAAAATACCTATAAAACACTTGAAAAACATTGCAAACATAGGTAACATCGAGAGAAAAAACACTTGCAACATATGTATGAAACATATGTAACATCCAGATAAACACACTTACAACATATGTCTAAAAAACAGATAAAACATTGGGAACAAAATCATGCAACATACGTGTATAACCATTACAACATATGCAACATCCTGATCTACTTTTGCAGCATCCGTATGAAACACTTGAAACATATATCTGAAATAACTGAAACACTTGAAACATGGGCTTGCAACATGTCTGAAAACATCCGAAATACTTGAAACACAGCGTCGCCAGCTGCCACGGCCTACCTATGTGGGGAATTGCGATGGCGTAGGCCTCCCCTTCTTGCTGATGACGCGAGGTAGATGATGACGCAGCGTCAGGCCTCTCTACCTCCCCTTCCGCGATGGGCAAGGTGGATGGGGGCGCAACGCTAGATGATGCACGCGGCGCGGGCGCGCGGAGCAGCGCGTGCGGCGCCGCAGCGCTGGAGAACTAAGGTAGCAACGGGCGGCCCCTGCGATGGAGAAGGCGAGCGACGCTGTTTTTTTTTTGGAGAAGCCGTGCAGCGGCGACGGCCACGGGCAGCGAAAGCTCTTGCATTCATGCTTTGGAAGACGAAGGGGAAAGGAGAGCTGGGAGGATGGTATGCGGATCCTGCACAAGATGATGAATTGAGTGGATAAGAATGGACGGGGTGATGTCAGTTGGATGGGAGTACACGAGAATTAAGGTTCGTGTGTCGGGTCTGATACTCTAGAAAAGTGTCAGGCGTCGGATGAAATCATTTCCGTTATTATTGACAATCACATCTAACAAGTGGAGTGGCTAAGTAACACATATTTTGCTATACATGCATGGAAAACTTTCCTACTATTCTTTCATTCATCAAGTGTACTTTTCCCAGTTCCTAATTATAAGTCATTTGACTTTTCTAGGTACATTATTTTTGTTATATATTTAGATATAGACTATGTCTCCATAAGAAACTGGGCAAATTATCTATGTATTCCTTTAAAAGAACTTCCGATAAGAAATTCTTCTGCTAAAGAATAGGGTCGCCTATGAATAAAAGCTTCGGCTCACTCGCTATTTTGCGGGACAAGAAAGCAAGAGCCAAAGCCATGGGTATCGCTGCAAGACTCAATTATTTATAGAGAATGTAATCCTTCCTTTTAATATTTATGTAAAATGTAATCCTTCCTTCTTTGAATCTGCTTTTTTTATTCTTATTCAATCGTGGTAAAGGATTCTAATGTAACAAGGATCTAATAAGGATTTCGCGAGCAATATTTAAATAATGTTTGGTTAGGCTTTTGGCTATGGCTTTTACCCCGAAAAGCCAAAAGCTCAACCAAATGGCCCAAAAGTCACACCTGCTTTTGCCCAAAAGTAGCTTTCATTACAGTACAAATCCAAAAGCACCCCCACCCCTGCTTTTACTGGCTTTTGAGCCTCAAAATTACCCACGTGCCACTGGTTATGGGGACAATAAAAAATGTTTCGCCCTCTCTTCTATTCCGCTCGCGACCCCTCCCTTCGTCCCTTCCGCACCCGCGAGGCAGACCGCGACCTACGGCTAGGGTTTCGCCAGTCCGCTGTCGCCACGCCATCGATGTCCTCCGGCCAGCCGACAACACCTGCCCTACACGAGCCGGCCGCAGCCCCGGTCGCATCCGAGCACGGGCAACGCAGGCCCTGCTCTCTAGGGCGGCGGCGCTCCCCTGCATTCTGGTCACAACCGAGCGCAAGCTAATGATCGAGCTCCGGCAGCGCTGCCCTGCATCCCGGTCGCAACCGAGCGTGAGCTCCTACGTGGGCTCTAGGCGGCGGCGCTCCCCTGCATAGATGTATCCCGTCGCTCCCCTACAGCTCCAGGCCGGCGACACTCCCCTCTGACTCCGGTCCGTGGCGCCCCATGCGGCCAAGATAGCCACTTCCCCGCAGGTGCCACGCAGGTCCTGCATCATCCCGACGCAACCTTCCATCCCAGCAGTGGTGGCATCTCTTGGTGGTGAGATGAAGAAGAAGTGTTGTCCATGACGTGTGGGGTCCGTGCGTAAGTGGGAGAAGCTTTTCCAAAAGCCACGGATGTTCAACCAAACGGGTTTTCAACTATCTCACAGCAGCTTGTCCAAAACAATGTTGGGACACAGACATCTGAGCCGCGGAGGCTAGCCTATGCTCAAACCAAAGAAACTAATGAAGTTGTGATATGTGCGATCTGCAGGGCTGTCAGGGATGAGCCTTCGCCAGCACCCTCCGGCTGGGCGAAGACACAGGAGCGACGATGAAGGCCCTCGGAAACGACGGCCCATGGCCAAGAATAGCGCGAAGGCTGAGCGATGAGGGCGAAGGTCCGGTCGGCTAAAGCGGGCTACAAGGCAAAGCCGGAGGCATTCAAAGCGGAGGTTCCGACCAACACAAGGGAGCCTCCACATCTTCAAGGATGAAGCCTTGTGGCGTTAGTAGGCCGCTAATGGGCCAGCAGATAAAGCCCAGGAACCAAAGACAGTGGAGACAGAGGAAACCAAAACTACCCCCGGTATACTATGCATGTACTAGGATATTCATAAGAATATGCCTTAGCTGTCAAAGGGCAAATATGTAAAAGTGGTACCCCAGTAAATAGTGCCCTATAAAAAGGGGAGTTGGACCCTATGTAGACGAGGTTTGTTGGTGAATGCATTTATAGAAACCCTAATTGTGCTTGAACCCACCAGAGCAATCACCTTCGCCCGGTGCCCCCGCCTGGGCGAAGCCTCCACGCCACCAATCTAGTCGGAATCCCTTTTTCCAATAAGCAGTTTTTGCAAAAGCCACAGCTCAACTAAACAGGCCCTTACTCTTTACATAATATATCTAGAAAACTAGAACGACTTGTAATTCAAAATGGAAAGAGTATATAAAAAATTAAAGAGTGTATAAGAAATTAGTTCAGCATCGGATCAAGCCTACAGCCCTTCCTTAGCTGGTCAAATTAGGGGGGATATTAGTGAGGGGGGAACTAGTTAGTATACCTTTGTTAGCTGCCTGAGTAGCACGCATACAAGATGGCTGGACTCAACGGTCTGCGTCCAGAACCGACACGATGACGAACGGCCGCGATGCCGGTCAAACAGGCTGGCAGAAGGCGGCCAACGGACGACGCAATAGGGAGGCAAGAACCATGGCCAAACACTTTCTCGTGGTCACATATCAAGAAGGATCAAGCTAGTGGTCAGCTCAACATGACCAGCCGCCATCATCAACTTCCATCACCATAAATTCGATCCCTCAACAGTCAACACACCATCCATCAAAAGCCTCTTCGGTTGGCTGGATCGTATCATTGTTGGTTCGTGAAGAAGTACTGTTGGCTGGTTTGTGTGAGAGAAAAATACTGTTCTGGCTGAAAATTTACGATCGTTTACGACAAGCCACAGCCAAACGAGCAGGCTGCAAGATTATGCGTACTACTACCTATATTTCTTGAATAACGTGTAGTGGACTATTTGAAACTTTGACCATATTACATATAAATGTTAGTTTTGGCAGAAAAAACGATCCTAGCGAATTTACATATTCCAAAAATTTTATACATAATATATAATTTCTTAAAGTAATAGCAAAAGATGTACTATATATGACCGTGTCAATGTTTAAAACCATTGTTCACAGTCGTGTGCAATGAAAAATGCAAGCACAATTTAGGGAGGGATTTTCTATTGTAACAAGAAAGAATTATCTACTTCATACGACTAAGTTCTGGGTTCGAGTCTCGGGCTAGGTTTTGCTCAGTCCGAACAAAAAACTAGGAAACATATAAAATTTAATGTGGAAACGTTCCTTGGAATAAGACCAGCCCTATAACTACAAGGGATCACGGTCGATTGACTTGTCTAATTGACCGAAAACATAATCAATCTACTACTTTACCTTTTCCAAATCCTATCTCTGCTAACACTCTACTGTTCTACAAGCTTCTTAACAGAGTTTGTGGGCTTTGTAAGTGGTCTTGCTAACCAAGAACAACCCTAGATGTGTCTCTCCGATGGGCTCCTTCCAGGGAGGCGCTTAGGTTTTTCGCCATAGCTAACCTCTGGAAGTCGGCTAGGCCAGGTTTTACTGTTTCACTGCAAACTCGATCCTCAAGCGGTGAGCTATCCTCATACAATTTGGACGTGTTAGCCCTCTGTGTTTCTAACTAGATTTGCGTCAACAACCATTATATTAGTTAAAAATACTAACCATCTTACTATTACTAACCGGAGGCCTCAAAGGAATCTCCACGTTAATCCAGACGAGATGTGTTAGGAAAATTATAAAATATTAGAAATTCTTACACTAATCAGAAATATTTGACTTTAGATTTAGTGGACTCTAATCATCATATCCAATAACAGTCATCGGATCTATTCTATTTTCTAAAAAATTACCACATCTGCTATATAAAACATACTCCCTCTGTCCCTGAGAGAATTAGTTCCTGGAGTAAAAATTTGTCCACAAATAAGTAGATTCCTGGAGGACGAGAGTCCAATGACCCATTTAATACTCCTCGTATTCCCATCTTATTTACTGTTTATCCCCTCCCGTTGGCCAATTTTGCTGCAGCACGTAAATGATGTGACTAGCACGTAACCCAAACACTGATACTGTGCAACTTAATGGTGGAACTTAAATTAATCAAGGGTAATATGGTCATTTGGCAGCTATACTAATTTGTCTAAAACTTGCTATGAATCTATTTATTCAAGGACAGAGAGAGTAAATAAAGTAACCCCTAAAATTGCATATAAATTACTCACATATATCATTATAAAAATAATTTGGAATGACCTCTAAATTTGCACTTATGTTATTATGAAAGGCAATGCAATTTCCAAAACCTTCCATTATAAAAGATAATATAAAGGATTAAACGAGCACCTTGTATCTAAATTACCACCTCTATAGTTATAAAAAAATCTAAAATATCCTTCAATCTTCATATAAATAGTAATATATGTACGTTTTATAAATACTAATATATGTATGTTGTATGTTTCTAAATTGTACAACAATGTTTACTTAAAAGTAAGCATAATGCTATTTGCCACCATGAAAACCAAGTAACATATTGTCGACTACTTGGCCCCGGATACTCTCACCAAGGCTATAACATGCCCCTCTGGACGGGGTGGTCCAAGCTAATTGGCCCATGATGAATCCATCTCGGGGTGCCTCACCAACTTGGCGGGTAAGGCATAAGCAACATATATATAGTATCCGACTATATCTTTTGTAATTGACTAGAAAACCAATCTGTAAAACATGACTCTATCTGTTACTCTACCACCTGTGCTATAAGAAGGCGTAGAGAGCCCAAGACACCTCAATCCATAGCAATCCCCAAATAAATAATAGTTGTGACCCCATATTATATACTTTTAAGAATCTTGTATTCATTATTTCAGCCCCCAAATGATTTCAAACGAAAAATATCAACTATAAAGTTTTAGATCTGATCAAGCTCTACAATTTTGGTATAGGGTGTGTCTCCATCGAGATTATTTGAAATTTTTGAAAATTCAATCTCAAATCTAAGAATTTTGAAATAAATATTTTTGGACTAAACAAAAAACTTGTCAACCATAAAGTTGATTGTGCTGACAACTACAATTTTAGTATAGATCAAGTCAATGTCCAAGTCATTTGAAAGTTCTAAATTTTGAATTTCGAAATGCGATGACACAAAATGAATATTTAGGAATCTAAACAACTTCAAATATAAAACTTATTAACTACAAAGTTGCATATCGTACGGAGAACTACAACTTTGTTACAGATCATGTCAATATCCAAGGTTGTTTGAAAAATCTAAATATTAAATTCCAAAATATATGCCTCCATGATTTTTGTTCTAATGGAAATGAGGTTCATCCTAGTTAAAAAATTTCAAAATAAAAAAAACTTGAAATGAATATTTGGACTCCAAACTATTTCAAATAAAAAAAACCTTGTCAACTACAAAGTTGTGGATCGCGTAGCGCTCTATAATTTTTCTATAAAATTAGTCTTCATCTAAGTTTATATGAAAAAGTTATGAATTCATCTTGGACCAACCATCTTTAGAGGCTGAATTTTAGTGTGTGCGTCTATGTTAATGGACTTTTAGAGGTGGCATCCTTAAAAACACCGTCTCTAATTAATAATAGCTATTCATAGAGATGGTTATCTTAGAATGTCCGCCTCTATAAAGAATTAGTAGATATTTTTGTATTAGCGAAATCTCTAAGCACACCTAACAGAAGCAAACAAAGAAAACGATGGTCATTCAATGAACAGAAGCTTTCGTCAAAAGATATGAGAGCCTACGACTACGGAACTTGTTGCAGCATCTTGACTTGGTCAATAATATCCACCGGTACCCAGGTGTTGAAAATTCTTAAAAATTGATTAGGTCACATGATGAAGGAATATATAATTTTGGCATTGCGTATTATTGAGCCTACCGTTCTTCTCCTTATTCACTTGAAGCAACACGACATTGACAAAAAAAACTCAAACAAGTACTAGGGCACTGTTCCAATTGTACGTTTACGAGAGAAAATGAAGATGCCAAGAAAATAATACATGGTCAAAAGATGCATGTGGAGGATTAATTGGAGCGAGAAGAGTATATAGACTGCCATATTCGTTTGGCTGATAAGCCATGGCTAAAAGTACCGTTGGCTGATTTGTTGTGAGAGAAAAATATTATTCGTTGGTTGAAAAAGTACGGCTTATAAGCCAAGCGAACCGTGATTAAATCAAGGGTGTGCCCCTAATTATGTTACCTACAGAGTTCTGATAAACCATTGTTGTGCTGCTGGTCTTTTGGATGAGGCACATTCACTGCTAAGTGAAATGAAGCAGACTTACTGGCCAAAACATTTGCAACACACGCAGCAAGACGCCCGCTTCTCCTAACGGTCCGCCCCGAGACCGGAGTCCGAGCACGCCGCAGTCTTGGCCTCTCCTTGATAATCGGTGAACGGAAAGGAAGACACACCTCTTCCTCCAGCAGATCCTGGATGGACCGCGGCACCCCCCGCTGGTAATCAGCCACTGCACCAGCAGAAACACCCTCCTCCTACAACTCCAGCACAGGATCAAGAAGTTCCGGTCCCGCTAGACTCAACACAGGTGCAGCGAGAGAGCCATCATGGCTTCGTACATTGTTGTCCTATTCAGCCCATTCCATCTCAACCATGTCCGACCACCAGTCAACAGAGTTCAGGCCAGGTTGCATCACGGCCCTCTCCTTCCCCGCCTCAAATTCAGAGGCCACATGTTTGGCCCACCAATCATCCTGGATCACCGGGGGCGGAGTCCACACGCTTCGCCCATCCTGCAACAAATGCGGAGCATGGCGCAAGAAGCAGCCCACCACGCCCGTAGCAGGTGACAAGCCACGCCGCGGCAGAAGAGAGGGCGACCGCAAAGTCCTCCGGATCAACGTCGAACAGGAGGAAGAGTGGATCTTCAGTGCGCTCCCAGGGGTTCGAGGAGCGGACAGCATCTCCCAACGTTCCAGCGAGCCCTGAACAACAGCAGGGGATGAAGGCACCACCGAGAACGCGTCATCCCCACCAGCAAGCACTTCCGGACTGAGAGGGCAGCAAAAACTCCCCACCTGGATGACTGTAGTCTCAAGCCCGGCCTTGCAATAAACTTGACCTGGGTGATAATGATTATAGTTGCTATCCCTAGAGTCATCTGAATCACTGTCCCTCCTCGGAGTTGGGTCATAATCAGGGTATGAACTCCCAGAGTGAACATCACCATCGGCTCCAGCTTCATCATTGCCATTGATCCCATCATTGTCATCTCCCCCTTCGTCATCATGACCACCATTGTCACCCCTGCCCGGCGATTGGGGTGGTGTATTGTAGTCTTGGTGAGCAACAAGTCGTATACGGATCAAATAACGTAGACCCAGAGCCGATTCCTGGACCTCCAGCGCAACCCCTGACACTCTTGGTTCACGAATATAAATAATCTGTTCATCGAGGATGAACTGCGGATGCCAACACCAAGCTGTAAAAAAAAACTCTCGATCATCGTCCACCGGAGTGTCCCTCCTATCTGTGAGCTCCACATCAGTACACGACGGCCCCAGGACGACCTGTGCCACATCAGTATTTCTCGCGTGCAACGGTACACGCCTGAGCGCCACCAGGACTTTGAACTTGAAGGCTGTAGCGCTTGCTCCAGAGGTGCGCCGCCAAGGATGCCACACCAACGGCATGAGAGCACCCCCAGGCGTAGCCCCCAGCACAAGATCCCTGTCTGCCCGGTGTCGAAACCGGACCACGAAATCCTCCGGTTCATGTCGTCGCACATCTACCACATCCAGCTGGATGTCGAAGCGGTTCCTCAAGTAGTTGTACACCCTTGCGGTCGAGATCTCCGGCCTGGTGCCGCCAATCATCGCCACCAACGCATTGCCCAGCATGTCTTCAGAAAACTGCATTTCTTCAGTACGGGGAACCACCACCAGCGACCCAGTACGGCGCCGCCGCGCCCCTGCATCATCAGCGCGGGCCACCTCCATATGTGCTGAATCTGAGATCTCAAGAACTAGATTATTGCTCAATTTGTGAAATCTTTTTCTTTTTCTGAGACATAGTCCCATGAGTTACCTTTGGAGTTTGGACACGTAAAAATTTTGTGCTCTTTGTGGGTACTTCTTTTAATGACGTTGAAATTTGCAAGTGATGACTAATCTTTGTTGGCCCCAATGCTGAGTATCAGACTGCTTGTTATTGTTTTAGTGACGAATCACGGACAAATTGCGGGGCACTTTTGTTCAGTGCATCTATGCTATTCTGCCTCCTAAACCATGAGGCCCGCGTTTAAGTGTACACTAAGGTTTTGCTTTAATAAGAACACTTTGGCATCATCGTTTTATTAAGATTGCATGATTGTTTCCTTGTTGTTAAAATCACTAAGGTTTTGCTTTAATAAGAATACTTTGGCGTCATCGTTTTATTAAGAACGCATGATTGTTGCCTTTTGGTAAAATCGTGCAAATGTTAGTGTTGTTAATTTGCTGTTCGGTTCATGGTTTCTGTGGTTGATAAGCCAACTGATCCTGTTTTGACTCAAGCGAACAGGGCGTTAATGAGAGGGTAATGAGACAGATTGTGCCATCAACCGCCGATCAGGTGGTAGCATCCAATATTTTCGCTTTGCCGAGCCAGCCAATCCTGTTTGCGGAATGGAAAAAGGCACCGGGTTTATCTCTTGCCAGCCACTGTGCCAATAATTCCGTCCAAGGGTACAATACATCAGGCCCATTCCATTTTCGAACCGAAAGAAACCAAAAAAGAAACCCTCGTAGCCAACCAAGCTATCATCGCTCGGTCCTGCCTGCGGTTCCATTTTTCTTCTTCTCAAGAACAATAACATAGGTTGGAGCCCTGGATTGGCTGTGGGCGGATGATTCCTCCGCTCCGGGAACCTTTCCATTCCATGGCACGCGCCGTCTTCTTCTGGGATTTGGATTTGGGGGTACCGAGACGCGAGAGCGAGACGTGCCCTCCCAAAAGAGGTGCCCGTCTCCGGCGACGGCGACCCGTGAGGACCTCTGTTTCTGCAAGTCCCATCCGTCACGCGATGAATGGGATGCTCCCACGTGAACGGGCACTTGCCTCACTTGTTCTCCGGTCAAGATTATCATGCCAGCGACAGTTCGGCCCCGTCGATTCGCCCAATCTGACGATTCACTTCCTCCACGTAACAGGGCTCTGTGCCTTTCCTGCCCTAGTGCCCTGGATCTCTCTCTCTTCTCCGAAAGGCAGAAGAAGCCCCCAATGCATGGTACAGTATCAACCTTCGTTTGATCAGATGAGATCTTTCAGCCACGCTCCCAAAGCCAGCTTCTTCAGCTTAGAGGCCTTTCAGCCACACTCCGAAAGAGAGCTTCTTCCTGTATCCTGCAAGTGCAAGTGGGAACACAACATCAGAAGGGAGGCGGTTTTGACATGGTGTAAGTCACAGGAATAAAATGGGATTCCATGGACCCCCTACTGATTATGCAAGAACAAATGTAGTAAGCCTTATCTATCTCCCCCCGCTTTCCGCCCCCTATTTTATCTCAAGCCCATCAAGTCCGCAGACATATTCTTGCTATGACAGAAAGATTAGGGCATTTGTATTTCACAAATCATATTCTACCACAAAGACGGAAGGATAGCCCGAACAGAGATGCCAAAGAGCCAATGCGCCTCTGGGAGTGTTATTAGATCAGAATTCAGAAGCTACACTAAGCGCTGGCCCTCAAGAGGTCATATTCCGTCAGACAAACTAGGAGGGATGTACGGAGTACGATGAACTTGCGTACAAAACTTACACCCAAAATCCAAAATTTTTCAAGATTTCCCGTCACATCAAATCTTACGGCACATGCATGGAGCATTAAATGTAGGTAAAAATAATAACTAATTGCACAGTTTGCCCGTAATTGGTGAGATAAATCTTTTAAACCTAAATAGTCTATAATTGAACAATTTTTGTCAAATACAAACGAAAGTGCTACAGTAGCCAAAAGCCAGAAATTTTCGCATCTAAACGGGGCCTTACTAGCACCATATGCTGTCATAACTTCTACGTCACAATTGGCATTGCCAAACTCTTGAGGGGCTGCCGCATAGGAGCATCAGAGACGGTCCAAGTGAATCTTCCCGTGTGTCGTGGGGGTCCAGTCAGGACAGTTGCCCACTCTAGAGATAGTACATTATGACAGTAATAAAAGGTATATTGTCCATATTGTTCGGATGACTATATATAAATTATAATTGACACAAAAGAGGGATTAAGCAGCTCTATTTATTACATGGTATTGCCAGGTTCATCCATCATGCATACAGATAAGCAAACTGCATTTGATTTCAAATTTTCTGACAACTAAAAACAGAGCTTCCATCTTTAAATCACATACAGATTTTCCCATAATTCATATGGCAGTAATAAAGGACAGAAACAGCTACAGAGTTATATGTTTAGATAGAAAGATTTGCACAGATATGAATAGGCATACCAGAATAGTAGTATAAGGACAAAAACACAATATACCACCTTATCATCATTATCTAAACAGCAGTGCTATTTTATAATCTTCGGAGGATGAACAAGACTTGATTCTGAGTTCTAGATGTCGGCATGCACTGAAATAAGCCACACAGCTGTACCACTAATTTGCTTCCCAAGCATCTATCTTAGTAAAAGCAGTACCAAGTGAAGAAAGAAATTATTATTTTGGGAGGAGACAATGAACAAGTGTCAAGAAAATCTCTTACCACTTTTTATCGTTGAAGTCTAATATTCCCAGCAAATAATGTTTCACTTGAGGAACTTCTTCCAAGTTCCACCTTCCACCATTTGTAATGAGAAGGCAATCTTCATTACAGTAACACTAGAGTGGTATCTTTACTTTGTACGCTCTAGTAAAATGATGGCCAGGAGTTCCTGCATTCACTGAAAGTGGAAGTGAGCACCTGCTGTGAGGAGGTTAAACAGCCTCCCCACCAGGTAAGTAGCCTTTTCCCAAGCATGTAAGTTCTAGCCTGTACAAATCAAAGACGTATTAGAAGACCAAGTACTAGGGAATTCAGGCTCACTTTCTCCATTTGTCTAGTAGAACTTTTATTAACGAAAGAGTGAGGGAATGTTCATGCTGCAAGGAAAGAAGATGAGGTGTGCCCTGTTCGCTTGGCTTATAAGCCATACTTTTTCAGCCAATGAACAGCATTTTTCTCTCACAACAAATCAGCCAACAGTACTTTCAGCCATTATTTATCAGCCAAGCGAACATGACATTCTATATACTCTTCTCGCTCCAATTAATCCTCCACAGTGCATCTTTTGACCATGTATTATTTTCTTGGCATCTTCATTTTCTCTCGTAAACGTACAATTGGAACAGTACCCTAGTACTTGTTTAAGTTTTTTTTGTCAATGTCGTGTTGCTTCAAGTGAATAAGGAGAAGAACGGTATGCTCAATAATACGCAATGCCAAAATTATATATTCTTTCATCATGTGACCTAATCAATTTTTAAGAATTTTCAACACCTGGGTACCGGTGGATATTATTGACCAAGTCAAGATGCTGCAACAAGTTCCGTAGTCGTAGGCTCTCGTATCTTTTGACGAAAGCTTCTGTGCATTGAATGACCATCGTTTTCTTTGTTTGCTTCTGTTAGGTGTGCTTAGAGATTTCGCTAATACAAAAATATCTACTAATTCTTTATAGAGGCGGACATTCTAAGATAATCATCTCTATGAATAGCTATTATTAAGTAGAGACAGTGTTTTTAAGGGTGCCACCTCTAAAAGTCCATTAACATAAACGCCACACACTAAAATTCAGCCTCTAAAGATGGTTGGTCCAAGATGAATTCATAACTTTTTCATATAAACTTAGATGAAGACTAATTTTATAGAAAAATTATAGAGCGCTACGCGATCCACAACTTTATAGTTGACAAGTTTTTTTTTATTTGAAACAGTTTGGAGTCCAAATATTCATTTCAAGTTTTTTTTTTATTTTGAAAATTTTTAACTAGGAATATAGGATGAACCTCATTTCCATTAGAACAAAAATCATGGAGGCATATATTTTGGAATTTAAGATTTAGATTTTTCAAACAACCTTGGATATTGACATGATCTGTAACAAAGTTGTAGTTCTCCGTACGATATGCAACTTTGTAGTTAATAAGTTTTATATTTGAAGTTTTGTTTAGATTCCTAAGTATTCATTTTGTGTTATCGCATTTCAAAATTCAAAATTTAGAACTTTCAAATGACTTGGACATTGACTTGATCTATACTAAAATTGTAGTTGTCAGCACAATCAACTTTACGGTTGACAAGTTTTTTGTTTAGTCCAAAAATATTTATTTCAAAATTCTTAGATTTGAGATTGAAATTTTCAAAAATTTCAAATAATCTCGATGGAGACACACCCTATACCAAAATTGTAGAGCTTGATCATATCTAAAACTTTATAGTTGACATTTTTCGTTTGAAATCATTTAGGGGCTGAAATAATGAATACAAGATTCTTAAAAGTAGGCCTTCTTTTCCATCATTGACAGCAGCTTTAAGGCCTTTTGACATTCACCTATTTTGCATAGTCCATCAATCATAGCTGTGTAAGTGACGACATTAGGAGTGCAAGAACTCTCCACCATTTGAGAGAGAACTTTCATGGCTAGATCAAGCCTTCTGTCCTTAAACATCGCATCAATTAAGGAGGTGTATGTATGCACCGTAGGCAAGTAGCCACACTTAGACATCCTCAAAAATACCTCCTGAGCATTTTCAATCTTTCCAACTTTGCAAAAGCCATCAATCAAGGCATCATATATAATGTGATTTGGCTCGCACCCATTCGATAACATAGCATCTAGCAATTCTCGAGCATCAACCACCTTGTGTGCCTTACACAGACCATCTATGAGTGCACCATATGTGACAACATTTGGAGCAATGGAGTCTGTGTGCTCGCCTTCAAAGTAAAAATCAGATCCTACATTGTCAGAAGTTCCTATCAATTTGGTGTAGACTTCACAAGCCTTTTGGCTTTCACCTGCCTTACAGAGGCCATCAACTAGTGCGCTGTAGGTAATGGTATTGGGAGGACAGCCAGCATCAATCATTCTGTCAAAAATGCCACTAGCCTGAGGTAGCTGCTTTGCTTTCAGGTAAGCATGAAGCAATGCAGTGTATGTTACTACATTTGGGGAGCAGCCAATACTCCTTGTTGACTTTTAGAACCTCTGGGGACGACTGCTTGTAGCTGTCACGCACTTAGCCAAACGACATGACAGGCAGCTACCTGATCGCCAGTCCCGGTAAAAGAAATTGGCCAATCTCAACTGGGTTTAACGAGAGTTCTATGGACATTAAATATGCTGATATTTGATAAAAAAAGATGATGAAAGTTTCATGAAAGTAGACTCTTTTGTACTTTTTTCTAAAATATATGAGTGTGTTGGAACACCCACTGAAATTGGCCTAGCGCTTGAGGTCGCAACAGTTTCATTCTTAATACACAAGGGTACAATATGTAGAAAATGGTGACATGGTATTAGAGTACATTAGAGAGAGGTGAGAACTGAGCAGGGGTTTAATTAGGGAAAAAAAAGTGGGTACAATACTGTTTTCAAAACTTTACAGCGCATGCATGACATCAGTTTCAGAAGCACACAAAGCAATATATATTTACTGCTGAAAAAGCAATATATATTCTTGAGCGATTTTTATCTTGGCCCTGCAAGGAAATATATGAAAATATAAGGCAGTAATCCGGTTTTCTAAGAGTGTAAGGTGATTTTGTTGAGACCGACGAAAGTATCTAATGAATTTTATTAGTTAGCTAGAAGACTGTTGAACTCTTGCACCCCGTACGTATTACTTTACTAGATGCATGGCTTATGTCAGCCATACTATATGGCCATATGGGGTGTAGTGTAGTATAGACACACACGCACCCATGGAGTGTCGGGCTCCATCGATAATAATAAAGAGGCTTTCCCTTTTGATCTGCTGCATGCATGCATGGTCCATTTGGCCAGCCACTTACGTGTACAATACATACCGCTCCGGTATACTTCTTCCGTTCTAAATTATAAATTAATTTGACTTTTCTGATACGTCTATTTTACTATATATCTATGTGTTATATATATATATACACGTAACAAAATAAATATAAAAAATATTCAAAGCGACTATAATTGCTGCAAAGGCGCCCGTCGTTCATACTGATCCAACGACGTAAGTACGGATCGATATATCCTTGCTTCAAAGCAACTTGCTTGACATGTCATCTCGGTCGGCCGGTCTCGGTCAATCCGATCCATCCAGCTCTTTAATTTGCTTTGTGGCAACAGCTTTACGACTTTGGCCTTATTTAAATTTAGGGTGTAAAGTTTTAGAGTGTCATATTGGATGTCATATGGATATATTGCACGGAGTGTTCAGATACTAATAAAAAAATTACAGAATCCGTCAGTAATCCGCGAGACGAATTTATTAAGCCTAATTAATCCGTCATTAGCACATGTGTTACTATAGCACCACATTGTCAAATCATGGACTAATTAGGCTTAAAAGATTCGTCTCGTAAATTTGTCGTAAACTGTGCAATTAGTTATTTTTTAGTCTATATTTAATACTCTATGCATGTATCAAACATTCGATAAGATAGGGAGTAAACTTTTAAGGGGGAACAAAACAAGGTGTTTGCTAGCTGTGTTGTGCCTGTCGTCTGTTCGTCGGTCTTTCCTTTCTATCCTCTTGGCTCTTGCCCCACGAGCTTTTAGTTCGTCGCTGGTATCTTACCAAGCCATTGTCGTCTCTGCCTCCCGTGTACTTTCGTCACGTGAAGATTTTCGATCATCGCACACACGTGTCGATCCAAGAGTCACACCCTAAGACGACCTTTGGTGTTCAGCCAGCCGTTAGATATAGACCGACGACAGGCGTAGTTTCCTTCTTAGATTTTCTAGTGCATGCATATCCTTTGTGTGAAACCCAACATGTCGTCCGGAATCTCTAGATTTGTTTTGTCAAGGTTTTTTGCTTTCCTTTGATCGAGTTGTTGTTGTGTTGGGCTTGCAATCCCATTCCCAACGAATTGAAGTTGTTACTACTCCAGCGTGTACGTTCTGGCCAGCGGAGTTGCTGTGTCCTGTTATGTTTCCAAGGCGTAGAGGTTTTCTCTACGTATTGAGGTTACTCATTTGTTGTCCCGCCTTCCCCTCCTCCCAACAGTCATATACTTGCATGATTTTGCTTGTTTTCTCCCGCTAAAAACCATGCAGTTGTAAGAGTTATGATTTGGAGTTTTAACCCTATTTGTATGTGTTAGCACGGTTTTTTTTTAATAAAAAGGGACTAACTCCCTCATTCTACGGCTTGTGGGACAGAAGGGACGGGCCTTTCAAGGGAAATGCTATGGAATAATTAAAGTATATTTTTCATGATGCAATTATTAATAACACTAACTTTATGTTGTCTATTTATGTGATGTTTTATATAATGATAGTGGAAACTAAGAAAGGTTAGGTTCCTTTTGGTGGAAGCTACTGACTCGAATGGTGCTCATATTTTTCAGGATTTATTTTCAATCAAAGATAAATGTGTTATACCTCGAACATGTTGATCTTTAGCTAGGATGACTAGGCGGTATTTTTTTGTTATCATCGTTGCAGTGGCAAAATAATCTTGATGATAAAATTCTAGCTTTTTTAGAATGCCTTTTGATATTTCAAAAATGAATAGCATAAACATGGGTAGGCTGCTAAGAATGTTTGGCTTTCTTGGTACATAGCTTTCACTTGAATCTTTCCTCAACTACACTCCAATATGCATTACAGAGTTTATGGTGATGCAGTGGGATCAGAAAGGGTGTCATGCTGACTAATGGCGAAATAGTTCGATATGCTCCTACTCATAATGTCTAGAATCGCCTTATTAAAAATCACGTTTTTTGGTAAATTAATTTTTGGACCTAATAATTGTTTTGAATTTTTCTCAAACAAGTAATTGTTTATAAATAGTGAGCAACAATTTAGTTTTCTTCACTTCCTCCATATAATAATGGTCCAAAAATGGGATTGTATGATGTAAATATGCACGATATGGGCAAACCATCATCCATAAGGTGAGGTATGACCCCTCTAATTTTGACATTATCTTTTGCCTTAATAATCAGTATAGAGAGCATATTTGCCACATTGTTAAATAAAATTGGTGATATACGATCTCCTTACATAAAACCTTTTGTTTGAAAGTGGTGCTAATATCATAATTAATATTGGTGCCTACACTTACTCTAATTATAAACTTTTTAACCACCACTGTTGACAGTATTATTTCATTCCAAGGGTTTGCTAAAAAAAAGACCATTTTACTTTATTCTTTTCAAAGTCGATTTTGCCGGGGAGAAAAAGTTTGACCAACAGTAGCGGGAAATTCATTTAGGGGCCGTTTGGATCCTTTCATTTGGAGGAATTGAAATCTACTCAATAAATTAGGCTATTTGGCTTGAAATTTAACATTCCACCACTTTCCAAAGTTCACATATAAGCTATCTCAAATTTATAGGGTGGGAGATGAAAATTGATTCTATAGATCATCATTCTATGTTTCTACTTTACAACTTATGACACGCTCTTCAACTCACTCCCCTATGGTAGAAGTGCAACACATAAGTATCTCTCTCGTATATCAACAATAATATACAAATATAATTCATATACAATCATATTAGCTTAATTAATATGTGTCAAAACTATAATTATTAAAATAAATTCAATTCTAATATGGTCCAAACGGGGCCTTATTGTATTATTGGGACATGGAAGCGAAGGGAGTATTCATTATTTCCCTACTGTCACAGTGAAAGCAACAAAAATCTGATTGCTTTTACTCTATTTCCTTGTCCAAGATATGGACATGGGCTTTGGTCTCCTCTGAAACAAGCAAGAACGAGCAAAAAGATATACACATGGTCACAGTCCGAACCTTCTCGATCCTATGAGGCATTTTTTTTCATTTGTTGCAATGAAAAGTACCCAACACCAACCGGTCGTCGGCTTGCACACAACATTAATTTGTAACATTATTAAAACCAAACAGATTGTGTAAACAAAAGGGGCAACCGGAAGATTTTCTCAGCTTTCTGGTCAAACAAAATATTTTGTGATGCATCATCTATTGTCTTCCTGCCTCAGGCGTCAGGCCTCCAACAATTCTGCAGTCTGCAGATACCAATCGGTCAATGCCACCACTACTTTACTCAATCCAGAAACAATAATCACCATGTGCTCTAAACATCCTGATTGATTGGTCCTTTTGGCAGGTTATAGATAGGGATACTGCAACAAATATGTCTTGCTAACAACGACCAAACATATAAAGGGTTGTTTAATCTTCAAAACCTGATGTTTTGCAGTATGAACAAGAAGAAGAAGCTGGTGCCAGGAGCATAGAGTATTAGTTCATGGGAATCTTTGAAAACTATATAGCTGCCGACTGCACCATATATGTCAATACATGCATGCATCTATGTTGCCCAGTGTTTATCGTGTCGTGGGATCAAGGAACTGTGCAAGCTATAGGTCACCTAACTTTGTGCTCCTGGTTACCTGACATCTCATCTGAGATTTGGCTTGCTGACTTTCTGTAGTTATCTGCACTCAAGACCAACTAATGTCTGAAAAGGAAACCCTAGTCCCTCCTGAACAAGTCTGATTTTCCTTGAAATTTATCATGTGTGAATGGCATGAGCAAATTATGGAACCTTCTATTCTTGGAGTTGACTTCAATCAAGAAACATAATTTTTTAAACTCAGAGTAAGCTGTGAAAGTCCAAGCACATAGTATAGATGGTAAATTGAGGCTCTACATGGGCTCGAATGAGCAAAATAAATGGGCTCTACACATAGGCTCGAATTGAAGCTCGGCTCGAATAAGCAAAATAAATGGGCTAGTGATCGCATCTCTCAAATGGGCTAGAATTAGCAACATCAATGGGCTTTGTGCCGCATCAAGCCCACCACCAGCCACCAAATAAGCCTCTCACTGTTACCAACAAAAGCAGTGTGCAAAACATGAAATCCTCATGCAAACAACATCATCACCACCTGAACTTGTTACCAATATATAATCTAATAATCTTGAAAGTTCAAACTTGTTCCCATACAACCTTTTTCAGCTCCTAGGCAGCATTAGGATTATCAATTTGTACTTTCAAATGTTAGGTTGTGATGAATTGACTACCAGCATGAACACCTCGAATCTGATAGCCCTTTTTTTCAGCCGAAAATAATTTCGGCATTAGAGTGAATCCCATCCCTAAGCTGAGAGGAGACGGTTACCGCCTTCTTGTCTTTCATCAACCACAATGGACATACAGCAACGCCTCCCTGTCGAGCATGGTGCGGGATTAAAAGAACAGTCTTAAGAGCCCCACATGAACTCATTAAATGCCTAATCAGTGTGATTTGGCCTTCTGTCCAAGTACATCCCTCCATTACAATCTGCGTCAGGCAATTGTGCTGCAAATCATCTGCACTGTCGTTGGAAGGAGTTGAGCTCCATTCTTCTGATGTCCCGCCGGTGACGATGCAAAAAACTCAAAATTTATAAGTGGCATGCGAATTGCATGTAAATGAGCAGAAATATTGGCAAGATTCTGGGGAATAGATCGACAGAAACTAGGGAATACCTGGATGTGAAGCTTCTCCAAACATGTTGCAGCTTCTAATATATTCTTCAGTAATTTCTTGATCCAATGGAGTGGCCACATCCTTGGAAGGTGTATCAGTAACTTTTTTAGATTCTCAAATCTATACGGGAGTTTGGTGAGTTTAATCCAAAACTTGCAACAAAAAAATTATTGTTAGTTCCAATCATTTTTTTACAACAATCGTGGTGATATTATTGATGAAACAAAATGGTTTGGATACAGCAAGGAACATAATATTGATTAAAAAAGTTGCAGCAAGAGTTAACAAAGCCACTATAATTCATGATTTGCTTAGTGCTACATACAAGAGAGCATGAGTACGTGTGTGCGGGCATACTTAACATCTTATGAATCATAAAAACTCAAATTGAACTAAATGAGCGGCATTCACAATAATGCGTAAACATATTTCGCCAACTAATAAATGCTAAACTTCTAAGCAAATCACAAAGATATATAAACCCATTTTCTTCAAGTAGGATTCAAACTTTTTTTTGGGGAACATAGGATTCGAACTAATTAATACCCCCTCCGTTCTAAATTATAAGTCGCTTTGACTTTTTTGGTACATCTATTTTACTATGCATCTAGATAAATAATGTCTAGATACATAGCAAAATGGATAAACAAAAAAAGTCAAAGTGACTTATAATTTGGAACGGTGGAGTAATAGCCAAAAGAATGAAGAGCCCTGTGTAACGGCCCCTAAGGAATAAGGATGCATAAACGCATCGACCCATTATGTTTCTATCTAAAATGCTATGTTAATGAGTGAAATTAAAACTATCAGCGTGGGACTGGAATATCTCAAAAGTAAAATGACACAAGAATTATAGAAAATTGGCAGTATGAAATGAAATTAATATAACTTTTCTTTTTAATAAAATGTCAAAAACAATTCACTATCTAATTTCTGAGTCGATTCTCAACACTACCGGAATCAGTAGGTAAGCCGAGTGCAAGATGGTTTGTCGAGTGCAATCCATCGGGCACTCGGCAAACAAGCTCTTTGCCGAGGCTGCAAAAAAAACACTCGGCAAACGAGGAAAAAAACACTCGGCAATGTTCGATACTCGGCAAACTAGAAAAAAACACTTGGCAAAACTAGGCACTCGGCAAAGAGCTTGTGTCAAATTAAGATTACTGAAAGAAGTTTTGCTAACAGAAAAGAAAACAAGAAGAATTATGCTAAGGAGGTCATAACCTATCTCGGTGTGCTTTAATTGATTTTTGGTAAGCTTGCTTTATTTTTGTCACTTTGGCGTTGTAAAATGTCAAAGGTTGTTGTAATTCTAGCCTGTGATTTACCTGACCTTTTTCTACTAAAAAATACTTGACATGCTTGACCGTTTACTAGTGTAGTCAACGTAAATACGTTTATTTATGATTCTGTAGCAGTGAGGTTAGCACCGTACCACCTCCGAAATTACTCCATGCATTTCAAACTGTAAGTAATTTTAGTAGTTGTAAGTCAAACTCATCTACCTTTGATGAAGTTAATACAAAATTGCATTAACATCTATATATATATGTACTATGAAAATATATTTCATGGTGTATCTAATGGATCTTGTTTGATGTTATAGATGTTTGTACATTTTTCTATAAACTTGTTTAAATCTAGAGAAGTTTGACTTAGAACAAAACTAATAAAACGATTTACAAATTAAAGAGAGTATTACCTTGGACAACAACATGGTCATTGGCACATCTGTGTACCACAAGATACTAGTACAAATAATATAGGGAATATGTAACAAAGCTCTATATTTCAAAAATACATTGCGAGACAAATATATATCCATACCTAAGATAAAACTCTTTTATGTGATTGATTGAAAGGAGTGAACTCTATAGGCTGCTTATTATTAGGTTCGTGTATGTTTACATACATTTATGCACTTATTACCTCATCTGCCAACATCATTATTCAGATTGAATCTCATCAACCCTCTACTGTTATTACTACTTATTTGTAACTAATGCCCCAGTAAAAAATTCCTGAAGTCTCGGATGGGTTGACCTAAACTTTGTTTTTGCCAAGAATTTCTAGTCGTAAGGAGCAAAATTAATGACATGCGTGAACAAGATGATCTTGACATCAAATTACGACAATGTATACCAAGCAGTGTATAAATTTTTTTTACATTGTTCTGATTTTGATGACTTACCCCGTTTACCCATCCATCCCGGAAGCATAGTTCCAGCACTTCAACTTTAGGAATGCACTGGAAGAAGGATTCCAGTCTCTCCTGGCTCTGCCTGGAATTCAAAGAGCTCAACTCCACGAACCGGAGGGTCCTTGCCGTGCCGCTACCGTATATCCATGGTGCCGCTACCAGGGTCGCCAGCCTTGGGGCGTTGTCGACAGTAAGGCAGAGCCGATCGCGCTTGTGGATCAGCAGCCTCTCCAGGCTCGGCGTGTTGACGAGTCTGACGTCCTGGAAATTGCAGGCCGACAAGACGAGCTCCCCGAGCTTCGACGCCGGCAACAGGTGCAGCTTGAACGGCAGTGCCTCGACGCTGCCAGCGAAGTTGCACGACACAAGGCGCAGGAATACGAGGTCACGGCACGATTGTAGGAGGTCGTTGAAGTAGCTCCTCGGGAAGACAGCCTTGACCCCCGGCGTGATCTCGATGGTGAGCCTCGACAGGGCGGGGAACAGCAGCCCGTAGCCACCGCCGCTCTTCGTCAGGCAGTTCTTGACGTGAAGGGTCGCGAGGCGGCTGTCCATCAGCCGCAGCGCCTCGATGAACTCCGGGTCCGAGATTTCGTGGGCCCCGGACGCCGCCGCCACGCCGCGTGGGAAGGCGTAGATGGCGAGGCGCTCGAGCTGGGGCCAGCGCAAGGCTGAAGTGAGGCACGCTGCCATGGCCCTCCCGACGGCGGTAGAAGCGGCATCCTTGTGTTGTTCCTCCGGCGGCGTGACGTAGAACTCGAGGCGGAGGGACCTAGCGGCCTGGTAGCGTTCGGGGGAGCCGAGGAAGCGAGCGAGCTCGCGCACGTAGGCTTCCATGGCGCGGTCCTCGCAGGTGAAGACCTGCCGGGCGAGCGCCCGCCGCGCCTCATCATCCCTGCCCTGTTGTGCAATGTGCGTCGCGGTAGCGATGCAGGGTCGCCGCGTACTGCGGCGGGAGGTGATCGCCGACGGAGAAGTCAAACGCGGGGAGCCAGCGGGCGGGGTCGAGCCGCCGCCAGCGCCACGAAAGCGCGGACGTGGACACCGCGGTGCGCGAGTCGCCGACGCGCAAGAGGATCGCGACCAGGAGGTCGTCGGGGAGGGTGCAGACCACATCGGCGTGATGGCCGGCGCAGGATCCGCCGGGGTGGCGGCGGCTCCGCTTGAGATTGTGATCAGTGACGTGGTGACCGGGATCCATCGCCTCGATTATTATTATCACTGATGACCAGGCGATCGGGTTCGGGTCTCGTTAGGTTTCTTTCTCGAGGGATGCGAGGCGGGCTTAGGCGTGTTTGGTTTTGTCAGGTGACCATCACTGAAGCCGTCTACACTACTAGCTTTACGTATTGCGTTGTATTACGTTTTCATTATTGTACTGTCATGTGGGGCCGTGTGGCCAGAGACTGTATGGCACATAAGTGCCCAAACCATGTGCCGTGTTCGGCAGACTCTTCTGATTCAGTGAATCCAAGTCGCCAAGGCAGAGGGCTTGCCCTGCCGACGTCCTTGTCCCGTACCTTGATCGTGCTCACGTCGACGGCGGTTAGCCGGCGGCCAAGGGTGTGACAAGTGGTATCGGAGACGTTCTATCCTTGGCGTGGGTGGCGGGCGCTCATCGCTCCTCATCACCGCTTCTACCTCCGCTCCGACAACCTTCGACTCCGGATCCGACGAGCCACCACCACCACCACCACCACTACAACGGTGCTCTTCCCCTCCTCGGTAACCTTCCGAAATCGTTCGCTTAGATCGCAGTTCGTAATTCCGGTGGTCAGGTGATCTCTGTCAACGCCCACAAGGTGTTCAACGTGAGGTCCCAGAGGTCCCTTCTTTGGTTGAACTGGGTCAGCGGCGGCGACGGTGTTACCATGCTTGATCACCACCACATCCACCTTCTACTCTCAGCACACCACCACCCATCTCCTCGGATCCGCGTCGTCTACAACTGTGTCTCGGTTTCATTCAAATCCTTCATCACGGCTCCTTTAAAGCCATCCAAGCAGACTCAGATACTCCTGGACAACATGTCGAAGAACACTGAAGAGGAGAAGACTCGGTGGGATCAGGTTATGGAGCACTTTGATCTGCTGTTCACTAGAGTCAATGACATTGGAGAAGTCCAGCAACAGATGAAGACCCAGATGGACATCAGAGGCCAAGCAATGGACAATTATACTAGCTGAGCAGCAATTGATAGCCCAACAAGTTAAGGCTAATGGTGCAGCGGTCGCCCAACTCACCATGAGACAGTTTGACAATGATGGGCCTTTTTCAGATGATTCTTCACTATCTGAAATTTTTGATGAGAAAGACGACTTTGAGAATGTGTTTGCCAGAAATAAAGGCACTCACAAACCGGAATCATCCAAGACAAGGAGGCCACCTCCTAAGCATGATAAGAAGAATCCTTTGCCGTACCAAGCTATGCCCAAGATGCAATTTCCAAAGTTTGATGGTCAAAACACAAAGATCTGGAAAGATAATTGCCTGAGCTACTTTGAGCTATATCAACTGCCAGAAGGGATGTGGATTACTGCAGCCCACCTACATTTTGAAGGGAATGCTGCGAAGTGGTACCAAGCATATAAACAGAACCACACTTTCAAGAATTGGGACCATTTTTGTTCAGTGGTAGAAGGGGAGTTTGGATCTGATGATTTCAGAACTGCTATGAATGCTCTGCTGGATCTTAAGCAAACTGGCACTGTTGAAGATTATACCTCGCAGTTTTAGGCTCTGCAGTATGATGTTACCATGCACAACTCACACTATGATGAGATGTTTTTCACGCCACAGTATATCAGAGGGCTCAAAGAGGAGATAAGGACTACTGTGGAGCCTCAAATGCCCCAGACGGTGCAAAAAGCATCAACCATTGCCAGGATTCAGCAAGGGATGCTTGAGCGAAGCAAAGCCAGATATAACCGAACCAATTCTCAGGTCAGGACTTATGGATCGCCAAAGACTGAATACAAACAACCACAACAGATATCAACCCTGTGGAAGGACCGACAATTACGGGACTATCGCAAAGCAAATGGCCTGTGTTTCTCTTGTGGTGAAAATTTTGTGCCAGGACACCTCGAGGTCTGTTCCAAGCAACAAAAACCACAAGTCAATGCTATTGTGCTCAATGACCTAGACAGGGAATTATCTGATGAAGTCCTTAATGAGCTAGCAGTGGAGGACAAGTTGCATGAGGAGTTCAGTTAACTCTCCCTCAATGCATTATCCAGTCTGAACAGTACAAGCTGCATTAAATCGAAGGCTAGAGTCAAAGACAAAGTTCTTCTTATACTAGTAGACAGTGGCAGTACTCACAGCTTCATTAGTTCAAAGTTTGTTGAACTGGCTAAGCTACACACAGTGCCCACTAGTACCAGGAAAGTAAAACTTGCAAATGGTGAAGGGCTGCAAACAGATAGGATGGTGCCTCAACTCCAATGCTATTGTCAAGGTCAAAGTTTCACTACTGACATGGTGGTCCTGGAGATGCAACCATATGATGCCATATTAGGATGTGATTGGCTCCAAGCACACAGCCCCATGGAATGTGATTGGAAGAACAGAACCATCAAATTTTTTGAAGAGGGCAGGACAGTGACACTTCAGGGGTTGCCCGAGCCACCATTGCAACTGTCATCCATCTCTGCCACAAAGGTTTATAATTCCACTAAAGGTAATGATATATGGGCCTTTGTCCTGTTAGATCATACCCCCACCAAACCACAACAAACCAGTCCACATCTAGATGAAATCCAAAACCTCCTCACTGCCTACAAGGATGTATTCACTGATCCAAAAATCCTACCACCACAAAGAACCTATGATCATGCTATCCCACTCATCCCTGGCTCTATTCCCATCAATTCTAGACCATACCACTACTCTCCCTTACACAAAACAGAAATAGAGAACCAGGTACAACAGCTTTTACAGGCAGGACTCATAGCTCATAGCCACAGTCCATTTGCATCTCCAGTGCTTTTGGTCAAAAAAAGATGGGTCCTAGCGGTTCTGTGATAGGAAATTGAATGACATCACAATTAAAAATAGATTTCCAATGCTAGTAATTGAGGAAATATTGGATGAACTCTTAGGAGCTAAATTCTTCACAAAACTAGACATGAGGTCTGGATACCACCAAGTTAGGATGTTGCCTGAGGATGAACACAAGACTGCATTCAAGACACATCAAGGTCATTATCAATTCAAAGTCATGCCTTTTGGCTTGACCAATGCACCAGCTACCTTCCAGTGTGTCATGAATGAAATCCTCCAACCCTTTTTGAGGCACTTCGTCTTGGTCTTCTTAGATGACATATTGATATACAGTCCTTCTCTAGAGGCACACACCAAACATTTGGAACAAGTGTTAGCTACTCTGAGAAAACATCAGTTATATCTGAAGGAATCCAAGTGCACATTTGCTAAGGATAGCTTGGAATACTTAGGCCACATCATCTCTTCTCAAGGGGTCTCCACTGATCCAAGCAAGATACATGATATGCTTCAGTGGCATGTGCCTACTTCCATGACTGAGTTGAGGGCCTTCCTAGGATTAACAGGCTATTATAGGAAATTTGTCAAAAATTATGGGATCATGGCTAAACCTTTGACAGCCATCCTTCGGCTCAAACATTTTGCCTGGAACCCAACAGCACAAGCAGCTTTTGATGATCTCAAAGTGGCAATGACCAGAACTCCAGTTTTGGCCCTACCCAATTTTCAAGAACCTTTCACAGTGGAAACAGATGCCTGTCAAGATGGGATAGGGGTTGTCCTCATGCAGAAGGGACAACCTATAGCATACCTCAGTAAGGCTTTGGGAGAGAAACATACATCTTTATCTATATATGAAAAGGAGTTCTTAGCTCTCATAATGGATGTAGAAAGATGGAGGCACTATCTGCAGAGAGGAGAATTTTTCATTCAGACTGACCATAAGTCATTAGCTTATCTAAATGAGCAAAATCTCCACTCTGACATGCAGAGAAAGGCAATGACTAGGCTCATGGGATTACACTTCAAAATCATCTATAAGAAGGGAAAAGATAACATTGTTGTAGATGCCCTGTCTAGGGTGGCACACATGATGGCTCTTCAAGCAGTATCAGTAGTCCAACCAGCTTGGGTACAGGAAGTTCTCAACTCCTACACCACTGATTCAAGAGCACAACAACTATTGCAAAGATTGGCTATCACTAGCCCAGATAACCAAGGATACAACTTGGACAGGGGCCTCATATGGTACCAAGGGAAGGTGTGGATAGGCAGTAATTCAGCTCTCCAGACAAAACTCATAGCAACTTGTCACTCCAGTGCACTGGGGGGTCACTCAGGTATTGCTGCAACTTACTACAGACTCAAGAAACATTTTGCATGGAAAGGGATGAAGCAAGATGTGGAAAATTTTGTGAAACAGTGCACCATCTGTCAACATGCAAAACATTCACTTCAACACCCTATGGGTCTTCTGCAGCCTTTACCCATCCCACAAGGGGTTTGGCAGAATTTGACAATGGATTTTATAGAGGGTCTTCCAAAATCAGAAGGGTGCAGTGTCATCTTGGTAATTGTGGACATGCTGACAAAGTATGCACATTTTTTACCAGTCAAGCACCCCTATACTTCTGCTACAATTGCTCAGCTCTTTATGGATCATGTGGTTAAGTTACATGGATTACCAGCCTCAATTGTCTCTGACAGGGATACCATTTTTGTTAGCCATTTCTGGAGAGAACTGTTTAAGCTGTACAAGGTCAACTTACAACTTAGCACTGCTTATCATCCGCAAACGGATGGACAATCTGAGAGAGTCAATCAGTGTCTAGAAATGTATCTAAGGTGTGCTATGCAAGACTCTCCTAAATCATGGAAATCATGGCTTTCTTTGGCAGAGTTATGGTATAACTCCTCATTGCATTCTGCCCTGGGCTGCTCACCATTCAAAGCATTGTACGGTTATGAACCTAATATTGGAGCAGTGCCATCTCTTCCACCCACAACAACTGCATCAGTAGCTGATATTATTGAACACCGTGAGCTTCATCTGCAAGCACTGAAAGAGCATTTGGCAAGGGCACAAAATAGAATGAAGCTGGTGGCAGATTCCAAACGCCAGGATTATCAGTTTTCAGTTGGTGACAAAGTGCTACTGAAACTACAGCCATATACTCAGTCAACTGTAGCTAACAGACCATACCCGAAACTGGCCTACAAGTATTTTGGTCCTTACACTGTGCTACAGAGGGTGGGATCAGTAGCTTATCGGCTGCAATTACCAGAAGGATCATTGATTCACCCAGTTTTCCACATCTCGCAACTGAAACCATACACTGAAGACTATACACCAGTTTTTGACACTTTGCCTGTCCTTACAGACTTGGATGCAGCTAACACAACGCCAAGGGAAATCATTGATCGTCGCATGGTCAAGAAAGGCAATACTGCCGTACCTCAAGTGAAGCTAACCTGGGTGGGTCTGCCTGATACTGCAGCAACCTGGGAGGACTACTATGTCGTCGAGAACAGATTTCCTGAAGCAGCAGCTTGGGGGCAAGCTGCAACTCAAGCGGGGGGAGATGTCACACCCGGTGACCATCACTGAAGCCGTCTACACTACTAGCTTTACGTATTGCGTTGTATTACGTTTTCATTATTGTACTGTCATGAGGGGCCGTGTGGCCAGAGATTGTAATGGCACATAAGTGCCCAAACCATGTGCCGTGTTCGGTGAGACTCTTCTGATTCAGTGAATCCAAGTCGCCAAGGCAGAGGGCTTGCCCTGCCGGCGTCCTTGTCCCGTACCTTGATCGTGCTCACGTCGACGGCGGTTAGCCGGCGGCCAAGGGTGTGACAGGTTTTTGCTTCCACTCTGGCCAGGCTTTATGCGCCGCCCATCCTTGAGACGAGGATGACCTTCCTCCTCTCGGAGACGGTGTCGCCACCGTGCTCCCGTCCGCACTCCCTTCTTCGCGGAGGAGCAGAGGCGTGTAGTCCGGTTGCTATGGTAATCTATTCAGGCGTGCAGGTGCAGTAGGCTTGGGGTGGTTGCAACCGAATGGCGTGTCTCTGTCTGGATGTGGTGCGCAGAGAAGACGAGGGCGAGGGTGGGGCACGAGCGGGAGGGGGAGGGTGTGAAGGAGCAGAAGAGGATATAATGGTGGCGGCGGAGAACAAGTGGATCAACGGGTACCTGCGCGGGCAGCAGCAGGGCCACGGCGGCGCTCCTACTAGGCCGTCACCGGTAAGGACCGGCTGTGTGCGCGCCCCCGTCCCAGGCACCCACCCCACCGGCGACGGCAAGTGCGGTTAGAAGAGGGTAGGCAGCAGACGACACGAGAGGGCCTGCTTGGACTTCATCTCCTCGGCTCGCTCCTCAGCCTCGCGATGGAGCTGGTGGAAGACAGTAGCCGCGCCTATCTCCTTCAATTCGAAGCTCTCCTTCTGTTTGCCTCGTTCGATTCGACTCGGCCTGCGGGTAGCGCCTTCGTTTCGTGCTGTGCCGTGTTGTTTGAGCGTGTCCTTCCGGTTTTTGCTCCGGATCTTCGATTGTTGTTTTGGTCGTTCGTTGGTGATTTGTGGATTTGTCAAGTCAGGATCCAATAGAATTAGAACCAACAAGTCGCAATTGGTAAGGGGAGATCTAGATAGAGAGCCCCTGGATATAGACAGGAGCAAATGCCTCAAACGGCTACGCGCGTGAGGTATCCAGCAGCATAATTGTCAGCAACTAGAGTATATTTCAGCAAATAACTCTATTTTTTATGTTCGCCAACAAACGACCTCCACTTTCAGTGTCCGCTAGCAAATTTTCCTTGTAAGCTATGGTCATAGAAGCATTCGCTAAGCAATGTATAATACATTAATGTCTTTGTTTTTGTCACATCCGGTTTTAAAGACAAAACCAAGTGCAGGACCATATGTGTGCTTAGGAATCAATCACACATATATGACGACAAATTACATAGTAATGTTTATTACCTATCGAATAATATATAAACATAGAGACTAAGCATTTATCAGAGTAGCGGAATCATAATTTGTAATTTTCAAGTGAAGCCTCCAAGAGTCACAAGGATGTCGACTGGTTGATCACAAGCCTAATAATACTTATGATACTCTTACCATCTATATCCATCCACTATTTTTCCAAGTAAAAAGTAATGACAAGTGTAAGTACATCTCATACTCAACCAGAATAACAAGTGGTTCATGAGGCTTAAAAGATAGACACCGATTTAACTACGGTTAGCTTTTATAAGTCATAATTTTAAGCAACTGAGTAGCAACGAGTTTATCACAAAAGCCCATATAAATACATAATCAGGTAAACATGAATAATAAATAGCATAAACAAATACATTACTGTTAATCTATTCCAGTCTAAGACCGCTCGTGATCGTGAGCACGGTTCATATACTAGTTTTACGCTTTGCAGAGGTTGTAGACTTTCACCACGAGCCTTGATTTACCCTTTCGACCGAGGCGGTCAACCTCTTGACCCACTATCAAGGAAGGCTGGAAGGATTCGCTATGAAGTCTTTCGAAGGCTTCCCTAACAAGTTAGTAGCCGCTACTCCCTCCGTCTTGTAATACAGTGTATTCTAGCATTCAAAATTTATCCTCAAATATAATGCATTGTAGAAAACAAAAACCAATTTTACATTAAATACTTTTCATTTATCAAGCAATCACCATTAATCACGTTGATGATAGTGTCTGATTAAAAACTAAAATGAGGGTACATGCGTCTTTTATGTTCCTCTTAATTTGTTTTAAAATTCCTAGAATGCACTATATTATAGGACAGAGGTAGTAGGTTTCTGCGGCAAAGGGGATATAGAGCCCCCTTCCGAATGGCACATTCCGCGTAGGCCATACACATAGGGACAGAGAGGCCGCACTATACCCAGCTCGTTAGGCCCCTTTTGCGCCTTTCGGTAACCACTAACCACTAACAAGCTAAAAAATATCGTCATACTTGACTAAAGCCAGAGCCATATAGCACTTATGGTTGTGCTATAAGTTCCGGATGATCATTTACAAATAAGTCCTTAAGAAGAGAAATTTAGAGCACCACAAAAACTATGCTCTAGCCCCTGGGTTCTGGAGAGGAGTGTCGAGCGCTGAGGCAAGTCGGGCTACATTCGGCCAAAAGAGAGAGAGAGGGGAGGAAAAGATTTTTCCTTTTTTTCTTTTTCTTTTATTTCAAATACAGAGGCATGAATGCACCAACAATGTTGTTAATCCTATGATGGATTTTAATTTAATAAAAATTATTATTTTTCAGATGTTTCGTGAGCACAAAAATTCATAATTAAATTATTTTAACCTTATTTCAATAAAGAGCAAATTTTAGGGTGTCACAGTTTTCTTTGGCCACGCTATTAAAAGGGATCAAGGCATCCAACTTGAGAGCATGATGATGTACAAAGAGTCTAACTCTCTGTCAAAGTTGATGATGAAAAGGATAATGTCAGAGCATGCACAGGATGATAGGGCTGATCCTCGTCAGATCACTTGGTGATGTCGTTTCCTGGGCTGAAATGACTTGACCCAATATCCATATGAGCATTGTATGATCTGGCGGAGGACTTCGTCACCTCACGGATCATGCAGTGAAGCCGACTAGACTCAATGACTAGTTGGCAAGCTCATCGTGGTGCACCGTATGCTCCGACAGAGGATTGTGACCTTTGCGGATCGTCCAGTGAGGCAGTGGCGGAGCTGGGCTGGCCTAACGCCTAGGGCCACTCTATGGGTTTATTTTAATAGATTAATTGGATCTTTTTGGAATAGTGTGCTACAGTGTAGAGAAATTAGGCCAACGCATAGAGCCGTGGCCATAGTGGCCCTAGGCTTATATCCGCCACTGCGGTGAGGCAAGCTAGACTTACCAATTGGCTAAGTCTCCATGGTGTACCGAATGATCTGACAGGACAGCCTGTTCATTTCGTCGTAAACGATCGTGGATTATTTACTGCTGGCTGGTTTAGTGTGAGAAAAAAATACTATTCCAGCTTATAATCTACGATCGTATACGAGCAAACGAACAGGCTGATCCATCGGCATATCATACAGCGAAAAATATTATGGTATATCACAGTATGATTCGACGTGACTATGTGACCCATCGGCATATCATACAGCGGAAATATTCTGGTATATTTCAGCCAACACAGTGCCACCGTATAATTTGGCGTGGCCTATGGAGGCCAATGGGGTCATCCAGTGATGATTATGTCTGCTAGCATTTTTCGACGCTGCTAGCATTTTTCGACGGACGGTTGGGGCTTTTTTTTTTTTTTTTTAAGATAGTAAATTTTTGCAATCTGGACACTATAGCACGTTTCGTTTGTATTTGACAAACTTTGTCCGATTATGAACTAACTAGGCTCAAAAGATTCGTCTCGTGATTTACAATCAAACTGTATAATTAGTTATTTTTTTACCTATATTTAATGCTCCATACATACGTCCAAAAATTGATGTGATGGAGAGAGAGTGAAAAAACTTTAAATTTTGAGGCAATCTAAACAAGGCCTAGAGCCTCTTCATCCTCCATATAAGTTCTACCACTGGCTCATTTGGAGCTGCTCTTTGACCTATAAGTGCTACCATTGGCTCATTTGAAGCACTTTCTAGACGCAATTGAATCCATGAGTCTAGTGAGCAGATTTTATGTTCACTACCCGTTGCCACCTCGACCTAGCTCCCAGGCAGAACCGAGTAACAGACTGCATTTGCGAAAGCCCTTGGCATCGCAGGACTGAGGGCTACCAAAGACGCTGGGCAGACTGCCTTGCATAAACAGTTGACAATTGACATCACCCAAAAAAGTGGACATTCTTATGTCATGTTCCCTCCTCTAGTGAACCATTCTTACAGCACCTGTACAACACTGGGTTACATCTTACAGCACTACACAAAATCTCGAAGCAGTCCAAGCGGCATGCGCCTTCCGCCTTCCAAAGCAGCAACTCAGTTAATAGCTAACGACAATGCTTCGATCAGGCCTTAAGGAGAAACTGAGTGGCACAACGTCCATCTCCTCGTTACTTGTCAGCGACCAAATCTACAGCTGTCTAGAGAGCCTCCGGTGCCCAAATATCACGCGGAAGTAGATATAGATACAACAGAACAAGTGGGAGAGGATGCAACTTCAAAAAAAAATGGATTGCAATTGTCAGAAGGTTGGGTGGTGTGGTAAGTTCTTCAAGCGACAGCCATATGATCAGTATCCATGTCAATGTAACCTGGAGTGCCACCACCCCTGCTCGGAGGAGTTCCTCCTTTGGTATGATCCGACACAATGTCCTGGTGGTTTTGTTCCCAGCTCAAAATCCTGGACCTTCCAGGCCTGGAACGGACATTCGATCCCACAGGGAATGGTTCCTGAGGAAAGACAAAAAAAAGGTTACTGGAGATACAAAATGATGAAACCGAAAGACTATCCACATTCCCTATTTGACATATATGAAACAGTGGGCTTGTTTGGTTCTCATCCGCACCCTTGCCACACCTTGCCTAAGGTGTGGCCCGCATTTGTATTAGGCAAGGTTTGGCTAAAATTTGAGTTCATGACAAGTGGGGTCTACAGTTGAAAAACTCGGCACAGCAACTGTAGCATGAACAAGACAGCTGCCAAAGTGTGGCGAAGTTTGGCAAATTGTGGTAACCTTGTAGATTAGGGGGAGAAAATATTTAAATAATCATTAAATATGTGTTTGTCAATCACAAAAGGGAAACAAGACACAGAATGATAGTCACCAAGGAAATATAAACACTTGTTGTTGTACATAGGACTCTTGCAGACAGTGACATTTCTAGGGCAGCCAGTGCTGAAACGGCGCAAGAGAATGTCTACAGTAGTTATGCGATAAGGCAAAGGCAGAATAACTAGTGTGTTCAAACTAGCATATTTCAAGGATAAGCCAGACTTGTATACAGAGCAGCAGAGTTCACATATAGTCATATGCCATGATACAACAGATAATAGAGATAGATGGACAAGTAGAGAGCGTACTTGATCTCCTGCATTCGGACCATCGGAGTGGAAGAGTATAGGGCGGCAGCGTTTATCCTCATTCATCAAACTTGAGTTCTGGAAATGAGCAACAAGAGCCGATTTTCCTTGGATTCTAGCATAAGCAAGTGAGGCCACTTTCTCACTGTTGAACTTCTCCCACCTTTTCCCATGAAATGTCTGCAAGAGACAGATGTGTTAAAGTTCTTCATTTTCATACTCCATCTGTTTCTATTTATAAAGTGTGCATGCATTCCAAGATCCAACCTTAATAATCTTTGGCTAATTCTTAGCGACAGGAGTTTGTAGATTGTTGGATACAACTTTAGTACCACTAGATTCATATTTGAATGCACTTTCATTGATGACCATGTGGTCATAACTATGTGACATAAGATATATCAATGGTCAAAGTATAGTATTAGAGACCGCACTGACTCAAACCGTGCCTTGTATTTTTTATGATTGAAACACAGGGAGTACCATTAAACATTGCAGAAAATGGCTAGTAATATGCAACAAAAACATTCTAAAATGGCTAGTTCCTCTTAGGTTCGTCTAGTTTTTAAAAAAGTATGTTGTAGAATCTCACCTTATAAAATGGAATAATATTGTCAGGATTGATCATGTTGATGAATGCATAACCAACATTGCACTTATTCTGAAAATGGAGATTATTAATGGTTAGTCCAACAAACATGCCAGTAACAAAGAAGCAAGTAAAATTAAAGAAATATCTGCTAACCAAGACTAAGAGCAGATCCTCTCACCTTAAAGTCAATTGGCAGGTAGATAAAATCATAAGTTCCCCGGTGACTTTCATCAATAGCTGCCAGAAGCATCTTTGATGTGTACCTACATCACCACAAAGGTTTATAGGAACATAAAAATTTGTATGACTTAAAGTATAGAGGATCTTGCACAGAAAACTAGAATAAATCCCAGATATATACTTGTTTGGGATATTCTTTATCATCAGTGTAGTCCGGGAGTCCTCGCCCCGGACTATACGCTCAATGTCAAGCTCAAACAGCCTTTTATTGTCAGATTGATTTGCATTCGAGTCGTTTCTTCGGCTCCGCATCCGTTCACCAGCAGAATCGAATGAGGATGGAATAGTTGCCACATGGCTCCTTCGATGGAAAATATGCCCCCTCCGCTGAGGAGAGGGAGCACTCATGTGTGCAGGAGACATAGCTGGGTCCATGAAAGTGCCCCCATTGTGAGGAAACATACCATTGGTTTCCAACTGATGCAGATGTGTGCTGCCAGGGAAACCCATGCTTCCAACACTCCCAGGGTGGAATCCTGGTGCTTCCATCATCTCCCCTGCATATTCATGTCGTCTATCCCAAATTGATGGATTGACAGCTGGGGCAGATCCCACATGTTGGTGATTCATAGGGATGGTATTTTCAAGCATGCGCAATGGTGCTCTTGAAATTCCATGCACTTGCATCAACTGGCGAGATGGTACATTATTGGTAAATGGGCCCGTGCTAGGCCATAGCATGGGAGAAGAAGGCTGCTGATGTAGGTTATTAGGATTACTCCGTGCTAGTTGGTGACCATGGAGAGGGCAGCTGCCAGTTCTTGAAAATCCAAGTGCTGCGCAAAAAGTATTAGACAAGTGAGCAATCATCTATCATATAATAGTTACCATAATATACAAAAGGTTTCTTGTAATCAACATAAAAGCATCCATGCTTGTAATATGGCATTATGAGAAATCACCAACAAGTAGAGAAAAAATGTCCATGCAACTGATATGCAAATCTGGGTACTCAAAAAATACTATGTATAGATCACCAAACAAGAACAAGAAAACCAAGATCTAATAGTTGATACCTTCAGTATGAGCAGAAGATTGATTGCTGAGATTCCCAGAACCTCCTTTGTAAATATGCCTACTATCCATTGCTTCAGGAACTCTAGCATTGCTCTTAACACCGATGGGAGGTATTGAGCAGTTATAGGGGATACCATTTCTTAGTCTGTCATTGAAGTCAGGGAGAGAATGAGGATGGAAAGCAATACTCTCTTGAAAGCCACAATCCATTCGTCCCTTGTTCTGTACATTCATCTTTCCAAGTGAATGGATGTGCTCATCAAGAGCATGGTGGCTGCTTTGTGATCCTGCAGTTGCAATTCCAACAGGAGAGGATCTACTTCTTATGGTAGTTGAGGGAAGATCCAGAAAACTTCTTCCCTCTCGGAATTGGTTTATCGGTGTCTGAACTCTAGAACGTAAAACCTGAACAGTTCCACTTTCTGTGCCAGTGGATCTGATGGATGCCATATTGATGGAACCTTGCATTATGCCTTACAGTCAGAAAATAGAACAGAGAAAACGCATTTCAATATTAGAAATAAAAATGCATACCAAAGCATGTTGAAGGACTGTTTGGGCTTCCCAGTTTGCATGCACCAAACCGTTCATGCTCCAACGCGCGAGACATCTGCTGCATCAAACTGCCACACAGAGAACAGATATATTACTAAAATAACAGATTTAAGGACATGGTGATTTCATATACAAATGTGGCTCAGTGTTGGTGACCAGGCCTATTGTGGGGTGTATACACAAGAAGTTTAAGATGCAAAGTGGTCACATATATAAATATTACCGTTTAGTACCACCCAGACAGCTAGGCTCCAATTTGATTTTATTTCCTGCAATTTCACTCCTATTTAAGGCATATCGCGCAGCTTCAGCTGCTCTGACATCAAAAAATTCTATCGATCTGTAATGATCATTGTCTGAAATAGGGTGAATCTGAAAAGAAAGTTATTTAGTAACGTTTCACCTGAAATAAGAGCTAAATAATGTAAGATTTTATGCTATATCATGGTATCATACCTCCTTGATTTCACCAAGGACACCAAATATCTGGTGCAGATCATCATTAGTTATCGAGGGGTCAAGGTTAACTATTACCATGTCCTGGTTGATATCTTTCTCCAAAGGATAGTCCTAAGAGAATAGAGTCACCATTAGATTGTGCAGTAGTTATCAAACTTACAAATATTCACATAGTTCCAGCACCAATTGGCAAAAAATAGGTAATTTCATAGACAGAGACTCAGGTAAAATAATAAATAAATAGGAAACAAACACTGTAATAACATCACAGTAAGCATTGATAAAGTATTGATGGGAAAGACACAACAAAAGCATGTTATAGAAAAGGAAAACATCATTATATCATGAAAATACTACTACCTTTGGAATGGAGTAATGTATGTCAAGTTTCCTACATCTGAGTGGCTTGCCTTGAAGGGCCCTCATAGCATTTTCTGCCGATCTTACATCATAGTAAGATACCATCACAAAACCATGATGTTTGCAAGAAGCATTAAGTGTCTGCATGTCTCCATATTGCTAAAAGGGAATGTAAATATCATTAGACTCAAATCTTCTGCCTCAGGGTATGTCTAGAACTCTAGATGAAATGAAAGACTTACCTCAAACATGAGTTTCAATTCAGAGTCCTCAATGTTGCTATCAATGTTTCCGACAAAAAGGATTCTCGAGGGTCGCTCACCATTCAGTTGGACAATTGACCTAGTCTGACTATAACTAGCTCCACCATTTACTTTTGACAATTTGCTATTTCCATCTGCTTCCAATTCCATTCCACCTCCAGTAAAAAATATATCATCATCAATCTCATCCTGATTATTAGCATGGGTATACCCAATATCACCAAAAACACCTGACAATAAGTCGTCATCGTCAGGGAGCAGGTTCCCTATTATTTGGGTCTCAATTTCCTTTGTCAACTCAAAAGGCTCGTCATCGGCATGGTTGAGATCAACTTTTTCAACCAGCTGACCAACAACACTGTTCTTTGGCGTTAATCTTACTGCACAGCAGCAAATGAACATGAGATTAAATTGTTGCTGGAACCAGACCCTTTTTTTTCTTGGATGCAGTATAAAAAATTGAAAAGATGAAAGTTCACTAAGCCAGCGGATTCTTTCAGCTAGTAGAAAGGATCAGTGAATAAAGAAGCAAGATTCTTAAAGGTAAAAGGCAGTAAATTCGCTTTGTTTATATTCTCTTCTATTCATCTTTTCCCAACTGCTTCCCAGACCCTTTCTTCCTTTTTATATTGATGCACTGATATTTTAACTATTGCTAGTAGAAACAAGCTGCTCCTTGTGCAGTACTACAAAATACATTCAGTCAAAGAGAACATAAGAAACAAAGTATGATGGCTCACTTTTCTTGTCAAAAATGTCTGGAAGGGAGCTGGAGAAAAGTCCGCTTTCATATTGGATCCCATTTAAACTTCCCCTTCTACCTTCCAGAGGTGAAACCAATGGCTTGGGAAAAGAATCACGTTGGTTTGCTGGATCCTGATCCTCTCTCCAGGAAGATGGTGGCAGCTTAACATCCAACTTGTCATCAAGGCCAAATGACACTTTCTGGTCCATTAGCTTGTATGGCTGCATAATATCTAGCTGATCCACTACTGTTGCACCAATAGGCTTGAGCTTTTGCAGGGGAGAACAAGCAAATCTGCCTGTTCGGAGAAAAAACAAATCAGTGGCCGCCAAACCGTGACACCAAAAGCCCAAATAGGTATGATGGAGTAATACTAGCAATGTTTAATTCAAAAAACTGTGCAGAGAACACTGCAAAGACACATAACAAAAACAGTTGCCAACTAAATCAACTGTTTGGCTTCTACATAAAATTGCAGCTACCTAAAAACTTCCTGGAAATGTGATACACATCCTCAGGTCTTGCTCAATCCGTAGACCAAACTGAAGAAACATGAATGCCAAATACCCCAACTACTACCTTCGTTCTTCATTCACTTGCGATTTAGAGCATGACAGTCATTGATCATTACTATTTCTAAACAGATAACAGAAACTTTTAACAAAACTATAATGCATAGAAGTATGTCTGATGACAAATCTATTAACATCATTCTCATGTGAACATCTAGATACTTTGATGTATAATACTGGTCCCAGATAGTTCGCTGCTCACAGGTTATAAATATGCTAGTTTTCTAATTGCCACAATTCTTTTTAGTCAAGAGAAAACTAATTCAACCACAATGTGAACCAAATGCTCAGGCACTCACCAGCATGCTCAGGAAAGCAACCTTGCTTCAGTAGTCCAACTTGCCTCTACAAAAGAATTTGGCGTTATGAAACGAATTAGCCTTAGTTCTAGTTCTGCATCAGAGTAGTAGGCCGTAGACACCAAAACTAAAGAGTTACTGCTTGGCCAGAAAATATATAGGCACGAAACATCATTACCTATGATTTTTTTTGAGGTTAACATCATTACCTATGATTTCAGGTTTCAACTAGTGTGAATAGATCTTTGCGGGGGGAAACCTCTAAATTGAAGAAAGGATTGAAGCAGTAATTTCGCAAGTACAGACGAGGTCACCTCAGGACGCAAGCGAAGCTCGTCGGGGAAGGAGGACGATTCAGACTCCACCGGAAGAAAGTGGGCCGGGGGCATGTGGCGCCTCTGCTCGGTTGGCATCCTGCGGGCGCTGCGCCTCACCACGGACCTTAAAACACAGAGACAGACGCATCAAGTTTCAACGCTCCCGGGAGCTCGGTTCAAACGGATCAAAAATTCAAAGCATAAAGCTGTAAACACACAAACCTTGAGGAAGAAAGAAGTGCAGGGAAATTTGGGCCTCGAAGAAAACCGGGGCCATGGAACACTTGGCAGAAATCTACAGCTTGGGGGATCAAAATTCCGGATCAGATGCACTTGCTTTTACCGATTTTAATTAAAAATATTGTATACTATAGTACAAAATTCCGTGAGAAACTATGGGCTCCAGCAACATTTGGCCGCAGTAAAAAGAGCGCAGAAAAAGACGAGCGGAATTAATTAACCAATGGACCTCGGTCTCGACGAGCACGAAAAGCACACAAGCGACTTGTGATCAAAATAAAAGCCGGAACCGACAAAAAAAATGGTGTACTAGACCGAGCCCAGCAGATCACGCGAAGGAACCAAAATCACGCGAAACTCCCCGTAATCCAAGCACCAATTGCTCCCAGAAAGGCCGGTAACCGCCGAGACCAAATTGAAAACCGCACGAACAGCACGAAAACATCCAAACAATGTGTAAAAAATCGAGGAGAGAGCGCGCGCGACGAAAGTGCGGTCTCACCAGTTGGGCGCCTGATGAGATCCCCTCCTCCGCCTCACAGTCCGGAGCCCGACGCGTGCACGCAACCTGTGGACGACGCAAGCGGGAGCTGGGGGAACGGCTCCATGGCGCAGGCCACAGCAGAAGCAGCAGCACCTTCCCCGGAGTTTCAAAGGCGGAGACGCGGCGAAAAGGGGCTCACTCCAACCGCGCAGCAAATGCTTGCAACGGGGAGCCGGACGCTGGCTCCTACGTCCAGTCCAGCTCCAGGCCGGCGCGCACGCCCCCAGCCGGGCAGCCTACCAACCAAACCCTAGAGATTGAGAGAGACAGCGACGCTAACCCTCCACTCCTCCCCCATTTCCAGTACTCCCTCCCTCTCCCGCGCCCCGACAGCTCTCAGCGAGGTCGCCGGAATAGTTCTCCGGCGAGTTGGTGGTGGTGGTGGCGACTGGCGGAACGGAGAAGTGAAGCAGAGACAAAGCACAAAATTGGTTTTCAAAAAAAGCACGGAATATTATAATAGTATTGTAGTATTTCGCTAGTATATTGGAAACGCGAAACAGGGGGCGCTTGCGCGTAGTGTATATATATATATATATATATATCGGGGCCGGGGGAGGACCCACCGGCGGTAGTCTTACCGTGCGGGGCGCCGCGGCGGGTACTAGCTGGGCCGCCTGGATGACAGGGTGAGCCCACGTGCGGAGGCCCCACGCGTCGGTGAGTGCGGCTGGCGGACGGACGCTCGGGACCCACGTGGCGGATGGCGCGGGAAAGGAAGCGGCGTTTTGGACGGGAACGGAATCAGGCTGCATTTAGTTCGCTAAATGAAAACGTTTGACGTCACATCGGATATTTCGGAGACGTTGGAAGGGATTTTCGGATACTAATAAAAAAACTAATTACATAGCTCGTTTAGAAACTGTGAGATGAATTTATTAAGCCTAATTAATCTATCATTAGCGCATGTTAGTACTATAGCACTTATGGCTAATCATAGACTAATTAGTCTTAAAATATAGCACTTATGGCTAATCATAGACTAATTAGTCTTAAAACATTCATGATTTCTAACCAAATTATGTAATTAAATTTTTTTTTATTTATATTTAATATTCCATACACTAGGGTGAAAATTTTTTGTAACTAAACCATGCCTTATTGGTGTGGGGGAGGTCGGGGGCAGTGACCTGCCTCTGGCGGAGTGAGTGAGTTAATGACGTGTGGTTTTGGTCCGTCAGGCGTCAGCGAGACGAGAGGATAGCGATGCCACGATCACGAGCCGTGGGCTGTATGGCGAACGGATCGGCTCGAGGTAGAAGAAGGAATAGGAACGCATGTCGAAACTTGGTAACTATCTGATCTGATCACCGTGTCGTGTCTTGGATAAGTACTGGTAGTGTTTGTCATTACTTCGTGTCTTCCTTAGAGCATATTATCTGGAAAACATGTCAAGATGTTTATCTTTAAAAGACATCACCAAGTCGGATGTACGTTGGCATCCTTGCTATTCCATCCATAAAAAAAAAGAGTCGCTCGCTACGGAACTGGTGCTATTCTGTCTTCATTAGCACCTTTCATAAGTTTAAATATGTCTGTATTAACAACATTTATATCTATAATAAGATCATAAAAATATATTCAAAAGTCTATCTAATGATACTACTTATGTGTCATAAATGTTAGTATATTTTTAATTATATTAGTGTCAGGTTCATAAACCTGGGATCCCCAATGAACCGCTTCCCTGTAAAAACTCGGCCCAGCAGACGGCGTAGCGACAACGTGCGTCTCCCGGGCCGGCCCAGATACATAATGACAGGCCGGGAGAATGATCCGGACCCCGACCGAAAGGATTCGCCAAGGTGGGGGACACAGTCCGACTCCAACCTCATTTTCCGACCAGGGATATACCGGACCTCTGCTCACGGCTCTTCCCCGACCAACACGGTCGAGGCCGACTAGGAACGACCGACCGGAGACGCCCGCTCGGTGAGGGCCCGGGGATCAGGCGAGGCAGACAAGGTAAGGCGCTCAAGTCAAACCATAGTACCGATGACCGTACCCTGCCACACCCAACGCACCTGCAGGACGATGCCACCAGACCATGCCAGATGGGCACTATACAACATTCCAGACGTGTCAGAACATAAACAGTATTGTAGACGTCGACGTTTGTCATACCAGACGAACACGGTAGAGCTTGCCACATGAATCTGGACATAAACAGTATCATGGGCGCCGACGACCGTCTCGTACCCGACAGCGTGGGCAACAAGACTAGGTAGCACACGTATACATTCCCTCTCTTTCTCTGACTTGTAAGGCCATCCCCTTCAACTATAAAAGGGGATGAGCTCTCTCCTAAAAAGCTCTCTCTGGCTCTCTGTCTCTCCTAAAAAAAGAAAAGCTAGACGATTCGAGCACTCGAGGACCTAAGAACTCGAATAGCTCAATAGCTCTAGAACTCTAAAGCTACACAGAGCATACGCTCTAATACTTAGCGCACATTAGAGCCCCCATCACTCTCGGCCCTTCGGTTCAGAGTCCGACCGGACCTTTAACACCCCGCTTCTTATTCCTACTCGTTTGTAACCCCACAGCAAACTTCGAGCACCTTGACTCAGGAATAAAGTCACCGACCGACTGAAACTGGACGTAGGGCACGTTGCATGAACCAGTATAAATCCTGTGTCATTGAGTGCTAGGCCACATCCGATCACAACGCACGACAAAACTACAAATATTTACTTGTTGGTCACTTTTCGCATCGACAGTTGGCGCCGTACGTGGGGGGGACGCCATGCGTTCACGCTTTTGGTCATCAAATGGCCCACCCTTGCACATCTTCATCATGGCGGGCTCGAGCGATACGATTCGCTTCGGCTCGCTAGAGTTCCCCACGCTCCCACCTGTTAAGATGTGGGTTCCTCCCGTCTTCGTGCCACTCTAGACCTTCCTTTTTGAGAGTCTGGACTTCATCGCTGATCGGCTCAGCGTACTCCGCCTCCGTGAGGAGGCGCTCGTCCCAGCGTCCACTGGAGGAGGAGCGCCCTCCATCGGCCCCGGGCGACTCGACGACCTCAACGTTGAAACCCTCGCGCTTCACCTCGAGCCCATGCTGGTCTAAAACTCCACGGTAAGTAACGTATATGTTGTTCTTTCTCATTATATAAAACCTTCCGCCGACTCTCCGGAGGGACCCCGTTGTCCCCACTACGACTGTCGTGCGACCAGTTCCTCTACGGCTTCGAGTCCCTCGGGGACACGCACGCGCGGGGGCTCCGAAGGATGCTAACGCTACCCCCTCTCACATCCAAATTCGTGGGGATGGCGGGTTACGCACCGCCTCTTTTCACGACCTCGTAGATGATGAGGTCGAAAGCGACGGCTCTAGCATCGACGACGTCGTAGCACCTGGCCACCCTCCACCTTGGGAGTGCGCTATGGCGGATGCCCCAGGACAGCCACCGGTGGTAGCGGAATCTCTGCACACTCATACCCCTCCGGACCCTCGTGCGAAGCCCTCACGCGTGCGCAGGCGCAAGGCAAGGAGTTACGACAAAGGCGACAGAGTCAGTTGCCACCTATGCTGGCGCGCTCGGCGCAGCACGCTACGTCATGTGCGTGTGACCCAGCGAGCGACGCTCGGGGTCAGCTCGCCAGGTCCAGCGTAACAATCTAGACGGAGGGAATGATCCCCCATAGTTTGCTTGGGCTGGCCAGAACATCGTTGTTGCGGTGATGCTTCTGCGCGGCCTTCCCGAGCCTTCCGACCCATAGGAAGAGGCAATCCACCGGAACCTCCGGGCACTGGTGGAAACCACCGCCGTTCAACAGGTGGAGAGCCCCGCATCGCGACACCGGCTCACGGCCTCTTGCCCCATCGGGGGAATGGGTCCACACAAGTCGAATCACTCCATCCACTCACCACTACAGTTGCTGCCCGTGGGGTAGGAGTCCACGGCTGCACCATAGCCTGACCCGGCGCCCACTCCACACCGACCACCTATGCGCGAACGGCTCAGGTCGAACCATGATGCTCGCAGCGTCATCAACAATCGACGCCATGCCCGGCACGATGATGACGTCCATCAAGTGGCGGCGAGAGCAGGTGGCACGGGCCCTGGCCTGACCATCGAGGAGTGCAGGGACACGCATCCCAGGCATGGTGGCTGACCAAATGACTGGAGCCCCACTGCGCTTCCGACCACCCACCAACATCGCTAGATACACCGGGGAAATGAACCCCGGTATATGGCTCGAAGACTTCCGGCCCGCCTATCGAGCTATAGGAGTGGATGATGACCACTTCATCATTCAGTTTCTCACCATCTGCGTAGGGGAGCATGTTCGAGCATGGCTCGAATTCCTCCCGCCCGACAGCATCCGCGACTAGGCGGATCTCAAGAGGGTCTTCGTTGAAAATTTCTAGGAGACATATGTTCGTCCTAGGAATTCCTGGGAGCCTAAGAGCCGCCAGCAGGAGCCTAACGAGTCCCTACGGGATTACATTCGTAGGTTATCAAAGCGGTGCAACTCCCTTCCTGATGTCATCGACGCGGGCGTCATCAGCGTGTTCCTCTCTAGGACAACATATGAGTCCTTGATCCACAAGCTTGGTTGTCTGAAGCCTCGGACCACCCGCGACCTGCTCGACATCGCCATGAACCACTCCTTCGATGAGGAGGCGGTCGGGGTGGTCTTCAGTGGCGGTCAGGATAGGGGCAAGGCCAAGCACGAGGACCAAAGCGAGGGCCCCTCCATGCAAAAGGGTAAGAAGAACAAGAAAGATCGGCATCGACCGACCAACCCAACTTTGGTCGCCGCAGCCGATCGTGCGGGCAATCAGCCCCAGCAGGGCCAGCCTAACCACTTCGGCAAGCTCATGGATAGTCCATGCACCAACCACACCTACCCTATCAAGCACCTCTACAAGGACTACAAGCTCCTCAAGCGCTTTCTATGATAGGCAGGCAAGCCAAAGGAAGGGAAGGGCAAGGAGGAGGTGGCCAAGAAAGGAGGCACGGCGGGCAAGGATGATGATAGCTTCCCTAACACCGAGGAATGCCTCATGATCTTTAGGGGATCCGACGCCATCCACTCCAAGCGCCAGCACAAGGTACGCTACAGAGAGGCATGTGCCGCTGAGTCGGCCGTCTCCTCTTTCCTTAGCTGGTCGGACTCCCCGATCACTTTTGATTAGAGAGACCATCCTTCCCATGTCGCCCGACTAGGTCGCTACCCGCTCGTCGTCGACCCCATCGTCCGTAAGAAGCGTCTCACCAAGGTGCTGATGGACGGAGGCAGCGGCCTCAACATCCTCTACGTTGACACCCTCGACGCCATGCGCATCCCTCGGTCGGAGCTCCACCCAGTGAGCTCTCCCTTCCATGATGTGATCCTAGGGACGCAGGCATACCTACTCGGGTAGATCGACCTACCCATCACGTTTGGCAACCGAGCCAACTTACGCTTGGAGGTACTCACCTTCGAGGTGGTGGACTTTCTAGGGTCCTACCACGCCATCTTGGGGCGACCTGCTACGCCAAGTTCATGGCGATCCCCAACTACACCTATCTCAAGTTGAAGATGCCGGGACTGAATGACGTCATCACCGTGGGTAGCACCTTTTCGTATGCCTACACGTGCGACCGCGAGCATTACAAGCTCACCACGGCCGTCATCAACTCCGCTGAGCTCCCAAAACTCGGGAATTGATTGACTCCAGTAGTCCCAGACTACAACGAGCCAACCTCCTCGAGTGCCTTCCACCCGACCGAGGAAACTAGGGCGGTGGGGATCGACCCTGTCGCCCCGACCAAGATGGTGCGGATCGGGACCAAGCTCCCGGCCAAATAGGAAAGCGAGCTCGCCGACTTTCTACGCGCCAATCGCAATGTCTTCCCGTGGAAACCTTCTGACATGTTGGGCAAACCAAGGGAGGTCGCCGAGCATGCATGATGCCTTGTCTTGGGCTCGATGCCCGCCAAGCAACACTTGTGTCACTTTGACAATGAGAGGCATAGGGCCATAGGCGAGGAGATCACCAAACTCCTAGTAGCCGGGTTCATCAAAGAGGTATACCACTCTGACTGGCTAGTTAATCCTGTTCTTGTGAAAAAGAAGACCAGGAAATAGAGAATGTGTGTTGATTATACTGGCCTCAACAAGGTGTGTCCAAAGGACCATTTTCCTTTACCACGCATAGACTAGATAGTCGACTCCACCTCAGGATGCGAAATCCTCTCCTTTTTGGATGCCTACTCAGGCTACCACCAGATCGTGATGAAAGAGTCCGACCAGGTTGCGACTTCATTTATCACCCTATATGGTTCATACTGGTATGTAACCATCCCTTTTGATCTGAAGAATGCCGGCTCCACCTATCAACGGTGCATGTAGCGATGCTTCGCCGACCAAATCGACCCGCCCGACCAAGTCGAGCGACCGAAACCAACAATCACCGTCTATGTTGATGACGTAGTGGTGAAAATGGCTCAAGCTAGCGACCTGATCGCAAATTTGGTGGCAACATTCGCAAACCTTCGAAGGTTCAATATCAAATTGAATCCCGAAAAATGTGTTTTCGGAGTTTCGAAAGGGAAGCTCATTGGATACATCGTGTCTGAGCGTGGCATAGAAGCCAACCCCAAAAAATCATGACCATCTCCAACATGGGCCCTATACGCAATGTCAAGGGCGTACAGAGGCTCACTGGCTATTTGGCCGCCCTAAGCCGGTTCATCTCCCGTCTTGGGGAACGGGGGATGCCTCTCTATAAACTTCTCAAGAAGACAGATGCATTTGTCTAGACAGAGGAGGCACAGCAAGCTTTGGAAAACCCTCAAAGCATCACTGATGTTGGCCCCAGTCCTTGTTGCTCCCGAACGGGGAGAACCCCTCCTCCTCTACATTACGACAAACAACCACGTTGTGAGCACCACCCTCATTGTCGAAAGGGAGGAGCCAGGACGCCCCCTGAAGGTTCAACGACCAATGTACTTCATCGGTGAGGTACTCACCGACGCTAAGGCTCGATACCCCTAGGTGTAGAAGCTTCTGTACGCCATGCTGATGGTGACTCGGAAGCTCCTGCACTAATTCATCGACCACGAGGTCATGGTCATCACCTCATACCCGCTGGGAGACATCCTCCACAACCACGATGCCGTGGGATGAATCTCCAAGTGGGCTCTCGAGCTCATGGGTCACGACATCATGTATGTCCCTCGCACCGCTATCAAGTCTCAGGCTCTCGCCGACTTCATCGCCGAATGGACGGAAGTCTAGCTCCTGACCTCGGATGTCACCCATGAGTACTGGACAATGTACTTCGATGGGTCGGTCATGGCGCCTGGCTAAGGGGCTGGAGTGGTTCTAATCTCCCTAGATGGGAGCTGGCTCAGCTACACGATCTGTCTCCATTTTTTGGCCTCAAACAATACCGTGGAGTACGAGGCCCTCATCAACGAACTATGCATCGCAGTCGAGCTCGGACGCTTCGCGGCTGTACGTCCGCGGCAACTTGGAGTTGGTCATCGACCAAGTCATGAAGGAGTCCTCCTGCAAGAGCCCTCTCATGGCAGCATACTACTAGGAGGCGCGCAAGCTCGAGGACAAGTTCTGAGGGATCAAACTGCATCATGTCCCTCGAAAGGACAATGATGCTGTCAATTTTCTTGCAAAATTGGCTGCCAGGCGGGTTCCATCTCCAGATAGGGTCTTCATCAATGATCTCCATGAGCCATCTACCCACATTCTGGAGGATCCAATCTAGACACACTCTGCCACCAATCTAGCACTCAGGGGCTCTGACCTCCCAACATGCCCCGACCCTGACCAAGTGCTCAGGGGCTCCGACCTTGGCGCCTCCATCACAACATCACCCACCAACATCATCGTGGTGGCACTCAATTAGGCTAACTGAAGAGCACCACTACTCGCCTACCTCCTCGAGGAGGTTCTCCCACTGAAAAGGACTGAAGCGCGATGAATCACTCGACGCGTCAAGACGTTCGTCGCCATCGATGATGAACTTTACAAGCGAAGTCCGTCGAGAGTACTCATGAAGTGCATCCCGACCGACCAAGGAAAACAACTCCTCCTCAAGGTCCATGCTGGAATCTGTGGACATCATGTGGGCCCGAGGATGCTGGTCGGGAAAGCCTTTCGCCAAGGTTTTTATTGGCCCACTACGCTGTGAGATGCAGAGAAGGTTGTCCGTAGGTGTGAAGGATGCCAGTTCTATACTCGGCAAACTCATCTACCAGCACAAGAGCTTCAGACCATCCCCATCATCTGGCCATTCGTGGTCTGGGGCCTCAACATGGTTGAACCCCTCAAAAAGGCCTCGGGCGGCTTCACTCACCTGCTCATAGCGATGGACAAATTCACCAAGTGGATAGAGTCGAAGCCCATCACCAATATCCGCTCAGAAGAGGCGGTCAAGTTCTTCCTCGACATCATCTATCGGTTTGGTGTTCCAAACTATATCATCACCGACCATGGAACAAACTTCACCGGGAACAAGTTCTTGGACTTCTGTGATGGATATAACATTAGGATTGATTAGGCCTCGGTCAGGCACCCGCGTACCAATGGTCAGGTCGAGCGGGATAATGGCATGATCCTCCAAGGACTCAAGCCCTACATCTTCGACCGACTCAAGAAGTATGTCAGGCGATGGGTTGCAGAGGTTCTAGCAATCCTCTAGAGGCTAAGAATGATGCCAAACTGGTCCACAGGGTTCACCCCTTTCTTCATCGCATACGGAGCCAAATTAGTGTTGCCCTCTGACCTCGATCACGGTGCCCCAATAGTAAAGGCCTTCGACCAAGACCGAGCCACGGAGGCTCAGCAGAATGCGGTCGACCTGCTCAAGGAGGCTCATAAGACGACAGTCATCCGCTCCGCTCGTTACCAGCAAACTCTCCATAGGTACCATGAAAGAAAAATCAGGGGGAGAATCATCGAGGTCGGTGACCTTGTACTCCAAAGGATCCAGTCAACCAAAGAGAAACATAAACTCTCTCCACCATCAGAAGGACCCTACACGGTGACCGAGGTGATCTGGCTAGGCACTTACCGGCTGAAGGACGACAACGGCACCATTCTCACCAACACATGGAACATCCAACAGTTACGTCGTTTCTTCCCTTAAAACTTGGTCTTACTGTTCTCTTTCCATTCAACGTTTGCTCCTATAGCACCCCAGCCCAAGCACCCTCGCCCTAGGTCGCTCGGGGGCTCCATGGGGGTGTGATACCACCCTCCTCTTTTACTATCATATAGTAATACTTTTCGCCCAAATGAAAGGGCATCGCCCAAACGAAAGGGCATTCCGTTCCTTTGATTACCCTATGTAACTTAAATTTTAACCTTCCGACCGATCACACCATACCACGACCTACGGTTATGAGCAGCTGAGTCTTGCAGGCCATGCTCGGGTTCTTAAGGGTGTAGCCTACGGGTCAACGGGTAGGTGCGAAAAAGAAAGGACAAAAAACAAAGCTACGTTAGGGTAAAAACAAGCGCGGATAGGACAAGCTTCCCCTCATGAGTGATTTCATCACAAAACGAACTTAGAATATTCATGAATGTAAAGTTGTTCACACGAGGGCTCCCCCACGAACTCATCTCTTACATGAACAGACTATTTCTACTCTAATGTCTATTATGGCCTCCCGGCGGCATCGGCTGACGGTGTCGCAGAACCGACCAATTTATAAGAGTACAAGTACAATGGCAGCCCGCAAGCGGTCGCACTGTCATACTTGAACCCATATAAACCTGGTAGTCCGTCGAGTACCACGACGGGTCTCGATAAACGATTTACAACAACCAAGATCGTACATGATTCAACATACATGCCACATATTACATAAAGTTCACAGATACATTTCATCATCAGAGTACGAATAAAAGTTATTACAAACCGAGTTTGATAGATAAAAGCGGAAGCAAATTAAGTTTGAAAGTAAAGTTTCCAACATAGTTTAGTACAGTGCCAAAATACGATCACGGTCCACAAAAGCATGTAGAAGGATTAATAAGAAGCTCGCCCAAGGCTTACTCCTCATCCACAACGGGATAGAAGCAACTCTTGCAATAACCATGATATACAAAGTGCCATCTCGCAACATGGGAAATAAAACCACGAGTACGAGAAGGTACTCACTAGACTTACCCCGTCATAAACCGTAAATAAAATGACTCCAAGGATTATGCAAAAAATTTGTATAAGTGGAGATAGCTTGACAACATTTTACATAAAAGCAATTGACTTATTGTACAATTAGGATTCCTTTATCAATTATTTATAACTATCCATCTCTAGATTAGCAACTATCCTGTGCTAAACATGTGGTATATCCATTTAAAAGCATACAATAGTAACCATAACAGGTATTGTAATTCCATATTCATTCGAACCATCATGTTCCATAACATAGTTACTACGATGTTGGGACTAGCCAAGTTTTTCACTATCCGGGAGAGACGGCGATTCAAATCGATTTCAACCAGCTGAGAATTTATTCCTAACACAAACCCAGGTCTACTAGCCATGATAGCCTTAGGTCACCTTTGGTACAACTCCGGTACACATTTCGTGGGTCCGTACCACGCCGCACAATCTGGAACACCAGATGCCAGGACGTCTTGAGCCTAGCTCGCCCTTGGGCTCACCGATCGTTCCCGGAAGGAGCGCACAATGTAAGCGGGTCCGGCCTAAGTTGAATTACTTCGGCCGTGGTCGGAACGAGTTATCCGCCCCACTAAGTGAGAGGCATGCGTTCAATCTTGTCGAAGCGCCAACAATGGATACGGTCCTTAATAATCGACTGACGGGGATAGATCCACACCCAAGACCTCCATGTCTTGTTGGTTCTCTATCGACATCCCGCCTTGGGTCTCTATTTACATTAACCATGGTTCTTTTCCACGATAGCAATTATAACCAACCGTGCTCGGTATCCACCTATATCTCGCGGTGACGAAATCACCCGACTTCTACCGGTCTAAGCATGGCTAAGCATATATTCGATCCTCGGACCTATACCTAGGTTAAAGGTGTAATATTTGGACAAGGAATGTATATGCATCGAGTGGTTCCATTCAACTCTTATACCTAATGCATCAATCATAAGTACTTAAGTAATCATTTGTAAAAAAATTGGGAGACTTAGAATGCTCTAGGGCTTGCCTCATGAGAAAGGAAGTAGAGGCGGTGATCGGGGCACTCAGGAAGCTCTTGAGATTATGCTCCTCGCTTCGGGGAGCTACGACTTGAGGATTCTCCTATTTGGTCCCCCTTCTCTCCGCTTCGTCAATTCCAACAACGTTATTTCTTCCTCCGATCCTAGATGCATGAATATGGCATAAGTATTACGAATGCATATATGTTAACAAGTGCATCATGTTTATTGAGTAGGTGCATATCTCTTCTCGATTATTTAATTACTACTTCCACAATGCATCTACTATATCACAAAACAACAGCTACTTGTTTTACTCATAACAGGAGTTCTACTAATCCAAATGTAGTGATCCTGGACTTTCTGGAAAGCTTATCAAATTATCTACAACTTTGTTATTAACCATTTTTACAGCAAACATCATCCCTATCATGCAACTTAGCAAACTCTAGAATCTGTCCGGAAACTATTCCAATTCGCATTATAAAGTAACAATACTTCTACTTCATATAAGTATTCAAATCTTTACGACCAAAAGTCTACCAACAGTTTAAGCATACCAAATACATCCAAGAAAACATAATGGTGAAGCCCAAACTATTTATTTAAATGCCTTTATTATTTTATTTAGATATTTAGGTTAAATAATAAACATATACCAAATGTGCATCATAAATTCTCAGAAAATGACAGTGGCTTACTAGTGCTACTAACAGACTACTATAAAAATTTCATGCCATTTTGCCAAGTAGAACATCCTATACAAAAATGACAAGGCAGCAAGGCTTGAAATAGCATAAATAGAAAACCCTATTGAAAAGTGTCAAGCAGCAGATTTCCTATTTTTCTTAGCATCCATATACTAATAGGATAACCTCCAACAAATTTCAGGGATATTGGATTCCTAAATAATTTATAAAAATTCACACAAGAATCTCCTAATTATAAAATAAAAATCTATAACTACAAATCTACAAATGCACTGATCCTCAAATTTTTACCAGAGTTCATACATGGCAAGAATAGCTTACCACAAAAATTTCATAATTTTTGGAGCACAGAAACTATAGATATAAAATAAACAAATTTGCATGCATTCAAAAACACATTGCAAAACTCTATTTAAATCTCCCAAAATTTCTACTGTAAATGTTAATAACTTATTTTTCCTAAATAGTACACTTCCTAAGGAACACTACACAATTTATTGCACAATTTTTAAAGCTACCTAACTGGAGATCTAAAATTCACAAAACATATGAAATCTGCATTCAAAATGAACTAGCTTTAATACATGGAGTCGCTGACCGGTGGGACCTGTCAGTCAGGGGACCCCACACGTCATTGAGACACAAACAGAGCCGGCGGCGCTACGCGACTGGCGCGGTTGAAGCTCGCCGACGGCGAACTTGCCGGCGGTAACATCTTCACGGCGTGACCAACGTGACTTAGCGCATCTATTGCACCACTTGGTCGGCCTTATCGTCGATGCTAGTGACGACGGCGGCGGCCATGGCGGCTCAGCGAGGCGGGACAACGGCGGTACGCCGGTCATGACCTCGGCGGCTCGACCTAAAGCTCGGACGAGCACCAGTGGACTACGGCGAACCTAGCGCATCAGCTACCGCGTGCAATGGTAGACTATAACGGCGTGGCCACGACGACGGAACACGGCGGCGAAGCTCCGGCGAGAGCGTGTGCGTTGTTGTGGCTTACCAAGCGCTCTCAGCGAGCTAGTGTGGGCATGGTGAGTCGCTGAGACGAGGGTGGAGAGGTTGCGGTGGCGACCGAGTGGCTAGGCGCGGGTTTATGCCGTCGACGGTGACGGTGGCGCTGCGGGAGCTCAGCTGCTACGGCTGCAACGGCGGGTGAAGAAAGAGGCCGGGAAAATGAAAAATGGGGCACGGGATGGCTTGGGCAGTCGCTGGCGGTGAAGTAGTGCGCGTTGGTCTGGCTTGGTCGCACGGGGCAAGGCGCTGGTGACGCGCGGCCGTCGCGGCCACCACGCGGCGCGCGGGTTCTGCCGATGTCAGCCACTGAATCAACCGATTCAGTCGGTTCGGTTAAGCAAAGCCGAGCCTGATGACGAGTTTTCACATTGATGTAACAGCTAATCCGTGGCTCCAATTCGTAACTGATCTAAACAACTTTCGTAGACATAAGTACCAGCTACAAATCTTGTTCAAAGAACTCATTCTAATTCGCAACAGAAACGGAGTAAAATCATCCCAAATATCGGCTGTCAGTCAGTCAAGGTTCATGACTTAGCAAAAATTTTGTTAAGTCATGAAATGTTGATTTACTAATTTTTGTGATCCAATTTCACACATGTTAGGAGCTGAATCAGTTAGTGACCCAAAAATAAAAGTTGTTCCTTATATCAAATACTACAACTTTGCTTTAGTGATCTCCTCCATGCAAGGTCTCTAACACCTAGTTCAAACTTGGTCAAACATGTCACATTTAAATGCTGATACACATCAAAGCATGGCTTAATGACCTATTTACGCCTAACCATGAATATCAAAGTTGTTCATAATGATACTCTAAACATGTTTAAGTCATTTGCAAGGTCATTCAATCATTTCATGTAGTAGTCACTCATAGGGCTAGCTAGTGTAATCACATGAAGCTTAAATGTTGGTTCATGAAATGTGACCATTAATAAAAGTCCTATTTGCTAACCTAGGTGTTGCTATATGTTTGTGTGACTCACATCCACCAAGTACCTGTGTCCACTCATGATCATATGCATAGACACATGGAGACATGAAATAACGAGAAAAGTTGCATATGTTTAAGAAACATGCGATAACAAGCAAACATTGCAGATGTTTCAATCTAATGTTTCAGTTGTAAATGCTTGTTTATGAATACTTGATGATCATGCTCATGTTATGCAAGTCAAGTTATGCAAGGCTAACACCCGAGGTGTTACAGCCCCTCCCCCTTATAAAAATCTCATCCCGAGATTTGCAAGACCTACCATTCTTGGAAAAAGGCTGGATAAACTTCACGTAAATAATCCTCTCATTCCCACGTAGCATCTTGTTCACTGTGATTGTTCCACACCACCTTATAGAACTTAATAATCTTACTCCGTGTTACTGTTTCCATCTCTTCTAATACTCTAATTGGCCTTTCCTCATAGGTCAAATCCGATTGAAGCTGCACATTGGTGGGTGCAATAGCTTCTTCAGGTACTCGAAGACATTTCATCAACTGAGAAACATGGAAAACATCGAATATTGCACTCATCTCAGGTGGAAGTTGTAACTTATAAGCAACATTCCCTTTTCGTTCCAAAATCTTGTATGGCCCTACATATCTTGGTGAAAGCTTCTTTTTCATCCCAAATCTCTTCACACCTTTCATGGGTGATACTCTCAAGTATACATAGTCACATACTTCAAAAGTCAGTGGTCTTCTTCTTCTATCGACATAACTCTTTTGTCTCGATTGAGCTGCCTTCATATGCTGTTGGATCACACGTACTTGCTCTTCAGCTTCATTGACAAAGTCAATACCAAAGTATCTCCTTTCACCGGGCTCAATCCAATTCAATGGAGTTCTACATTTTAGGCCATACTAAGCTTCAAATGGAGCCATCTTGATACTTGCTTGATAACTGTTGTTATAGGAGAACTCAGCTAAAGGTAACAATTTCTCCCATGAACCCTTTGAAGATATAACACAAGCTCTAAGTAAATCTTCTAGGATTTGGTTCACTCGCTCTGTCTGTCCTGAAGTTTGCGGATGGTATGCTGAACTTCGGATTAGCTTGGTTCCCAAAGCCTGGTGTAAGTGCTCCCAGAAACGAGCTATGAACTGTGGTCCTCGATCTGAGATTATAGTCCTGGGTACTCCATGCAGTCTCACGATCTGGGAAACATATATCTCAGCGTATTTTCCAACTATATACCGTGTGTTCATGGGTATAAAATGTGCTGACTTGGTGAGACGATCAACAATAACCCATATGGAATCGTGACCTTGTGGCATCATTGGAAGGCCTGTGATAAAGTTCATGCTGATTTCCTCCCATTTCCATTCTGGAATAGGCAATGGCTAAAGTAGTCCAGCAGATTTCATATGGATAGCTTTTACTCTACTGCAGTTATCACACCTAGCAACATAGGCTGCGATCTCTTTCTTCATCTTAGTCCACCAAAAACGGATTTTCAAATCTTGATACATTTTACTACTACCCGGATGGATGGACAATTTGGACGAGTGAGCTTCATCTAAAATTTGGTTCCTAAGCTCACGGTCTTTTGGTACCACAAGTCGGTCCTCAAACCATAATACACCTCTTTCGTCCAATCTGAAATGCTTGGTCTCTTGCTCTTGCATTTTTCTCTTGATGTGACTTATTCCTACATCTGTCTGCTGCAACTCTATGATTTTGCTCTCAAGTGAACAACTGATCGTGATATTGTGTAGTACAGCAGGATGTAACAAGTTGAATCCATCTTAAAATAATGCTTCCATAGTGTTGCAATTTGACTTTCGACTGAGTGCATCTGCTACTACATTAGCTTTTCCTGGATGGTAGTGCACTTCCAAATTGTAATCCTTAATTAGCTCTAACCATCTTTGTTGTCTCATGTTCAGCTCTGGTTTGGTAAAGATATACTTGAGACTTTTGTGGTCAGTATATATATGACATACATTGCCCAACAAGTAATGTCTCCATATCTTTAATGTGTGAACCACTGCTGCAAGTTCTAAATCATGAGTGGGGTAGTTGACTTCATGTTTCCTCAATTGCCAAGAAGCATATGCAATAATCCTTCCTTCTTGCATAAGCATACATCCCAAACCTATTCCCGATGCATCACAAAATACATCGAAAGGCTTTTCAATGTCTGGCTGTGCTAGTACAGGTGCGGTAGTCAACAAAGTTCTGAGGGTGTGAAAAGCTGCTTCACATTCTGGTGTCCATTTGTACTTCTCATCTTTCTGAAGTAGTCTGGTCATGGGCTTAGCTATCTTTGAGAAATCTGGAATGAAACGACGATAATATCCTGCTAACCCTAGAAAACTCCGAACTTCATGAACCGAAGTTGGTGCTTTCCAATCCATGACCTCTTGTACTTTTGATGGGTCCACTGATATTCCATCTCTTGATAGGATATGACCTAAGAAAGGTACTTTTCTCAACCAAAACTCACACTTACTAAACTTTGCATACAACTTGTGTTCCCTTAATCTGGATAGAACAATCCTCAGATGCTCTTCATGATCTGACTCATTTTCTGAATATATCAATATATCATCGATAAACACGATCACGAACTTGTCAAGCTTGGGTATGAATACCGAGTTCATCAGGTACATAAAGTAGGCTGGAGCATTTGTTAGTCCGAAAGACATAACCAAATACTCATACAAGCCGTACCTGGTAGAGAAAGAAGTTTTAGGTATGTCCTCTGGCTGGATCTTTATTTGATGGTAGCCTGACCTCAAGTCAATTTTGGAGAATACCTTTGCCTTCGCTAGCTGATCGAACAAGATGTCGATGCGAGGCAATGGATATTTGTTCTTGATGGTCACAGCATTGAGTGGTCTGTAATCTACACACATTCTCAGTGACTTGTCCTTCTTTTTCACAAACAAGGCTGGACATCCCCACGGAGATGAGCTAGGTTGGATAAGACCTTTGTCCAATAGATCTTGCAATTGAACCTTAAGTTCTGCTAACTCATTGGGTGGCATTCTATAGGGCCTTCTTGATATGGGTGTTGTACCTGGCACTAACTCAATCTTAAATTCCACCTCCCTATCAGGTGGTAAGCCTGGTAATTCCTCTGGAAATACATCTGGAAACTCACAAACTATGGGGATATCACAAAGTGTGGTGGTTTGGATAGCACAGGCTAAATGTTGGAGTTCAAAATTGCGGGAGAGTGGTACTAGAAAAGCATCCCCCCCCCGTGGGCTCTTTCAACATAATAGTATGGGTGCTAGTGTTAATAAGAACACCATGATCCTTCATCCAATTCATGCCTAAGATTACACTTATCGATAGCCCGGGCAATATTATCAAATCCGTTGTGTACTCCCTCCCTTGTATAGAGATGAGTACATTTTTACTATCTTTTTGGTAGTAACAGTACCCCCTGCTGAACTTATGTTATAACCCCCTTTGCTTACTTCAATTATTTCTTGATCATGTCTAGATGCAAATGCTTGACTCATAAATGAATGAGAAGCTCCCGAATCAAATAAAACAATAGCGGGATGCTTGTTGACGAGAAACATACCAGTCGTGACAACTTCTCCCGCGGGCACTTCCTCAACCGCGGTATAATGCACGTATCCTGGACGTGCCCTTGTGTTCGCCTATCTCTGATTGTTCTGATTTGGGTTGCCATTCTTCTTGGGGTGGGGGCATTCCTTGGACCAATGACCCAGTTGGTTGTAGTTGAAACATGGTTGATTATTTCTGAATCCGGTGGAGCTGTCTTGACTGCCATTTCCTTTTGGCAAGGCAATTGTGAACGCCTTATGGAATGGTTTCTGTGGCCTGTTATTCTGAGCTTTAGGTGGTGCAGGCCTAAACTTGGGTGCAGGTGGACGGAATTATGGCCTAGCTATGATAGGCGCTCTTGCATGTGAAGATCCGGAGGCACCTGCCTCGAATGCCCTCTTGCGACTCTTAGCAGTTGCATGCATATTATTGTGGTTTTCCTGGGTCAGAGCATTACTAATAAACTCGTTGTAAGTGGCACACCTAGAATTGGCCATGGTCTTCATCATTTTGGTACCCAGACCTCGCTTGAAACTCTCTATCTTCTTCTCCTCAGTATCCACAAAACCTGGAGCATATCTAGATAGGTTGTTGAATGCGTGCATGTATTCTGTGAGAGTCTTCGTTCCCTGAGTGAGCCTCATAAATTCAGCAGCTTTCATGCGCATTAGGCCTAGGGGAATATGATGTCCCCTAAAAGCTAGCTTGAACTGTTCCCAGGTCACTCGCGCGTTAGTAGGCAAAGACGATAGGAAATGTGTCCACCAGATCCCTGCTGGTCCTTGCAATTGATGAGAAGCATACTCAGCCTTCAGATGCTCGGTGACTCTTAGCAAGCGAAACTTCTGCTCAATGGTGTTGAGCCACTTGTCAGCCTATAGTGGATCCTCAGCCACCTTGAAGATAGGAGGCTTTGTATCCAGAAATTCCTTGAATGTACAATGTACTGTGCTAATTTGGCTCGGCCCCTGGTTGCTGTGGGTGGCCACGAGCGGTGTTCTGCGCAATGAGGCGCAGAGCTTCTTCCATTGTCCTTTGGCTCCCCAAGAACTGAGCAAAGAACTCCTGAGCAGACGGCGGCGGCGGTGGTGGTAAGTCATCACCATTGCTATCGTGACTGCTACCAGCTCCAGCACGGGTGCGCGTCATCTGCGAAGTTGCAACAATAAGCGATTATTGGTTGATGTCAAGAGATTGCAGATGAATCATAATCATGCCAAACTGAAATTGCTGGAGAAAATTCTCAAATTCACAATAAAAATAGAGGCATAACAATTCATTCTCGCAACATGGCATCCCCAATTTGACCACTTATCGCGCTCATAACACATGCAAATTTAAACGTGATCACCAACAAGGACTAAAATTGCATTGATGTTCAACCAAACGTGCGATAGTCGTGCGATTAACAATATTACATGATAGTCGGATTACCCATACTAAATTCGAACTACAGGTCCATTACATGAATAAAGGTGATACATTCACCCTTCCACTAAGTACTAAGCGATCTAATCCTCATCATGATCACTATCGAGGTCAGAGGTAGGATCCTCTCCTCCCTTAGGCTCCACTTCTTCCTCAGGCTCCACTTCTTCTTCTTCCTCGTCCTCCTCTAGATCCATCTCCACGGCTCCAAGCAGAACGTAAGGGTGGAGCTGGTTATTCAGCTGATGAACCTCCTCATGTAGGTTGTCATTGTATTCTTCCGCATTGGCCAGCTGCTGCTCCAGCTCAAACTGTCGAGCTCTCAGAACATCTTCCCTGGACCAGGCTTCATTCCTCTGATGAGTTAACTGAGTCATCTCTACATTGAGCCTCTCAATCTCGGTGTCGTGCTCCCTCTGAAGCTGACGTCGGTCATCGTAGGCATGACCAAGAGCACCAGACACACGTCTTAGGCTACCTTCTACTCCATCTAACACCCTCATCACTGCGAACATGGCGCTCATGGCAGGGTTATCGCTGTTCTGCCCTTCTGCTGTACCAATATCCAAAGGTCTTCCTCTTGCCTGCTGCCATGAGTCAGTGGAGGGGTTGCCCCTCGGAAAGACTCCAACCAAAGCGGCTGCCAATTCCTGAGGAAAATGATCCATGATATCCCTCAGTATCCCAAAGGCTGCCCTGCCAGCTGCTTCTTCAGCAGTCCTGCCAGTTGACTCATAACACCAACATGTCCACTCAGAATCATCACCTCGGGAATGAACAATGGCCTCCACAGTAACTAAGAGACCTTCCCCCAACTGCTCATTTGCCCAGAAGTAGCGGGGCTCCATTCCATCAGGATAGCCTACATAGCTGAGCACTCTCCACAAGAGTGTAGGCATCCCAAACTCTCCAAGAAACGTGTGACGTTGACGGGTACGTGGAGCAAGCTGACGGCTGTGAGCTCTGCCTCTGGTGGACTTGCGAGCGGTCTGCTTTGTGCGTGCCATCTGCACCATTAACATGTACCACCTGGTGAGAGAAGACCATAATGGATAAGAGTTACATAACCGAGTAAGAATTTTATAAGGGGAGGAACAATTTAATTATGTGAATAATAATTATCATGATGCATGCTCGTTCCGTACGTCCACACAAACTTAGGAAAAATTTGTTTCTAGCGGTAGACACGGTGGCATACATACGTTCTCTCATAAATAGCGTAACTAGTCGAGCTACATGTTTCGTTGTTAGTGTACCTGCATAAGATTTCATTTCAGCCCTAAACCCATAATGAAATATGCAGAATGTAATTTGTAAATACTTCCATATATGTATACCCATACATATACTTCCGTATCAATCTACCCGACAATAATTTAAACCCACAATTAAATGCGCACCATATACACATGCAAGCATGCATACATAGACGTACCAAAGCTAACTCTCCCCGACCGCACGCTCACATCTTGCGGTCATACACTCATCATCTTACCTTGGCGTAGAGGCATTTGATCCATACATTACCATTCAAGTGAATGACATCCATACAATAGCACGCCATATGGATGACGAAGTAAAAACCCCCATGTTAGTACTTAAATAGCCACCTAATAGTCCTTAATTTGGGCATAAGGAAAGTGATCATTGTCACACTTTAGATTTCAAATACCTATTATATAGCTATCAGTTGCTAGAGAAGGGTTTTTAGAAAACAAAAACCTTTGTTTTAAATACACATGTGACAATTAACGTTGAATCTTGCTCTAATGCCAGCTGTCGCAGAACCGACCAATTTATAAGAGTACAAGTACAATGGCAGCCCGCAAGCGGTCGCACTGTCATACTTGAACCCATATAAACCCGGTAGTCCATTGAGTACCACGACGGGTCTCGATAAACGATTTACAACAACCAAGATCGTACATGATTCAACATACATGCCACATATTACATAAAGTTCACAGATACATTTCATCATCAGAGTACGAATAAAAGTTATTACAAACCAAGTTTGATAGATAAAAGCGGAAGCAAATTAAGTTTGAAAGTAAAGTTTCCAACATAGTTTAGTACAGTGCCAAAATACGATCACGGTCCACAAAAGCATGTAGAAGGATTAATAAGAAGCCTGCCCAAGGCTTACTCCTCATCCACAGCGGGATAGAACCAACTCTTGCAATAACCATGATACACAGTGCCATCTGCAACATGGGAAATAAAACCCTGAGTACGAGAAGGTACTTAGCTAGACTTACCCGTCATAAACCAGAAATAAAATGACTCCAAGGATTATGCAAGGCTGTATAAGTGGAGATAGCTTGACAACATTTTGCAGAAAAGCAATTGACTTACTGTACAATTAGGATTCCTTTATCAATTATTTATAACTATCCATCTCTAGATTAGCAACTATGCTGTGCCAAACATGTGGTATATCCATTTAAAAGCATACAATAGTAACCATAACAGGTATTGTAATTCCATATTCATTCGAACCATCATGTTCCATAACACAGTTACTACGATGTTGGGACTAGCCAAGTTTCTCACTATCCGGGAGAGATGGCGATTCGAATCGATTTCAACCAGCTGGGAATTTATTCCTAACACAAACCCAGGTCTACCAGCCACGATAGCCTTAGGTCACCTTTGGTACAACTCAGGTACACATTTCGCGGGTCCGTACCGCGCCGCACAATCTGGAACACCAGATGCCAGGACGTGCAGGCCTAGCCTGCCCTTGGGCTCAGTCTGATCGTTCCCCGAAAGGAGCGCACAACAGAACGGGTCCCGGCCTGACTTGAATTACTCGGCTTCATGGTCGGAACGAGTTATCCGGCCAGCTAAGTGAGAGGCATGCGTTCAATCTTGTCAGAAGCGCCAACAACGGTACGGTCCTTAATCGACACAGACGGGGATAGATCCACACCCAAGACCTCCATGTCTTGTTGGTTCTCTATCGACATCCCGCCCGGTCTCTATTTACATTTACCATGGTTCTTTTCCACGATAGCAATTATAACCAACCGTGCTCCGGTATCCACCTATATCTCGCAGGTGATAGGAAATCACCCGACTTCTACCGGTCTAAGCATGGCTAAGCATATATTCGATCCTAGACCTATACCGGTTAAAGGTGTAATAGCTGGACAAGGAATGTATATGCATCGAGTGGTTCCATTCAACTCTTATACCTAATGCATCAATCATAAGTACTTAAGTAATCATTTGTAAAATACTGGGAGACTTAGAATGCTCCAGGGCTTGCCTCGCAGAAAGGAAGTAGGGCGGTGATCAGGGCACTCCGGAAGCTCTTCAGGATTCTGCTCCTCGCCTTCGGGAGCTGCGACTTGAGGATTCCCCGGCTGGTCCCCTTCCTTTGCTTCGTCGAATTCCAGCAACGTTATTTCTTCCTCCGATCCTAGATGCATGAATATGGCATAAGTATTACGAATGCATATATGTTAACAAGTGCATCATGTTTATTGAGTAGGTGCATATCTCTTCTTGATTATTTAATTACTACTTCCACAATGCATCTACTATATCACAAAACAGCAGCTACTTGTTTTACTCATAACAGAAGTTCTACTAATCCAAATGTAGTGATCCTGGACTTTCTGGAAAGCTTATCAAATTATCTACAACTTTGTTATTAACCATTTTTACAGCAAACATCATCCCTATCATGCAACTTAGCAAACTCTAGAATCTGTCCGGAAACTATTCCAATTCGCATTATAAAGTAACAATACTTCTACTTCATATAAGTATTCAAATCTTTACGACCAAAAGTCTACCAACAGTTTAAACATACCAAATACATCCAAGAAAACATAATGGTGAAGCCCAAACTATTTATTTAAATGCCTTTATTATTTTATTTAGATATTTAGGTTAAATAATAAACATATACCAAATTTGCATCATAAATTCTCAAAAAATTACAGTAGCTTACTAGTGCTACTAACAGACTACTGTAAAAATTTCATACCATTTTGCCAAGTAGAACATCCTATACAAAAATGACAAGGCAGCAAGGCTTGAAATAGCATAAATAGAAAACCCTATTGAAAAGTGTCAAGCAGCAGATTTCCTATTTTTCTTAGCATCCATATACTAATAGGATAACCTCCAACAAATTTCATGAATATTGGATTCCTAAATAATTTATAAAAATTCACACAAGGTTCTCCTAATTATAAAATAAAAATCTATAACTACAAATCTACATATGCACTGATCCTCAAATTTTTACCAGAGTTCATACATGGCAAGAATAGCTTACCACAAAAATTTCATAATTTTTGGAGCACAGGAACTCTAGATATAAAATAAACAAATTTATATGCATTCAAAAACACATTGCAAAACTCTATTTAAATCTCCCAAAATTTCTACTGTAAATGTTAATAACATATTTTTCTTAAATACTACACTTCCTAAGGAACACTACACAATTTATTGCACAATTTTTGAATCTACCTAACTGGAGATCTAAAATTCACAAAACATATGAAATCTGCATTCAAAATGAACTAGCTTTAATACATGGAGTCGCTGACCGGTGGGACCTGTCAGTCAGGGGACCCCACACGTCATTGAGACACAAACAGTGCCGGCGGTAACATCTTCACGGTGTGACCTACGTGACTTAGCGCATCTATTGCACCACTTGGCCGGCCTTATCGTCGACGCTAGTGACGACGGCGGCGGCCATGGCGGCTCGGCGAGGCGGGACAACGGCGGTACGCCGGTGATGACCTCGGCGGCTCGACCTAAAGCTCGGACGAGCACCAGTGGACTACGGCGAACCTAGCGCATCAGCTACCGCGTGCAATGGTAGACTATAACGGCGTGGCCACGACGACGGAACACGGCGGCGAAGCTCCGGCGAGAGCGTGTGCTTTGTTGTGGCTTACCAAGCGCTCTCAGCGAGCTAGTGTGGGCATGGTGAGTCGCTGAGACGAGGGTGGAGAGGTTGCGGTGGCGACCGAGTGGCTAGGCGCGGGTTTGTGCCGTCGACGGTGACGGTGGCGCTGCGGGAGCTCAGCTGCTGCGGCTGCTACGGCGGGTGAAGAAAGAGGCCGAGAAAATGAAAAATGGGGCACGGGATGGCTTGGGCAGTCGCTGACGGTGAAGTAGTGCGCGTTGGCCTGGCTTGGTCGCACGGGGCAGGGCGCTGGTGACGCGCGGCCGTCGCGGCCACCACGCGGCGCGCGGGTTCTGCCAATGTCAGCCACTGAATCAACCGATTCAGTCGGTTCGGTTAAGCAAAGCCGAGCCTGATGACGAGTTTTCACATTGATGTAACAGCTAATCCGTGGCTCCAATTCGTAACTGATCTAAACAACTTTCGTAGACATAAGTACCAGCTACAAATCTTGTTCAAAGAACTCATTCTAATTCGCAACAGAAATGGAGTAAAATCATCCCAAATATCGGCTGTCAGTCAGTCAAGGTTCATGACTTAGCAAAAATTTTGTTAAGTCATGAAATGTTGATTTACTGATTTTTGTGATCCAATTTCACACATGTTAGGAGCTGAATCAGTTAGTGACCCAAAAATAAAAGTTGTTCCTTATATCAAATACTACAACTTTGCTTTAGTGATCTCCTCCTTGCAAGGTCTCTAACACCTAGTTCAAACTTGGTCAAACATGTCACATTTAAATGGTGGTACACATCAACGCATGGCTTAATGACCTATTTACCCCTAACCATGAATATCAAAGTTGTTCATAATGATACTCTAAACATGTTTAAATCATTTGCAAGGTCATTCAATCATTTCATGTAGTAGTCACTCATAGGGCTAGCTAGTGTAATCACATGAAGCTTAAATGTTGGTTCATGAAATGTGACCATTAATAAAAGTCCTATTTGCTAACCTAGGTGTTGCTATATGTTTGTGTGACTCACATCCACCAAGTACCTGTGTCCACTCATGATCATATGCGTAGACACATGGAGACATGAAATAACGAGAAAAGTTGCATATGTTTAAGAAACATGCGATAACAAGCAAACGTTGCAGATGTTTCAATCCAATGTTTTAGTTGTAAATGCTTGTTTATGAATGCTTGATGATCATGCTCATGTTATGCAAGTCAAGTTATGCAAGGCTAACACCTGAGGTGTTACAACGGTACGGTCAACAAGGACGAAGGCAGCTCGCTTCCAGTCGGGACAACGTTCGTCTCTGTTGGTGGCAGGACGACGCTCACCTCTGACCTAGTCTCCACTCCCTCCATAGGCTGGACGACATCTTCTTTGCACATGTCTTTAGCCACGGACGAATGGCAAGCCTCCATCACCCACAACGCGGTGACCTGCTCGGCAAGCATATGTGCATGTGGCACCAAACTCTCCCCCAGCGCATGGATTTTGTCTACGCTCCACCCGTCGGTCTATCCTCTGCAGATGGCTGCAAAGTCCAGATCGGGGAGATGTGGAGACGTGCAGCAATGTTCCTTAGTCGAGGAAGCATGCTGCGAGCGAAGACACCGCCCTTGAACAAGAGGCGAAGCGGGCGCGGTCGCCGTGTGAAAGCTCTAGTTTGGTTTTCGTGAATTGATGAAACCCTAAGTGCTAACCTAGTTTATCAAGTGATCATGAGATAGGTAGCACACTCCAAGTGGTGAAGCAAATGAAGATCATGACATGATGATGGTGATGCCATGGTGATGATCAAGTGCTTGAACTTGAAAAGAAGAATGAGAAAAACAAAAGGCTCAAGGCAAAGGTATAAATGGTAGGAGCCATTTTGTTTTGGTGATCGAGACACTTAGTGAGTGTGATCACATTTATGATCGATAGCCGTATATTAAGAGGGGTGAAACTCGTATGGAAATGCGGTTATCAAAGTGCACTAGATGCTCTAACTCATTGCATATGCATTTAGGATCTAGTGGAGTGGTAACACCCTTGAAAATGTTTGTGAAAATATGCTAACGCATGTGCACAAGGTGATACACTTGGTGGTTGGCACATTTGAGCAAGGGTTAGAAACTTCATCGGTGGAGTGTCCGCCCGTAGAGTGCGGACAGTCCAACGGTGCCATCGGAGCCCTAGATAGAAAAGGCGGAGGTCACTGTAAGTGACCGGACGCTGGTCTCGGTTGGACCGGCGCGTCCGGTCAGGTGGAGCATGAAGACGCTAGTGTCGGTCTCTGATCGGACGCTGGGTCACTTAGTGACCGAACGCTAGAGGGGTGCGTCGGTTCAGCTAACATGGCAGCACACAGAAGAGTCACCGTGTGACCGGACGCTGGGTGAGTCCGGTCGAGCATGACCGGACGCGTCCGGTCGTGAAAAGTCATCTCTAGATGCTTACTAGAAACGATCGGACGCTAGGGTTCAGTGTCCGGTCACTTTGAGCTGCTGCGTCCAGTCATCACATGACCATTGAGATCGAGCGCTTAGTATTTGAAGAGAGGGGACACATGGCACGCATCGCGTGACTGGACGCTAAGGTCTAGCATCCAGTCAATATGATCGGAGCGTCCGGTCACCCCGCGTTGTGCCTAGTGAAGGGGTACAACGGCTCTATTTCATGGGGGCTTCTATTTAAGCCCCATGGCGGCTCAAGCTCGCACTCTTGGCCATTTGCATTGACATAGCAACCTTGTGAGCTTAGCCAAAGCCCTCCCACTCATCTCCATTATAGATTCAACATCTTTGTGAGATTGGGAGAGAATCCAAGTGCATTGCTTGAGTGTTTGCATCTAGAGGCACTTGGTGTTCGTGTTTCGCTACGGGATTCACTTGTTACTCTTGGTGGTTGCCGCCACCTAGACGGCTTGGAGCAGCGAGGATCGTCGAGTGGAGGTTGGTGATTGTCTCTGGCTCCGATCGTGGTGATTGTGAGGGGTTCTTGACCTTTCCCCGGCGGAAAGCTAAAAGGTACTCTAGTGGATTGCTCGAGGCTTGTGTGATCCTCATCTTGTGTTGGTTGTGTGGCACCCTATTGAGGGTTTGACGTGTGATGCTAATTAGTGCGTGAACCTCTAAGTGAGTGAATCGCCACAACGAGGAGTAGCTTGCCGGCAAGCAAGTGAACCTCGGAAAAAAATCATTGCGTTCATCATTTGATTCTGAGGTGATTATTCTTCATTGATATTGATTCTTGTGATTGATTGGTTCACTCCTCGACATGGCGGTATAACTATCTTGCTCACTCTCTTTACATTACCGCAAACTAGTTGTCAAGTTCTTTAGTGTAGCTAGTTGTGAGAGCTTGTTAGTTTGATTAGTTTGGCTCTTTAGTTAGCCTTTGGGAGCACACTAACTTAGTGTAGTGACATAGCTATTGTATGGATAGAAACTATATCAACTAGAATTATGGTAGGTGGCTTGCATTTTTGGTAGGCTAGCGCAACACTTGCTTCGCCTCATAATAGTCTAACCGGTTTGCTAAGTGTTGTTGTATAAAATTTTATTAGGCTATTCACCCCCCTCTAGCCATTAGGACCTTTCACCTGCCTTTCCGTAGGTTTGAGGTCATGGAGAACAACAAGAGGTCTGTTGAAGAAGCCCTCAATGGATCTACATCATCACGCCAACGCCTTCATCGTCAAGAGGACGCATCTTGGGGTACTCCCATCGCTCTGGATCAAAAGGCTGACTCCGCCCAGCCCTCAGGGTCATCTTCTGCACCAATTCACCGCCAGCTTCCTCGTCACTTGAGGCGATAGATCAGTAATGATGATCTGCTGGCCTCCATTGATCGGACCGACCAGCATCTAGCCAACTGCCTTTCCCTAGCGGAATCGACTTTGGCCATGATTGAAGACCGATCACCCCCCGAGGTTGGCATGGTGAGAGAAAGGTTGGCCAGGGCTGAAGCTAGAATCATGGGTGAGATGTTTGCCATTATTTCTCTGTTTTTCCTTGATTTTGCCCTCAAGATTTCTTATCACTCTTTCCTTGAATATTTTAGATCTAACTGCTCAGTTGGAGAGTCTTCGATCAGCTGTGGATCATGCGGCGGGATTTGTCAATGCCAGGGCGCTGTTCCAGTGGTTCGCTTGCATGACATCCCGAATCATGTCAGGGAGGTTGCCCTTCATGGCGTTCTTCATGGCGCTGCCATGGCGTTGGCTGCTACACAAGCCCGTTCGGGCCATAATCTTCGGCTTCTTCCCCATGGTTTTCCGAACGCAACGCACCCTAGGGAGCATGAGCGCTTGGTTGAGGATTTTACGAGCGCTGCCAACTCTATAGCTTTTAATACCCTAGCCGATAATATAGTAGGCAAAGTGTTTTCCGGCCCATAGCTTGTAATAGGTGACGTTTAGCAAACAACTTCCTTGTCTTAAGTGATTTCCCTTTGTTTCATGCTTCATACCCTTCACTTCGTTCATGTTTGCTTTGCTTCTGTAGGCGATACACATCGTATTGGCTTTTACTCCTTTGGGTTCATTTTTGCATTGGAGACGATATCTTTCCAATATCTGCTATTAAAGCTATCGACCGAACAGATTGTTTATTAAGTATTGATCCAGACGCTAGGATAATATTTCTTTAAATATTTCCTGTTGATTGCTCGGTCAAATTCTTTCTCTCCTTTTAGTGTTTCCAAGACATAAGCATTACCAGGCGCACAACGTTTGATCCGATAAGGTCCTTCCCAGTTAGGTGACCATTTACCGAATTCACTGTCCTTTGACCCGATCGGCAATTTCACTTTCCAGACCAAGTCTCCTTCAGAGAATTGCTTAAACTTGACCTTTTTATTATAATATTTCACAACCCTTAGTTTATTGGCTTCGATACTTTCAAGAGCACGCAGCCGAAGGCAACTCAAGTCCTCTAAATTGTCTATCATAAGATTCTTGTAGACTTCGGCTGACAAATCATTCTGCAGTGTGACACGCCTTGATCCAGTCTGAACTTCCCAAGGAAGAACTGCATTATGGCCATACACAAGTTCGTAGGGTGACGTTTTAATTGATCCATGGCAGGCCATCCTATATGCCCATAGCACCTCATTTAGCGTTGAATGCCACTTCCTTGGCTATTCCTCGATCTTTTTCTTGATCAGCTTAATCATAATCTGGTTGGACGCCTCTGCCTAGCCATTAGCCTGAGCATAGTAAGGGGAGGAATTCAATAGCTTGATTCCCATACTGGCAGCAAAATCCCCGAACACTTCTGATGTGAACATTGTCCCTTGATCGGTAGTTATAGTTTGAGGAACCCCAAAATGATACATAATGTGTTCCCTGACAAAATCAATCATGTTCTTTGAGGTTACCATTTTAAAAGGAATTGTCTCAACCCATTTAGTGAAGTAATCTGTTGCCACCAATATGAACTTATGTCCTTTGCTTGAAGGCGGAAAAATCTGGCCAATTAAATCAATTCCCCAACCCCGAAACGGCCATGGTTTGATTATTGGATTCATGGCCGATGCAGGCGATCTCTGGACATTACCAAAATATTGATAGTCCTGACACCCCTTATAATATTCAAAACAATCTTCCAGTATCGTTGGCCAGAAATATCTAGTTCTGCGAATAATCTATTTCATCTTATAAGCCGATTGATGAGCTCCACATATCCCTTCATGCACTTCACCCATCAACACCTTAGCCTCTTCTTGGTTCAAGCACTTGAGCAATACCCCATCGACTGTTTTATAATATAACTGATCATCTAACAAAATATACTTAGCCGATTTATATCTTAGCCTCCTGGTAACTTTTCGAGACGGATCAGGTAATCGGCTATTTCAACCCTCTAATCATCACTTGAGGTTTCACTACTCAAGACTTCTTAAAACATTCAATACCCTGATGCACTTTGAGCTAGTCTATTAGCCTCTTGGTTTTGCACTCTTGGAATATGTTGGAAAGAGATATGAAGAAACTCCTTGAGCAACTTTTGACACTTATCATAGTATCCTTTTAAAGTCTCTTCTTTGCACTCATATAGGCCAATCAACTAATTAATAATTAACTATGAATCTCCAAATACTTCAATTGCTTTAGCCTTTACTTCATAAAGAAGTTGAAGTCCCTTGAGAATAGCTTCGTACTCTGCTTGATTGTAAGTAATCATTGGCTCAGTTGGAAGAGCAAAGTCAAAACTTGCCCCCCGAGGCAAAATAATAACAATACCGATGCCACCACCCTGCTTGCATGATGACCCATCAAAGAACAACGTCTAAGGCATCGGCTCTACATAACTAATGCTTGGCTTATGATGCTGGGTGGTAAAATCGGCCATTACTTGTCCATTGACTGCTTTAGCCGATTCGTACTTCAAGTCAAATTCCGATAACACAAGAGTCCACTTTCCCACTCTTCCATTCAGTATTGGCATTGATAACATGTGCTTAACCACATCAGCCTTGGAAACAATTGTACACTCGGCCGATAATAAGTAGTGTCGTAATTTGGTGCAAGAGAAATATAAACACAAGCATAATTTTTTGGTGGGAGAATATCTCGTTTCTGGATCCTGTAGTCTTCTACTCAGATAGAAAATAACTCTCTCTTTTCCTTCAAATTCTTGCATCAGGGCCGATCCAATTGTCTTGTCATCAGCCGATATGTACAATTTAAATGGCTTACCTTGCTGAGGAGGGACCATCACAGGTGGACACTTCATATATTCTTTTATTTCTTCGAACGCCCTTTGTTGTATGTCACCCCACTTGAATTCTTGATCATTTTCAACTTCAATAAGGAAGAAAATGGCAGGATCCTTTTCGATAAATTCAAAATAAATCTTCTGATGAAATTAATCTTACCAAGCAGAGATTGCAACTCTGTTTTGGTAGTCGGGGGAACTGCTTCATCAATTGCCTTCATGCTTTTTTGACCAACTTCGATTTCTTTCTCGTGGACCATGAATCCTAAAAATTGTCCGGCTGATACTCCAAAAGCACATTTATTAGGATTCATTTTCAAACCATGCTTCCTTGTGCATTCCAGAGTCTCACGCAAGTCAGCTAGGTGTTCTTTGTACCCTTTGGATTTTATCATCACTTCATCGATGTAGATCTCAAGAATCCTGCCGATCAACTTATGGAAAATGTAATTCATCGCCCTTTGATAAGTTGCACCGGCATTCTTCAGACCAAAGGTCATCACAACCCACTCGAATAGACCGATTGTGTAACACCCCGGGTGTTTTAAATACTAAAACTGTCATGTCATCATATGCATTGCAAAGCATTTGGTCATATTGCAAACGTTGATATGCATTCACTAAAACAAGTTTACATTCATGTATAAGTGTTGAATTGTATTGTTTGAATCAAGTTTGAAATACCTGTATTGTTTTGAAATTCGAAAACCTTAATTTCAAAGATTTAAATTCTACCTAAAAACTCATTTCAAAATCTAAGCATATTTTGGGGTTGAGCTTAAAAGCAAAAGTGTAGATCTTGTCAAGTTGTACAAAGTTGGTGTTTGGAGTTTTCAAAGTTGTTGTTTAGTAAAATTTGAAGTAATTTGAAAAGGCATAATTCTTTAAAGTGTCCCTTTGAATTCAAATTTGAATTTCAAAATGTAAAATGAATTTGGATATGGTTTCAAAAGCAAAGTTGTAGAACTTTTGATTTTGAACAACTTTTGTTTTTGGAGATTTTTGAGTTGTTATGAAATTTTGAGAGTAATTTGTGAATTTTGGAGAATGGCAATTACTGTAATATTGATGAACAGTGTTCACCGCTCTTGCTACATGCGTGAACTTCGATTTGCTTCAGTCGCAGCAGCGTGGCCGTCCGGGCGTCGCGTTGGCATTATTGAAGGCTTCGTCTGTGGCTTCCTTTGCGCTTCCTTGGCTGCCCTATAAAGCTCGAGTCGTCGCCGTTCTTCTTTTCCTTTGCTCTGTTTTCTTTCCCGTCACCTTGCTCATCTCCCGTGAGCCTGTGCCGTCCTTTGTCGTGCTCGCCATCGCCGATAAGCTAGCTCCAGCTCCGCCTACTCCTTGCGCGTCCAGCTAACCCCTCAATTTAGTCTCGATTTCGCCGGGAAACGCTGCGCAGCTGATTCTTCTTTCTTCGCGGTAAACAGCGACTTCGGTGATCCCGTTTCACCGTGGTCGGGGCCCTCCGGTGAGTGTTGCTGCCGACGATTAGCGTAGCTCCGGCTTCGTCTCGATCTTTGTGATGCTTAATCCGTTGTTGCTTGCTCATTTTGATCACCACAGCCACGGCACACCATCACCGAGCGATCCTTGCTCCGCAGTTCGTTGTGCGTCGCCGATTCGCGTCTCTGCCGCTTCTCAGCCTTGCTCTGCCGCCGTCGTGTTCGTGGTGAGCTACTGGTGCTTCTGTACCGTTTATTTAATCGCTACCGAGCTCTCTGTCGCCGCGGCGTAGTGCCGCCGAGCCACCGCGTCCGCCATGGCCGATGCCAAGCTCGTAGCTCGTAGTAATTCGTCTAGCTAGTGCCTTCAATCGATGCGCCGTGATGATGTGGTCATTTTGGTACCTTGACCGTCGCCTTTGGATTCACCGTCGGCGAGTTTGCGCCGGTCAGCGCCGTCGTCGTCGTAGTCAACGCGCGAAGGTTGAAGATGACATGTGGGGTCCGATGTCAGTGACTCAGCGTTCAAATGAGTTTTTCATTTTTGATTTATATGAATAGTGCTGGAATTTGTTATTTTTGTGTAAATTTATTTAGAGCTCCAAAAATTATGAAAATTTTTGTGTGACTTCTTTGTGATGTATATTATGTGACAAAAATTTGAAATATTGATTTTAAGTATTTTTGGGGTATGATAAAATTGCTCAATTAATTAATAAATGACTTTCCATGATTTTTCTAGGCTTAATTAATTATCCAAAAATTATGAAAATTGTTTTGCCACTTAGTTATCATGTAATGAACATTTACAAAAATTTTGAGCCCAATTGGAATAAGTTGATTTATTTCATAATTCTTAATTAAATAATTAATTCATAAAAGCAAATAGTAACCTTTAATGATTTAGGTTTTGATTGAATTTTTGATTGGGTGATGTCCTTGGGTCATTAGGGGATAATGATCTTTGGCAATTGATGTGTGTATTACGAAATGATTTAGTTAGATTAGCTTGTAAGCTGCAGTGAAGTGAAGGAAAGTTGTATTCAAGTTGCTAACTTTTGCATCCATCATCGAGCATCATATTTTGTATCTCGCATCATGTTAAGCATAGTATTATTTACTACGTGTAGTGAACGAAGGTGAACCTGTAGTGGTTAATCAAGCGGTTGAGGAGGTTAATCCGTCGGTTGAGGTCGGGTTGGATAAGCGTGGACCGACTCACGAATCGAACTTTTTCCGTCAACGAAGGCAAGCCCGGATGCATTTAAACCTACCTTGTGTTTTACAAATTGATTTCGCTTTTGCTTTTCAATCTTGCATTAAGTGATTAGAAGTCAAGTGGAAACCTAATTGATGCATTACCAACCTCGTTTTCCTTATCTACCTTGTTAACCATTTTAATTCAGTATATGGCTAGTTATGCTTAGTCATGCTTAGATAATAAAAGTCGGGTGATTACTGTCACCATGAGTTTTATATGGAACTTTGGTTACTTATGTTATCATGAAATATGAGCATGTGAAGTAATAAATCTAGACAAGGCGGACTCGGTGTGTGTGAGCCACAAGACATGGAGGTCTTGTGAGCGGGTTCTTTCCACTGTGTCGATTAAGGTCCGCACTGCGTTGTTGACTGTGTGAGTTGAGAATTTGTAGTACTAACCACATACCGGTAAGCCTTAACTTGGCTATTCTATTACGAGAATGGCTACTCGCGACTTGGGAGTGGAGAGATGGCGGGAATAGCGTGTACCCACGTGGCAATGAAATTTGGAGTGTGGAGTATTGTATTCTCGGGTGGCGCGGACCCGTTCTTGTGTAGAGGATCCGAGGGTAGGTTGATATATGTAGGTCGGGGACCTACATATGTCGTGGTGGTGCGGAATTCCCAATTTGGGTTTATAATCGGTTCGAATCGTCATTGCTCCTCGGTTATGGAGACTCAATTCTCGATCATCATCGTAGTTTAATAAGCGTAACTTGAGGGCAATTTGAGAAAGTGTTGGATATGAAGTTTCATGATCTCATTACGGATCGTGTCGATTTGTATAAGATCTTATGAAATGTTAAATGTTGATAAAAGAATTTTGTTACAAAGCTTTACATAAAATAACTTTGATTATTGTTAAAGCCCTACCTTGAATTCCTAAGCTGCATTCTGATTCTTATTTGTTATTTCGGTTAAGTCTTGTTGAGTACTTTTGTACTGTGGTTCGTTTGACCTTGTTGTTGAGGTGCGCCTCATGAGTCGATCTGTTTTGGATCGTCTTTGCATGACTATAGTTCGATCTGATGACGAGAAGTAAATGTGTGGCCCTTGGGCAGGGCAGTTTTATTGTGTGTTTTGTATTATATTATAATGCCACTCCACTACTTCATTTTGTATTAATAATTATACTTAGTTTGTAAGGTTTGAAACAACTGGTTTGTAAACTAAGTTGCTATAATGCTTCCGCTATATTTTACTCTGATATATCTATTTGAATAAACTGTTGTAATACTGCAATGACTCTGTAATGTGATCCTACTCGGAAATCGTGGATGATTCGGGGTTCTTCGAGGACACCCGACAGTCTTCTTAAGTTATCGGTAACATATGCATTGATGTCAAAGGTCGTTGGACAGTGACAGGTGTATGTGGGCCCTATAATTTAGGAGGTTCTGTCACAAATTGCCGGGGCACCTAAAAGCGGTCTTTGCTATATCTTCTTCAGCCATGAAAATTTGGTTGTATCCTTCATTACCGTCCATGAAGCTAATAACCTTGTGCTCGCCTGCTGCATCTACTAACATATCAGCTATCCACATCAGATAACCGTCCATAGGTGTGGCTTTGTTCAGATCCCTGAAATCAATGCAAACTCTAAATTTTCCATTCTTCTTATATACAAGGACAACATTCGATATCCACTCTGCATATCGGTACGGTCGGATAAATTTTGCTTCCAGTTACCTTTCAGTCTTCTTTTTGATATCATCAAGCACGTTCGGGTTGAATCTCCTTGGAGCTTGTTTAAACAGCTGATATCCAGGTTTGATTGGCAACCGATGTTCAACAATTGACCGGTCTAAACCAGGCATCTCATAGTATTCCCAAGCAAAGCAGTCTTTAAATTCTTTTAATAAATCAATTAATTCTCGCTTATACTCCAGATCCAACTTAGCACTTATGTACGTCAGCCTAGGTCTATCTGCAGGACCAATATCTACTTCTTCTAATTCATCGGTCGACGTGAAGCCATGTCCTAGTTTGCCATCTGTACCATCTATTGGATTATCCATTAATATAAATTTTCAAAGCCGACTGCTTGGATCGGCTGTTGGCTTTCACCATTGACTCTAAATTCTAATGATAACAGGAAAGACATTTGGATATTAGCCGATGGTTGCTTCCTATCGGCTATTCGCTTGGTATGCCACACTTGAGTTTTACTGGATGCCTGAGCCTGTTCCATCTCTTTATTCCTTAGGCGTTGCACCCTTCTCTTCTGGCTTCTTGTTAATCCTCTTGGACACCATTGGCCTTCCTGCCAAGCATACTTTCTTTCAGTGCCTTCCTCTTCATGATCAGCCCAGTCCTGATCAACGACTCTTTTTCCAAGCCGATCATGAACACTTTTATTTTTTAAGCGCCGATCTATGTTATTATGATGATATGCATCTTGAGCATGGATAGACCGGCAGTTGGTTTGAGACTGCCTATACTCCCGATATTGATTGATGCATTCTAGACAGTCATGTCTGGTAGGCAACTTCAAACCTTCATTCCAGCAGTGTCTAAAGAAAGGACAATTCCAATGTAATTCGGTTTGTTCCCTTTCATACCTCTCTTGTTTCAGTTGATGCTGGTACGCTTGATCTTTTAACCAATGTTGATAATCATTTTCCCTCTGTCGCTGCCATTTATTCAACAGAATCCGAGATGTGACCCGCGGCTTTGTTATCTCTCCTTTTGACGTCTTCCCCTGCTCGTATCGGCTCTTTTGCTCGGCACGACGTCTTCTAATCTCTCTGTACTCGTCAGCCGATATTTGCATCTTAGGATTGATTGTTCCAACTTCTTTTGATTTGGTTGATGTTAGGACCTTAGTTTTTCCTTTGAATAGCCTAGCATCAACCATGTTTTGATCCCCTGGGAAAGGATTATCATCAACTTTCATTTTCCAAGGCGTATCAAATTTGAGCCTTCCCTACTGAATAGCTCTCTGTATATGCTGCTTGAAGATTTTGCATTCATTAGTGGAATGAGAAGTAGCATTATGGAACTTACAGAACTTCTTATTCTTCAACTGATCAGGGGGCAACATGACATGACCATCGGGCAACTTGATCTGCCCTTTCTCAAACAAGAAATCGAAGAGCTTATCTGATTTGGTGACATCAAAGTTATAGCTTTCCTCGACTCCTCTTCCCTAAGGATTGGGCACCATCACTGTCTTCTTACCCCAATTCCATTCAGCCGTAGCAACCTCTTCTTCTTCATCTTCATAGCCGTCATCGACTGAGTATGGATCATAAGCTTCGGCTACTATGGTACTGTTCTAAAACCGGGTATCTCTACGCATACTCTAGAATTGGCTATTGAGCGCAGCTACTCGTTGAGCCAATTGACCCAAGTTGTTAAATTCTTGTCCCAGCAGCTTTCCTTTCTACATCGGCAGCATTCCTTGAACAGCTAAAGTAGCTAGTTGATCATCGGCCAAGTTTAAGGAGAAGCATAAGTTCTTGGTTTCTCGGAACCTCTAAAGAAATTCAGCGCCCGATTCATTAGTCTTCTATCTTATAGTTGTCAGATCGGGAATCTTCTTTTCTCTAGTTCTAGTGTAAAAATATGTATGAAACTTCTTCTCTAGGTCAACCCAATTGACAATGGAATTGACTGGCAATAATGAAAACCAAGTGAAAGCTGGCCCTGATAAGGACAAAGAGAAGAAACGAACTCGATGGGCATCCTCAACTGACGCTTCGCCCAATTGAGTAAGATACCGACTGATATGTTCTATCGTGCTTGTACTGTCTTGGCAAGTGAACTTAGCGAATTCTGGGAGCCTATAATTTGTTGGAAGAGCGACCAAATCATACCATTCTGGATATGAGCGTTTGTATGAAAAGGTCAGCTATTTTGGCTTCAGACCGAACTGATTCTTCATCATCTCGGTCACCCTCAACAATAATTCATCAGCATGCAGATTTAGATTTCTCTACACCTGTTGACCCATCTGTGGATTGAAATCTTGTGTGCCTTGATATCCTAGATTTGGCATCATGTGAAGGGTGTTATAATCCATGCCATAGTGATACCCTTGTGGAATTTCAATCTGCTGGGTCCTTTGCTGGCTTGCTGCTTGAAGTCTCTGATTATAGACATAAGGATCTATATCTCTATGGATCCATAGGATTGATGGTGCTATTTTTTGAGCCAACGACGGTATGTGGCCTGATGTGCCAAAATTGATCATCTAGTTCTGACTTTGCCCCGCCGGCTGTTGCACATGCTGTACTGATGGCCTAGGATTGTACTATGTCTGATTTGCAGTAGTTTCTTGAGTTTGTTCAGATGAATCCTGAACTATCTAGACATCACCACTACCAGCTGGTGCTTCTTCTTAATGGCTGATACCGACTTGATTGGTCCCTTGGGTCGACGGATCTAGAATATTGTAATAAGTCGGCCCACCTTGACCAACTAGAAACCCATGAATCGCCTCTCTCATGGCATTGTGGAATATGTCCACGAAAGCTTCGTTATAGCTTGATATGGCATCACGAACAGATTTGTTTACAACTTCCTTAAAGAAACGTCTGTCTTTAGCTTCAGTTGTGTCTGTCTGCCCGTGTAACATAACTCTTGGTAGTGAAAATTTCTGAACAATTGTGTTGTCACGTGTTTTGGTGTAGGACAACAAATATTTATTCTGAAACTCTTCTGTAGCTTTGCTGATGATACCCTTATCCCCATCAGGTAGATCTTCATAATGCAGCATAAGGATGTCGTTGTTGTTGTGAACCACCATGACGATTGTGGTGTCCCACCAAGCGTGCCAGAAATGTGTGTCGATTCAGAATTTTCGTCCCGTGCCGAGGACACACGCAACAAGGCGAAAGGGTCTGCTCGATGGAGCTGTAGATCCACCTAGCTTCAGCGCAGGGGTGGTTGATCCTACGCACTCCTCCCGAGACGTGCTAGTCAATTTGACCCTATAATTGATAAGGAGAGAAAGTTCATCAGTAATTAAGGGCGAAACTTGCCGGTGTTGCCAGACAGTCCTGAATGTGCGGCTCTAGGAGCCGATATGAAAGGAGATAGACTAAACAGTCGATTCCAGCATATTCATGAGAATAAATCGGTTAAAGCTCATTGGGTTGTATAAGAAGAATTGGTTATCATTCAGGGTAAATGTTGTTATTTAAACAAATATTAATCAATGGCAATAAGATATCAACAATGATGGATTTATGCTGAGCCAATGATTACAAGTAACCGAACCCCTTTTTTATATAAAGAAACAATTCAACACCACTTAACCGTTTGATAAAGATAAATTTAGTGAACATGTTAGATCTCATCTATTGCTATGACCAGTGGGGCATGAGGCAGAATCATGCAGGCAGTAGAAATAACGATAGACTCGATGACCCTAACTCATTACTAAATTCAATGGGGCATGAGACAAAATCATGTAGGCCGTAATACAATAATAAGATCATGGGGCTAATATATCGTTCAACCTATCTTTACTTCAATGGTCTCATGATACGAACTGTTCGTGAAAGCACTTGATATCGGCTAAACCAGCCGATTTAGGCATAGCGCACAGTTAAAGTCATGCCTTATCAGGAATAGATCTATCAAATAACGATCCCCACTCCACGGTGCTAACAGTGGGGTGTGAGGCAGAATCACATAGGCCGTGATAACGGGCCATGGAACGGTTCTCGCTAGCCAATAAATCTACTCAAGATGCAACAAGCCTTAACCGCACGCTATGTACGATCAGGATTGACATAAAACAGCCGATAAAACATAACTCATCATTTATGGTGTAGATTAGATCAATTTAGATTAGCAAACGATGGGCTAAACAACATATAAGGCCAATCTAGATCAATCCCAATCAGGCAGAGTGATATTGCTATAATTAGATAAATAATGAAAGCAATAAGCAATATCAGTAACTTAATGAATCTACCAAAGACTGTCATCCTAAGGTAGAGCCGATAACTTGACCTTGATCTAGTTCATGTAGTGGAGGTCGACCGGATCGATGCAGCCGTACGAACAGAGGTATAAGCCATGACGATACTTACAACAAGCAGTGGAGGTCAACCGGATCGATGCAGCCATACTTGCTGAAGAACCCGCCGAGATCTACTCTACTCCTACTCCTAAGGGGTGGCCGGAGCCGAAAAACTAAGTAACTTGTATATTGGATTGATTGTTGTTTTTTACAATAGCTGGGCTTTGATATTTATACCCGGGACCTGTGCATGACTCCTGTCTAAGCACAACTCATTACAATTTTTGACCCTAGAGAAAACATTCCTAATTTAAGATAACTTGGACTCTAATTTTTCTCTTTTTGTAGAGTCCGGCATGTCTTGCCCTGGCACCAATCATAGCCTTTGTCATTATCTGCTGGCGCTATCTGAAGAAAGCCGATTCCAGTTTTGTGTTTGAATCAGCTAGTTCTAATCTGCATGCAATTGATTCTTTGATGACATGATCTTGGAAGCTTTTGAGTCCCTATGACCCTTCTTCCAAATTTTGGTGTAAACAAAACCAAAATTGAGATTGGTGATCCGAAGAATCCCACCGCGGCCGAAGAAGTGCTTCTCCAAAATAATGACATTGCTCTAAGTGCCATTCATGATGCAATTGATGAGAGAATATTTGAGCAAATCAAGAATATTGAGATGGCTCATGAGGCTTAGAAGAAGTTGGAGGAATCATTTGAGGGCACTCAAGCCGTGAATGGTGCAAAGGCATACATTCTCAAAGAGAAGTTTGCAAGCTTCAAGGTGAAGGAGGATGAGAGTGTGCCGGAGATGTTTCATAGGCTTCGAGTGCTTGTCAATGATCTCAAAGCACTTTGAAAAGAGGTGAAGGATAAGGACTTCTCCCACAAGTTCTTGAGATGCTTGCCTTCAAGATTTGGCACATTGGTCACTATTCTAGTGAGAAGTGGTTTGGACACCATGATACCAAACCAAGTGTTGAGAGATATAATGACCGATGATACATATAGAGATGATGATGAGAAGGAAGAAAAGAAGGAGAAGAAAGATGAGAAGAAGATGAGAACAAGAAGAGTGTGGCATTCAAGGCCACATCATCCAAGAGCAAGGCAAATCAAGATACATCAAGTGAAGATGATGGTTCATGGGATGATGATGATGATGAGAAGATGGCTCTCTTTGTCAAGAAATTTAGCAAATTCATGATGAAGAAAGGGTACCGTGTTAGAAGAAAGAAATCTTCATCCAAGAATAAAGAAGAGTCAAGAAGGTGCTTCAAATGTGGAAGCAAAGATCATCTTGTTGCTCAATGTCCATACAATAGCGACAATGATGATGACAATAAGAAGAACAAGAAGAAGGACAAGAAGGAAAAGAAAGAGAAGAAGGACAATATGACCTTCAAGAAGAAGAAGGGTGGTTCATATGTGGTCACTTAGGATAGTGATGCTTCCTCAAGTGATGATGATGATAGTGATGATGACAAGACTACCAAGAAAAAGACACTTGCAAGCATTGCAATCAATGAGAAGCCTTCTCTCTTCGACACTCCATCATGCTTCATGGCTAAGGCCGCTAAGGTACAAATTTGTGATGATGGAAGTGATGAGGAACATGATAATGTAAACAAAAATGAAAGTGATAGTGATGATGATGAACCTACTAAGGATGAACTATTTAACATGCTAGAAGATGCTAAAGAACACTTTGACATCAAGAGAAGGGAATACAAAAGCTTGCGTAAGGAACTAAAAGCCCTTAAGCAAGCCTTTGATGAGCTCAATGCATCTAATAAGAGGCTAGAGGAAGCCCATAAGAAGCTTGGCAAGGCTCACAAAAAGCTTGAAAAGGCTCATTCCGCTTTGCTTGATGAGCAAAATAAAAAGAAGTATGTTGAAACTTACAATATAGGCTTAACTTGTGATATAATTGATGAATCATTATCTATGCCTATCATTATTGCTCCCACTAATCCTTCTTGTAGTACTTCTACTTTCACCGCATCTAGTAGTGATGGTTTCACTTGTGATGCCTCACTAATGGTTGAGAATGAGAACCTCAAGAAGGAGGTCAATAAGCTCACTCACACCTTGGCTAAGGTCTATGGTGGTGAGGACCGCTTGCTTATGTGCTTGGGTATTCAAAGAGCTTCTCTCTATAAAGAGGGATTGGGCTATACCCCCAAGAAAGGCAAGGCGGCCTTTGCTCCTCACAAGACTAGTTTTGTGAAGAACAATTGTCGGTTTTGCACTAGTTGCAAGCAAGTTGGTCATAAAGAGCATGAGTGCAAGAAGAAGAGCAAAAATGCTAATGTATCCTCAATTAAGATTTATTCTTTCTATGTGCTTACTAAGGGTACAAATGGTGTGAAGGCTAAGTTTATTGATAAACCATGGATGGGCTCAAAGAAGAAAGCCATTTGGGTGCCAAAGAGCTTGGTCACTAACCTTTAAGGACCCTAAGCAAGTTCAGGTACCTAAAAAGAATTGATCTTCTTTTATAGGTAAATTACAAAGCCAGAGGAAGGCATTGGGTTCTTGATAGTGGGTGCACTCAACACATGACCGGTGATGCAAGAATGTTCAACTCAATCAACACCAATGATAATGATGGTTATGATAGTATCACATTTGGTGACAATGGCAAAGACAAGGTCAAAGGGGCTTGGTAAGATTGCAATATCCAATGATATGAGCATTTCCAATGTGTTGCTAGTAGAGAGCTTGAACTTCAATTTGCTATCCGTGGCACAATTATGTGATCTTGGATTCAAATGCATTTTTGGGGTAGATGATGTAGAGATCATAAGTGTAGATGGCTCTAAGTTAATCTTCAAAGGCTTTAGATATAAGAATCTATACTTGATATATTTCAATGCTAGTGAAGCTAAATTATCTACATGCTTGTTCACTAAGTCTAGCATGGGTTGGTTATGGCATAGAAGGCTTGGTCACGTTGGAATGAAACAATTGAATAGATTGGTTAAGCATGACTTGGTTAGAGGCTTGAAAGATGTTGTGTTTGAGAAGGATAAGCTTTGTAGCTCTTGTCAAACCGGCAAACAAGTTGGAAACACCCATCCTAAGAAAAGCATGATGAGCACTAATAAATCATTTGAGTTATTGCACATGGACTTGTTCGGGCCAACACAATACACTAGCATTGGTGATAACAAATATGGCTTTGTGATAGTGGATGATTACACTAGATACACATGGGTATTCTTTCTAGTGGATAAAAGTGATATGTTCACAACATTCAAATCATTTGTCAAGGGCATTCACAATGAGTTTGAAACAACCATCAAGAGAGTTAGAAGTGACAATGGTAGTGAGTTCAAGAACACTAGAATTGATGAGTTGTGTGATGAATTTGGAATTAGACATCAATTCTTGGCCAAGTACACTCCACAATCAAATGGCCTTATTGAGAGGAAAAATAGAACACTCATTGATATAGCAAGGTCTATGCTTAGTGAATACAATGTGAGTCAATCCTTTTGGGCCGAAGCTATCAACACGGCTTGCTATTGTAGCAACCATCTCTATTGTCACCCATTGAAAGAGAAGACACCATATGAGCTCTTGAATGGTAGAAAGCCCAACATTGCATATTTTCGGGTCTTTGGTTGCAAATGCTATATCTTGAAGAAAGGCACTAGATTGGGCAAGTTTGACAAGAAATGTGACGAAGGATTCCTACTTGGTTATTCCACTACAAGCAAAGCATATAAAGTTTGGAATTAGGAAAGTGGTACTCTTGAGGAAGTCCATGATGTTGTATTTGATGAAACCAAGGGTTCACAAGAAGAGAATGAGAACTTAGAAGATGTTAGAGGCATTCCACTTTTAAATGACATGAAGAACATGGATGTTGGTGAATTGAGGCCTAGGCAAGTGAATGATGATGAAGATGATCAAGTGTAAGTGCTCTCCAACTCAAATGTGCAAGATGATACAAATTAAGCTAGCACAAGTGGCTCTCATGATAATGAAAAAGATCAAGTGGCTAGTACATCATCTCAACCTAATGATCAAGCAAGTGCAAGCAATCAAATTCCAATCCTTCAACCAACCAATGTTGCAAGGGATCATCCATTGGACACTATAATTTGTGATATCTGTAGAGGTGTACAAACAAGATCAAGATTGGCTTCATGTTGTGAGCATTTCTCATTTGTGTCATCCATTGAACCAAAGAAGATAGATGAAGCATTGAAGGATGTTGATTGGGTGAATGCTATGCATGAAGAATTGAAAAACTTCACAAGAAATCAAGTATGAGAATTAGTAGAGAGACCAAAGGGACATAATGTGATTGGAACCACATGGGTCTCTAGAAACAAGCAAGATCAAGATGGAATAGTAGTAAGGAACAAAGCAAGATTGGTAGCTCTATCAAATGGATGTTAAGAGTGCATTTCTCAATGGTTACATCAATGAATAAGTATATGTTGAGCAACCTCCCAGTTTTGAAGATGACAAGAAGCCCGACCATGTGTACAAGTTGAAGAAGGCATTGTATGGCTTGAAGCAAGCACCTAGAGCATGGTATAAGAGATTGAGAGACTTCCTACTCTCTAAAGGGTTCATAATGGGCATAGTTGACACCACTCTTTTCATTAAGAATATTGGCAAAGACTTGTTTATGTTGCAAATCTATGTTGATGACATCATATTTGGATCAACCAATCAAGACTTTTGTGAAGAGTTTAGAAAGATGATGGCTAATGAGTTTGAGATGTCCATGATTGGAGAGTTAAGTTACTTCCTTGGTCTTCAAATCAAGCAATTGAAGAATGGTACTTTTGTGAGTCAAGGCAAGTATATCAAGGACATGATCAAGAAGTTTGGCATGAGTGATAGGAAAGCCATTAGTACGCCAATGGGAACAAATGGCAACTTGGATAGTGATGCAAGTGGCAATATGGTGGATCAAAAATTGTATCGGTCTATGATTGGAAGCCTACTCTATGTGACCGCATCAAGGCCGTATGTCATGTTTAGTGTATGTATGTGTGCAAGATTTCAATCCTCACCAAGAGAAAGTCATTTGAAGGCTACAAAGAAAATATTGAGGTACTTGAAGCATACACAAAATATTGGTTTGTGGTATCCCAAAGGAGCAAAGTTTGAGCTAGTTAGTTACTCCGACTCAAATTATGCGGGATGCAAGGTTGAAAGAAAGAGCACATCGGGCACATGTCAATTGTTGGGAAGATCACTTGTTTTATGGTCATCAAAGAAGCAAAATAGTGTTGCATTATCAACCGCCGAAGCCGAATACTTTGGATGAAGGCCACCTTAAGTGACTTTGGAATCAAGTTCAAGAGAGTCCCATTGCTATGTGATAATAAGAGTGCAATCAAGTTGACCAACAATCCGATTCAACATGCAAGAACAAAGCACATTGATGTCCACCACCATTTCATAAGAGATCACCAACAAAAAGGGGACGTTTGCATTGAAAGTGTAGGCACCGAAGATCAACTTGCCGATATATTTACCAAGCCATTGGATGAGAAAAGGTTTTGCAAGCTAAGAAATGAGTTGAACATATTGGATTTCTCAAATATGTGTTGATGCACCCCCACTTGTATGACATGCCTCCCCTTCGAGCAACCCAAGGTAAAGGTTGATTGGTATGGCATACATCCTTGCTAAGGACATGTTTAGTGCATCTAGACATATTTCACATGTAATAGGCTCATTCATGAAAATCAAATGAATTTGATGATTATATGGTACCACTATTGCTTCTATGCTTATTTTTGATCTAGTGGTAGCATATGACATGTTTGTGGGCTTATAAACCTAGTGTTTGATCTAGAAAATGAGCTCTAAGTGTTTAACTCAACATGGTACAAGATAACCCTTATTTGGAGGTGTGAAGAAGCTTGCCCTTGGATCAAACCGAGTTAAATATCTTTGGTAAATGATCTAGATTAAACCAAATTTGGGAAAATGATCCTCACCCCGTTGATTGACATTGATAATCTCAACCTATCTATATTTTGAACCTTTGTGATCATTGATGACAAAGGGGGAGAAAAACAAAGATATTAGTGATATAAGTACATGGGAAGAAAAACAAAAGATATTAGTGTACTAAGATAACGAAAAGACATATTAGTGTACTAAGACAAGCAAAAGACAAAGGGGGAGAACTTGACATAGGGGGAGAGATATGATAAAGGAAAGGGATCAATTAAAATTTTGAGCACACAAGTAGGGGGAGCAAGCTTATGAACTTGTATGATGCATTTGAATGTGCATTTCATATGTTTGCTTGCATGGCGCAAGTTTTAAATTTCAATATTTATGCTTGTGTGGTGTATGCTAGTTATAGGTTTGAATGATGAAATGAAAATCTAGCATGCATAGGTTATCTAGTGATTTCATTTCCAAGTATTTCCAAGTGGTATCAAGCTAACCATAGTGCTAAGGATGGTATATTGGTGCACTCCAATTGGTATCACGCAATGGTCCATCTTTTATACCTTAGCATCATTTGGTAGACATTGTCTCCTATATTTCCTGTCTAAGCATATGTGCAAGCATCAATCCAAACTCTTAGCACATATGTAGGGGGGGCAATTGCTACCATACAGGGTTCATAAAACTTGTCCATATACTTTTACACATAGTAAAGATGCTTGGGCAAGCAACATGGATTTAATTGAATTTCAATTCATATCTTTGTGAAAGGGTTGTCATCAATTACCAAAAAGGGGGAGATTGAAAGCTCTAGTTTGGTTTTGGTGAATTGATAAAACCTTAAGTGCTAACCTAGTTTATCAAGTGATCATGAGATAGGTAGCACATTCCAAGTGGTGAAGCAAATGAAGATCATGACATGATGATGGTGATGCCATGGTGATGATCAAGTGCTTGAACTTGAAAAGAAGAAAGAGTAAAACAAAAGGCTCAAGGCAAAGGTATAAATGGTAGGAGCCATTTTATTTTGGTGATCGAGACACTTAGTGAGTGTGATCACATTTAGGATCGATAGCCGTACTATTAAGAGGGGTGAAACTCGTATTGAAATGCGGTTATCAAAGTGCCACTAGATGCTCTAACCCATTGCATATGCATTTAGGATATAGTGGAATGCTAACACCCTTGAAAATGTTTGTGAAAATATGCTAACACATGTGCACAAGGTAATACACTTGGTGGTTGGCACATTTGAGCAAGGGTTAGAAACTTCACCGGCGGAGTGTCCGCCCGTAGAGTGCGGACAATCCGATGGTGCCGCCGGACGCTGGTCTCGGTAGGAGTGGCGATTTCGGTCAGTAGAAGCAGCGAAGACGCTGGCGTTGGTCTCTGACCGGACACTAGGTCACTTAGTGACCAGACGCTAGAGGGTTGTGTCCGGTCCTTCTGACGTGGCAGTGCACAGAGGAGACGCCGAGTGACCGGATGCTGGGTGTGTCCGGTCGAGTATGACCGGACGTGTCCGGTCGTGATTTCTCGCTTCTAGATGCTTACTGGAAATGATCGGACGCTGAGGTCCAGCGTCCGGTCACTTCACAACAGTGCGTCCGGTCATCACTTGACCGTTGGGATCGGGCGCTTAGTATTTAAAGAGAGGGGACACGTGGCGTGCATCGCACGACTGGACGCTGGGGTCCTACGCCCGGTCGACATGGCCGGAGCATCCGGTCACCCCGTATTGTGCCTAGTGAAGGGGTACAATGGCTCTATTTCATGGGGGCTTCTATTTAAGCCCCATGGCCGGCTCAAGCTCACTCTGTTGGCCATTTGTATTGACATAGCAACCTTGTGAGCTTAGTCAAAGCCTTCCCACTCATCTCCATCATTGATTCATCATCTTTGTGAGATTGGGAGAGAATCCAAGTGCATTACTTGAGTGTTTGCATCTAGAGGCACTTGGTGTTCGTGTTTTGCTATGGGATTCGCTTGTTACTCTTGATGGTTGCTGCCACCTAGATGGCTTGGAGCAGCAAGGATCATTGAGCAGAGGTTGGTAATTGTCTCCGACTCCGATCGTGGTGATTGTGAGGGGTTCTTGACCTTTCCCCGATGGAGAGCCAAAAGGTACTCTAGTGAATTGCTCGTGGCTTGTGTAATCCTCATCTTGTGTTGGTTGTGCGGCACCCTATTGAGGGTTTGGCGTGTGATGCCAATTAGCGCGTGAACCTCCAAGTGAGTGAATCGCCACAACGAGGACTAGCTTGCCGGCAAGCTAGTGAACCTCGATAAAAAAATCATTGTGTCATCATTTGATTCTGAGGTGATTGGTTTTCATTGATATTGATTCTTGTGATTGATTGGTTCATTCCTCGACACGGCGGTATAACCATCTTACTCTCTCTCTTTACATTACCGCAAACTAGTTGTCAAGCTCTTTAGTGTAGCTAGTTGTGAGAGCTTGTTAGTTTAGTTAGTGTGGCTCTTTAGTTAGCCTTTGAGAGTACACTAACTTAGTGTAGTGTCATAGCCATTGTGTGGGTAGAAACTAAAGAAACTAGAATTGTGGTAGGTGGCTTGCATTTTTAGTAGGCTAGCGCAACACTTGTTTCGCCTCATAATTGTCTAACCGGTTTGTTAAGTGTTGTTGTATAAAATTTTTATAGGCTATTCACCCCCCCACTAGCCATTAGGACCTTTCACCGTGCCCTTCGGAGGCGTCGTCGGCTTCGTGCCCCCTGCTCTGAGTGTGGCAGAGCACGCCAGTCGGTTGAGGGGATGTGATCATTCCCCTGCATCTTTGGCGTCGGCGCGTGTGCGTGACCCCAATGGGGGGATGCCCCGCCAGTTGCTCTGGTGGTTTCACCATGAGCTGGCGAGCGCGGCCGTTTGTGGGCCGATCAGGCACCGGCCAGGTTGGCCCCTCCCTCGACCGATGTGAGGGGGCGTAAGTCGCAACCCCCGAGTGATCCTCATTCGGTGGGCTCATCGTCAGCCGGTCTGGGCTTTAGGGCTCTGCCGCTTTCGTCTAGGTATGCATTCATGCTCCTTTTTGTTCTCATAGTTGAGTTTTTTTAGTGTGACTAACCTGCGCTTGTTTGACAGTGGCCAGGGGCTGGCGAGACTAGGAATCTCCCCACCTCCCGTGCAAGAAGAGTAGAGTCCTAGCCTGTAGTGGGTCGCGATGAGCGGCTGGGGAAGTAGGTTGGCGGCGGTGCGACCTTCCCTACTAGGAGTTGCATCTTCTTGGCCAGTCGTGAGAACGGTGGCAGTGGCGGCAACTATGATGACGGTGATCCCCGTGGTGATGGCGGAGGTCGGGTCAGAGGTGACCCTCGTGGTCCCTCTCCCAATAGTTGTGGAGGAGGAGAGGAGGGAATCCGAGCTCCCTACCTCGCTCGGTGGAGGAGTGCACGGTTCATCTGCCTGGTCAGAGCTGGAGGGGTCAGGAGGAACTGCGGCTAGGTCGGAGGTAGTGTATCCACTGGCGAGCCGTGGAGTCCTAGAGGTGGACATCCCCTTCTTCGGCGAGGAAGACAACAGGGTGGAGCCGTCAGCCATCCCGCCGTCCCAGGAGCTGGTGATGATCTGGTCATCGCATGATACTGCGATGGCTGGATCCTCTAGCGGGTCAGGGGCAACCCACGAGCTGGTGTGGCCTTGCCCCGGCAAGCCGGGAAAGGCCTAGTTCATCCTTCATGACGAGGAGGAGGTGAAGCTCTGGCACTTGCTCGGGGAGAGAGGACTATCAATGGAGTCCGATCTCGCCCTTACCAAGGTGAGGCTCAAGGAGTCCTTGGAGAGGGTTGAGCTCATCCATCAGGCCATGATAGTCGACCTGCCATGTGTTGCAGAAGTAAGTTCTCTATGCTTTTGGTGTTGTCCTAGACTCCTTGGTCTTTCAATGGTTGTCTCAGCATGCCTGCTTCTTGTCTCACAGGATCTGGAGATGATGTCGATCCGTAAGTCTCGATTTCTTCAGGAGGAGCATGGTCGGATGGAGCAGGAAGCAACGGCGTCATGGCGGGTCGATGAGCTTAGGCACCAGCTGGAGTCCACCCACCATGAGTCCCAAGACCGGGCGGCTGAGGCGATAGGAACACGGGCGGCGGAGATGTGGGCGGTCGAGTGGGCGACTACTGCCAAGTGGGAACTTGACGCGGCGATGGTCCACTTGGCAAAGACCAAGGCAGCACTTCAGAAGTCCTGGGAGGCACTGGAGGTGGAGCGGAAGGCCCGGTCGGATGCTGAATAAGAAGTGGTTGCGCTCCGAGGGTAGATGCTCAGGGTAGAGGAGTCGAACGCTCGACTGCTCGAGAGGGTGACTCAGCAAGAGGAAGGGCTCTCCATTCTCGAAGCGCCTACCTTGGTACGTATCTATTTCATCCTTGGTTAATGCCTTGATTTTTCCTTTTCTTTGCTTCTGAATTTGTTGTCCTTTTCTAGAACTAGGTGGAAAGATTGGCTCTCTAGAGCAAGAGCTGGAGACGGTCAAAGCAGCGCTCGGTTGGGGCACGAAGGCGCTAGCCTAGTCCCTTGAGGAGTGACGCGCTCTTGAGAGGGAGCTTGACCAGAATCGCAACATCACATAGGTGGTCATCTCTGAGGTGTTTGGGTCGGGACCGAGCACCAGTACGCCCGTCGTCCAGCTGGCGAAGACCCCGAATGAAGTTCGAGCGCTCATCTTCGATGGCATGTTCTACGGAACGATGGGGGTGCTGACCTGACTCCTTCATCCTCCAAGGCACTTGTGTTGTCACAACAGCGTCCCTGACTCCTTCATCCTTCGAGGCACTTGTGTCGTCATCCATCTCCATGGGCTCCTCCGACTCGAGCTCCGCCAACACGTCACTCCGGCTCTTGCCCCCCCCCCCCCGGACCCGCCGGTTGATCTCCTTATCCTTATCGAACCTCCTCCGGACCTTTTTGGCTTTTTTCTTCTTCTTGGCAAGCGCCACCTCCCTCTTGGTAGATTATCGAGCCGCACCTTTCGGCCCTCTCGGAAGATGCGGCCAGGATTTATAGCCCGCGAGTCCCTTCAAAACGGGAACTCAGAATCAATCAAAACATCAAAACAAGAAGGAAAAGGTCACAGGGGGGGAACCAAATTAGACAGTTTCATGGCATGAAGGGGACTGGGCGTCCCTTCGAGGGAGTCTTTATCCCTCAACTGCAGCACCCGATCGAGATGACTCCAAACTTCATGCTTTGGCAACTCCTCCGGTGACGCGCGATCGGGATCCATCGGGCCAGAGTATTCTCACATCGGCCGCATTCTCTCCGCCAATAGGGCGACCTGATGGTGGAAGAAGGTATGGAAGACCCACAACCTGTCGAGGCCATGCTGCACAAGCCTCTGAAGCTCCATCTCGATAACCTCCAACTTGTTCTGTCGACAGACGGGACCCTACGACCACCTTTCCCTCCTCTCTGGCCTTTTTCCAATGAACGTCGAGAATGGCACTTCCACTGGGTTTCTGATGTAGAACCACTCACCGTGCCACCCCCAGTTGGAGTCACAGGGGGAGTACGTAGGGTAGGGGACCGACAGCTTTGGCTACTTCTGCAAGGCAAATCCCCCAACCGACGCGATTCTGGGCGGTTTCCCCTCAGACAGGGCTCGTCCACTAAAGATCCGCTGGAAGAGGTCCACGTGCGGCTCCATCCCGAGGAAGGCCTCGTAGATGGTGATGAAGCCAGCGATGTGCAGTACCCCAGTCGGGTTGAGGTGCTGTACCTCTAGGCCCCACTCGTTGAGGAGCCCGCGTAGGAACCAGTGCATGGGATACTCGAGCCCGCACTCGTGGAAATTGAGGAAGGAGATGACCTCGTCGGCCCGGGGTTGCGGAAAAACTTCCCCCGGTGCAGGAGCCCTCCAATGCGTGACCTCCTTCGACGGGAGCAGCCCCTTCTCAGCGAAGGCAGCCAGCACCTCCTCATCCACGTTGGAAGGCCTCCAGTTTGACATCGCACCTCAGATTTACGAATGAATTTGTGAGTTCTTCTCTCCCTCGCTCTACCCTCCTCTCTCCTAGAAACCGCCGTGGCACACGAACAGACTTGGCAAAAAGGAGGAAGGAGGTACGATCAGCGGTTGAAGGAAGGCGAAAGAACGAGAGGAAAATCCTCTCCCTTCCCCCTATTTAATGTGGAAAGGCATACGATGGGACGTGGCCTTGGCTAATGGGACGCGCCCTGCCCGACGAAACATCGCCTGGTTAGCAGGACGTGGCCTGGCAGGGCCCACCACTACCGCAACCTAGGCACAAGAAATAAGGCACAACCGCACGCAAACGATCCTCCACCTTCCTAGGCAGGGTTTGGAAGGGCCCACCAATAGAATGTCCATCGAGGAGAGGCCAACAGGTCACCTAAGTCGATCGAACGGCTCGGGCAGCTGCCGAGAGACAGGTAAGGAGCAGCGGGATGCCTCATGCGGGTTATACCGACCCCATCACGAACGACTGACATGGATCCCATTCAGACATATCCGATAGGAGCTCCCCAGACCTGTCACTCGAGCCATCGAGGTAACCTTACCAAACCCCCTTTTTTGTTTTCTAGTGCATAATCATTCATTCATCCATTCTCATGCATGCATTCATACATTCATCCCATGCATCCAAGCATTGCATATGTAGTTGTTGCATCACAACGCTTCGTGTTGCGTCACGAAGCGGTAGTCGCCTCATTCGATATGAGCGACGACCGACCGAGGTTCGAAGGTCGACCCGCAAAGGGCTCGAGGCCACCTCGCGTCAAATAGAGCCAAGGGAGAAAACACAAATGAGCCCCAGCGGCCCTCGCCCGATCCGCTCAGAAGCGGATAGGGTCATCTCAACCTTCTTGTTCGATCCTGACCTCAAGCCATGCCCATAGAATCTCTATCGAGGGGAGACCAGCGGGCCACCTGAGTCGGTCTCTGAAACGGCTTGGGCATCTGCCGGGAGGCAGGTTAAGGAGCAGTGGAATGCCACATGAGGGCTATGCTGACTCCGTTACGAATGATGGACCCGAATTCCACTCAGATGTACCCGTTATTAAGTTCACCGAGCACGTCACTCGATCCATCGAGGCAAGTAACGTTAGCTCAAACCCTCCGGTTACGGAAACCGTGGACGGGGTAACGCACAAAACTAGACCGATCCCTCGGCCACGCCCGACACTTGGGTTGGCGCTCCGTCTCGCCCGACCCCTCGGCCGCACCCGGCACTTGGGTTGGCGCTCTGTCTCGCCCGACCCCTCGGCTGCGCTCAACACTTGGGTTGGCGCACGACACTTGGGTTGGCGCTCCGTCTCGCTCGACCCCTCGGCCGCGCCTGACACTTGGGTTGGCACCCCACACTTGGGTTGGCGCTCCGTCTCACCCGACCCCTCGACCACGCCTGACACTTGGGTTGGCGCCCCGTCTCGCCTGACCCCTTGGCCGCGCATGACACTTTGGGTTTACGTTCTGTCTCGTCCGACGGCGACCCACGATCTTACACCCACCGGGTGCGCTCGTGAAACGAGTGTAAAGAACCCCTTTACGACTTCACAGAAGTCCCAAAAGGGCTCAGGGGCTCCTGTCGGGTTCATAAACCCAGGGTCCCCAATAGACTCGCTTCCCTGCAAAAACTCGATCCAACAGACGGCTTAGCGACAACGCGCGCCTCCCGGGCCGGCCCAGATACATAATGACAGGCCAGGAGAATGATCTGGTCCCCGACCAGAAGGCCTAGAAAAGGTGGAGACACAGTCCGACTCCAACCTCCTTTTTCGACCGGGGATACGCCGGACCTTTGCTCGCGGCTCTTCCCCGACCGACACGGTCAGGGCTGACTGGGAACGACCGACCGGAGATGCCCGCTCGGTGAGGGCCTGGGGATCAGGTGGAATAGATAAGGTAAGGCGCTAAAGTCAAATCGTAATACCGAGGATCGTACCCTGCCATACCCTGTGCACCTGCAGGACGGTGCCACTAGGCCATGCCAGATGGGCACTATGCAACATTCTAGGCGTGTCAGAACACAAACAATATTGTAGGCACCGACGTTTGCCGTACCAGGCGAACACGGTAGAGCTTGCCACATGCATCTAGACATAAACACTATTATGGGTGCCGACGACCGTCTCGTACCCGACAGCGTAGGCAACAAAACTAGGTAGCACACGTATATATTCTCTCTTTCTCTGACTTGTAAGGCCATCCCCTTCGTCTATAAAAGGGGATGAGCTCTCTCCTAGAAAGCTCTCTTTGGCTCTCTAAAAAAAAGAGAAGCTAGACGATTCGAGCACTGGAGGACCTGAGAATTCGAATAGCTCAATAGCTCAAGAACTCTAAAGCTACACAGAGCATATGCTCCAATACTTAGCGCACGTTAGAGCCCCCGTCACTCTCGGTCCTTCGGTTCAGAGTCCGTCCGGGCCTTTAACACCCCCTTCTTATTTCTACTCGTTTGTAACCCCACAACAAACTTCGAGCACCTGGGATCAGGAATAAAGTCACCGACCGACTGAAACTGGACGTAGGGCACGTTGCCTGAACCAGTATAAATCTTGTGTCATTGAGTGATAGGTCACATCCGATCACAACGCATGGCAAAACTACAAATATCTACTTGTTGGTCACTTTTCGCATCGATAATTAGTCAAAGTTAAAAGCGTTTGACTCTGAATGAATGAGGATAACACTTTTTATGGGACTGAGGGTCCCAAAATAAATGCACGCTTCCTGAGAAGTCAATATATTTATTTTTATGATGCATAATAAACATCATTAAAATGAACATGAATTATACTTTGATAATAGGCTTATTTGGAGAAATAAATGGTAATAATATTTTCTACTCCCTCCGTCTAGAAAAACATGCAATTCTAGCACAATACCATATTTTAGTATATACTCCCTCCGGACAGCTTTCTAAGGCGTTCCCAGCCAAAACTCATATCCCAAGGAAGGAGATTAAGGCATTGTTTGTTTTGCTGAAAAGACAAGCTGAAAAGTACTATTAGCTGATTTGTTGTGAAAGAAAAATACTATTCCTTCGCTTAAAAAAGTATAAACCGCGCATGCAGCTCGTCGCTCAATCACTACTACACAAACTTTACTAGAGGCGGGCGTTTTCGGTTTTCCGCGGCGGGCAAAGCCGTCCGCCGGTTAATGTTTTTAAAAAACAAAAAAAAACAGGAGCCCGCCAGCGAGCCCATTCTCAGCCCACCGGCGAGCCCGTTTCCAACCCAATAGCCCGAAACCCTACCGAAACCCTAGCGCCGCCAGGATCCGATGCGAGCTCGCCTTGAGCTCCACCTCGCCGGATCCGCCGTCGACAGGCCTACCAGCCGCCGGGAGAGGGGCGCCAGATGTGGATTCACGCCGTGGAGCCACCGGTGGCCGGATCGACGTCGTGGAGCCGCTGGTGGCCGGATCGACGCCGTGGAGCCGCCGGGTCCGGATACGCCCTCGCCGGGGCAGATCCGCCGCCGTGGCCGTCGCTAGAGGTGGATCGAGACGACGCGCGCGCCGCTGTAGCCTGGTGGAGGACGGGCCGCCGCGACAACCTCCGCCCGCGCGAGCCGCCTCAACGCGCCGTCCTCCCTCCGCGCGAGCCACGCCACGGCACCGCCCTCCACCCGCGCGAGCCGCGCCACCACGGCCGAGAAGAGCGCCGCCGCTGCCGGGAGAGATAGAGGATGGGGAGTGTAGGGGTGGGGGTCGAGGGAGAGGGGCTCGTCTCTCAGGATGCAGCGCGTGGGAAGGGAGTGCGGCCGCGTCTGAGAAGAGTGAGAGGGAGGGCGAGGGGGTGAGAGGAGTGAAAGGGAAGCCTAAGTGCTGGCTTATATACAAAGACAACTATCGGGCCGGCGCTGGGCCATTTGAGCCTTGCCTTTTTTCGTCGCAGGCCTATTAGTGTGCCCGCCACGGTAAATCGATTTACCGTGACGGACGCGTTAAGATGTCCGTTGCCGTAAATCATTTACCGCAGCGGGTGTCTCAGTGGCCGGCCGGCCACCGAATTACCGTGGCGGGCAAAAAGAGTGCCCGCCACGGAGGCCAATTATGCAACGCTACGCAAGTTCATTTCTATAGTAGTGAATACCACTACCACATAATCGTGTACTTTTCATTCAATGTATGCATGCAGCCACGCTGTAAAACGCTTCGTTGCCTCGGTCGTTCAATCTCGAGTGACTGCATGCAGCATGCAAACGCTTCAAATCCCACACAGCATGCAAGCACAACGGCACCCGCGTTTACTGCCGTAGCAATTCCAAAGCACTACAGCCTCTTTCTTGCTGTCGACGCCCAAAGAACCTGCCTAAATAGAAAATGAGGAAACGCCTTACAAAGCTGCCCAGAGGAAGTAATGTTTGACCAATTATAAATAAAAAATATAAATATTTATAATATCAAATAAATATCATTAGACTAGTTATAAAAAATATTTTCATAATAAATTGTTTAGAGTCATAAATATGAATATTATTCAATAAAAACTTGATCAAACGTGAATAACTTTATCTGACATACCATCCATTGCATGTTTTTCTGGATAGAGAAAATATATTGGTAGTTAGACTTAAAAATATTTGACTCTTCGAGAAACCAGATATGCATTTATTTGGAGACCGGGGAGTTGTTTGCAAGGATACTATGACCGATAGGTCTCGCAAAGTAAAGAGAAATAGTACAATCCAGTTTGGGTCGTTCGTCTACTCCAGAACTAGTGCTAATAATGCATTTTTGTACACTAATAAGCCCTTGTTTAGTTTTCATCCTAAAATTTTATATCCTGTTACATTGAATATTTGGACACACGCATAGAGTATTAAATATAGACTAAAAATAACTAGTTGTACAGTTTGCGACTAATTTACGAGACAAATCTTTTAAACTTAATTAGTCCATAATTTGACAATAAAGTGCTACAGTACACGTGTACTAATGCCGGATTAATTAGACTTAATAAATTCATCTCATGGTTTACTGATGGATTCTATAATTTATTTTTTTATTAGTATTTAAACACCTTATGCGATATCCTCGTATAACAGCGAGGTAATATAAAAACTTTGCACGTGGGATCTAAATCAAGCATGCCACGATGAACAAGCAGGCGTCCAGGCCTCCACGAGCGTGCGGAACTGCAGAGGTATAGTACTCGACGTGTGTGTCCCCTGCAGCTCCCGCGCCCAGCGCGTTCGAATAACCGGGTGCCGGGGGCGGGGTAATCCCGTCTTTTCCGCCCTCGAGGCCAGCCACAGGCCGCACCGCAGGCAGGTGAGTGAAGCCAGAAACGTGAAAGCGCAAAGCGGTCGCCGTCCCGTTGGGCCCCGCGTCCTATCCTCCGAGGATAAGCCGCGTTCGGGAGGGGAGCGTTGTCGCCGGGCCATTTGCTTCAGGTCGGGTCCCGCATGGCAGTGGTCTACGGTGGAGGGTCGGGGAAAGGCTGTGTGCGTGTTGCGACGAGTGTAGGTCCACGCACGGGTTCGTTTCGAAGATTCGACGCGGCAGGTACGGCAGGGCGTGCTGTCTGTTTCCTCATCTCACCGGACCATCCATGCCATACCGGCGCCGGCCTCCCTCGGGAATTACCAGTGCAGTGCAGCGTGGCGTGACTGCCAATTTGGAACGCAAAAATCGACTAGGAGCGGAACGGTAAAGCGGTAACCTCAGCTCGATCCGACCGCGACTTTTCAGGGTTGATTGTGCTCAGATCCTCACGATGCCATCGACCTACACGCATGGCTACCGGCAAATCGACAGGCGGGCCGTCCCGGGTTTTGATGAAGAGGATGGAAAACAAAAACTCAACGGAGCGGTCACGTACTCACGTTGGCGTGAGACGGCACGGCAAGAGGATCCCACTTACTGTATCTATCGCTGTCATGCTCACGCGCCTCCTCTCGCTCTCTCCTATTGAAAATGTTGTTTTTAACTTTTTAGGCTTAATGTTTGATCGTTTGTCTTATTCAAAAATTTTATATAAATAATAAATTAAATAAATTATTATTAAAGTATCTCTAATGATAAAATAAGTTATAATAAAATTAATATTATTTACATAAAATTTTTTAAATAAGATAAGCGGTCAAACTAAGAAGTCTAAAAAAATTAAAAGCGCTTGTCACACGCGTGCCACACATGATGAGGGATCCGACGGGGGAGCGGATGGATGGCGTCATCGCGCGCCAGGGATATAAAGGCAAACCTGGGCTGATGTCCTGTTAGTTTGGGCTTATTTAGTTTATAAATCGTATTTTTCACCAATAAATAATAATTTTTCTCACACCAAATCAATTAATAATACTTTCAGCTATGATTTATTAGCGGAATAATCCTAGGCGAACAGAACGTGGGTGGCCCGTGGTCGGCTCGCGTCGCGCGTAGGCGCAGGCGTAGGCGGTGGGTGGAGCCCGGGTCCGGGTGCGGCGAGTCGATGCGTGAACCAAGCCCACCCCAACCCGGGGTGCTGTCCGGTGGGGCCGCTAGGCTTGTAGCGGTGGGCGCAGCGGGGACCGCCCTCGTACCATGCACTAGTAGCTGAGTGAGAGTGTACCGGTAAGTGGGCCCGGCTACACTCATGGCATGGGCTCCGCGGATTCTCTGCGCCACTCTTTTCTGTTGCTGCTTTTTCCTCTTCTACAAACTACACTACTACAGTATGTTCTAAATGAAATTCTTTGTCCTTGTTCCGTCAAACTTGATGCCTAATTTTACCTATCCTGTGATTCGCATTCAGCAGGCGCGCCGTTTCACTTTCACGCACCTTGCGACTTGCAGGAGAAGAAAAGTTACGTACGTAGTAGTTCCACTGACGTTAGTTTTTTTCAGCTCTGTGCACAAAGAGCGTGGATAGCCAACTTCCTTTCCCACGGAGTACGGAGTAGCTAGCTAGAGAGAGGAACGAACTGCAGGGGGCCTCGTCCCTGATAAGTCATGATGAGGATGGACAGCATCGTCTCTACGAAGAGAACGATTTAGATGTACTTCGTCAGCACGGAGTAGAGGTATTTGGAGACCGCCTCTTCTTCGTTGATGATGAAGCCGTGGCTCCTCAGCTCGTTGATGATCGTCTGCAGGCGGAGGGAGAAGTCCTCCACCGATTCACCATCCTTGAACTTGAGGTTGGCGTACTCCTAATTCAGCAGCTGAGCCGTCGTCTTCTTTGCGCGGTCGGAACCGACGCGCATCGCCGCAATGGCCTCCTTAGCAGAACTCTTCGCGCCCAACGACTCCCTGTACTCCGCTGGTACAACAGCGAGGATGGCTTCCAATACTGACATGTCGTCTTCTTCATTGTCGGTGCCCTTGTCAATAGCATTCCAGAGCTGTCGGGTTCTGAGCTTGACCTTCATGGTCACCGCCCACTCGTCATAGTTGGTGCGAGTCAGCGTCGACCAACTGGTGCCGCTGACCTCCCACACTGTGCGCACAATGACCTCCTGTCGTGGCTGGGCAACCACAGCAGCGCCGCTGCTGTCGCCCATCTCCAAACCGTCCGTCATCGTCAACGGTTAGTCCGACGACGGCGCTTGTACGGCTCCGATACCACTTGTTGTCTCCTTGGATCTTCGGCACGGGTGAGCCGACCACTCACCAGCGTTGCCGAGCACTCAATATAGCCAGAGGTAGAAGAACGGAGGAAGAACAGAGCACATACACAACACAAGCACCAGCGTTGGCTGGAGCTCTGCAGAGGAGATGGCAAAACGAAACTCGCTCTCTTTACTGAGTTGCAGTGAAAAACTATATATACAACTCTATCCATCTAATCCCAGTACACAGACATGTCAAGCTGCCATGCTGCTACAGTGACTAGTTGTGACAGCAGAGCTGACTTTGGCGCCTGCCCCTACTGTGGCTACAGTATGACAGGGGAACCGTTTAGTGTCTGCCCCTACAACAGTTACGGGCAGCAACAGAGAGCCCTTTTCGACACCTGCCCCTGCAGCGGTTACGTGCAGCAGCAGATAGCTCTTTTCAGCAACTACCCCTGCCATACGTTCACACTGAGGGCAGCCGTCATTTTATTCTGCCATGTCGGTAAAAGGTTATTCTTCGTTTTTTTTTGGCCCATTGTACTATTTTATTAACGGAACTCTACAAACACAGAAAGATTCGTACATGTTAGTGGTTCGAATTCTAAGACGTGACATATTTTGAACAGAACCGATGTAGTTTATCGGTCTGTTCGTTGGTTGGTTTGTAGGCTGATAAGTCCGGTTGATGCTGGTTTATCGTGGGAGGAAAACACTATTGGCTGGCTGATAAGCCCCAACTAAAACCATCAAGTGAACAGGCTTTATAAATTAACACGAAAAAAAAGATAGAAGAACGTGATGTATTTTAGATATTTTAGATAAGGACCAATTGATCGGTGTAAGATTAGCCACAGACTCACGAGAGAAGCTGCCCGCGAGCTCTTCTTTCTTGTCCACTTGGACAGCTCCTGGACTCGCTACTAATGCTAAGTGCAGTTGAGAAGGCAAGCTCAAGTGCCAATACCAGTAACTGAATAGGATGAAACAAAAAAGCTGAATAGGATGAAAGAGTTTGTACAATAAGCCAGTTCTGCAAAATGGCAAGGAAGATAGCATCGACACAAACTACACAAGGAGAAGGAGGATGTACAAGTGAGGAGGACCTCGCGAGATAAGACTGCATGACTTCCTCACTAAACAAGATAGCAGATATCTGAAATCAGACTTCGATCACCCTCTCATCCTTCTTGGATGATTTCTTTCTCTTCCTCTCACTGGCAGGCTCCTTTCCCTTCAGCTCCTGAGAGAAGGTCCGCAACAGGCCCATAAGATGGTCATTCCTGTGAGCTGGAGTTACACACCAAAGATCAAAGTATCAAACTGAGAAAAATTTATTGTGAGGGCCAAAATGAGTGCCGTCTTTGTGCACATCGATCAACTAATCAAATATACTAGGAAAAGAGAGGGTATAGGTACAAGTAGTTCAAACAAGCCAAAATGTAACAAGATGTACTTCTAACTTCTAAGAAGCCGAACATTTTTTTCTCCCTTTGTTACAGAATCAGCAGAACAAGTTACTGTCAAGTACCTGTGAGTATGACATCATCCATCCTGACAGATTTGCGACCGGCATGCTGTGCAAACAACTCTGCATCCTTTGCTAGCTGCTCTGTACATTATACGGAAGATGTTAAATGGAATATTCATATAGTTCCCACAGGCACAAATCTATGCAGATCCAGAGCCATTCTTTCTCTCTCTAAAAGGATAGGAAGGATGCTGTTGTGGACCCTTTGTTGGCCGCCAGTATAGGCGCCGGCCTAGGCGCCCGCATGAGCCCAACCGTGGCTAAGGCCCGGGTTTGTTAGATAAGGCAGGTTAGGGAGGATTTTTAGGAGATTGATTGGCTCCCTTAGATGGATTTGTAATCATCGAAGAAGGATTTGTAATCATCGAAGAAGGAATAAACCTCCCTTAGGCTGGTGGGGTTTTACCCTTCGACGGTGGCTGCGAGCGTTTCTGCCACAGACGCCAGCGACCAGCCCCCACCGCCATTGCCTCGCTATCCTCTCCGTTCCAATTCTCAGTCTCAGCTGCTCCTCCGATCTCCCCTACGTGCTCCACGCCGTATCAATTCTAGCCCCCACCGCCATTGCCTCGCTATTCTCTCCGTTCCAATTTTCAGCCTCAGCTGCTCCTCCGATCTCCCCTACGTTCTCCACGCCGTATCAGATGCGATACAATTTAAAATAGCTACTAGCTAGTAAGTGCCAAGCATCAGATTGCTGTTGCTTTTCAACTAAATGCACGTGTTCATCGACCCAATGCATCTATTTCACCATCACTAATCACTGTAGTTATGCACTCGCTAATTTGTGGCAAGACAAAATTTCTCTGCAAGAGGTCTAAGATAGAAAATCTATGTGCTCAACAATTGCTTTCTATCTGAATATATTGGTCACTCCAACAGTATGATTGTGAAGTATGCACTTTGCAGACATAATGTGGGGCGATCTTCAATAAGTGTTGATGTAACTGAACTTACTGAAGCGTGTAAACTGTGAATCTTTGGAAATCAGTTGTCTACATGTGTTATGCTTAAACAGGTGTGTTTCTGTCTACATCATGAGTAGGTATCACATTTAACAAGTACTATACTGTACATTGATAGATGACACGAAAATGACATGTAAAAATAATAGCTACAATGCAATGGATTTGGGGCTTTTGGGTCCAATTCCTAATACATCTTGGGAAGCCATGCAGGGAAGGTTCTTTTGTCCCTTGACAATACACACAACTACACAATGGTAAAAAGGGCGTACCCAGTGCAGAGAGCTCCCGCTCTGTGCGGGATAGAAAGAAATAAATAATCCTAAGTAGGTTTGAGGTCAAGGGGCAGGACATCTCAAATAATGCAGTCATAACCCGTGTAAGCACTGGTGCCACTTCTTAGCTTCAGAAACAAAAAAGCAAAACTACATTCCAGGTTGTTAAATTCTACCAAAAGTAGGGATGACCAATCTTTCAGTCTGCAAGGTCCCAAGACAAACTTGAGCTCTCAATTCAGAGCATGAAAGACAAACTTTACACCATATCAAAGCCCAGTGGAATATTGTGATAAGGAATTGCTATCCTGTCGGTTTATCTCCACAAAAATTTGGGATACTGAGCTATAACAGAAGTGTGACAAACTTTACAGATCAAAGCCTGATGGAGATCAAAAGTTGCAGGCACCCATAATCAACCATTCATATTTTCTCGAGCACCAACCATATTCTACTAAACACATGCTAACTTTTAACCATTCAGAGAATAATGCAACTGAACCGCTCTAGTCTTTCAGCACATTTTCCGTTTCAAGAACCAATCTGAAAAATACTGAAACTACTCCAAGCACTGCATTTCCTACAGAAACCAATTTTGTTGGAGCAGTCAACTTGGCAACTCAAGCAGGTGGAGATAAATTGTACTCCCAAGAGGTTCAGAATAAGATGGCACCTTGCAATGAACCAAAGAGAAATAACGTGCACAAGCGGTTACTGATTACAGAAGCAAATGGAGGGAAAGGTAGGGTTCTGGGGGAAGAAGGACCTGCGCTCTTGAACGCCAAATCAGCGATGCAGGCAACAACGGGGTCGGCGACCGTCATCCCGGCCTTCTTTCCTGCGCAGACGCCGCATCCCAAGATGAGAACAGAAACAGTACCGGACTCTTTAACTCCCACAAGAACGAAGGAAGGCGCGAGAGGACGATACGCTACCTTCGGCGGTGGCGATGCTGATGACGGCGAGGCGGAAACGGTCGCGGAGGATGTCGGCCTCGGCCTCGGCGGCCTCGTACCGCTCGGCCTCAGCCTCGGCCTCGGCTGCCTCGTTGCGCTCGGCCTCGCCGCCGCTGTCGCCGGCGAGCGCCGCGTCGGCGTCGTCGGCGAGCGTCTCCATATCCATGTCCATGTCCAGGTCCAGGTCCGGGTCCGGGTCCGGGTCCATGGCCATCGGCGGAGCCTCCACGAGTCCACGAGCAGCAGCAATGGCGGCGGGAGCGGTGTTTGCCGTTGTGGCGACCGGCGAGCGACGGCAAGAAGGGAGGCAGCGTTTCTCATGGCATGGGCTGCTTCGTCCTCGTGTTTGGGTTGGGCCGCACAGTGGGCTACGAGAATGGCCTCAGAAAGGAAAGGCCCAGGTAACCCCGTGGCTCCTTTCCTTTCCCATTTGTACCGAGCCACTCCTTTCCAGTTCCAGGAGCAGCAACAACCTTCAAAAAAGAACACTCTTAACCATTTTAATTATGTAGAAACAAAAGGTCATCAGTTAGTTTGAAAGGCTGAAAATGTACTTGATACTGAATAAACTTTTGGTTCTTTTTACATTGTTGTCAAACATACGTCAAGTGATTCCATCAAAAGTTTTTCCGAAGTCTCAAATTGGCTGGGGTGTGTATATATATATATATATATATATAGTTGTTCGTTCCCAACCATTCCGGTTTCGATAAAAAATATATATATATATATATAAAGACATCTTGGACCCAGAGGGAGATTCAGTCAAAACTGCTCCTAGTGGATAATCCCCTTTTTCCTTTCATGGGTAGGGAATAACTTGTTTAAAAAAAAATACATACAGTGTCACGCATTGTAATCCAAATTAGCTGTACTTACTATCCAAAATAAAGGCAACAGAGAATCATGCAATAAAATAAAGAAGGGCACTATACTATATGTGTTATTCTTTTAGGCCTTTAACTGGAGGCCTCAGGTGTACCCATCATTATCTCTAGAACAAATCATCATCTATCTCATCTGAATAATGAAGCGAGGCAGAAACATTTTTTCTCTTTATTTTGCATTTTAATTTCTGGCCATCTCCATGTGAGGCCAGTGCCAGTAGCTAAAAAGTTGAATTGATATACAGCTAATTTAGGGCATGTCTGGCACAGTTAAATTTTTTTTTGCCAAACAATCATTTCCAAAACAGCTTCATGGTGAAGATGTTTTTCTCCTCCACTCAAAGAGACATGAGTTGGGATGGAACTGAAAAAAATAACTTATCCTAGCTCTCACTCATTTCTCTCTCTCATTCATGCATGAAGCTGTTGGTGAAGCTATTTTGCTTAATGGTTTTTCCAAAACAGTTCAGCTTCATCTAGAAATTTGCTCGTGAAGTTATTTTCTAAATAACAGCTTTACTGGTGAAGTTGAGCTACGACAAAATGGGCCTTAGCAAGCGCATATTGCAATAGCTGATCGAACTGCTCAACAACACTCATGCATGCATGCATGCCCATCCATCACTCCATCAGAACGCAAGACGTAGGAGCGGCGTCATGTCATCGTCAGAGGAGAGGAGCGAGTTTCATATGGCGCATATATATAGGAGAGCACCATGGTCCACGATCGCGCGCGTCATTGATAGTGGTGGTGTGGACTATGGACATACACATACACATATTTGTATGTAGTGCCCTTTTTTTTATTTTAAGCACATCAAATGCAGATGTGGGTATGTAGGGCTCATCATGACCTTGTTCGTTCTTGCATTGAATTGAAAGGGAAAGCAACTATATAAAAAGAATTACATAGGGATATATATATATGCTTTTCTCTATCCCCACCATCGTGCACCATCGTCTATATCTCCCTGTTCTAACATTTGTTATGCTGGTGCGGCTCAGCGGCTTCCAAATTTAGTTTGTTTCTAATTACATGCTACTATATATGTCATTTATTTCCACGAAGAGATCGAGAAAGTAGCATAGAAGAACATGTACGTCTCGGCGTGATTTTACAGTGAGTTCGTGTCAGCGTGTTTTTACAGTGAGTTTAATGCGTCTGTATTGTATTTCAAAAACAATTTTGCAGTTATTAGTTATATACGGATGCTTTGGAAAGAGGAATCAGGGTTTAGAGGTAAAAGAAAACGACACACCTCATGCCTACAGCATGCGTGCTTTGGACCGCCTCTGATGTTTATGGATGGCTACTACGCTAATCCAGCTGCCCCTTGCGTGGGGTGTGGGGGGTACAATATACACGAGATGACGAGAGGGGTGATCCCTAAAACACTTGCATAATAACTTTATTTGTCTTGATCATTGATTGTGGTCAAGCAGGAATCAAATCTTTCCGACTCCACGGCGCGCAATGGCATGCTTCCAAGTGCTACATATATTCGCACAATTTTTGTCCCACTTGGATGCATGGGAGGGTAAAGTGTACTTTCAGTGCTGTTGATGAGTAAATTATTTGCTTATCCAAACATAATATATGTATAATGGTCCCACAGATGGTGTTAAGATAACAAGATTGTAGGGTCTCTCAAACATACTAATATGGGGAGGATCTCTTTTGCCCCAAGAAGATGATCTTAACTAAAATACATAGTGTGCTGCTACATATGACAAAATTTAAGACTGCAAATCATCCTAATATGGCATATATTCATCTTTGATTTAGTTGTTCACCTACAGTAATGATTACAGCGCCCTGTGAAGTAATTTGCCTCCCATACTTATTATAATCTGTACTTCTGTACTATACTAATATACCTGTCTACTAGGCTTTGCATATTGATTGATATAAACCAAAATTCCTCTCAGGAGGTGATCAAGGTTTACATCAGCATCCTGTACAACGGTTGACCATTCGTTGAGAGGACGGAGTACCAAGATATCTATCCAGTCATTGGCTCTCCCATGCATATCGTATGTCCTATGGGCAAGTAAGCATCATCTATCCGTATGTAGGCGTCCATACCATAGGGGTTGTAATCTCTCTTCTAGAGGCTGAAAGGGCGGTGGCCCCTTTGGCCACACAAACACAAAGGAGATGAGCTATAGGGTCCCCATGGGGGAGGTCGACATGAAAGCTACGCTCAAAGAAATTCACAAGTGGGAGCCATGGCCTCAACTCATGCCTTCCATACGGGCATCATCCGGCCATGACTATCCTTTCACATTTTCCTGTCATTGTTTATTTTTTTTCTCTTATATATGCATGTATCTTTATATTTGTTTTTTTTTCAGTTCCCTGTTTCCTTATTAGAATAACTGTATTTGGTCTCACTTTTTAGTAGCTTGATGGTTAGGACAAACAAATTAGTTCATTTTTCCTATGTCGGTGACATGATTGGACTGCTCGTGCCTCCTTGACGCCTTGACTCCACATGCTCAACGCGTTGAGCCACGGGCAGTGGATCCATCCTCTGTGAAGCAAGATCTGACATTTGGAGAAGCCAACAAGGTGAGATTCTCCCCACCCCCTCTCAGAGTCTCGGTCTCGGTTCCTTCTTCCTATGTGTTGTATGTTACGAGAGTGAGATCCCATGGTGGATGTTGTAATTGATCTATGGGCTTGTCATTGATGATTGATATGTGAGCTTGTAACTTTGTTGACTATGTGAACTTGTAACTCTACCAATCTAGCTATGTGGTTGTAAAACCCTACTAGTCTGAGATTTTTTGAATGGATTTTATTGATTTTGTCCATTATTTTTGCCGGCATGGGATACGGGTTGGTACGGCCCATGGGCTCATTAGAGTATTAGACTGGCGTGTCGGTATGGCACGGTTAAGACCATGACGTGTCGTGCTGAGGTTGCCTCCTTGGCATGACGGCCGGTATGGTTTGCTAATTGTGCCTTTGTCATCTGTTGGAGTACTCTTGTTAAATCTATTTTAGAGAGTAGCTAAATCAGTAAATTTAGCTAGTCTTTTTGTCTAATTTTTTGGAGATGCTTAAAACCAAGAGGGTGGATGGCTAATGAGATAGGCTATCCAAAAGTAGAGAGCGAATGAGGTGGGATAAAGAGCTACTAAATTTAGAGAGTCATTTACAGAGTCTGTTGAAGACGTTTTTCCTTTAATAATAGCTAAATTTACTTTTAAGAAACGATTTGGCTAATCTGGTGGAGATGCTCTAACCGTGCTGCTGTTTAACCATACATAGATATATAGTTATGTGTGCAATATATTATCAACTTTTAATTATAAGCTTTAATTTTTTTATTAGATGAACCGGACCGGAAGACCTAGGGGGAAACCTAGGCTAGGAAAACATAGCAACACCAAGCATCCTGTTTTGATAATGGTTTGTTGAGTTAGAAAGTAGACATTATCAGCTCAGATGATCACACATGCTTGTACAACGTACACACAAGATAAATAAAATAAATAAAGAAGAAAATTTTGGCAGATATACATAGCATCGTAGCTAGTACTACTAGGCGAGCGTATATCCGGACGAGAGTGCCTCCGACCCACCCGTCCCTGTTAGAATCTCCGAGTGATCGAGTGAGAGAGCGTCCTTCGCACGACCCTCAGCCTACGACGGACAGGCGAAACAACAAGGGGAGTCCGGGACCAGCGCGCGGCAGCCGATTTGATGGGACGAAACCGAAATCGAGTGAAAGCAACTCACAAAAGGGCTCAAATCGTCCAACGTCCGTCCACCGGTCCATGCGGATCCATCGCATCGCATCGTCGTGGAGTGGACGGACGCAACGCGACCGGACGTAGAAAAAATATTTAGGAGGGTCTGGACTAAAGAGAGCTAGACCAATCTCATACAAAGCTAAGATATAGCAGTTTTAAACCTTTTACATGATAACTATGATAAATAATCGAAAGTGCATCATAAAACGCATAAGAAGAAGTAAAAGATACAATATTTAGAACTAACCAACAAAAGATCGATAGATGATAACGCATTCACGCTGTCGTATTCTTCATGAATCATTAAAAGCAATCTATACAAGAAAAAAATAAATTAGTGACACAAATTTCATGTATTTAACTTCAAAGTTTTGAAAGTAGAAGAGAACATATATCATACCACTAAATTGTTCCGAGGCACTAATATACGCCGGGTTTTCATGTCTTCAAAATTGTTTTATGATGTTGTCATTCTTGATGCTTCTAAATATCTCCTTCTCAGTGTAGCATATCATTAAGTCATTGAGCCATTCATCACCCATTTTGTTACGTAAATCTGTCTTTACAATAGACATAGCAGAAAATATTCTCTGAACTGAAGCTGTTGCCACCAGAAGAATTAATGTTAATTCAATGAGCCGATACACCAATCCATAAGATATGTTCATTTTAGTCTTGACCATAATTTCGGCAACATTTCCAAGCTCTGCATATCCAAGAAAGTCTTGAGTTCTTCTAGCACGACTGACAAATCCTCTCAATTGACCAGGCAAAAGAGGAAGGTCACAGACATCAAAATCCATAGCATAAATTTCAACAAGTCTCACAAGCTTATCCACATTAAAATTAGAGAATGAGCTCCTTGGGTTAAGATAAGCCATACATACTAATAATTCTAAACTAACTTCACCAAATCGATGACTCATCTCAGACAAAATGGCATCTATGGCAGCAAGGAAAACCTCAACATGGTAGAAGTGCATGTTTGTTATCTTTTGCTTTCTACGTGTAGATATCCCTCTAGCATTTATTTTCTTGTCCATATCTGGCACTTCAATCTCATTTTTATCACAGAATATTTTCACTCTTTTGAATAAGGGATCTCATCCATTGTTCCTCATATCCTGCAACTGCTCTTTCATATCTATGATCAATTGCATTGCCTCAACAATGTCTTGATCCTTCCTTTGCAAAGCACGTGACAGACTGTCTGTGATGCTCAACAATTCTATCATTAAATGCATTATAAACACAAAATCAAAGCTCTCCATTTTACCAATTAAACCAAATGCTCCACCATTACTTGTTGGTTTAACGGTCTTTCTTTACTATCTTAAGAATGTCTATGACAGCATCCCACATCACCAAAATACAAAGTAAAGTTTTAAGATATGTGAACCCCATCTAGTATCTCCAGGCCTTGCTAGGCTATGTTCCTGGTTCAAACCTTTTCTAGTGATAATCTCCTCATTCTCCAACTTTTCTAATAACACATCATGATGCTTTGCAAGCAAGGCATCCTTTCTCATACAAGATGCACCGACAATGTTGACTATTAGAGGAACATAGTTAAAGAAATCTGCAATAACTGGAGTAGAAGTTGCAACAGTAACAACCACTAATTGTAATTGATGGGCAAAACAATGCACATAGAATGTATAAGGATTTTCATCTTGAATCAATTTTTGCACACCATTAAATTCACCTCTCATATTAGAAGCTCCATCATAACCTTGCCCACGAAGCCTAGGGATTGGTGGCTTATGACTGTTAAGCGTTTTGACCAAAGTTTCTTTCAATGCAGCAGCTGTACAACTCTCAACATGCTGAAGTCCAAGGAGCCTCTCCATCACCTTCCCTTCATCATTCACAAACCTGCAAACCATATTTTATTTCATGTTAGTACAAGTGTACAAGTAAAAGTCGAGGTAAAAAATAGAGTTGTCATCTACTAACCTCAAAATTACAGCCATCTGTTCTTTTATTGATACATCTCGGGACTCATCAATCAATACAGAGAAATTTTTATCTCTAACCTCATCTATAATCACTGACATGACTTCCTATGCACAAGCTTTTGTAAGTTCCTTCTGTATTTGATGAGATATCATTGTGCAATTTTTTGCACCTTTATCGTATGTATCCTTAATAATCTCAACTTTATCTTTGTACCAATCAACCATCTCTCTATATGTACCCTTCTTGTTGGAAGTAGAGGACTCATCGTGTCCACGAAACACATCACCTTACATTATGAGAAATCTTGCTACATCTAAAGAAGAGTTCAAGCAAATTTCATATCTTTTCTCTTCCTCCTTGCTAATTACATCAATTTTTCTAGCCACATTTGTTCTTTGGTTCATAAAGTGATCACACTTTAGCCTAGCATTATTGTGAGTCTTGCAAGTGTTGTGCTGATTAAGATTGTCCTTAGCTTTTTTCAGTTAGTGTAACCATCTGTTGCAAAGACAGAACTACCAAATTTTTTAGGCTTCCCCGGATCAAAGAAAAGATAACAATATAAGCAATAAGCTGCATCCTTGGACTCACTATACTCTAGCCAATCAAACTCGTCAAACCAAGTTTGTTGAAATGATCTCCATTGACCACTTTGTCATTTACGAGCTAAGGTAAGATTACGAGGTTGGGTCGGACCTCTCAAAGCATATGCCCTTCTTACTTGGTCTCTAATTTCATGTGGATATTCTTCAATTGGTATGCGATTTTCTGGATCACCAACTACATCAGATTGACTAAACTTCACTGTACGCCGAATTGGTTGATTTGTGCTGTCATTAGTGCCTGGAGTTGATGTACCACTGGAACCAGAAAAATATGTGTGCAATGTTCTTTTGGATATTTTGAACAATCAATCTTAATCAAATTTTGAACAATTACAAAGTTCAAGGTCAAAAGGCAAAAATCTAAAGAAAAAGAACATGTATACGGTATATACCTGCTGGTGGCCTGGTGCTGGGTGCTTGCTGCCTTGCTGTTGCTGGTGCCGCTGCCTCGCCTGGCCACCGCCGGCCCGCCGGCTGCCGCATCGCCCCTCGCCCAAGCGCCTACGATGCGCGGCTGCGCGGCGCGGCCGTTGCTGGCCTGCTGTCTCCGCCCGGGCGAGGGACCCCGGCGCCTCCGTCCGCCGCACCGCTGGCCCTGGCCGCGCCGCCACGGCGCTAACCCTAGCTGGCGCCGCCGCCGCTCGCCTGCTCTGCTTGTGCTCGACGCCTCGACTCGATGACTCCCCGTCTCCCCTGCTCCCATGACCGATTGGCTGAAAGACAAGGAAAAAAGGCCGGTCTTCTTAATGGGCTGTGAACAGGTTTCTCTACTCCACATATTGGGCCATTGAAATACACACAAAAATGGCCCAGTAAGGAGACCAGCACCACGACTCGTCTTCAACCTTCGTCAGGAGCGACGAGAACGCCTCCAGCCCCTCCTTCCCTATGGTTAATGGCTCAAATTTTTATGAGGGGCTGAGGGGAGGCTCCAATGGCGCGGCCAGGGTCGAGCCCCCCTAGCCCCGGTGGCAGATCCGCTACTGCATGGGTGTGCTTGTGCCCGTGTGGTTCTTGCGTGTACGGAACTCATCGTCCGGCTGCCTCATTTAGTCCTCGTCGATCTAATTAAGCACGTGCCAGTTTTTAGCTTATCATCATCGTCTCACTCTCCGTTTTGTTTAGTATGGACAAACGACTTGTTAGTTCTTAGCTAGAGTTGAATCAAGCCTTCATTTTGCCTAGTAATCAAGCCTTCATTTTGCCTAGTAATAAAAATGCAACGGATATTTTTCGATATCCACCTGTTTCGAAAAGATCAGACCATTACATGATAGTTCGTGTCCAAGGGGCTGTTCGGCTGGCTGGCCGATGGCTGGCTGGCTGAGCAGCCTCTCACGAATCACTGTTCACGTGAACAGTGATTTCAGTCAGAACAGTATTTTCCTCTCACAACAATTAGCTGGAACAGTATTTTGGTTTATTTTTCAGTCTTGCCGAATAGGCTCCAAATCCAGACGTTTAATATTTGTATCAAACCCGAATCAAATACAGATTTATGATATGTATATAGGAGAGATATCCACCTAACGTATCTAACATGATTCGTATCCGGTTTTGAGATCGTAGAAAAAAAAGAAAGATAGGATGCAAAGTCACTAATATCAGCCTATATCTGATCCGGTGCATGCGGATCCATCGCATCGGGGTGGAGTGGACGGACCCAACCCAATCCAGCATGGGTGTGCTTGCGCCCGTGTGGTGCTTGCGTGTACGGAACCCGTCCGGCCGCCTCGTTTAGTCCTCGTCGATCTAATTAAGAACGTGCTAGTTTTTAGCTTAAATCAATCGTCTCGCTCTTTGTTTTGTTTAGAATGGACGAACGACTTGTTATCCGGCCAGTGCTGGCTAGGACTCAAGCCTTCGTTTCTCCTAGTAATGAAAATGGAACGGATATTTTTAAATTTGACTATCAACTTTTAAAAACTATATAGATTTACAACATAATTTTTATTTTTTATATTTATTGTGAGAAATACTTCTATAACATATAGTTTACATGTTGTGAAATTATATTGTTTTTTAAATTTAGTAATCAAAGTTATAAATGTTTAACTTAGAACGAATCTAATGTGACATATAAAAAAGGAAAGAAGCAAAACATAAGAAAGACAATATAGGGTTCTCTTTCCTTCGGTTTTCATTTACATGTTATCTTATATCGTTTTTTTATAAATAAGTTCATACGTAGTTCAAAGTATATAACACTAGTGAAGTACGTTGGACGAAGGGTATGAAAAGTTAAAGTATGTAAACAGCTTTTGTAGAGAAAAAACGCAAATAAACAGGGCACTGACTAAGTTTATTTATGCCACTCGATTTCCTTCACTGAGAAATAACAGCGACCTGACATATCCACACCGCGTCCCTGATTGCCTTATCCCTAGCCAAGTCGTCCACACACCACACTGACCCCGCGAGCAAGCAATTCCGGCTACGCAAGAAACGAACGCCACTTCGATACGATATATACGTACGTTCGGGTGGGGCTATTAGTTACTACTACTACTACACTGACAGAGTGACAGCAAATAAAGTCATCTCAGATCTCACAATCTGGTGTCCGAGTACTACAATATTTTGTCATAGGATGCCGGCAGGGCAGCCAATCTTAAAATTTCTGGACATGAGTACCAACATTTCTTCTTACTTTCAAGGTTTTCCATCTACCTACTAAGGCCTTATTCAGATGTAATCGGATTCGTACCGATCCATATGTGTTGGGTTGCATTGAAATAGAACTTAAACTAAATTTTACTTTAACAAATGTTGATTGAGGTGAATCCGATAACATCCGAGCAAGAAGTGGCCGCAGTTTAGCAGGTATTTCCTTGCCAAGTCGCACCGTCCCCCTGCAAATATCTGGGAGCGGCTCTCTCCCTCACCAGGATATGACGCTCAGAGGAGCAGCGGCTGGTTGATGCTGTGACTGCACGCATTCCAACTTGGAAAGCGTGGCTGCTCAACAACGCCGGCCGCCTCACACTCACAAGGTGTCCTCCCAGCCATCCCAGTCCACATTTCTATCTGTTGCTGCCTCTCAGCTTGGGCAATTGATGAGATCGATAAATGTCACCGATCATTCCTCTGGAGTGGCACAGAATCAACGACCGGAGGACAGTGCCGGGTCGCTTGGCGAATCGCCTGCTCACCAAAGGAGAACAACGGCATTGGTGTGCCAGATTTGAGGATCATGGGATACGCCCTGCGCCTGTGGTAGCAATTGCTGAGACGGACGAACTCGAATGCCGCTTGGAGCCATATGCCTTCTACAACTTTTTGAGCCGATTGTTGGAGCAATGTTCTGAGCGTCAATCTCGGTGCGTTTGGAAGGTGGCGCCTCAGCACGCTTCTGGACATACCCATCTGCTCCTTTGCCCTGCACCTATTCCAAGCTGTAAGCCAGCGCAGCCGTGGACGAAGCATTGCTTAACCGTCGCTGGGTGAGGGACATTACTGGCGCCCCCATCGTCCCAGTGCTTTGCGATTACATCCAAGTCTGGGAGGCGGCGGAAAACATAAATCCTGAACCAATTCGAAGCAGATCTGGCGTTGGACAGCGAACGGGGAATACTCGGCCTCCTTAGCTTATCGCTCGTTCTTCATCGGCATGACTTCCTTGCAAGGTGCCCAAGAGGTTTGGAGAGCGGCCGTTCCACCAAGGGCAATTCTTTTTCTGGCTGGCCCTTCACGAGCGGCTATGGACGGCGGAGCAAAGGAAGCGCCATGGACTTCAGGATGAAGCGATGTGCGCGTTGTGCTATCAGGAGGATGAAACGGTCCTTAGCTAGCTTTCAAGTCGCCCTGTGTCGCAACATTTGTTTTTGTATAATCGCCTAATCTAATCCGGCTGTCGTCTAACGCATTGGCATCTCGCCAGGTTGCGTTAGTCCACTTGTAAACTTCTTATTATCTCCTTAGTGAAACACGTGATAAGAACGTTCTCGAAAAAAAAACATCCAAACAAGGTTTAAATGATGCCAAACCAATAGTAAAATTGTCAGGAATGCAGAGCTTTTTTTTAATTGCGAATCCAGAGCTTTTTTTTTTGTACTTACTATGTATTTAGGGTCTGATTGGTTTGTAACCAAAACGTACCATGCTACATGTTAGTCATGCCATAGTTTTTTTTGGCAGCTGTTTGGTTTGCTGCCATAACTACGGTGTGCCACACTCTCTTAGCACCTTGTCCCACACGTTATAGACCTATTTTCTTGCTAAACTTTGCTAGAAGTATGGTTTCAATTTTACTCATCAAACTTTTTCTAACAGCCACGGTTTATCGAAAGTTAGATGTGACAAGTTTTGGTCACTGATAAACAGGCTCTTAGTCCGAACAGACCCTAATGCAAAAACATACGAAAGAGGCCAGAAAAGGCTCACGAAATCCACACAAAATATTCGCCCCTAGATTAAACAGATCAGGAAAGGGCTGAGTGTCGAGATCACAACAGTGCCCACACCCCCACGCACGGTTCCCCACCCTACTACTGCTGAAAATTTTGAGACGGTAGGTTAGCTAGCTAGGCCTCCAACACCTACCCTAGCTGGCCCCTGTTGCTGTTGGAGCCCCCACTTGCTAATTCTTCCTCCCTATATATATACTAATAAATAAATCTCCAAGCCTTTCTCCACATCTCCTAACCACTCACACTCATTGCTTGCCTGTAGCTTTTCCTTAATCCACTTGTCAAACCCTTGCAAGCTGCAAACCACTCCCTGCCTTTTTCTTCTCCTTCTCTACTCTACTGGTTTGGGAATGAGACATAGCAGGAGAGGAGCCTCCACTAACCAACCCTTAATCAAAGCCCTTAACCCTGATTAGTTCGCTGGCTCCCTCCCCCACACCCTTTCCGGTAGTCCCTCCCTCCCTCCGCCCTGCTGCGTCTCTGTTGCCCAGCTAGCTGCACCAGCTCTTTTTGGGGGCCAAGGCCAAGGAGCGACAGCTCGCCGTCGCCGTACGTGAGCCCGAGCCGGGGCGGCATGTCAAACGCCGGCGAGGCCAGCAGAGGCGTGGGAACGGGCCGCGGGTCGCGGCTGCCGCGGTGGACGCGGCAGGAGATACTGGTGCTCATCGAGGGGAAGCGGGTGGTGGAGAGGAGCGGCAGCGGCCGCGGCCGGGGCCGGGTACGGGGCGCCGAGGGCGCCAGCGCGGAGCCGACCAAGTGGGCGGCGGTGGCGGAGTACTGCCGGCGCCACGGCGTGGACCGCGGACCCGTGCAGTGCCGCAAGCGCTGGAGCAACCTCGCCGGCGACTACAAGAAGATCAGGGAGTGGGAGCGCGGGTACGCCGCCAGGAAGGAGGCCTCCTTCTGGGCCATGCGCAACGACGCGCGCCGGGAGAGGCGACTCCCGGGCTTCTTCGACCGCGAGGTCTACGACATCCTCGAGGGCCGCGGCGCCGCCGGGAATGCGGCGGTGCTGGAGGACGCGGAGGAGGGCAAGGAGGAGGAGGAAGCCAAGGCGGTGCTTCACACTGCTGGCCGCGGCGGGGTCCAAGGGAGCGGGCTCTTCTCTTCCTCTGAAGACGAGGATGACCAAGAAGACGACGCGGCCACGCCAAGTCCCACGCCGACGCCGGCGCCGGCTGCGGTGGCCGTGCCGATCCCCGGTGAGCAAGCTGTTCCATTCTTCCTGGAAACGGCGCGTGCCTCCTCTCTTTCAGTGCACGGTGAGCCCTTTTGGTCCCTTTTTACTGCTGCTTCTTGGCGTAAAATTGTCACCTTTTTCTGCGCGGAAGAGTTTCAACTCGTGTCTTTGATGCTTTCCGCGTGCAATGAACATCCTTTCCTTGAACAGTTGCTTCTTGGAGCTTTCCTAGTAGAACTGCTCATCAAAAAAAAAAAAAAAATCATGGTTCTGAATTGATGAACCCTTTCTTCCTGTTGGGGAAACGCTTCAGTATCTGTTCCAGCTAAAGTGCTAACGACAAAGCTGAAAGCATGCACAAATTTCCGTCATTCTTCGCTTTAATTTCCTTTTTGTCAGTTGGATGCACTTTGGTACTCCGATTTGGATTGTTACCCTGACAAAGCTTTGCATTTTGCTGTTCTGGTTACAGTTTCAGAGAAGACGGCTGAAGTGCCCAGGCAAGCGAGCTCCGAGCAAGGTACTCCGCAGAAACTTTTTACTGTTCCATTGGTTTGGTTTGATCGGCCATAGCGTAGTGCACAAACAAAGCTTAATTATAAACGGTTGCGCCAATTCACTTCATACCGTTTTAAATTTTAATCCAGAGGCTGTAAAAAACATGCCATGAAAATCCTGCGATTCCAAGCAGAACAAAAGTTTGAGGCTGACATTTCTCATGCATCCTAGCTCTAACAATCATGCCACAAAAATCCCTCAGTTCCAAGCAGGACAAAAGTTTGAGGCTGCCATTTCTCATGCGTCCTAACATTGCAAGACTATGCTTACCTTTCCTCTTTGTGAACAATCTCGTGTGCTGTTTGAAAACTGTATGAGACCGAGTTGTCTTTTTTGAGAGAACCGAATACTTCTGAAGTTATCGAACTCTTCATGACACAATATATAGTTTAACAAGTTTGAGATTATAAAAAAGATTGTGTAAACATCAGGCAGTGCTGACTCAGAATCAATGCTCACAAAAGCAATATGTTGACTGGGGTCCTTTTCTAGCTAAAATACCCAAAAACATGTGATCCCCCCACCCCCGCTAATTGTATTTGTACCTGGTAGTTAAATCCCATTACCGTGTAGACACGTGGATGATTCTGAAATGATGAAAGAGCAACTCCACCAGATCTTCTATAAGTTCTTACAGTAGAGTATCCTAAAACCTTTTCAGCATATAGGAGAGCACCGATGCAGCAGATTACTCATATATTTCTTTAGGTTAAGGGGAGAGGGCTGGTTTTATGATCTCCTTAAAAACAATATGTATAATAGGAAATGAGACAGGAGTCAGGAGATCTGCAGCAACTCCTAAAATGCTAGTTTTAAGTTATACTCCCTTTGTTCTAAATTACAAGACGTTTTGGCTTTTCTAAATACATAACTTTTACTATGTAGTTAGATATACACTATGTCTAGATACATAATAAAAGTAATATATCTATTAAAGCCAAAACGTCTTATAGTTTGAAACGTGACGATGATCTAAGGACTGTTCCTTTCTATTCAGTCTTTTCTCTTCAAATGATTATTACCTTCTAAATTGTAACATGCAGAAAATAATCAACTAATACAATTTCCACTTGAATCAAACGGTTCAGACATAGTTATAACATCAGACAATCTCACATGCAACCCATAACAAAATAATGGCAGTAGAATTCACATGATAAAGCTTCAGAAGTTCAGGTTTCATACCTAACAGCCATCCATGTTTCCAAACAGCAGGCACATCAAAAGAAAGGCAGCCGGAGCAGATCACCGACTCACCAGCGCAGTGCGGGCAGAAGAGGCAGCGCAGCGACGACAACGCCTCCAGAAGAGCCGCGACCAGCCTGCAGGGGCAGCTGGTTGAGATCCTAGACCGGAGCAGTCAGATGGTGGCGGCGCAGCTAGAGGCGCAGAACATCAACAGCCGACTGGACAGGGAGCAGAGGAAGGACCAAGTGAGCAGCATGCTTGGTGTGCTTGGCAAGGTGGCTGATGCCCTCTACAGAATTGCTGACAAGCTGTAGCCACCACTGTGTGTCTTGAGCACAGTAAATAATCGCTGCAAGAATGTACAGATTGATACAGGTTCTTGGCGTCCTGTTGTTATTGTGGATTGGTTCTGAAATTTGGTCAGAAACCTGAAATGGGATGCCCTATTTTTTAACCCATGGGATATTGTATTTGTCTGCCCCTATGGCCCCAAAACTGTGTATTATGCTGACTTTCGTTTCTACAGAGTAATGGAAGTGCATATCTGATAGAAAATCTGGGGTCAGTTAGGTTTCCGCATATCTGTTCAGTTTATTCTGCTTGCAGAAATCAATTTAGGCCCCGTTCGCTGGGAGGAATTTGGAAGAATCTGGAGGAATTTGGATGAATCTGGAGAAATTTGTTAGAGGAAAATACTGTTCCGGATGAAAAAAGAAGCGGATCAAACTGGGTTTAAGGGCACGCGAACGGGGCCTAAATTGATTTCTGCAAGCAGAATAAACTGAACAGGAAAAAAGGGGGTTCATATTATCTGACACAATCGGATTGAAACAGATGGTTTCAGCTAAGACAACTTACAAGTGAAGTTTCTGGAAATTTCTAAGTGGCTCCCGGTATAAAAAAATATAGAACAAAGAATATGGGGGAAAAGTACTTAAACATAGTTGGTTAGCTCAGATCACAAGATCAAAGCACAAGAACACACATATATCCTGGTTTACATAAGGTATTCTGAAACTTGATAGAAACAAACATCAGACTAGGTACCCTGGGATCCTCAATTTCACTCATCATCATCTGTTCTACTTGACCTGTAACGCCGGGAGCTCGCCTTTGAGTTTGTATGCATCTGTGGCGTTGATGATGATTTACTGTCATCTTCATCCATCTCACATTGATCAGGTTCTTCAGAGGCACCTGCTACCATTCCAATTACAGATGAGCTGGAATCAATAGCTCTGGGACCCTCATCCACTGCCATGGCATCCACTGATTTCTTGCGAGGGATGAATGTGACTGAGCTAGGAATCTCAACAGGCGTCTCAGAATGTGTCCTGTTTGGGTCTGATCTCCCTAACAGATCATGCAGGCCAGCAAGAGCTGTCCTGTTTGAGTCATCATTAGACTCTGGTACATCCAGGGTGTAACGCGTGTACTTTGAAGGGTTCCTTACATAGTCAGGGACCCCAGGAGATGCAGATAAAGTAGATGTGCTCTCCTCAGTGACTACATCCATGGATTGAGGAACCAATGGAGAATCTTCGTCATGTTCAAACATATCCGACTCACGATCCTTAACATTAGCATCGAACCGGACACGCTTTCTTGGTTTTAAATCAGCTTGCTCCTCCTTCCTCTTCAGTATAGGTTTTACATTGACTTCCTCGACAGTTTTCTTTGTCTGAACTCCTACATTCGGGAACTCCTTGGCTTGAGCGGCATAGTGAGAGTCACCATCTTTAGCAGAACCATAGTCTTCTCTAAGTCTTGCAGATGCCGCTCTCATATCTGCCCGAGGATCCTTCTTAAAACGGTACACCTCTTCAATGGAATCATCAAGGAGGTCAGGGACTATACTGTTGATGCTCATGTTTATGCCGTCATCCATTATATCGTGCATGTACACGCGGTCAGCAGCCTCCTCTCTACCAAAGGCCTCTCTGTCATACTTGTCCTCCTCTTCCTGTAAAAAAACAACTCTTGTAAGATAACAATCCACTAGAAACAAACCAAGGTCGATAGATATGATAACCATAGTGACCGACAATGACGAAACATTCAAGAGAAGTCCAGATAAGTTACTTAAGGTGTTTCGAGGTCAAGAATATATCACACTGAAATTACAATGTGTAGTTAGTCAATTACTCTTTATCATTAACTAAAACTCATCAATAACCAAAATGAAATGGGACATGCTCCCTTTCAAATTAAAAAACTGCCAAAGAAGGCCTAGTGAACCATTAAAATGCCATGATCATCTCTGCCTATTCTTTATCCAAATCATGCAGAACCCTAGTTAGGAGGCGACAAATCCTAGGTGAAAATGTTTCCTTAGGAAGGCATAGATTGAAGATCGATACTTGATTTGATCCTAATGTTACTTCACAGCTTGATTCCAACAAACTTCCAAGCATCAATTATGATGTAGTATAAGAACAGCTTATGGACAACTACTAACTGGTCAAACCAAATAAAATAAAATCAATGACCGAAGACAACTTTGCTCACCTCCCGATCCAGGGTGGGGTCGAGGCCGATGTTAACCCTAACGCCCTCCTCCTCGTCCTGCTCCGTCGCCTTCCCCTCCCTCTCCCCGTCCTCCTCCTCGTCGTGTTCATCTAGGTCGTCGAGGTTCCCCTCGAACTCCTCCTGCCTGGACCTGCGCCTCCGGCCGCGGAGGCACCCGTTGGCGTCGTAGAACGCGGAGGCGCAGGGCGTGTCCCCGCGGGCGGCCTCCCCCGCCGCCGCCTCCTCCGCGTCGCGGGCCTCCGACGGCTTCGCCCAGCGGTGGCGCTCGACGTCGCCCGCGGCCACGGACCAGGAGGCCGTCGGGAAGGAGTCCGGGACGGCGTCGAAGAGGCGGGACCCGAACAGGCGCTTCACCCGCGCCTCGAACGTCTCCTGGCCGCCGCCGCCCTCGGCCGCCATCGACGACGCGGCCTTCCGGAAAGGCGTCGAGGGCTCGGCTGGGCTCGGCGCCCGCTGTGGGTGCGTGGGTTGGGTTCGAGGTGGGACCGGAGGGTTTGGGAAACAGTGCGGGCGAGGAGGAGAGGGCGCTAGGAGAAGACGGAGGCGGCCATGGGGATGAGTCTTTTAGGCACGTGCCATTATAAAAGATGGTGTAGCTTATATGTCATTAAAAAATTTAAACACATCCTGATATCATGACGCTAAACTTTTTTGTTTCACATGTCGTCCACCTTTCGTTTGATTTTCACCGTTTGAGAGTCCTGACATGTGAGCCCAGCCTGTCACAATATCTAAAATACCCTTCTATCACAACCTTATCCTCTCACTTTTTTCTCTATGTTCGATAGGGCTAAGCTGTAAATGACCCGGGCACCTTCTTTCTCCTAAGAACGCGGCCGGGGAGAGCTCGTCTGTGCACTATCACAGTTGCCGGAGGTGGAGCTCGTCCGCGCGGCGCCGCGATGGCCGAGGCGGAGGGCAGGGCCCACGTTGCTGGTGTCGAGGATGGCACGCGCGTCCGCTGCGTAGGGTAGGGCGCACGCAGCGGCGGTCGCGATGCCGGCACCGGGGATGGCCCGTGCGGCCGTGGGGCACGGCAGGGCTCTCGTAGCGGCGCCCGTGCGGCCATGGGGCAGGGCGAGGCGCTCGTGGCGTCCGCACGTTCGTAGTGTGGGGCAGGGCGTACACGGCGGCGGCCGCAATGCCGGCGCCAGGGACGGCCCGCGCGGCAGGGCGGGGCACTCGCGTCCATGGAGGAACATGACAGGAGCAGCGCGCGGAAGTTGAGCTGGACGCCGGCCGCCGCACCCGCGGCTCCTCCCGCCGGCCAGCCGTTCCAAGCTCCCGCATGCCTACTCCCACCTCGACTTGCTGCCCATTAGTTCGTCCCGCGCGCGTGGTCATCGACCGGCACCACAAATGCAAGGATGGAGCGCGCGCGTTAAGAGGACGTCGGCCAGGGCCGAGCCCGCTCCCTCGTCAGCCAGGGAGCTATACACCGCCTTCGTTGGATCCTTTGCCAGCGATGACCACCCATTCGCCGAAACGGCGCGCCGCCGAGCAGTTCCAGCGGCGACCTTCAGCCCACGCCGCCCCTCCCCCACCTTGGCTCAGCGGGCGCTCGCAGCATGACAGGGACGGCGAGGCCACGGCCGCTAGCGCCGTCTTGGACACCGACGAAAGGCGCTGTCTCGACGCTGCCTCTAGTCGCTCTCCTCCCGCGGCGTCCACGCCACGACGCTCGAGGAGATCATGACCCACGACATCTTCCACACCTTTGAGCACCTCGTGCAGACCAGTGAGGTCCCGTACCAGGAGGCGCCAGCCGCCGCCCCGCTGGCGCGGAGGTCTCTGCACGCACCCGACGAGGAGGCCACGGCCATCGCATGCACCGTGGAGGCGCTCGGCGTGGCCCCCGTCCACCCCATGCTACATGACTTCACTCTCGTAGCTGGGGCCGCGTTTGCGTCGGCAAACACAGGGGCCGTCCGGAGCATGACGCTGGTCAACGCCACCGCGTCCCTACTAGCGTTCTCGGTTGCGGTCTTCGACATGCCCGTGCTCAGGAGGCTGGTGCTACGGGTGTCGGCGTTGTTCCGCGGCCTGGTGCGGCTGTGCTACGCCCAGGGGATGCTGCGGATTGCCGTGCGCGGCAGCCATGGCGGCGGCAACCGATAGGTATGGTGAACTCGGCCATATCTCGAGCTGCGAGCGTGGGTGGAGGAGCGGGAGGCGGGCTCGGTGGCGACCTCGGCTTGGCCTGCAAGGGTGTGAAGTGGTGGGATGGTGGCTGCAACGCTGCTCCACGTCTGAGTCAATGGTGCTCGGCATTAGCATCGTCTCTGCAGGCCGCTGCCCACAAAATCACGAGCACCGACTGGTGCGCGTGGCTCCCAGGGTGGGCGCTCAGCCAGGATAAGGGCTTCGTTGTTTTTTTCTTTTCCCTTGACAAGTTGATTTTTATTTTATTGGCCCCACGCTGTCCTGTACTATCGTCTTCGATGCCTCTCTCCTCTACACTCACGTGTGTTCAGTCAAGGGTATTTTGGACTTCTCCCATCCCAGTTAGACAACGTTAGAGCTCAAAGTGAACGGAATGGCGTGGAAGGCAAGAAAGTTTAGCGTCATGGCACCTAGGTACGTTCGAACTTTTTAGTGGCACATAGATCTGAACCATCTTTTATAATGGCACACAGGTAAAAGACTCATGGGGATTGCCTTGCCAGACTTGGGGAGTGAGCCGTGACCGGTTTTGGTTCTGGGCTTACTATGGAGTCGGTGCTGGAAGACCGAGCTAGGCTATTGATCCGCGCACGCAGTCCGGCCCATTCTCAAATAGAAGACTGAATGAATCTCTACAACTAAGGGGGTGTTTGGTTCACCTAGCAGCTCCTAAATTTAGTCCCATTTAGTCACTTTTTTGCCAAACACTATGACTAAATGGGACTAAATGACCTTTGGTCAACTAGTCACCCAAAGCTTGCTAAAGAGTACTAAAAGCCCATCTTGGACAGGGGGTGCCCCTAAATTATTGCCCTATCCGAACCCACCCACCGCCAAACCCTATCGGCTCACTCTCACTCTCGCTCACTCTTTCCCTCTCTCGCTCACTCTCCTCTGCTCTCCCCACCGCCGCCACCAATGCACTTGACGCTGGCCCCGCTCCTCCCCACGCCTCTGTCGTCGTCCCCGCTCCTCCACTCGCCGCATCTACCATGGACGGCCACGGGTCTGAGTATCCAGACTATTTCTCGTAGTCCTCTTCTCTAGTGGATCCCATGGCTTGTGCTCCGTCCTCCCCCCCCCCGTCGGTGACTTCAACCTCTCTTCCCAGGCACCGTCGTATGGTACGGGCTCCTCTGCTCGTCGTGGCATGGAGGGGCTAGATCTAAACACCGATGCCGATGGCTACCCCTACATCGATTCGTACCAGGGGCTCCTCCAAGCTGACGATGTTCTCGACAGATGAGGGCTTCCTCCTCTCCGTATTAGCACCAGATCTGGTGGCGTCCCATTCGTTCCTCCTTGCTCGACTAGAGGAGCGAGTGGTTCTAGAAAACACCTGGCATCGTGAGCAGCTGTGCACTGCACCAGGGCTGGATCTAGTGGTGTCCGTGTTGGATCGACGGCCAACCACATGTCGGCAGCAAGGATGCGTGGATCAATGTCCTCTGGCAGCTCTTTTCCTCCAACAAATGCAATGGAGCAAGAAGATGACAACGAGGTTTCGCCTGAGATGAGCTTTTGCATGTCTAATCTGTTTGTTAAGTATGATTTGTTTTGCTCTACTTGCTAAGTATGTTTTGCTCTGTTAAATTACTTTGTATTTGTCTGATCTATACACTTGTTGTTGAGTGATCTATTAGGTTGTATTTTTGTGATGTATTAGTTTGTATTTGTTTGATCTACAAGTGTGTATTTGTCTGATCTGTTGCAATGTAAATGTCTGTAAATATTAGACTTTTTGTTTCTTGGTCTGATCTAATTCTCTACTAGTTTGACAAGGCAAATTGGTCAGATGCAAACACATATGTATTCTCTTTGCTTGTTGTTGATGAAATGACAAAGGGCAATACAAGTAATGGGACAATGGCAAGGAGAGGTTATGAATGTATGCAAGAGCTCTATGAGAACCAAGTGGGCCTTAGACATGATTTGAAACAAATGAAGAACATATACAGTCAACTCAAGACCATGTACAATTCTACAAGTGGTCACTAAACCAAACAGGGTTGGTCACCTAGCAAATGGAGGGATTGATGCACAACTTAGTTGGTGGGAAAGGCACACCATGGTAATCTTTTTGTCTATTTTTTCTTTGCTTGTTCTTTTATCATGACAGTATGTACTAACACAAGTGCTTGTTCTTTTGTATCTTTCAGAAGAAGCCAGATTGCAGGAAATTCATGTATGAGCTGCCTATATTCTTTCCCCAGATGGTTGAGCTTTTCCAGAACACTGCAGTAGATGGCTCTACAGCCACCATTCCTGGCCTTTCATCATTTGACCAAGACACAGGGTTAGAAGAGGGAGATGAAGATGTTGTTGCTGCTGCTATAGAGGATTCTGGCTTCCAAACAAGTCCACCTAGTATCACCACTAGCCACAAGAGGGGAAGCAACACTACTGACACAGCATCAAGTCCAGGCAAGAACAAGAAAGTCCCAGTTAATGTTATTATGCAAGGGCTGGTCAGTCAACTAGAGATCGTTGCTGAAAAGTAAGTAAGGACTTTAAAGAAAATATCAGAGAGTAAGAGAGGGGAAGCTTCTGAAGCAAAACAAGCCAAGATGGAAGATGTTGCAAGGTGCCTGAGGTTGGTTGTGGAGGCTGGGGCAGACAAAGCTTCAAATGAGTACTATGTTGCTACCTAGCTTTTCAGGAGTAGCTACAACAAGATGATCTTCAGCAGCTTTGATACAAATGAAGAAAGGATGGCATGGCATGGCTGCTAGAGTAACAAGTTTGGCAGCCTCATTTTATTTTGCTTAGGACCTTCCATTTATGTTGAACTGTTATAATGTTAATGAACCATGGTATTTGTGTGGACCTTGTAATGTTGTTGGACAATGTAATGTTGTTGCTGCCATGATTGTTGATGTTGTTTGGTTGCTGGCAAGTATTGTTTGTTGCTGTCATGTTATTAAGTTCTTACAGCCCTTTTTCACACCTAATTCTTATAATGATCAGGGAGCAAATATTATAGCTGATGATGGAGGGGCTGATGGAGGGGCTGACAGAGGTGCAGCTGCTGGAGGTGCAACTGCTGGAGGTGCTGCTGCTGGAGGTATTGATGATGGTTGGACAACTACTGATGATGGTGTCACTTCTGAAGACTAATGATAAGTGGTCTATTGATGATGATTGGTCATCTACTGATGATGAGGGATTATCTTCTATAGATGAGGAAGAAGCTCTAACAATGCATGTCCTGAGGTGTCAGCAGAAGAGGAGAAGGAGTGCTACTGTTGTTCTAATGCTAGGTATGTACCACTATGACAAATACATGAACAAGGCTACATATAGAATCCCTCTGGAATCTAGATATCAGTGGACTATGAGAACCTTAGGACATAGGAGGTAGTGCTATAACATGTTTAGGATGCACATGGATGTTTTTGATAGCCTGCACAATTTGCTTGTTGAGAAATCTGGTCTGAAGTCCACTAAGAAAATGCCATCTATAGAGGCTCTAGCAATGTTTTTGTGGATGTGTGGTGCCCCTTAGTCCATGAGACAAGCTAATAATAGATTTGAGAGGTCACTAGGGACATGTAGCAACAAGTTTGATAAGGTACTGTCTAGTGTGATGAAGCTAGCTACTGATATCTTTAGGCCGAAGGATCCACAATTTACAACTATTCATACAAGGTTACAATCTCCTCGGTTTGCTCCGTACTTTGATAATTGCATTGGAGCTATAGATGGGACACATGTATCTGTCATTGTGCCAACTGAGAAGGTAGTCCAGTACACAGGAAGGAAATGAATCACCACTCAGAATGTGCTGGCGGTATGTGACTTCGATATGAGATTTACTTTTGTTGTGGCTAGATGGCCTAGTTCGGTTCATGATATGAGGGTGTTCAATGATGCACTTGAGAAGTTTGAAAACAAGTTTCCACATCCACCTGAAGGTATGCATGTGCTCTTCAATGTCTTCTTTGTCTTAGTTGTAGTATTTGTCATTTTACTTACACAAGTTTTGTGTTGTGTAGGGAACTACTATCTAGTTGACTCAGGGTAACAAAATCGACCTGGTTTTCTTGCACTATACAAGGGTACAAAATACCATATTCCTGAATGGAGAGAAGGCCCTAGGCCAATAGGTAAAAAAGACCTATTTAATTACACACATTCTTCACTTAGAAATGTCATGGAGATGTCTTTTGGAGTTCTAAAGATGAAGTGGAGAATTTTGTTGGATTTACCTAGCTTTCCCATGGCAAAGCAAAGCAAAATAATCATGGCATGCATCGCTATCGATGAAATCTAGTCGGCAGACTACCGAGGGGTATGCCCATAGTAGTAGATGAATCGGTGGAGGTGTACATGAGGAAACCAGATGGTGACACAGAACGCAAGAGACAGTGATTTGACAGGTTCGGGCCATCGGCTTGACGTAATACCCTATGTCCTATGTCTTTGTAGATTGTATTGCGTATGATTTGATGTAAATGTGGGGGGTCCCTACTCGCCTTATATAGCCTAGGGGTTAGGGTTACAGATCGGTTGTTTCTATCCTGATCGGTTTACAAGATAGGAAGTTACAGATATTATGGGATCTAGCATATTCGAGCAGGTTTCCTAGATCACCGAGGATCTTCACATAGTCTTGTGAGGCACGCTGACCTGTGTCATGCTCCACATGGTGTCGTCTTGTAAGTTGGGTCTCGATTAGTGGCATGACTCATGGGCGGTCTTGTGGGCTAGGCCTCCCCTAGCGGCTCGGCCCATATACGGTCCTGTGGGTATCAAGGGTTATACCCCCATAGCTAGTCCCCAAGAGCCTTGGATCCGTTGGGCAACACCATCTTGAGCTTATTCGAACAATTTAGCTAGTCACCGGTCATCAAGAGTAGGTGTCCAACTAGTTTAACTGGGAGCTAAGCTGTTGAAACAAGCATTCGAGCTGTTGAATACATCGTCCGAGCTGTTGAACATGGCGTCCAAGCTGTAGAAATAGATGTCCAAGTATCTCAACTGGGAGCCAAGCTCGACCTCACATGAAGTCAAGGTTTGTCGGTAGGATGTAAGGAGCTCAAGTAATTTTTTTGAAGTCTTGGTCAGTGAAGTGTACACACTTAAGTGCCAATTGCGATGGCTTTGACAACGTGGTCATCAGGGTAGAGTAGTGGGATTAAATGACAGACTTGATGAAGTTGAAATGCCGTGAAGAAGAAATAGTACGTGCACCGCGAGGTGCATTGTACACAATGTAGTCCCTGAGCCTACTGGAAGATGATGAATGAATCTTATAGCAGAGTCAAACAAAAATATATAGTCCCCAGCATAGCTGAGAAAGAGACCAGTCCCCGGCATTGCCGAATACTCAAGCGACTAGGAAATCAGTACATTCACCGCAAGGTAAAGTATACACACTTAGTCCCCGAGCTTGCTGGAAGATTGAGGAGAAATCTTGTAGCAGGATCAGAAGAAATATCTTGCCATGAAAATTCAAAAAGTCCTTCGAAATACCGCTTGGCACACATTTTGTCTTTGTGGCGTGCGCAAAACGAAGTTTGCATATGGATACAGAAAGCCCAGTTAATGGCCCAGTGACGTGTGGAAAACTTGGAGGGAACGCGGTGTGGCGGGCGTGGTTTCCCCAAAACCCTAGAAGGCAGAGGGTCAGGGGTCGATCCATTATAAGTCCGTCGCGGCTTCGAGGCATACTCCCCATTTCCCGCATGCCACATCGTCTTTCTCGCACTCTTGCGCACATATACCTTCCCATCTGCCACTGCTCCATTGCTGGAATAGATCCAAGCAGCGAGCAACCACCATCTCTAGATCTACTTGATGGCACTGAAGAGGAATCGCAGTGGCTCGAGGCGGGCGCCGCGTGAGGTTAATCACACCGAGGAGTGGGTGCAGTCCGTCAGTGATGAGAGGGCACTCAACAACTTTGTGGTGCTCATGATTCTGCTAGACAGGGTGACAGCGGGATGGTGCTTGGCGGTTGGTGAGAATTTCCCCATGCCCCATTGAAAGGTCCTAATGGCTAGAGGGGGGAGGGTGAATAGCCTATTAAAATTTTTTACAACAACACTTAGCAAACCGGTTTGATAAATATGAGGCGAAGCGAGTGTTGCGCTAGCCTACTAAAAATGCAAGCTACCTACCATAATTCTAGTTTCTATAGTCTCTATCCACACAATGGCTATGTCACTACACTAAGTTAGTGTGCTCTCAAAGGCTAACTAAAGAGCCACACTAACCAAACTAATAAGCTCCACGACTAGCTGCACTAAAGAGCTTGACAACTAGTTTACAGTAATGTAAAGAGAGAGAGAGAGAGAGTAAGATGGTTATACTGTTAAGTTGAGGAATGAACCAATCAATCACAAGAATGAATACCAATGAAGACCAATCACCTCGAAATCAAATGATGACACAATGATTTTTTTACTAAGGTTCACTTGCTTGCCGACAAGCTAGTCCTTGTTGTGGTGATTCACTCACTTAGAGGTTCACGCGCTAATTGGCATCACACGCCGAACCCTCAATAAGGTGCCACACAGCCAACACAAGATGAGGATCACACAAGCCACGAGCAATCCACTAGAGTATCTTTTGGCTCTTCGCCGGGGAAAGGTCAAGAACCCCTCACAATCACCACGATCGGAGCCGGAAACAATCACCAACCTCCACTCGACGATCCTCGCTACTCCAAGCCATCTAGGTGGTGGCAACCACCAAGAGTAACAAGCGAATCCCGCAGAGAAACATGAACACCAAATGCCTCTAGATGTAATTATCGTAGAACCGACCAATTTATAAGAGCACAAGTACAATGGCAGCCCACAAGCGGTCGCACTATCATACTTGAGCCCACATAAACCCGGTAGTCCATCGAGTACCACGTCGGGTCTCGATTAACGATCCACATACAACCAAGATCGTATATGATTCAACATATATGTCACGTGTTACATAAAGTTCACAAATATAGTTCATTCATCAGAGTACGAAATAAGGTTATTACAAACCAAGTTCGGTAAATAGTAGGAAAGCAAATTAAAGTTCGAAACTAGCATTTGCCAACATAGTTCAAATATAGTGCCAACTCATGATCACAATCCATAAAAGCATATAAGAAGGATTATTAAAGATGCCTACCTAGGGCTCACTCCTCATCCACGACGGGACAGAAGCAGTTCTTGCAATAGCCGTTATAAACTGTACCATCTGCAACAATGGGAATAAAACCCTGAGTATGAGAAGGTACTCAGCTAGACTTACCCATCATAAACCAGAAATAAATTGACTCCAAGGATTATGCAAGGCTTTATAAGTGGAGGCAGCTTGACGACATTTTGCATAAAAAGCGATTAACTCAGTTATACAATTATAATTCGGTCACCAAGTTAATTATAGCTATTCTTCTCTAGATTAGCAACTAACCTATGCCAAACATGTGGTATATCATTTAAGAGCATACAATAGTAACCATAGCTGGTGTAGTAATTCCATGTTTATCCGAACCATCACATTCTATAATACAATTAGTACGATGTTGGAGCTAGCCAAGTTTCTCACTGTTCGAGAGAGACGGTGATTCGAATCGATTTCAACCAGCTGGGAATTTATTCCTAACCCAAACCTAGGTAGACCAGATCAACGGTCACCTTAGGTCACCTTTATTACAACTCAAGTCCACATTTCACGGGTTTGCCCAGCGCCGCACAATCTGGGACATCCAGCTGCCAGGACGTTCAGGCCTGGCCTGCCCTTGGGCTCATGTCTGGCTCCCCACACATCTTTACTACCATCTAGAGTGCACACTTTTATAGAACAGGGCCTAGCCTGAGTTGAGCTACTCGGCTTCGTGGTCGGAACGAGTTATCCGGCCAGCTAAGTGATAGGCATGCGTTCAATCTTGTCAGAAGGGCCAACAACGGTACGGTCCTTAATCGACACACATGGAATCACATGAGTCAACCTACACATAGACTCCGCTCATCCTCCATTTACATTACCCCATGGTTCTTTTCCACGATAGCAAATATAGTCAACCGTGCTTCGGTATCCACCTATATATCGCAGGTGATAGAAAATCACCTGACTTCTACCGGTCTAAGCATGGCTAAGCATAGATTCAATCCTAGACATACATAGGGTTAAAGGTATATGTAACTGAACAAGGTAGTTCTATGCATCAAGTGTTTTCAATCAACTCTTATAACTTAATGCATCAAACATAAAGGACTCAAATGATATTTTGTAAAACATGGGAGACTTAGAATGCTCTGGGGCTTGCCTTTGAGGAAAGAGGTTGGCCGGTGATCCGGGCACTCAGGGAGTTCTTCGGGAGTCTGCTCCTCTTCTCCTAGAGCTGTGGCTTGGGGTGTCTCCTGCCGATCCCCTTCCTCTTCTTCGTTGAACTCCAACAGTGTTATCTCTTCGGTCGATCCTATATGCATGAACATGGAATAAGATATCACGAATGCATATACAATGACACGTATAATATGATATGACGTGATGAATGCATCCCCATAAGTGTTTTCAACATCATGTTATTAAAGTAATAACAAGTGCATATTATTTTACTGAGTAGGTGCATATCTCTTCTCTATTACTTAAGCAAAAACTTCTGTAATCTATTTTCTGGACTACAAGACAGCAGCTACTTGTTTTGACCCAAACTGGAGTTATATACATCAAAATAATAAGGTTGTGGACATTATGGAAATCTTATGAAATTGTCTATAACTTTCTTTTAATACCCTTGATGTTCAAATCTGTCCAGAGAGCAAACATTTCGGATAGCAAACTTTTAATAGCCAAAACTCTTAAACCCTATGGCCTATGACTATAAAAATTTAACACAAGGTAGATCAATAAGTTATCTACAACTTTATTATTAAAAGGTTTTACAGAAAAGACCATTATCACCATGAAATTATCTACTCAACCAAAACTATACATGCAGCCATCTAGTTGAATTATAAAGCCATAATTAATTAGTTGCATACAACTAATTACTTTTAAGCCTTACTACTAACATCAACAGTTCTTATGTATCACAAGCACCTTTGAAAACATCATGGTCAAGCACAATTTATTTATTTAAATGCCTTTATTAATTTAATTAGATAATTAGGTGAAATAACAAACATATACCAAATATGCACAATAAATTCTCATAAAATTACAGTAGCTTCCAAGTGCTCCCAATAGACTACTGTAAAAATTACATACCATTTGAACATGCATAACATCCTCTACAAAAATGACAAGCTAGCAATGTTTATTTTAGTGAAAATAGTTAACCCTATAGAAAAGTGTCAAACAACAGACTTTATATTTTTCTTAGCTTCATCCTAGTGCCATAATACTGTACAAAAATTTTCAAGGCAATATGTTACTTATTTTTGTCCCTATAATTTTCCTCAGAATGCACTATTTATAAATAGATAAATAGAAAGACCCAACTTCAATCAAGTCTGCTGAAGTTTATTATTTTTCTTAGCAAGAGCATGTCAACACAAGACCAGCAAAATTGGAACCACAATTTTATCACTTTCCTAGCTCAAGTTATCCATTTTACAAGATTGCAAACATTCAAAAAGCACTTATCTGGCTACATTTTATTCACCTTTATAAATACCAGAAATAGTACATTTCATATTTTTATAAAATACTAAACTTCATGAGAAATCAAACAAAATTTTGTTCACCAAAATTGGACACTCCTAGCTTTAGATATGATTTTCCAAATTTAGTACCAAAATCTGGAAAAGAAATAACAAAACCCTAAACTGTAGTCGCTGATGCATGGGACCCACGGGTCAGCGGACCCCACAAGTCTGTGAACCGAAATAGGGCACGATGGTTGACCGGCGCTATCTCGCCGACGGTGAGCTTTCCGGTGAAACCGACCCCACCTACGTGTTCTACTCAATCACCCGCGTCGACTGGTACACGTAGTGGAGGCGCGGACACACCGGAGCGTGCTCGTCGTCGGCCATGGTGGCACGACAACGCTGCACGAAGGTGCGTCGGCCATTACTGGCCATGGCAAGGCCCAGCGAGAAGCGCATGGGCTCTGCGTTGACCACACGAATCTACCGAGGCTACCTAGGTTAGTTGGGATGCGTCCATGGGGTCTGTCCGCGTGCGCGGTGGTGCGGCGGCATGAGCGCGGCGGCGCTGGCCGTCGTGTTCCGCACCGGCGAAGCTATGATTTGCTGTAGGGTCATGCCAGAAGCTAGGACACACTCTAACGTGAAGAAGAAGAAGGAAGGCACAAGGGAGCCAAGCAGCGACGAGCTCGCCGTGAAGGCGGCCATGGAAGCTGAGATTCCTACGAGGGCAAGAACGGCGAATTCGCCCTCACTGTGGCTTGCCTGGCCCTGCTACTATGTCGAGGAGGTAGAGAGGAAGATGGTGAAGCTGACTGCTAGCTAGAGGCGGCAATGGTGCTGCGGTGAGAGTGCTAGGCGACGGCGGAGCAGTGCGGTGGTACGGCGGCGCCCGGTGCTCCCACTATGCGCGTGAGAGAGAGCAATGGAGAGGGAGAGAGTGCGAGCGCAAGTGTGGAATGAGCAGCGCGGCTTCATCTTAACCGCATGCCAACCAGCTGCGATGGGGCCCCAATGCCGGCCAGCAACGGCCATGCGACAGCCAAGCTCTGCCAACGGTCGGTCACGACGGTGGGACACCACAATCATCAGAGCACCATTCGCACGACTGACCGCGCCAAATAAACCCTTCCAATCTCCTAAACCAAAGCGAGTTAGCAAAAACTTGTTTAATAAAAGTTGTAGAGCTACATACCAGTTCCAACTTTGCTTAAGTGATCTAGGTCTAACTTGAGCTGGTTTGCAAATGGCAATGCGTCAAAGTACAACACATGAAACTGTAAAACCCATTTTGACTTAGAAAAATTTCCATGTTTGAAAAACAACACTGCATTGATTTTTGTGATCCAATTTCAAGCATGTTAGGAGCTGAACTAGCCTATGACCCAAAAATAAAAGTTGTTGCACTACTTGAGTTCTACAACTTTGTTATAGGGTGCACAGCCATGCAAAGTTTCTAAAGTGATGTTCAACTCTAGTCAAACCTACAACTTGAAAATGATGATTTACACAATAACCATGACTTAGAGACCAAACTAGCCTTAGTCATGAATACCAAAGTTGTTCCATGTGATATTCTAAACATGTTTAAGGTACTCCTAGGGTTCCACAATCATTTAATACATTGGTTACATGTAAACCCTAGTATATGTAAAGCATTTTAGTGACAACACATGCAATATAAGCAAACATAGAGATAATATTTGAGATACTCATGCTCATGAATGATCAATGATCCTTGTGCTCATGCAATGCCAAGGCTAAATGCAAGCTTAACACCTAGGGTGTTACAGCCCCTCCCCCTTATAGAAATCTCGTCCCGAGATTTGCAAGACCTATCATTCTTTGAAAAAGGCGGGATAAACCTCACGTAAATAATCCTTCCGTTCCCACGTGGCATCTTATTCATTATGGTTATTCCACATCACTTTGTAGAACTTAATGACCTTGCTCTGTGTTACTCTTTCCATCTCTTCTAACACTCAGATCGGTTTCTCTTCATACGTCAAATCCTATTGGAGCTCAATGTTGGGGGGTGCAATGGCTTCCTCATGTATGCGAAGACATCTCTTCAACTGAGAAACATGGAAGACATCAAATATAGCACTCATCTCTGGGGGAAGTTGTAACTTGTAAGCAACATTTCCTTTCCATTCAGTAATCTTGTATGGCCCTACATACCTAGGCGCATGCTTTCTTTTCACTCCAAATCTCTGTACTCCTTTCATGGGTGACACTTTTAAGTATACATAGTCTCCCACTTCAAAAGTCAGTGGTCTTCTTCTTTTATCAACATAACTCTTTTGTCTTGACTGAGCTGCTTTCATATGCTGTTGGATAATGCGCACCTGTTCTTTAGCTTCAGTGACAAAGTCAATGCCAAAGTATCTTCTTTCGCCGAGCTCAATCCAATTCAAAGGAGTTCTACATTTCCTACCGTACAAGGCTTCAAAAGGAGCCATCTTGATGCTTGCTTGATAATTGTTGTTGTAGGAGAACTCGGCTAAAGGTAGCCATTTCTTCCATGAACGCTTGGAAGATATAACACAAGCTCTCAACAAGTCTTCTAAGATTTGGTTCACTCGCTCGGTCTGTCCAGAAGTTTGTGGATGGTATGCTAAACTTCTTATTAGTTTAGTCCCCAAAGCTTGGTGCAAGTGTTCCAAAAAATGAGCTATAAACTGTGGTCCCCGATATGAGATTATGGTCCTGGGTACTCCGTGTAGTCTCACGATCTGAGAAATATACAGTTCGACGTATTTCCCTGCGCGATCCACTGTGTTAACTGGTATAAAATATGCTGACTTGGTGAGGCGATCTATAATGATCCATATTAAATTGTGACCTTGCTGTGTCATTGAAAGGCCTGTAACAAAGTCCATACTTATTTCCTCCCATTTCCAGCCTGGAATAGGCAAAGGCTGAAGTAATCCATCAGATTTCAAATGAACGGCCTTTACTCTACTGCAATTATCACACCTGGCGACATAGGCTCTCTTTCTTCATCTTGGTCCATTAAAAATGGGGTTTCAAATCTTGATATATTTTGCTACTACCCGGGTGGATAGACAACTTGGACGAATGAGCTTCCTCTAAAATTTGATTTATAAGCTCTCGGTCTTTCGGTACCATAAGTCGGTCCTCAAACCATAGCACACCTCTTTCATCTAACCCGAAATGCTTGGTTTCTTGTTCTTTCATCTTTCTCTTGATGTGAAATACACCAGCATCTGTCTTCTGCAGTTCTGTGATTTTGCTCTCAAGTGAACAACTGATAGTGATATTGTGCAGTACAACAGGATGTAACAAATGAAATCCATCTTCCAACAATGTTTCTAAAGTGTTGCAATGAGATTTCTGACTGAGTGCATCTGGTACAACATTGGCTTTTCCTGGATGGTAGTGCACTTCCAAATTGTAGTCCTTGATCAACTCTAACCATCTTTGTTGTCTCATGTTCAGCTCAGGTTGAGTGAAGATATATTTGAGGCTTTTGTGGTCAGTATATATGTGACATACGTTGCCCAACAAATAATGTCTCCATATCTTCAATGCATGAACCACTGCTGCAAGTTCTAAATCATGCATAGGGTAATTGACTTCATGCTTTCTCAACTGTCGAGAAGCATAGGCAATAACTCTTCCTTCTTGCATGAGAACACACCCCAAACCTATACCCGATGCATCACAGAACACATCAAAAGGCTTTTTAATGTCGGGTTGTGCTAAAATAGGAGCTGTAGTTAACATGGTCCTTAGGGTGTGAAAAGCTGCTTCACACTCTAGCATCCAACTAAACTTTTCATCTTTCTAAAGTAGTCTGGTCATGGGCTTAGCTATCTTGGAGAAATCTAGAATGAAACAACGATAGTAACCTGCTAACCCTAGAAAACTCCGAACTTCATGAACCGAAGTCAGGGCCTTCCAATCCATGACCTCTTGTACTTTAGATGGGTCTACAGATATTCCATCTCTAGATAAGATATGACCCAAGAAAGGTACTTTTCTCAACTAGAATTCACACTTGCTAAACTTGGCATATAACTTATGTTCCCTTAATCTGGACAAAACAATTCTCAGATGCTCTGCATGGTCTGCTTTATTTTCTGAATAAATTAAGATATCATCGATAAACACAACCATGAACTTGTCGAACTCGGGCATGAATACCGAATTCATCAAGTACATGAAGTAGGCAGGAGCATTCATCAGTCCAAAAGACATGACCAAATACTCGTACAAGCCGTACCTAGTGGAGAAAGCTATTTTAGGTATGTCCTTTATCCTGATCTTTATCTGATGATAGCCTGACCTCAAGTCAATCTTGGAGAATACCTTTGCTTTTGCCAACTGATCGAGCAAGATATTGATACGAGGCAATGGATCCTTGTTTTTGATGGTCACAGCATTAAGTGGCCTATAATCCACACACATTCTCAAAGACTTGTCCTTCTTCTTTACAAACAAGGTAGGACATCCCTATGGAGATGAACTAGGTTGAATGAGACCTTTGTCCAATAGTTCTTGTAACTGAATTTTAAGTTCAACTAACTCATTTGGTGGCATCCTATAGGGTCTTCTTAAGATTGGTGCCATACCTGGCACTAACTCAATCTTAAATTCCATATCCCTATGAGGTGGTAAACCTGGTAACTCATCAAGGAATACATCAGGAAACTCACAAACCACTGGAATATCACAAAGGGTAGTGGTTTGGATAGCACAAGATAAGTTTTGGAATTCAAAACTTCAGGAAAGTGGTACTAGAAAAGCATTACCTCCCTTTGGTTCTCTCAACATAATTGTACGAGTGCTAGTGTTAATGAGAACTCCATGATCGCTCATCCATTTCATGCCTATGATCACATCTATAGATAATCTGGGCAATACTATCAGATCCATCGTATACTCCCTCTCTTGTATAGAGATGAGCACATTTCTAACTATCTTATTTGTAGAGATAGTTGCCCCAGCTGAACTTATACTATAACCACCCTTGCTTACCTCAATTACTTTCTGATCATTCCTAGATGCAAATGCTTGGCTCATAAATGAATGAGAAGCTCTAGAATTAAATAAAACAATGGCGGAATGTTTGTTAACAAGAAACATACCAGCAGTGACAACCTCTCCTATAGGAACCTCTTCAACAGTGGTGTAATGCACGTATCTTGGGTCCTACTGAGCTTCCTTGCCCTCCATTCCCCTTGGGTAAGGCAATGGTGAACGCCTTATGAAACACCTTCTAAGGTCGATTGACCTGGGCTTTTGGTGGAGGAGGCCTAAACTTGGGCGCTGGCGATTGAAACTGTGGCCTAGCCGCCACTAGAGCTCTGGACTGAGAAGACCCTAAGGTGCCTGCCTCAGCTGCCCTCTTGCGGCCCTTTGTTACCGCATGCCGATTGTTTTGGTTCTCCTGAGTCAAGGCATCACTGATGAACTCATTGTATGTGGTGCACCTCGAGTTGGCTATAGTTTTCATCAGCTTAGTGCTAAGACCTCTCTTGAAGCTTTCAATCTTCTTTTCTTTCTGTATCGACAAAACCTAGGGCATAACGGGACAAATTGTTGAAAGCAAGCATATACTCAGTAAGGGTCTTAGTCCCTTGTGTGAGTCGCATAAACTCAGCTGCCTTCATGCGCATTAGCCCTAGGGGAATGTGATGTCGCCTAAAGGCTAACTTGAATTGCTCCCATGTGACCTTTGTGTTGGTAGGTAAAGAGGATAGGAAATGGGTCCACCATATCCTAGTCGGTCCTTATAGCTGATGGGACGCATATTCTGCCTTCTGATGTTCCATGACCCTCAATAGATGGAACTTTTGCTTAATGGTGTTAAGCCATTCATCCGCCTAAAGCGGTTCTTCGGCTACCTTGAAGACAGGAGGCTTGGTGTCTAGGAAATCCTTGAAAGAGCTATACTGATTTGGCTCAGGTCCTTGTTGTTGCTGACGGGCGTGAGACGTGTTTTGCGCAATGAGGTGCATGGTTTCCTCCATAGTTCTCTGACTACCCAAGAACTGTGCGAAGAATTCATTCGTAGATGGTGGTGGAGGTGGTGGTAAGTCACCGTCATTGCCCTCTTGGCTGCTGCCTACTCCAGCACGAGTGCGAGTCATCTACAAAGTTACAATAATAAGTGATTATTGGATGACGTCAAGAGATTGCAGATGAATTGTATAATCATGCTAAATTGAAATTACTGGAGAGAATCTTAAATTCATACAATAAAACAGAGGCATAATAATTCATTCTCGCAACATGACATCACCAATTTGATCACTTATTGAGGCCGCAACGCGTTAACATACAAGTCCTAATCACTAGTGAAACGAAACTAGAAATTTATTAAAGCTTAACCCATCGTGAAATAACATGCAGAGTGCCAATATTACACGGAAGTCAAATCGCAAATACCAAACTTCAAACTACACGTCCATTACATAAATAGCAGGGATACATCTAGCGCTTTAACTAGTCACTAGGCAATTCTAATATTTAGTATGCTCGTTGTCGAGGTCGGAGATAGGATCATCCTCATTCTCTAGCTCCACTTCTTCGTCCCAGCCATCATCTTCAACTAACATCTCTGGATCTTCTTCTTCCTCATCAAGGATCGGGTGCAGTTGGTTGTTCAGAAAATGCACCTCATGCTGAAGATCAACTACTATGTTATGGGTCTATGCAAGCTGCTGGCGCAAGTCCCTCTCGACATGGTCCTACTGTACGCTCAAGGCGTGGGTCCTGTCTCGCTCTGCTTCTACCATAGCTGCACGGTTGTTTGCTAGGATCCACTGGCGCGTAGCTATGAACACCTCGGCACGGGCGGCCTCCAGCTGCTCCCGTAGTCATGCTAACATTGCTTGATCTCCGCTCTTGCCTCTTAGGTAGCAGCTCTCTGCTGATCAACTTGCTCCATTTGGGTGTGGAGATTTCTCAAAGCTACATCTGCTTGATCAGTTTCCCATCGAGCCTCACTTGCTACCTTTTTGTGCTTACGCACATGCTTCTTTAGCTTATGCTGTGTAGCTTTGGCTCTCATGAGTTTATCCATGCAAGTGGTATAGGACTCCTGCCAGAAGTCCCTAGTGTCCTGACGAGTGTAGAATATCTTCATTACTACAAACATGGCACTCATAGTGGGACTAGAACTATCTGCCCGCTCATCCCGATCTCAGATCAACGCATTGCTGTTGCGCTGTGCCCATACTATTGTGGATGGATCCACCCGAGGAAAAGTACCAGTGGCACTACCGGTAAGCTCATCCCCATGATGCTGACAAATCTGACTCAGTACCTCAAAGGCTACTACTTGGGTAGCCTCCCAAGGAGGTCTTCCTACAAATTCCGCCTTCCATTCCTGCCAGAAGTGTGCTTGGGTACGAGCTGGTATGGTCAGCCGTACTTCATACCATGGTTGTCCCTCCAGGTATACTTCATTCTAGTAATAGAGGGGCGGTTCGTAATATTCCGCATAGTGCAAGACTCTCCAAAGCAGGGCAGGAGTTCCAAACATCAACAGGAAACTCTCACTTCCAACCGGTGCTGCCATCTGTACCAACAACATGTGCAACTTTCATGAGGCAAAGTCATAATGGATAAGAGTTACATAACCGAGTAAGAGATTTATAAGGGGAGGAACAATGCAAGTATGGAATAATAATTTATCATGATGCATGCATGTTCTGTACGCCCTTACAAACTTAGGAAAAATTATTTCTAACGACATACACGGTGTCATACATACGTTCTCTCATATATAGCGTAGCTAGTCGGGCTACACGTTTCGCTGTTAGTGTACGTACACAAGAATTTCATTTCAGCCCAACCCCACAATTATATATGCATAATGTAAATCTGGGCTCTAGGTTGTAATCTAAATACTTCCATATATATATATACCCATATATATACTTTCATATCAAAGCTACTCGAAAGTAAATACGTCCTCTATATACATATAAATATGCATACACAGTCGTATCAAAGCTAACCCACAATTAAATACCTCCGCGTATATATGAGACATATATATACTTTAGCATCAAAGCTAACTCTCCCCTAGACCGCATGCTCACAACTTGCGGTCATGCCACTATAATGATAATTGGCATCTTACCTTGGGTGTAGAGGCATTTGATCCATACATTACCACTCAAGTGAATGGCATCCATACAATAGCACGCCATATGGATGACGAAAAATAAAAACCCCCAAATTAGTACTTAATTAGCCACCTAAAGTCCTTAATTGGGCATAAAGGAAGTGATCACCGGCACATTTTAGATTTCAAACTCTAGGTTTCAAACACCGATTTATATAGCTACTAGTTGCTAGAAACTGGTTTTGGAAAACAAAAACCTTTGTTTTAAATACACATGTGGCAGTTAATGTTGAATCTTCCTCTGATACCAGCTGTCGCAGAACCGACCAATTTATAAGAGCACAAGTACAATGGCAGCCCACAAGCGGTCGCACTGTCATACTTGAGCCCATATAAACCCAGTAGTCCATCGAGTACCACGACGGGTCTCGATTAACGATCCACATACAACCAAGATCGTACATGATTCAACATACATGTCACATGTTACATAAAGTTCACAAATACAGTTCATTCATCAGAGTACGAAATAAGGTTATTACAAACCAAGTTCGGTAAATAGTAGCGGAAGCAAATTAAAGTTCAAAACTAGCATTTGCCAACATAGTTCAAATACAGTGCCAACTCATGATCACAATCCACAAAAGCATATAAGAAGGATTATTAAAGATGCCTACCGAGGGCTCACTCCTGATCCACACATCCATACTACCATCTAGAGTGCGCACTTTTATAGAACAGGGCCTGGCCTGAGTTGAGCTACTCAGCTTTGTGGTCAGAACGAGTTATCCGTCTAGCTAAGTGATAGGCATGCATTCAATCTTGTCAGAAGGGCCAACAATGGTATGGTCCTTAATTGGCACACACTGAATCACATGAGTCAACCTACACATAGACTCCACTCGGCCTCCATTTATATTACCCCATGGTTCTTTTCCACGATAGCAAATATAGCGAATCGTGCTTCGGTATCCACCTATATCTCATAGGTGACAGGAAATCACACGACTTCTACCGGTCTAAGCATGGCTAAGCATAGATTCAATCCTAGACCTACACAGGGTTAAAGGTATATGTAACTAGACAAGGTAGTTCTATGCATCAAGTGTTTCCAATCAACTCTTATAACCTAATGCATCAAACATAAAATACTCAAATGGTATTTTGTAAAATATGGGAGACTTAGAATGCTCCGGGGTTTGCCTTTGAGGAAAGAGGTTGGCCAGTGATTCGGGCACTCAGGGAGCTCTTCGGGAGTCTACTCCTCTTCTCCTGGAGCTGTGGCTTAGGGTGTCTCCTGCTGATCCCCTTCCTCTTCTTCGTTGAAATCCAACAACGTTATCTCTTCGGTCGATCCTATATGCATGAGCATGGAATAAGATATCATGAATGCATATACGATGACACATATAATATGATATGACGTAATGAATGCATCCCCATAAGTGTTTTCAACAGCATGGTATTAAATTAATAATAAGTGCATCTTATTTTACTGAGTAGGTGCATATCTCTTCTCTATAACTTAAGCAAACACTTTTGTAATATATTTTCTAGACTACAAGATAACAGCTACTTGTTTTGACCCTAACTGGAGTTATATACATCGAAATATATCATTGTGGACATTCTATAAAGCTTACGAAATTATCTACAACTTTCTTTTAATACCCTTGATGTGATTCAATAGTTATCTAGGTCAAACAATTCAGTTATTCAAATCTGTCCAGAGAGCAAACATTTTGGACAGCAAACTTTTAATAGCCAAAACTCTTAAACCCTAGGGCCTATGACTATGAAAATTTAAGACAAGGGAGATCAGTAAGTTATCTACAACTTTGTTATTAACAAGTTTTACAGAAAAAGACCATTATCACTATGAAATTATCAACTCAACCAAAACTATACATGCAGCCATCTAGTTGAATTATAAAGCCATATTTAATTAGTTGCATACAGCCAATTGCTTTTAAGCCCTACTACTAACATAAATAGTTCTTATGTATCACAAGCACCATCAAAAACATCATGGTCAAGCACAATTTATTTATTTAAATGTCTTTATTAATTTAATTAGATAATTAGGTGAAATAACAAACATATACCAAATGTGCATAATAAATTATCATAAAATAACAAACATATACCAAATTTACATGGCAACATGTTACTTATTTTTATCCCTATAATTTTCCTCAGAAAACACCATTTATTAATAGATAAATAGAATGACCCTACTTCAATCAAGTCTACTGCAAGTTTATTATTTTTCCTACCTAGAGATGTCAACACAAGACCAGCAAAACTGGAACCATAATTTTATTACTTTCCTAGCTCAAGTTATCCATTTTACACGATTGCAAACATTCAAAAAGCACTTATTTAGCTACATTTTATTCACCTTTTATAATTACCAGAAACAGTACATTTCATATTTTTTATAAAATACTACACTTTATGAGGAATCCAATAAAATTTGGTTCACCAAAATTAGACACTCCTAGCTCCAGATATGATTTTCCAAAGTTAGTACCAAAATCTATAAAAGAAATGACAAAACCATAAATTGTAGTCGCTGATGCATGGGACCCACGGGTCAGCGAAGCCCACATGTCAGTGAACCGAAATAGGGCATGGTGGTTGACCGGCGCTATCTCACTGACGGCGAGCTTTCCAGCGAAACCGACCCCACCTACGTGTTCTACTCAATCACCCGCGTCGACTGGTACAAGTAGTGGAGGCGTGAACACACCAAAGCGTGCTCATCGCCGGCCATGGCGGCATGGCGGTGCTGCGCGAAGGTGTGCCGGCTGTTACTAGCCATGGCAAGGCCTGGCGAGAAGCGCATGGGCTCCGCAGTGACCATGCCAATCTACCGAGGCTACCTAGGTTAGTTGGGATGCACCGACAGGGTCTGTCCGCATGCGCGGTGGTTTGGCGGCGTGAGCACGGCGGCGCTGGTCATCGTGTTCCACGCTAGCGAAGCTATGTTTCATCGTAGGGTCACACCAGAAGCTAGTACACACCCTAACCAAGCTCTAACGTGAAGAAGAAGAAGGAAGGCACAAGGGTGCCGAGCAGCGGCGAGCTCGCCGTGAAGGTGGCCATGGAAGCTGAGATTCCGGCGAGGGCAAGAACGGTGAATTCACCCTCACAGTGGCTTGCCTGGCCCTGCTACTTCGTCGAGGAGGTATAGAGGAAGACGGTGAAGCTGAGTGCTAGCTGTAGGCGGCAATGGTGCTATGATGAGAGCAATAGGCGACGACAGAGCAGTGTGGTGGTGCGGCGGCGCCCGATGCTCCCGCTATGTGCGCAAGAGAGAGCAGTGGAGAGGGAGAGAGTGCGAGCGCGAGTGTGGAATGAGCAGCGCGGCTTTGTCTTAACCGCACACCAACCAGCTATGACGGGGGCCCGACGCCAGCTAGCAGCAGCCAAGCTCTACCAATGGTCAGCCATGACGGTGGGATGCCATGGCCATTAGAGCACCATTCACAGGATTGACCGCGACAAATAAACCCTTCCAATATCCTAAACCAAAGCGAGTTAGCAAAAACTTATTTAATAAAAGTTGTAGAGCTACCTACCCGCTCCAACTTTGCTTAAGTGATCTAGGTCTAACTCGAGCTGGTTTGCAAATTGCAATGCGTCAAAGTACAGCACATGAAACTATAAAACCCATTTTGGCTTAGAAAAATTTCCAAGTTTGAAAAACAGCACTGCATTGTCTTTTGTGATCCAATTTCAAGCATGTTAGGAGCTGAACTAGCCTATCACCCAAAAATAAAAGTTGTTACACTACTTGAGTTCTACAACTTTGTTATAGGGTGCACAGCCATGCAAAATTTCTAAAGTGATGTTCAACTCCAGTCAAACCTACAACTTGAAAATGATGATTTACACTATAACCATGACTTAGAGACCAAACTAACCTTAGTCATGAATACCAAAGTTGTTCCATGTGATATTCTAAACATGTTGAAGGTACCCCTAGGGTTCCACAATCATTTTATACATTGGTTACATGTAAACCCTAGTATATGTAAAGCATTTTAGTGACAACACATGCAATATAAGCAAACATAGAGATAATATTTGAGATACTCATGCTCATGAATGATCAATGATGCTTGTGCTCATGCAATGCCAAGGCTAAATGCAAGCTTAACACCTAGGGTGTTACAGTAATCACTCAAGCAATGCACTTGGATTCTCTCCCAATCTCACAAAGATGATGAATCAATGATGGAGATGAGTGGGAGGGCTTTGGCTAAGCTCACAAGGTTGCTATGTCAAAGCAAATGACCAAGCGAATGAGCTAGAGCCAGCCAAATGCCTTATATAAGCGTCCCCTCGAAATAGACCCATTAGGCTCTCACTGCAGCCCAACTTGGGGTGACCAGACACACCGGTTAGATCGACCGGACGCACCAGCCCCAATGCCCGGTCACTGATCGTCGTCCACATGTCCCCCGCGTTCAATGACATCTGCATGATCTCAACAGTCAAGTGACTCAGCGCAACCCCTAAGTCACAACCGGACACGCAGGCAAGCTGATCGGACACACCACGCCCACGTCAGGTCCTCACGCGCCTACGCACCAACACCCAGCGACCGGATGCACCGATGGAATGACCGGACGCTCCAATAACATGGAGTCCGGTCACTTCTAGAGAGCATCCAGAGCCACATTTTCTCGATCGGACGCATCCGGTGTACCTCGACCGGACCCAGCTCAGCGTCCAATGCAATACCCTAGGCTACGCTGCCTTGGCTTCTTCTAACCGGACTCACCACTATCATGTTTGGTCACATTTTGACCTAACGTCCAGTCACTTCAACAACAGAGCCCGAGCGCGCTAACTTCATCTAAAATTGATCGGACGCTGCTCCCCCGAGTCCGGTCACTACGTGACCTACGCCCAGTCACTGTTTCACAGTGACAATGACCTCCTTTACTTCACTAACTTCTCCACCCTTGCTCAAATGTGCCAAACACCTAGTGTATCACCTTGTGTACATGCGTTAGCATATTTCCACAAATATTTTTAAGGGTGTTGGCTCTCCACTAGATCCTAAATGCATATGCAATGAGTTAGAGCATCTAGTGGCACTTTGATAACTGCATTTCGATACGAGTTTCACCCCTCTTAATAGTATGGCTATCGATCCTAAATGTGATCACACTCACTAAGTGTCTCAGTCACCAAAACGAAAAAGCTCCTATCAAGTTTCACCTTTGCCTTGAGCTTTTTGTTTTTCTCTTTCTTCTTCTCCGAGTCCAAGCATTTGATCATCACCATGTGTGGCAGAACCTCCTAAATTATAGGGCCCACATGCACCTGTCACTGTCCAACGACCTTTGACATCAATGCATATGTTCCTGGTAATTTAAGAAGACTGTCGGGTGTCCTCGGGGAACCCCGAATCATCCACGATTTCCGAGCAGGATCATATTACAGAGTCATTGCAGTATTACAACAGTTTATTCAAATAGATACATCAGAGTAAAAGTAGCGGAAGACTTACAATAACATAGTTTACAAACCATTTGTTTCAAACCATACAACTAAGTTCAATATTAAAACAAACCAAAGTAGTGGAGCGGCATTATAATATAATACCAAACACACAATGAGGCTGCCCTGCCCAAGGGCCACACAATTACTTCTCAACGTCATCACAAGGTACAACTGTCATGCAGCATGATCCACAACAGATCTGCTCATGAGACTCACCTGCAACAAGGTCAACGAACCCTGAGTACAAAAGTACTCAACAAGACTTAACCGAAATAAGAATTAAAAGAACGCAGAAATGCAGGCTCATGGGATTCAAGGTATGGCTTTAGCAATAATCGAGGTTCTTTTGCGTAAAAGCATTTTAACAAAAATCTATATATCAACATTTAAAACTTCATAAAGATCATATACAAAGCTGACATGATCCTCATTGATATCATGAAACTTCATAACCAACACCTTCTCAAACCATCCTCACGTTCCAGTTATTAATTACTACGATGATGAACAGTGAGTTGAGTCTCCATAACCGAGGAGCAACGACGATTCAAACCGATTGTAAACCCAGCTGGGGATTCCAGACCACACGACATATGCAGGTCTCCGACCTACATATACCAACCTACCCTTGGATCCTCTAAAACAAGAACAGGTCCGTGCCACCCGAGAATACAGTACTCCACCATTCTAGCCCATGGCCACGTGGGTACACGCTATTCCCGCCATCTCTCAACTCCCAGTGCGCGAGTAGCCATTCTCGTAATAGAATCGCCAAGTTCAGGCTTACCAGAGTATGTGGTTAGTACTACAAATTCTCACCTCATGCAATTCAACAACGGACGTGCCTTAATCGACACAGGCGGAAAGATCCCGCTCACAAGACCTCCATGTCTTGTGGCTCACACACACCGAGTCCGCCCGGTCTAGATTTATTACTCCACATTCCCATATCACATGCTAACATAATTAACCAATATCCCATTTAAAACTTGCAGGTGGCAGGTAGTCACTCGACTTTCATCGTTCTACGCATAGCTAAGCAAAACTAGGCATATACGAATTTAAAACTGGTAATATGGTAAATATGGAATAACAAGGGTGGTAATGCACCAATTAGTCTTTTACCTAACTCCTAATCACTTAATGCAGTAATGGAAAGCAAAAGCGAAATTACTTTGTAAAACACAAGGTAGGGTTGTATGCATCCGGGGCTTGCCTTCGTTGACGGAAAAGTCCGGCTCTTGCGACGCTTCACAAGAATTTGGTCCGACCTCAACAGACAGATTAACCTCCTCAACAACTTGATTAACTACCACGTGTTCACCTTCGTTCACTACACGTAATACAATGCCATGTTTAACATGATGCGGAATATGAAATATGATGCTCGATGATGGATACAAAAATTAACAATTTGAATACAACTTTCCTTCGCGGTACAGTTGCAAGTCAAACAAACTAAATCTTTTTCGTAACACATACATCAACTGCCAAGGATCATTAACAACAAATGACCCAAGGTCATCACTTAATCCAAAATTACAAACAAAACCTAAATCACTAAAGGTTACTATTTGCTTTTATGAATTAATTATTTAATTCAAAATTATGAAATAAATCAACTTATTCCAATTGAGCTAAAATTTTTTTTAAACATTCATTACATGATAACTAAGTGGCAAAACAAATTTCATAATTTTTGGACAAGTAAATAAGCCTAGAAAATTCATGGAAATCCATTTATTAATAAATTGAGCAATTTTTATCACATTCAAAAAGTACTGAAAAACATTATTTCATATTTTCTTAAATACTTTACATCACAGAGAAGTCACACAAAAATTTTCATAATTTTTGGAGCTCTAAATAAATCTACACAAAAATAACAAAAATAGACACTATTCATTCAAATATGAAAATAGAAAAATCCATTTGAACGCTGAGTCACTGACATGGTGACCCCACCTGTCATCCCCTTCCTCCCGCTTTGACTACGGCGATGATGGCGCTGACCGGCGATATCTCGACGACGGTGAGATCAACGGCGACGGCGAAGGCACTATCATGATCACTACATCACGGCGCACCGATTTGTGGCACAAACGCGACCAATTACTGCCTGGACCGAGCACTACGCCGGCCATGGCGGCTGCGGCGGCACGGCGACACAACGCCGGTGAAACAAAGCCGAAAATGGAGAAACAGAGGGCATGGGAAGGTCCAGTAGCTCACCACGAACACGCTGGAGCAAAGAATGAGACCGGATAAGCTACGAGGACACAGGTCAACGTTGACAGTGGTCACGGCGGAGCGATCTTCGACGACGGCGATGCTCCGGTAGCTATGGTGGTCAAAATGAGAAACTAATAGGTCACAAAGCACTACATCAGTGCGGCCACGGCAACGCGGAAGCCGAAGCAAGACTCAGCAAGGGCAGAGACTCACCGTAGCGCACTGGCCACGGCAACGCGGGCTCGACGGCGGGACTACCGGTCGTGGAGAAGAAATACGACGAGTGGCGGTTCCCGGTGAAATTAAGCCGAATTGATGGGTTGGCTAAGCGCGTAAGGATAAGGCAGAGCTAAAGGATGCTTTGCTGCAATGGCAGAGGCACTGGTTCGACGACGAGAGCTCACCGGAGATGATCGGCAACGTCGGGAAAAACAGAGGGCGAAGGAAGAACGACGACGACGGCGTCAGAGCTTTATAGGGCGGCCAAGGAAGCAAGGAGAAGCCACGGCGATGCCTTTCCCGCGCCAGCGCGAAGCCAAGACCGCCACGCGCGCGCCTGGAACGCCGAAGAAGGTCGCCGGCGGTGAGTCGGCTTCCGCGGTTACTGTTCACAGTAATTACAAGTTTGCCATTCGCCAAAATTCACAAATTACTCTCAAATTTTCATAACAACTCCAAAATCTCCAAAAATAAAAGTTGTTCAAAATCAAAAGTTCTACAACTTTGCTTTTATAACCATCTCCTAATTTGGTCTAGATTTTGAAATGAACTTTTGAATTTGAATAGGGAAATGTAACGAATTACGCCTTTTTGAATTACTCAAAATTTTTTCTAAACAACTTGAAAAACTCCAAAAACAAACTTTTTATAACTTGCCAAGCTCTACACTTTTTCTTTTGGGATCAACCCCAAATTATTCTTATATTTTGAAATGGGTTTTCAGGGTAGGATTAAAATGCTGAAAAGCGGGGTTTTCTCGAAAAATTCAAAATCCAAACAAACTTTGAACTAGAGTCAACCAATACAATTCAACACATACCACATGAATATAAACTTGTTTTAGTGTATGCATCTCAAAGTTTTCACCAAATGCCAAATGCTTTGCAATGCATATGATGACATGTCAGGTTTTAGTATTTTAAACACTCGAGGTGTTACAATCCTTCCCCCTAAAAGAAATCTCGCCCCGAGATTCAAAGCCATTGAGTAAGTAATGGAAAAGGAAACGTGTCAATCCAAAAACATCCAGAACTTTTCCATAAAACAACTGAGGTTCTTTTACAAAACACAATTTGAAGTAACCGAGCTCACTAACATTATTCTATTCTATATTGACGCTAGAAACTCTGGAAACTTTTCTAACAAGTAATCTTCTGATTCCTAGGTAGCTTCCTCTTCTGAATGTTGATTCCATTGTATCTTGTAGAACTTTATTGTTCTCCTCCGAGTAACACGATCTTTCTGATCCAACACTCGGATAGGATATTCTGAATAAGTCAGATCTGGTTCAAGTTCCACTCCTTCAACTTCAACATTCCGCTCAGGCACTCGGAGGCACTTCTTCAACTGAGACACATGGAACACATCATGTACAACTGATAAATGTTCGGGTAATTTCAAGCGATAGGCCACCTTTCCATACCTCTCCAAAATTTGAAATGGTCCAATATATCGAGGTGCCAACTTGCCTTTAACACCAAAACGGTTAACTCCCTTCATTGGTGATACTTTCAGATATACAAAATCTCCTTTGTTAAACACCAATGGTCTCCGTCGTCTATCCGCATAACTCTTTTGACGGGACTGAGCTATTTTCAAATTACTCTGTATTTGCCTAACCTTGTCTTCCGTTTCTTTCACAAGGTCAACTCCAAAGAATCTTCTTTCTCCGGGCTCCGACCAACTCAGCGATGTTCGCACCCTACGGCCATAGAGTGCTTCAAATGGAGCCATTCTAATGCTTTCCTGATAACTATTATTATAAGAGAACTCAGCCAAAGGTAAGCATTCGTCCCACTTGTTGGAATAATTAAGGACACAACACCTTAACATATCTTCAAGCACTTGATTGACTCTTTCAATCTATCCATCAGTCTGCGGATGATAAGCTGTACTATACAGGAGCTTGGTATCCAAGGAAGAATGCAATTGTTTCCAAAACTAGAGACAAAGCTGTGTACCCGATCGGACACTATGGTCTTTGGTATTCCATGGAGACTCATAATTCTTGCTAAATATATCTTGGCGTATTGGACGATTGGGATATATAGTCTTGACAGGGGAAGAAAGTGTCTTGACTTAGTGAGTCGATCTACAATAACCCATATTGAGTCAAATCCCTTTCTTTGTCTTGGGTAGACCAACAATAAAGTCCATACTTATGTCCTCCCACTTCCAAATTTGGAATAGGTAAGGGTTGTAGTTCTCCAGCAGACCTCAAATGTATAGCTTTCACCTTTTGACAAGTATCACACTTTGCTATATATCTCATAATTTCTATCTTCATTTTGTCCACCAAAACCTTTGTTTTAAGTCGTGGTACATCTTGTTGCTTCCCGGATGGATAGATAACCTAGTAGCATGTGCTTCTTCAAGAATTGATCGTCAGTAATTTCAGGAACTTTTGGTACTACCAAACGATCCTTGAACCATAGCACACCTTCATTATCTATACTGAAACATTCCGCCTTTCCATTCTGGACTCTTTCCTTGATATGGGCTATACCCTTATTTTCCTTCTGAGCAGCAATAACTTGATCTCGGATAGTGGCTTCAACAATTATGTTGGTCAAACTAACTTGTTGAATTACTTCTACATTTAGCTTCTCCATTTCTTGACATAAAGTCAAACCCATTGTTCTTACTGTTAGGCAATTACAATAGCATTTTCGACTGAGAGCATCTGCAACTACATTGGCTTTACCAGGGTGATAATGTACTTCCAAATCGTAATCCTTAATTAGTTCTAACCATCTTCTTTGTCGCATGTTCAACTCTGACTGAGTAAAGATATATTTTAAGCTCTTGTGGTCCAGATACATATGGCACGTATTACCAAGCGTGTAATGCCGCCAAATCTTTAGAGCATGAACCCATGTTGCTAACTCCAAATCATGAGTAGGATAGTGTTCTTCATGTTGCTTAAGTTGCTCGGACGCATAGGCAATGACTCGGCCTTCTTGCATCAACACACATCCAATACCAATACGAAGCATCACAATAAACATCAAACGGCTTCTCGATATCGAGGTTGAGCTAACCTTTGTGCGATAGTCAACAACCTTTTTAAAGTCCGGAAAGCCTCTTCACAACTGATGACCGGACAAACTTGACTTGGTTCTTCAACAATTCAGTTATAGGTTTTGATACTTTAGAGAATTCGGAATAAACCGACGGTAATATCCCACCAATCCAAGAAAACTCGAACTTGATGAAGCTGTGGTTGGCGGTTTCCAATCAAGCACATCCCTCACTTTGCCGGGATCAACTACAACTCCTTGGTACCGACAAGACATGTCCAAGAAATTGCACTTCCTTAAGCCAAAAATCACACTTCTTTGAACTTCGCATACAATTGATGTTCTCTCAAATGAGTCGTAACAATTACGAGGTGTTCGCATGTTCATCTTATTCTTGGAATATACTAGTATATCATCTATAAATACTACTACAAACTTGTCTAGCTCGGGCATGAATACCTGAGTTCATCGGATACATGAAATGAGTGGAGCATTGGTCAAACCAAAAGACATCACCAAGTATTCATATAATCCATATCTTGTGGTAAATGCCGTTTTGGGAATATCTTTGAGCTTTATCTTAATTTGGTGATGCCACGATCTCAAATCTATCTTGAGAAAACTTTGGCTCCGCCAACCGATCAAAAAGCAAATCTATCCGAGGTAATGGATACTTATTCTTGATGGTCACTTCATTCAAGCGGACGATAGTCAACACATAACCTCGTGGTCTCATCTTTCTTTTTCACAAAATTGCCGGACATCCCCAAGGTGAGGAACTAGGTTGGATAAACCCCTTCTCAATTAATTCTTGTAATCGAGCCTTCAACTCGACCAATTCCTTAGGTGGCATTCTATAAGCTCTCTCGAGAAATCGGAGCTGTTCCAAAGTTGTAACTCTATGTTAAGCTGTACATCCCTATCGGTGGTAGACGGGTAAATCCTCGTGAAACACATCGGGAAATTCACGTACTACGGGATATCTCTAATCTCTTTGACGGCGGTTTGCACAAACTCGCCCATCGATCTTCTTAAGGTTGGAAGTTGGATGAGAAATTGAGAATTACTATTAGGCAAACTTACTCTTAAAGTCCTATTCAAAGCATCTATAACAGCCTTATGCTGATACATCCAATTCATTCCCAAGATTACATCTATATCCTAATCCTTAAGGATAATCATGGTAGTGGGAAAATATGCCCACCTGGTTTATGGGTACCTGGTACACCATTTCCTTAGTACACAGACGTCCCCCGGGCGACTGCACAAAGAAACTTTCCTTTGTTGCCCCAATTGAAATTTCATGCTTCACGACAAATGTTCTATTGATGAATGAATGCGATGCGCCAGAATCAAAAAGTATAACTGCAGGGTGATTGGCAATAGGAAACATACCCATCATCACTGGCTCCCCTTCCGGAATTTCTCCAGCTTGAATATAGAACACCCGTCCGGTCTTCCTCTCATCTTTGCCCTTTCGAGCATTCGGTTGTGGTTCTTGTTTGGTGCTTGACCTCGTTGTTGATTAAGGTGGGTCTTCGATAATTCTCGATTAACTCGCCTAGGATATGGACATTCCTTGGAGAAATGACCAGTCCTTCCACAATTGTAACACGGATAGTTGTGACCCTGTGACGTTGGAGCATTACCACCAGGAGCATTGGTTGACTGTGAGTTCGGATAGGTTATCGCAGGACGGACATTTCACTGTTGCCCAGCTTGGAACTGCGGCGGACGATAAGGAGGACGATTATGGTTTATTGGATGATAAATCACTCTCTCTGCCTCTTTTGGTTTCCACCAAAAGGTCCAGACGGCACACATTTTTTTCTTCTTGAGCTCCTTATGTCTGCCGATACTTTGCCTCTCAAGCAATTGCAATATTTATCGCCTCATGATAAGTGATATTGGTACAGTGTCATCATTGTCTGCATTTGGTATTTAGACCTCTCATGAACCATTTCTTTTTTCTTGGCATCCGTATTGACATGTTCGGATGCATCTGCGACAGATGATTGAATCTTCCCACATATCTTGCATAACCGTTTGATCCCCTTGCCTCAAAGCAAGGAATTCATCCACTTCATAGCCATCACTCCTTCCGGATATAATGGGCTCTGAAAAAGTGCATAAATTCTGTCCAAGTTAACAGAACGCCTATGGGTTGCATGGCCATCAGATTTGCATACCAAGCACCAGCTGCACCTCTAAGTTGCTAGGCAGCAAACACCGGTTTCTGAAACTCTATGCAGTGAATTAGATCAAATTTCTGCTCCATGGTCCTAAGCTACCATCGACCTCCGATTGGTTCATCCGCCTTGGTGAACACCGGGGTTTTGTATCCATGAAATCCACATAGGTAGCCTCATGCCTGTTATGATTGCGGCCACGGTTTCCATGCATCTAGTTCTGATTACTTTGAGCCATCTCATGAAGCAAACGAGAATTTTCCACAGTCACATTGACTAATGCAGCGATAGCATCAGCCAGATTGGTCGGCATCGGTGGCGGGTTGGGGATATCATCATCATCTTGTGAAGTACCAGGAATATGCGATCCCCACGTACGACGCATCTACTCATAACAAACCAAACTTTATTCACAAGCCTTTATTGAATTGCACAACAGCTTACTCTAGACACATAACATAGGGTTTATTACTATAAACACTAGACCCTATATGTACCAAAACAAGATACATAGCTTAACCAAGATTAACTATAACACAACTCTACTCTTTTCCGTGATTACTTCAAACTTCAGGCTCGGTATCCATTCCGGAATTATTACCGCCTTCATCATCACTTTCATTGATCATTACTAATTCTTCAGGATCTTCTTCTTCTTCCTCTTCCGATTCGCTATCATCGGCAAGGATGACACCGGGGTCCATGTCATCAGCTTGAGGCTCATGATTCGGGTTTAGTAGATTGCTAAGCCTATGGACTTCCTCATGTAGATAGGTATTATGTTCTTCTAAATCTTCTACATAGAATTCTAGCTCATGAGTTCTAGCTCTAGCTACATTCTCCCTATGCCAGGCTTCATTTCGTCCCTCCACCATATGAACTAACATGCTTTCGCAGTTCCTGTGTGCAGTGGTGAGCCGCCTCAATTGATCCTGTAATTCTCCTACCTGTATAGCATCCAAAGCCCTATCTCTAGTAGCTTGTGCTAACTCTGTAGAAATCCTCTGTATCTCTGCCTGGGGATCAGGCCTAGAACTGCTACTGTTAGCACCATCGTTTCTAGGGCAAGTTGGTGACGAGGAACTCCTTTGGGTCCAGTGGACTTACGGGGCGTCATCTTGGTACGAGCCATACTGTAGGAAGCCAATTTAATCCAAATAAGACCATTTGATCAAAATCCAATAAGTAGCTAAGATGGATTACATTACTCAAACCAGACTCACTACTCAACTCCAGACTAAGAGGTGAAGGAAGTAACGGGTGAATTATTCATGATGCATGAATCGTTCTTACGAACAAAAACATCAAAGTTTATAATGCACATAAACAACATTTATTTTTATATAGGGCATAGTAATATTACTACTCCATCACACAAAACCTTTTTAATCATATACGGAATGGTGAGAAAGAAATAAGATAAGTTAGAAGCAATTTGGACCAAATTAATCAAGTTAAATTTAGTCATCCCAAATCATTTTGAAGTTTTTATAAACCAATACCACAAAAACTTTGTAACGATCGCTCTGATACCATTCTGTGGTAGAACCTCCTAAATTATAGGGCCCACATGCACCTGTCACTGTCCAACGACCTTTGACATCAATGCATATGTTCTTGGTAATTTAAGAAGACTGTCGGGTGTCCTCGGGGAACCCCGAATCATCCACGATTTCCGAGTAGGATCACATTACAGAGTCATTGCAGTATTACAACAGTTTATTCAAATAGATACATCAGAGTAAAAGTAGCGGAAGACTTACAATAACATAGTTTACAAACCATTTGTTTCAAACCATACAACTAAGTTCAATATTAAAACAAACCAAAGTAGTGGAGCGGCATTATAATATAATACAAAACACACAATGAGGCTGCCCTGCCCAAGGGCCACACAATTACTTCTCAACGTCATCACAAGGTACAACTGTCATGCAGCATGATCCACAACAGATCTGCTCATGAGACTCACCTGCAACAAGGTCAACGAACCCTGAGTACAAAAGTACTCAACAAGACTTAACCGAAATAAGAATTAAAAGAACGCAGAAATGCAGGCTCATGGGATTCAAGGTATGGCTTTAGCAATAATCGAGGTTCTTTTGCGTAAAAGCATTTTAACAAAAATCTATATATCAACATTTAAAACTTCATAAAGATCATATACAAAGCTGACATGATCCTCATTGATATCATGAAACTTCATAACCAACACCTTCTCAAACCACCCTCACGTTCCAGTTATTAATTACTACGATGATGAACAGTGAGTTGAGTCTCCATAACCGAGGAGCAACGATGATTCGAACCGATTGTAAACCCAGCTGGGGATTCCAGACCACACGACATATGCAGGTCTCCGACCTACATATACCAACCTACCCTTGCATCCTCTAAAACAAGAACGGGTCCGCGCCACCCGAGAATACAGTACTCCACCATTCCAACCCATGGCCACGTGGGTACACGCTATTCCCGCCATCTCTCCACTCCCAGTGCGCGAGTAGCCATTCTCATAATAGAATCGCCAAGTTCAGGCTTACCGGAGTATGTGGTTAGTACTACAAATTCTCACCTCATGCAATTCAACAACGGACGTGCCTTAATCGACACAGGCGGAAAGATCCCGCTCACAAGACCTCCATGTCTTGTGGCTCACACACACCGAGTCCGCCCGGTCTAGATTTATTACTCCACATTCCCATATCACATGCTAACATAATTAACCAATGTCCCATTTAAAACTTGCAGGTGGCAGGTAGTCACCCGACTTTCATCGTTCTACGCATAGCTAAGCAAAACTAGGCATATACGAATTTAAAACTGGTAATATGGTAAATATGGAATAACAAGGGTGGTAATGCACCAATTAGTCTTTTACCTAACTCCTAATCACTTAATGCAATAATGGAAAGCAAAAGCGAAATTACTTTGTAAAACACAAGGTAGGGTTGTATGCATCCGGGGCTTGCCTTCGTTGACGGAAAAGTCCGGCTCTTGCGACGCTTCACAAGAATTCGGTCCGACCTCAACAGACGGATTAACCTCCTCAACAACTTGATTAACTACCACGTGTTCACCTTCGTTCACTACACGTAATACAATGCCATGTTTAACATGATGCGGAATATGAAATATGATGCTCGATGATGGATACAAAAATTAACAATTTGAATACAACTTTCCTTCATGATGACGAGTTGCAAGTCAAACAAACTAAATCTTTTTCGTAACACATACATCAACTGCCAAGGATCATTAACAACAAATGACCCAAGGTCATCACTCAATCCAAAATTACAAACAAAACCTAAATCACTAAAGGTTACTATTTGCTTTTATGAATTAATTATTTAATTCAAAATTATGGAATAAATCAACTTATTCCAATTGAGCTAAATTTTTTTGTAAACATTCATTACATGATAACTAAGTGGCAAAACAAATTTCATAATTTTTGGACAAGTAAATAAGCCTTGAAAATTCATGGAAATCCATTTATTAATAAATTGAGCAATTTTTATCACATTCAAAAAGTACTGAAAACATTATTTCATATTTTTCTTAAATACTTTACATCACAGAGAAGTCACACAAAAATTTTCATAATTTTTGGAGCTCTAAATAAATCTACACAAAAATAACAAAAACAGACACTATTCATTCAAATATGAAAATAGAAAAATCCATTTGAACGCTGAGTCACTGACATGGTGACCCCACCTGTCATCCCCTTCCTCCCGCTTTGACTACGGCGATGATGGCGCTGACCGGCGATATCTCGACGACGGCGAGATCAACGGCGACGGCGAAGGCACTATCATGATCACTACATCACGGCATGACCGATTTGTGGCACAAACGCGACCAATTATTGCTCGACCGAGCAGCACGCCGCCATGGCGGCATTGTGATAACGCGGCGACACAACGCCGGTGAAACAAAGCCGAAAACAGAGAAATAGAGGGCATGGGAAGGTCCAGTAGCTCACCACAAACACGCTGGAGCAAAGAATGAGACCGGATAAGCTACGAGGACACAGGTCAACGTTGACAGCGGTCACGGCGGAGCGATCTTCGACGACGGCGATGCTCCGGTAGCTATAGTGGTCAAAATGAGAAACCAATAGGTCACAAAGCACTACATCAGTGCGGCGAAGCCGAAGCAAGACTCAGCAAGGCGAGACTCACCAGAGTAAGCGCCGCCACCGCGACAACGCGGGCTCGACGGCGGGACTACCGGCCGTGGAGAAGAAATACGACGAGTGGCGGTTCCCGGTGAAATTAAGCCGAATTGATGGGTTGGCTAAGCGCGCAAGGATAAGGTGGAGCTAAAGGATGCTTTCTTTGCAAGCAGAGAGGCCTTTGGTTCGACGACGAGAGCTCACCGGAGATGATCGGCAACGTCGGGAAAAACAGAGGGTGAAGGAAGAACGACGACGACGGCGTCGGAGCTTTATAGGGCGGCCAAGGAAGCAAGGAGAAGCCACGGCGACGCCTTTCCTGCGGCAGCGCGAAGCCAAGACCGCCACGCGCGCGCCTGGAACGCCGAAGAAGGTCGCCGGCGGTGAGTCGGCTTCCGCGGTTACTGTTCACAGTAATTACAAGTTTGCCATTCACCTAAATTCACAAATTACTCTCAAATTTTCATAACAACTCCAAAATCTCCAAAAATAAAAGTTGTTCAAAATCAAAAGTTCTACAACTTTGCTTTTATAACCATCTCCTAATTCGGTCTAGATTTTGAAATGAACTTTTGAATTTGAATAGGGAAATTTAACGAATTACGCCTTTTTGAATTACTCAAAATTTTTCTAAACAACTTGAAAAACTCCAAAAACAAACTTTGTATAACTTGCCAAGCTCTACACTTTTTCTTTTGGGATCAACCCCAAATTATGCTTATATTTTGAAATGGGTTTTCAGGGTAGGATTAAAATGCTGAAAAGCGGGGTTTTCTCGAAAAATTCAAAATCCAAACAAACTTTGAACTAGAGTCAACCAATACAATTCAACACATACCACATGAATATAAACTTGTTTTAGTGTATGCATCTCAAAGTTTTCACCAAATGCCAAATGCTTTGCAATGCATATGATGACATGTCAGGTTTTAGTATTTTAAACACCCGAGGTGTTACACCATGGCATCACCATCATCATGATCTTCACCATTGCTTCACCACTTGGAATAAAGCTACCTATCTCATGATCACTTAGATGAACTAGGTTAACACTTAGGATTTCATCAATTCACCAAAACCAAACTAGAGCTTTCAATCTCCCCGTTTTTGGTAATTGATGACAACCCTTACACAAAGATATGAATTGAAATTTAATTGAATCTATATTGCTTGCCCAAGCATATTTACCATGTGTAAAAGGATATGGACAAGTTTCATGAATCCCATATGGTAGCAATTGCTCCCCCTACATATGTGCTAAGAGTTTGGATTGTAGCTTGCACATATGCTTAGATAGGAAATATAGGAGACAATGTCTATCAAATGATGCTAAGGTATAAAAGATGGACCTTTGAAGCGTGATACCAATCGGAGTGCACCGATATACCATCCTTAGCACCATTAGTAACTAGACATACACAAAAACTAGAATACCCCATGAGATCAACATTAGAAGCAAGGGTCTAGTTTCCATAAAATGAACATAAGTCTAGTTTATTAACCTATGCATGCTAGTTTTTTATTTCATCATTCAAACCTACAACTAGCATACACCACACAAGCATGGATATTGAAATTTAAAACTTGTGCCATGCAAGCAAATATATGAAATGCACATTCAAATGCACCATACAAGTTCATGAGCTTGCTCCCCCTACTTGTGTGCTAAAATTTTAATTGATCCCTTTCTTTGTCATATCTCTCCCCCTATGTCAATTTCTCAATTTCTCCCCCTTTGTCATCAATGACCACAAATGTTTAATTTTAAATAGGTTGAGATTATCAATGTCAATCAATGGGGTGAGGATCATTTCCCAAATTTGGTTCAATCTAGAATACTTGCCAAAGATATTTAACTCGGTTTGATCCAAGGACAAGCTTCTTCACACCTCCAAATAAGGGTTATCTTGTACCGTGTTGAGTTAAACACTTATATCTCATTTTCTAGATCAAACACTAGGATTACAGGCCCACAAACATGTCATATGCAACCACTAGACTAAATTAAGCATACAAGCAATAGTGGTACCATACAAACATTAAAATCATTTTATTTTCATGAATGAGCCTATTAAATGTGAAAGATGACTAGATGCACTAAACATGTCCTTAGCAAGGATGTATGTCATGCCAATCAACTTTTACCTTGGATTGCTTGAAGGAGAGGCATGCCATATAAGTGGGGGGGGGTGCATCAACACATATTTGAGAAATCCAATATGTTCAACTCATTCCTTAGCTTGCAAAACCTTTTCTCATCTAATGGCTTGGTGAATATATCGTCAAGTTGATCTTCGGTGCCCACACTCTCAATGCAAATGTCCCCTTTTTGTTGGTGATCTCTTATGAAATGATGGCGGACATCAATATGCTTTGTTCTTGCATGTTGAACCGGGTTGTTGCTTAACTTGATTGCACTTTCATTGTCACATAGCAATGGCACTTTCTTGAACTTGATTCCAAAGTCATTCAAGGTGGCCTTCATCCAAAGTATTTGTGCACAACAACTACCGGTGGATATGTATTCGGCTTCGGCGGTTGATAATGCAATACTATTTTGCTTCTTTGATGATCATGAAACAAGTGATCTTCCCAACAATTGACATGTGCCTGAGGTGCTCTTCCTTTCAACCTTTCATCCTGTATAATCCAAGTCAGAGTAACCAACTAGCTCAAACTTTGCTCCTTTGGGGTACCACAAACCAACATTTTGTGTATGCTTCAAGTACCTCAATATTCTCTTTGTAGCTTTCAAATGACTTTCTCTTGGTGAGACTTGAAATTTTGCACACATGCACACACTAAACATGACATCCGGCCTTGATGCGGTCACATAGAGTAGGCTTCCAATCATAGACCGATACAATTTTTGATCTACCATATTGCCACTTGCATCACTATCCAAGTTGCCATTTGTCCCCATTGGTGTGCTAATGGCTTTGCTATCACTCATGCCAAACTTCTTGAGCATGTCTTTGATGTACTTGCCTTGACTCACAAATGTACCATTCTTTAATTGCTTGATTTGAAGACCAAGGAAGTAAATTAACTCTCCAATCATGGACATTTCAAACTCATTAGCCATCATCTTTCCAAACTCTTCACAAAAGTTTTGATTGGTTGATCCAAATATGATGTCATCAACATAGATTTGTAACACAAATAAGTTTTTGCCAATCTTCTTGGTGAAAAGAGTGGTGTCAACCTTGCCCATCATGAACCCTTTAGAGAGTAGGAAGTCCCTCAATCTCTCATACCATGCTCTAGTTGCTTGCTTCAAGCCATACAATGCCTTCTTCAACTTGTACACATGGTCGGGCTTCTTGTCATCTTCAAAACCGGGAGGTTGCTCAACATGTACTTCTTCATTAATGTAACCATTGAGAAATGCACTCTTGACATCCATTTGATAGAGCTTGATGTTATGGACACAAGCATTGGCTAAAAAGATTCTAATTGCTTCCAATCTAGCAACCTGGGCATATGTTTCTCCAAAGTCAAGACCTTCAATTTGTGTATATCCTTGTGCTACCAATCTTGCTTTGTTCCTTACTACTATCCCAACTTGATCTTGCTTGTTTCTAAAAATCCATTTGGTTCCAATCACATTGTGTCCCTTTGGTCTCTCTACTAATTCCCATACTTGATTTTTTGTGAAGTTATTCAATTCTTCATGCATAGCATTCACCCAATCAACATCTTTCAATGCTTCATTTATCATCTTTAGTTCAATGGATGACACAAATGAGAAATGCTCACAAAATGAAGCCAATCTTGATCTAGTTTGCACATCGCTTGAAATATCACCAATGATAGTGTCCAATGGATGATCCCTTGCAATATTGGTTAGTTGGAGTATTGAAACTTGATTGCTTGCACTTGCTTGATCATTGGGTTGAGATGATGTATTAGCCACTTGATTTTGTTTATTGTCATGAGAGCCATTTGTACTCTCTTGATTTGTATCATCTTGCAAATTTGTGTTAGAGAGCACTTGCACTTGATCATCTTCATCATTTTTCACTTTCCTAGGCTTCAATTCACCAACATCCATATTCTTCATGGCATTTGAAAGTTGAATGCCTCTAACATCTTCTAAGTTCTTATTCTCATCTTGGGAACCCTTGGTTTCATCGAATTCAACATCATGAACTTCCTCAAGAGTACCACTCTCCAAATTCCAAACTCTATATGCTTTGCTAGTAGTTGAGTATCCAAGTAGGAATCCTTCATCACATTTCTTGTTAAATTTGCCCAATCTAGTGCCTTTCTTTACAATATAGCATTTGCAACCAAAGACCCGAAAATATGCAATGTTGGGCTTTCTACCATTCAAGAGCTCATATGGTGTCTTCTCTTTCAATGGGTGACAATAGAGGTGGTTGCTATAATAGCAAGCCGTGTTGATAGCTTCGGCCCAAAAAGATTGACTCACATTGTACTCACTAAGCATAGACCTTGCCATATCAATGAGTGTCCTATTCTTACTCTCAACAAGGCCATTTGATTGTGGAGTGTACTTGGTCGATAATTGATGTCTAATTCCAAATTCATCACACAACTCATCAATTCTAGTGTTCTTGAACTCATTACCATTGTCACTTCTAACTCTCTTGATGGTTGTTTCAAACTCATTGTGAATGCCCTTGACAAATGATTTGAATGTTGCAAACACATCACTTTTGTCCACTAGGAAGAATACCCAAGTGTATCTAGTATAATCATCCACTATCACAAAGCCATATTTATTTCCACCGATGCTAGTGTATTGTGTTGGTCCAAACAAATCCATGTGCAATAACTCAAATGCTTTACTAGTGTTCATCATGCTTTTCTTAGGATGGGTGTTTCCAACTTGTTTGCCGGCTTGACAAGAGTTACAAAGCTTATCCTTTTCAAACACAACATCTTTCAAGCCTCTAACCAAGTCATGCTTAACCAATCTATTCAATTGTTTTATTCCAACATGACCAAGCCTTCTATGCCATAACCAACCCATGCTAGACTTAGTGAACAAACATGTAGATAATTGAGCTTCATTAGCATTGAAATCAACCAAGTATAGATTCTCACATCTAAAGCCTTTGAAGATCAAGTTAGAGCTATCTACACTTATGATCTCCACATCATCTACCCCAAATATGCATTTGAATCCAAGATCACACAATTGAGCCACGGATAGCAAATTGAAGTTCAAGCTCTCAATAAGCAACACATTGGAAATGCTCATGTCATTGGATATTGCAATCTTACCAAGCCCCTTGACCTTGCCTTTGCCATTGTCACCAAATGTAATACTATCATAACCATCATTGCCATTGGTGTTGATTGAGTTGAACATTCTTACATCACCGATCATGTGTTGAGTGCACCCACTATCAAGAACCCAATGCCTTCCTCTGGCTTTGTAATTGACCTACAAAAGAAGATCAATTCTTTTTAGGTAACCCAACTTGCTTGGGCCCTTGAAGGTTAGTGACCAAGCTCTTTGGCACCCAAATGGCTTTCTTCTTTGAGCCCATCCATGATGTCCCAATGAACTTAGCTTTCACACCATTTATACCCTTAGTAAGCACATAGAAAGAATTAATCTTAATTGAGGATACATTAGCTTGTGACTTCTTGTTCATGCACTTTTGCTCTACATGACCAACTTGCTTGCAACTAGTGCAAAACCGACCATTGTTCTTCACAAAGCTAGTCTTATGAGGAGCAAAGGCCACCTTGCCTTTCTTGGGGGTATAGCCCAATCCCTCTTTGTAGAGAGAAGCTCTTTGGCTACCCAAGCACATAAGCAAGCGGTCCTCACCACCATAGGCTTTGCCTAAGGTGCAAGTGAGCTCATTGACCTCCTTCTTGAGGGTCTCATTCTCAACCATTAGTGAAGCATCACAAGTAAAACCATCACTACTAGATGAGGTAGAAGTATATGTACTACGAGAAGGGTTAGTGGGAGCAACAATGATAGGCTTATAGAATGATTCATCAATTATATCACAAGTTAAGCCTTTGTCACTTGTTACAACATGCTCCTTCTCATTTTGCTCATTAAGTAAAGAGGAATGAGCTTTTTCAAGCTTCTTGTGAGCCTTGCCAAGCTTCTCATGGGCTTACTTTAGCCTCTCATGAGATGCATCGAGCTCACCAAAGGCTTGCTTAAGGGCTTCTAGTTCCTTATGTAAGCTTTTGCATTCCCTTCTCTTAATGTCAAAGTGTTCTTTAGCATCATCTAGCATGTCAAGTAGTTCATCCTTAGTTGGTTCATCATCATCACTATCACTTCCATTTTCATTTTCATTATCATGTTCCTCATCACTTCCATCATCACAAGTTTGTACCTTAGTGGCCTTAGCATGAAGCATGATGGAGTGTTGAAGAGAGAAGGCTTCTCATTGATAGCAATGCTTGCAAAGAGCCTTCTTCTTGGTGGTCTTGTCATCATCACTATCATCATCATCACTTGAGGAAGCATCACTATCCCAAGTGACCACATATGAGCCACCCTTCTTCTTCTTCTTCTCGATGGTCATCTTGTCCTTCTCTTTCTTTTCCTTCTTGTCCTTCTTCTTGCTCTTCTTGTTGTCATCATCATTGTCGCTATTGTATGGGCATTGAGAAACAAGATGATCCTTGCTTCCACAATTGAAGCACCTTCTTGACTCTTCCTTGTTCTTGGATGAAGACTTCTTTCTTCTAGCATGGTAGCCCTTCTTCATCATGAACTTGCCAAATTTCTTAACAAAGAGAGCCTAAAAGCATCTAGGCCCCTAGTTGGGTTTCGTTGATTAATGACAATACGTGATTACTATGACTAACGTGTGTTTTGCAGAGGCAATTAAGTTAGGTCATGGGAATGGAGATCGATTGGGCAATCATGGTGGTCATGCCCCTACGATGGAAATCATTTCGGTTTTCAAAGGATGGTCGACAAGGTTAAGGATGGACTAGTTCTAAGTGTTGTTTGGAGTTGAAGAGACACTTAGAGTAGTTTAGGACTTTGTTTTTCCTTTGGCTGTACTATTAAGGGGGCTATGGATGGGTAGCTTGACCTAGGTGAGTCTAGTGAGTTAGGTGTGGTGCACACTTGTTAAAACTAGCACTAGGTAGCTCCTAAATAGCCCTTAGATCCAATGGAGCAAACTTCATTCACGTATGATCGAGAGTTGAAAGTGAATGGAGGGTCAAATACTGACCGGACACTGGTTCTGGTGTGACCAGACGCTGGCGCAGAGTCCGGTCAGTTCATTTGACCAAGATGTTTTCGTCTAGTGCGGCCGGACGCTGAGAGGTGAAGTGACTGGACATGAGGGCCAGCGTCCGGTTGACTCCAGTAAGGTTCCAGAGAGGGAAAATCATGACCGGACGTGTCCGGTCACACTTGAAACACTGGAGTTCGGGGTGAACTGACCGGAGCGTCCAGTCACCTCGTAGAGGCACATAACGGTTCGTTTTTCAGCCGGTGTTATAAATACTCCCTCCACTCATGTGTGGGGGTACTTTTATTCATTCCAACAGCTGAGAAACACCTTTGAGAGTGCCAAAAAGAGCAAGGTCCTAGTGAGGTGATTGAGATTTGAGAATCCCAAAGAGAGCCCTCATTAGTGAAAGCAAGAGAGCAAAGTGTGCATCCATCCTTCTCATTAGGCTTGTCGTGGTCAAGTGAGACTCCATGCTTGTTACTCTTGGTGATCGCCATCACCTAGATGGCTTGGTGGTGATTGGGAGCTTGGTGATCATCCGGCGGAGCTTGTGGATGACCCAACTCAAGTTGTGAGTGGTTGTGGGTGATTCACCGCGATGGAGTGTCGAAGAATCAATCCGTAGAGAGCACTTGATCCTTGCGCGGATCAAGGGGGAGCTACACCCTTGCGCGGGTGCTCCAACGAGGACTAGTGGGGAGTGGCGACTCTCTGATACCTCGGCAAAACATCGCCGCGTTCCTCCTCTCTTTACTTTGAGCATTTACTTTGAGCAATTCAATTCTTGTCATTTACATTCCTAGAATTGCCACGCTAGAGTAGGATTGGAACTTAGGTTGTAAAACTTTTGTGCGTTAGATCAATAGAAACACTTTCTGTTGGGGACCTAATACTAGGGTACCCAAGGAGGTGGGACTAATAACCATCGAACGTTAAAAACTCCCGGACGGACAAGAGCACTACTACGCTTCTTGCCCGAACAACGGGAGTTTGGTTCTGCCTCGCCCGACGCCCGTGGGCTGGCTCTGCCTCGCCCGAGGGTTGAGGGCGAGGCTCCGCCTCGCACAAGGGCTGAGTGTGGGGTCCACCTCACCCGACGTCCGGGGCCAGGCTTCGCCTTGCCCGACGGCTAAAAACAAGACTCCACCTCGCTCGACCCCCGAGGGCTGGGCTTCGCCTCGCCCGACCCTGAGGGCTGGGCTCCGCCTCAACCGACCCCCGAGGGCCGGACCTCGCCTCGCTCGATGTCCAAAGGCTAGCTCCGCCTCACCTGACAACCGCACCCCGCTCTTTCATGATGATAGGCATAGGGTAAGACAAGACGTTTGAGTCAACCACGGCATCGAGGACCATGCCCTGCGCCCCTGTAGGAAAGTACCGTCAGGGCACGACGGGACAGGTGCTTAGACCCTTCCAAGCGTAGCAGATCCCAAATAGTATTGCAGGCGCGTGCTCTTCACCCTACAGTGTTGTAGGTGCCGCCTTCAGCCCTCGGGCGAAGAACCCGACATAGTTCCAAGGGGGGACTCCTGTCCTCTATAGTGGCAAACGAGCAGTCTCCATGCCATCCGCTCCCCACGGGGTTGCAGGTCGACACCCCTGTCTGACACGCCGCCCGTGGGGGCGGGACGGGATGCACCCACTTGCTAAATGAGGCCAGGGCATGGCCTACGAGGATCAACGAACACGCCGCTTCTGACACGGTCTGCCATGTTATGCAGGGCAGGCATGGGAAAGAAGGAAGACCCGTATCCTTCGAAGGACCTTCTATACCCTTGGTTTTTTCTCTTTCTCCCATCTGTAACCCCTGCTCCCCCTTGGTCTATAAAAGGGAGGGCAGGGCTCCCCACTAAGGGGACCGACTTTTGACAGACAACTCACACACAGACGAACTCATAGAGAGTTTGGTTCGACACATCACGCACACAGCCAGGCCACCACTAGGCTCTTGGCATCCTTTCGACCCTTCCATTAGAGACCTGGGACCAGTCCCTCTCTCGACCGTTTGTACCCCAACTACGAACCATTTTCGGTGCTAATAACACGAGCAGCAATAGACTAGACGTAGGGACATTCAGCCCGAACCAGTATAAACCTTGTGTCCTTTAGTGCACCATCCGGGCCTAACGCGCATAAATATAAATTTACTAGTCGATGTTTGTTTGAAACACCGACAGTTGGCCTGCCAGGTAGGGGCCTTTTGCGAGTTCCAAACCAGGCCATGGATGGCTAACCATAATGTCAGCTGGGTCCCAGGCGCACACGTGTGCTTTGGGAGCCTAGATTTTGCCATCACGGTGGGAGGAGAGTTGTTACGGGTGCACGCCGCCATCCAATCTCTCCCCTCCATCGGCCTCAACCACGAGAGGCTTGGGCACTGGCTCGGCGTCTCCCTTGGACCCCAGCAGTCCAGGGAGAACCAGCATTGCCTCGCCCTTTCCGACGATGACGACATGGCATGACCTTCCAGAAAGGGGCTCCTCTCTCTAGAACGCCACGTGCGGAGCACCCCGACAGTGTTTCTGTTCGGTCTCCGCAACGCCGCGGCGACCGCTGGCCACCTTGTGGCACTACGCATGGTTCAGCCGCCCGTGGATAGCAAGTTCATGGGGGTAATTGAACACGACATGGAGTCTCTCCATAGGCTTCTCATGGAGGAGCCAGGATCCTCATCTAGCTCTGACTCTAGTAGAGGGAGCCATCACCCTTCCTGGGAATGCTTCATGGCGGAAACCCCCGAGGGGCGCGTCAAAAGCATCTCCGGGGAGGAGGCTACCCCGACAGGCAACCCTGACGGCAGGACCAGAGGGGAGGCAGCAGCCCCATCTCGCTTGAGGATGGAGCAACTGAGAGCCCAGAAGCTAGAGATCGATGAGGCCAGACAAGGGCTCGTGCGAGAGTATGCAGAGATCAATCGCGAGATCGAATGCCACGGAAGTGGTGGGCGCGCACGCGCCATGGCCCGTGATGTACACCAAAGGATCCTCACTAATGACGGGACCCTCCCTCACTTCACTCGGGCAAGCCAGAACATCGCCGCTGCGATGGCCTTGCTTCACGGCCTTCCAGAGGCTGTGACGTCCGAGGATCGCCGGGCCCGCCGAGAAATTCACACGTTGCTCGAGCATGCGGTGGCACAGCAGGTAGAAAGCTCGTTGTCTCGGCGATGCAAGCTCGACACCAGCCAATGCACGCCCTCGGTGCGCCCCGCCAAGGACACGTCGGTTCACCAGACGCCGCCAGGCGGCAGGCAGCACACCGCTGTCCCAATACATCAATGTCTCGGCCACAACCGCGACGCACGCAGCACCATCGATGCTCGCAGACATGCCTACAACGACTCAAGACAAGGAGCCAAACATGGCTACCACCCTCGGCACGGTGGGCGCTATGACAGCGGCGAGGACCGGAGCCCGAGCCTTGGCCTACCAGGCCCTCAGGCCTTCAGCCGGCACATCCTCAACGCTATTTTCCCACCAAGGTATCGACCACCTACCAACATCCCTAAGTACTCCAGGGAGACAAACCCTAGGCTTTGGCTTGAAGACTATCAGCTTGCCTGCCAAGCCAATGGCGCGAATGATGATGATTTCATTATTCGCAATCTCCCACTATTCTTGGCTGATTTGACATGAGCGTGGTTGGAGCACCTACCGTCCAATGCCATTTAGAGTTGGGCGGATCTGAGGGAAATCTTTGTGGAGAACTTCCAGGGCCCATACAAGCACCCTAGGAACCCATGGGACCTCAAGAACTGTCGCCAGAAGGCCGATGAAACCCTCCACGGGTACATCCGGCGCTTCTCCCGACAGTGCAACGAGCTCCCTAACGTCGCCGATGCCGACACCGACGTGATAGGAGCCTTCCTATCCGAGACCACCTACGAGTCTTTGGTTCATAAGCTAGGATGCAAGGGCCCACGAACCACCAAGGAACTCCTGAACATCGCCACCAGCTATGCCTCAGGAGAGGAGGCGGTCAGAGCAATCTTCGACCGTTCCGACGACAAGGTGAGGCAGGACGAGGGCACCGGCGAAGGCGCCTCCTCCGCGACACACTACTGACGGACAAGATGGAAGCTCGACGGCTCGCACGTCGCACCAAGTCCTTCGTTCTTATAGAGGGCGAACTCTACAAATGGAGCCACACCGGGATCCTGCAGCTCTGTATCCCTAGTGAATAGGGAAGACTTCTGCTGAGCGACATCCATGGTGGGGTCTATGGTCACCATGCCACGCCAAGGACCTTGGTTGGAAACGCATTCCGAATAGGGCTTCTACTGGCCCACTGCAGTAGCCGACGCCGAGCAAATCGTACGCACCTGCGAAGGGTGTCATTACTACGCTCGGCAAACTCACCTCCTGGCCCAAGCACTCTAGATGATTCCCATCATGTGGCCCTTCATGGTCTGGGGGCTCGACCTTGTTGGGCCACTCAAAAAGGCACCCGGGGGCTTCACCCACCTACTTGTCACCATAGATAAATTTACGAAATGGATCGAAGCTCGACCGATCTCCACGATCAAATCCGAGCAGGCTGTGCTGTTCTTCCTCGACATCATCCATCATTTTGGAGTACCAAACTCCATCATCACAGACAATGGCACACAGTTCACCGGCAGGAAGTTCATTCGATTTTACGATGAACAACACATCTGGGTCGATTGGGCCGCTATCGCGCACCCCTGAACGAACGGGCAGGTCGAGCGCGCCAACGGCATGCTCCTACAGGGCCTCAAGCCTAGGATTTTCAACCGGCTGAACAAATTTGGCGTGCGCCGGGTCACCGAGCTCCCCACAATACTCTAGAGCCTGAGAACAACTCCCAGCAGGGCCACTGGCTACACGCCTTTCTTCATGATCTATGGTTCCGAGGCCGTTCTCCCAACGGACCTCGACTATGGAGCGCCAAGAATCAGAGCATACAACGAACAGGGAGCCGTGGCATCCCACCAAGATGCCATGGACCAACTAGATGAAGCCCGCGACATCGCACTCCTCTGTTCGGCCAAGTACCAGCAGGCGCTACGGTGGTACCACGGCCGACGGGTGCAAGACCGAGCCTTCAACGTCGGGGACCTTGTTCTTCGCCTCGTACAGAGCAACAAGGACCGCCACAAGCTCTCCCCACCCTGGGAAGGGCCATACGTTGTCACGGAAGTACTATGTCCAGGTGCCTACAAGTTGAAAACCATCGATGGCAAGGTCTTCACCAACGCCTGGAACATCGAACAGCTACATCGTTTTTACCCTTAAATAAACACATACTTTTCCTTATCAGTTTTTGTCTTTACAAATCCCCGATCTTTAGTGACATCCGACCCCTGCAAATTGCGAGGGGTCAGACCTCACTCGGGGGCTGATACAGATGATACAAGTACGTTTACCCTTCAAACACTTCTGGTGTTATCTTTGCAAACATTCTCTATGTTTTCTGTTCTTCTCATAACAAGTCCTAAGAACTAAGATTTTAGGAACAAATTCTGAGTACAACTGGTAGGACTACGGGAGACCCACGCCCCAGCGGCTACGACCTCTTTGCTCACTAGCATAATCAGAATTATTTCACCCGCACTCCTAGTTTTTTGCAACTTGAACCATGGGACGGGTCGGAGGGCACCGAAACCTCTTCTACAAAAAGAGGAAGCTAAAAAGTTGTTTGCCGTAACAAAAGATGAAAATTTATTCATTTTTGCACAAATTCACCACTTACAAAGTGATTTCATCACGAAAAGGACTAATGTACTCTTAAAATTCAAAGGACTATTCACTCATGGGCTCCCCCCACAAACTTATTCAATTACAGTCTCTACCTAGCTTTACAACAAGTACAACTACGGCCGCCGCGCCACGCTCTCCATCAACAACGTCCGGGCATGTACGCGGGCCAGTTCGTCTACTGTGGCCGCCACGCCACGCTCTCCATCATCAATTTCTGGGCATGTACGCGGTCCAGTTCATCTACTGCGGCCGCCACGCCATGCTCTCCATCGGTGACATCTCGCCGCTCCACAGAATCCTCGAAGGCACCGTCATCTACAACGTCAAGCACCACGCCGGCGACTGTGGCGCCCCTCCGCTGGGGCATCCGGGGACTACACCATTGTCATCAGCCGCAACCCTAACAACGGCACCTTCGCTAGGGCATCCATGGACTACGCCATTGTCATCAGCCACAACCCTGACAACGGCACCTCCGCCGGGGCATCCGGGGACTACGCCATCGTCATCAACCGCAACCCCGACAACGACGCCTAAACAGGGGGCGTCTCCCGCCGAAGGAAGGCCGCAACGAATGACGGCGAGGCCAACAACGCTCGGCATCCTCTAGTGCTCCTCCTCCTTTGGCAGCGGCGACCCCTTCTCAGCAAAGGCGGCCCGCACCATCTCATCTACGTTGGATGACCTCTGGCTCAACATCACGCTCCGTATTCATGAGCGGATCTGTAAGTGTTCTCTCCCCGGCATTACCCTCTCTCACTTAGGAAACCGCTGCATCTGGTAGAAAGGAAGGAGAGGAGGTGGCGGCACAGAGGCTGGCAGGGAAGTGGGATGAGAACTCCCCTACCCCCTATTTAAAGAAGGGGCTCAGCAGCTGAGGAAAGGCGAAAGATTGGGACGAAAAACTCTTTGCCGTCCCCTATTCAATACAAATGCGAAATCAATGCTGACAGAAATCCGAGGGGACGCGACGGAACCGGCAGGACGCGCTCTGGTCGACAAGACGTAGCCTGGTCAAACAGAAAGTGGCCTAGGCATGGCCCGCCACTAATGCGCCTCGGGTGCGAGAACCGGGGCACGCTCGCATGCAGGCGACTCTCCGCTTCCCCGGGTAGGACCGTGGAACAACCCAAGGACGGAACTCCCATCGAAAGGGAGCCCAGCGGGCCTCCTAGGCCGATCGGGCGGCCTAGGTAACACGACGAACGACTGACCGCTGAAAGATAAGTACCTCTGCTTGCTTACTTTGAGTGATAATTTGTCCACCGAGCTGCCGACCCCAGCAACAGCAAGGGCACAGACATTGCTCGGGGGCTGCTGAGGGTGTCTATTTGTTTAGACACCCTCTTCGGCTGACCCCTCCTTACGTTTAAAACCGGAAGCGCGGTGTGTGGGAATAAAACATTGAATACAACTAGATGAACTGTCAGACCCTACGCCTCGACGGCTATAGTATTTTTTGTCCACCAATGTAATAGAGCTCATAGTTCCCCACACCGCAAACCTTAGCTCCCGCCTTACCAAGAAGGGTTCAGAGGGGTCCCCCTATAGAGCCTCCTTCAAGGAGAAGTTATCAGGTCGACTAAATCAATCGTGCGGCTCGGATCGCCACCGAGGGACAAAAACAAAGAATAGCAATGCTTATGCAGGTTACGTCGACCCCGCCGCAAACAGTAGGATCCAAGGTAACGTTACCGACCCCCACTTTCATTGCAGTTAAGCGATATGCTAAATCCATACATCCAAACATTGCATATGCAAATCCCTACATCTCAACGCTTCGTGTCGCGTCACGAAGCGGTGGCCACCTCATTCAAATATGAGCGGCGCCCGACCGAGGTTCGATGGCTGGCCCGCAAAGGGCTCGAGGCCACCTCGCGTCAAACAGAGCCAGGGAGAAATAACTAAGATGAGCCCCAGCGGCCCTGCCCGACCCCGCTCAAAAGCGAACAGGGACATCTCAACCTTTTCTCGTTCGATTCTAACCCTGAGCCAAACCCACAGAATCTCCACCGAGGAGAGGCCAGCGGGCCACCTGAGCCTATCAAACGGCTCGGGCATCTGCCGGGAGGTGGGTTAAGAAGTAGTGGAGTGCCACCTGTGGGCTCTGTCGACCCCGTCAGCAAATGATGGACCCAGATTCCACACGAACGTACCCGTTAGCGAGCTCATTGAGCGTGGCACTCGAGCCATCGAGGCAAGTGTCGTCAATCAGCCCCTTCGGTTGCGAAAACTGAGGACGGGGTAACGCGCGAAACACGGCCGACCCCTATCAGACCCTAACAGGGCTCGGGGGTTCAAGCCACTCGATCCAAGATCGAAAGACCGAGGTTTGAAGGCTGACCCACAAAAGGTCCGAGGCCGCCTCACATCGAACAAGAGCCAGGGGAGAAAAACACAGATGAGCCTCAGCGGCCTTTGCCCGACCCGCATTGAGGTGGATAGGGTCATCTCAACATTCTAGTTCAAACCAGCCCCTAGCCGAGCCCATAGAAACCCCATTGAGGGGGAATCTATTGGAAGGCGGGGCAAGGAGCAACGGAATGCCACCCAAGGGCTTTGCCGACTCTGTCGCAAAGCAATAGGATAGGATTCCGCCTGAACATACCCGTTAGCGAGCTCATTGAGCGTGGCACTCGAGCCATCGAGGCAAGTGTCGTCAACTCAGCCCCTACGGTTGCGAAAACCATGGACGAGGTAACGCGCGAAACACAGCTGACCCCTATTAGACCCTAACAGGGCTCGAGGGTTCAAGCCGCTCGATCCGAGATTGAAAGACCAAGGTTCGAAGGCTGACCCACAAAAGGTACGGGTACCTCCTTTGTTTTTTCATAACGGTCATTACAATAGACCTTTCCTCGCATCAAGACTGATGGCAAGGTTCGGGGGAACAGATAGGTAAGACTGCAAGAAACCCACGCCCAGACGACTATGGTATTTTTTGCTCACCAGCATAATCAAAACTTCCCCTACACACCTCAGGCCTTACGGTCTAAAAAGAGCGGAAGAGTCAGATCACATAAACTTCTTTTCGTCACAAAAAGGGAAGAAGATAAGACCGAACAAACAAAACAAAAATTACGAAACGAATCCTCGAAACCATTTCCAGTACACGAAAGTACCGACACTTGTTCACATGTTACGAATAAATGTTTATCAAGACAGATTCAACTAACTACTTCCGTGAAGGGAGAACTGCCTATTTCAGCCTGTTCGCCAGGTTCCACGCAAGTGGAGTCACTGCTTTCTCCATCTCGTCCAGCTCAGCATCTTCATAGACAGGCGTGAAGCCTTGGCTCATTACCTCTAGGTTGATCTCCCGATCGTAATGGGAACAGGCGACAGCGAAGGCTTGGGTGATCCTAGTGTGAAAGGCGTCCTCCTCAAGTTGGCCCACCCACGCCGTGATACCCGTGGCACGAGCCGCGAGCTAGCTAGTTTCCACCGGCTATGCCACCCTCAGGGCATCGACGACCACCCTGACAGCAGCTTGCAGAAGGTCGTGCTCATCACTCTCGGTCTGAAGGATCCCTCGCACTTCGGTAAGCTCCTTGTCCAGCCTGTTAGTGATGCTCTCGGCGTCCAACCTTCGGTTCACCATGGCTCCAAGATCCGCCCGGAGGGAGTCGACCACCCAACGCTCCTCGTCGCGCTCCCGGATGGCCCGGTCGCGATCCTCATGGGCTATGCCGTGCTCCGAGCGGAGTCTTTCCTCGGACCGGCGTAGCTCGTCCCGTTCCTCGCACAATGGGGCGATCACCTCGGCATCCCGGTCCACCCTCTGCTGCAATGCCGCGGACCTCTCCTTAGCCTTCAGCTTGAGGTCCCACTTCGTCTCCAGCTCTACCAGGAGCTCGACGGCCTACTCATGGGCCACGGCATCCTTCTGTAGCAGCTCGTCCCGCTCCTTTCGAAGCCTGGCGGCCGCCTCCTTGTCCACCTTCACCCTCCTCGACAAGTCCTCGAACATCCCATGGAACTCCTCCGCGTCCCGACATGCCTTGTCCTCCCGCTGCTGGGCGGCAGCAAGCTGCGCGCCCACGTCTCCTCGCAGCCGAGCCTCCTCGGTAAGACGGTCCCACTCCACCTTTTGCTCACGGCGGAACCGGGATTTGTTCTGGCTACGAGCAACGATACACTGAAAAGAAGACCGGTATAAAAAATACGGAAACACAAAAATATCCAGTTGACGAAGAAACCAAGTCTTACGGTCGTACCCATGGAGGGTCCGATACTACGCCCGGGCGATTCTACTTGAATCACCCGGGGGCTTAGGGGCTAGACCCACCGGGTGCGCTCGCGCGCACCCTCTGGCGAATTAACTCCGATGAAAACCAAAACACCCCCGGGCGATTCTACTCGAATCACCCAGGGGGTGGGGGGTACACCCAACAGGTGCGCTCACGCGCACCCTCTGGTGAATTAACTCCGACGAAATCAAAACACCCCACGGGCGATTCTGTCCGAACCACCCGGGGGCTCGGGGGCTACTATCGGGGACCTAATACCGGGGTACCCAAGGAGGTGGGACTAATAACCATCGACCGTTAAAAACTCCCGGACAGACAAGAGCACTACTGCTCTTCTTGCCCGAACGACGGGAGTTTGGTTCCGCCTCGCCTGACGCCCGTGGGCTGGCTCCGCCTCGCCCGAGGGCTGAGTGCGGGGTCCGCCTCACCTGACATCCGGGGCTAGGCTTCGCCTCGCCCGACGGCTAAAAACAAGACTCCGCCTCGCCCGACCCCCGAGGTCTAGGCTCCGCCTCGCTCAACCCCAAGGGCTGGGCTCCGCCTCGCCCGACCCCGAGGGCTGGGCTCCGCCTCAACCGACCCCTGAGGGCTGGACCTTGCCTCGCCTGATGTCCAAAGGCTGGCTCCGCCTCACATGACAACTGCACCCCGCTCCTTCATGATGATAGGCACAGGGTAAGACAAGATGTTCGGGTCAACCGTGGCATCGAGGACCATGCCCTGTGCCCCTATAGGAAAGTACCGTCAGGGCATGACGGGACAGGCGCTTAGACCCTTCTAGGCATAGCAGAGCCCAAATAGTGTTGCAGGCGCGTGCTCTTCACCCTACAGTGTTGTAGGCGCCGCCTTCAGCCCTCAGACGAAGAACCCGACATAGACATACAACAACCATTACGTTCCAAGGGGGGACTCCCGTCCTCTATAGTGGTGAACGAGCAGTCACCATGCCATCCGCTCCCCATGGGGTTGCAGGTCGACACCCCTGTCCGACACGCCGCCCGCGGGGGTAGGACAGGATGCACCCACTTGCTAAATGAGGCCTGGGCATGGCCTACGAGGATCAACGAACACGCCGCTTCTGACATGGTCTGCCATGTTATGCAGGGCAGGCGTGGGAAAGAAGGAAGACCCATATCCTTCGAAGGACCTTCTATACCCTTGGTTTTTTCCTCTTTCTCCCATCTGTAACCCCTGCTCCCCCCTTGGTCTATAATAGGGAGGGCAGGGCTCCCGACTAAGGGGACCGACTTTTGACGGACAACTCACACATAGACGAACTCATAGAGAGTTCGGTTCGACACATCACAAACACAGCCATGCCGCCACCAGGCTCTTGGCATCCTTTCGACCCTTCCTTCAGAGACCTAGGACTAGTCCCTCTCTCGACCGTTTGTACCCCTACTATGAACCATTTTTGGTGCTAATAACACGAGCAGCAACAGACTGGATGTAGGGACATTCAGCCCAAACCAGTATAAACCTTGTATCCTTTAGTGCACCATCCGGGCCTAACGCGCATAAATATAAATTTACTAGCCGGTGTTTGTTCGAAATACCGACATTTTCTAGGCACAAGGGGTTAATTGAGCTAATCGTAGAGTTTAATTATTGCAAAGAAATTTAGAATTATCCCAATTCACCCCCCTCTTGGGCATCTTGATCCTTTCAATTGGTATTGGAGCCTCGTGCTCATGTATTTAGGCTTAACCGCCTAGAGAAAGATGTCTCACGGGGATGGACCTCCTATCTTTGAGGGGGATGATTTTCCTTATTGGAAAATCCACATGGAGGCGTACTTAGAAGCTCTAGATGTTGGAATACTTAGAGCCACCTCACAAGGCTTCCCAAAACCTCAGGATGCTACACACCTACAAGGCGATGAGGTGAATTATGAGTAATGGAATACAAAGGCTCGAAACACCATCTTTAGAGGCCTTTGCAAAGATGTGTTCAATCGGGTGAGGAACCATAAAGATGCCCATGCACTATGGTCAGACGTTTGTGCACTCCATGAGGGAACAAAGAGTGAGCATGAGGAATGCTATCATCTTCTCATGAAAAAGCTTAACTCTTTTGAGATGCTTTCTAAAGAATGTGCTAATGAAATGTACTCACGCTTGAATGTTCTTGTAGAGGAAGTCAATGGGCTTGGACTCACTCAAATGCAACCATCCGATGTTGTAAGAAAGATCTTGAGTGTCCTCCCCATTGACAAATATGGGCATATTGTGACCATGCTTCATCAAGGTGATCTTTCCACCGCTACACCAACACAAATCGTGGGAAAGATCAATGCTCATGAGATGTACATGCACATCACACCACAAGATGGCTCATCCTCTATTAAGAAGAAAGACAAGGACTTAGCATTCAAAGCTATTCAAGAGAAGGGCAAAGCAAGACTTGAGTATGAGAGCTCAAGTGATGATGAAGTTGATGATGCAAGCCTTGCTCTCATGGTGAAAAGAACCACCAAGATGCTAAAGAAGCTCAATAAGAGTGGCATCAAGTTTGATGGCAAGAAGTTATTCACAAGCTCTAGAAGGAAGCCAATCTCCGAGATGGATTGCTACAATTGTGGAGAACTTGGTCATCTAGCACACCAATGCACCAAGCCCAAGAAAGACAAGTACAAGAACAAGTACAAGGGCAAGAAAGATGACTCAAGCAATGAAGAAGAAGATGAGAAGAAGAAAAACAAGCCATATAAGAAGAGAGATGGCAAGAAGAAGGACTTCCATAAGAAGAAGAAGAGTGGAAAGGCATACATTGTCGTTGATTGTCTCACGGACATTGATTCATCAAGTTGCTCATCCGATGATGATAGTGATAATGAGAAGGTGGCTGCCATTATGATTGACTCCTCATCATCTTCACCAACACCACCGCTATCATCCTCTACACACCTATGCCTTATGGCCAAGGGTGAACGAAAGGTATCAAATAATGATGATAGTAGTAGTGATGATCAAGCTAACAATGATGATTGTGATAGTGATAGTGATGATGATGAATTTGAATCACCTTCATATGATGAACTTGTCAAATTGCTAAACAAATATACTAGGATCATTAAAAAGACTAGAGCGAAGAATGACAAGCTAGAAGCTAAGAATGATTCTCTTTTAGGTAAATGTGATGTAGCGGAAAAGGCTAATGTCGAGCTTAGAGAAGCAAATGATGCTATATCATCCAAACTCAAGGAGCTCAAATCTTCTAAGAAAGAGCTTAAAGAAAAACATGATAAACTTGAGGGGATGCATAAAGAGCTCATCACTAGCCACAACAAGCTAAAAGATGAATATACTACTCTTAAGATCAATCATAATAATCTTGTCATTGCTCAAGAATTTCTATCCAATGAGCCACATGATGCTACTAACAATGTTGTTAAGATTGATATAGGTACATCATATGATGATTTGATCATTGAGAGCATTGAGCAAAGTTCTAGTAGCAAGGGCAAGCAAGCGGTTGAGGCCGATGATTATGATAAGTTTGTCAAGCTCAAGAATGACAATGAAAAGCTCAAGAAAGATCTTGAAGAGATCAAAAGCCACAACACTATTGTGCTAGAAACTCTTGATCATGATGGTGATTTGATACTTGAGAATGAGAAGCTCAAAGAAAAAAAATAAGAAGCTCAAGGAAGAGAAAAACAATGATGCACTCAAGGAAGAGAACAAGAAGCTCAAGTTGGAGAAAGAGCACCTCAAGATTGGATTGAGCAAGTTCACTAGAGGCAAGCATCTTCAAAGTGAGCTATTAATGGACACCATCATGAAGATGGATAGAAGTGGTATTGGGTACATGGCAAACAAAGAGAAGAAAGCTCAAGCTCAACAACAACACAAGTCAAGGCCAAAGCCAAAGAGATGTTTTGAGTGTGGACAAGAAGGCCCTTTGCCCATGAGTGCCAAACTCCACCACCACAACCCTTGCCCAAGCATGCTAGACCTCTTGCCTTCAATGCTCATTACATGCTTAGAAAGGTGAAGGACCCTCAACAAGTTTGGGTTCCTAAAGCTTGATATCTTATGTGTAGGTGAACTATAAGATCGGTGAAAGTCATTGGGTTATTGATAGTGGTTGCACACAACATATGACCGGTGATCCTCGTATGTTCACCTTACTAAATGAAGAAGTAGATGGACAAGAAAGAATCACATTTGGAGATAACTCAAAGGGAAAAGTCAAAGGATTGGGCAAAGTGGCAATATCAAATGATCACTCTATCTCAAATGTGCTATATGTTGCTTCTTTGAGCTTCAACTTGCTATCCGTTGGACAATTGTGTGATCTTGGCTTCCAATGCTTGTTTACCGAGAAGGAAGTTGTTGTATCTAAGAAGGATGATGATCAAGTGATATTTAAAGGATTTAGATACAACAACCTATATCTAGTGGATTTCACCTCTGAAGATGCTAACTTGAAGACTTGCCTATTCACCAAAACAACACTTGGGTGGCTATGGCATTGAAGACTTGCTCATGTTGAGATGAGCTCACTCAAGAAGTTAATGAAGAATGATTTGGTGAGAGGGTTAAAGGATGTGAAGTTTGAGAAGGACAAGCTTTGTAGTGCATGTCAAGCCGGCAAGCAAGTTGCAAATAGTCATCCAACCAAAGCTTTCATATCAACCACAAGAGTGCTAAAACTCCTTCACATAGATTTATTTGGACCAACAACATACAAGAGTTTGGAAGGAAATCTTTATTGTCTTGTGATTGTTGATGACTATTCAAGGTATACATGGGTATTCTTCCTTCATGACAAATCCAAAGTTGCATCTTGCTTCAAGAAGTTTGCTAAGAGAGCACAAAATGAATTTGAAGTGAAGCTCAAGAAGATTAGAAGTGACAACGGAAAAGAATTTGACAACACAAATATAGAAGCCTATTGTGACGAAGTTGGAATCAAACATGAGGTCTCCGCAACATATACTCCTCAACAAAATGGTGTAGTTGAGAGAAAGAATTGGACATTGATCACTCTTGCAAGAACAATGCTAGATGAGTACAACACCCCCGAAGCTCTATGGGCGGAAGCTATCAACACTACATGCTATGCATCCAACCGCCTATTCCTCCAAAAGTTCCTTGGCAAGACACCTTATGAGTTGCTCAACGGAAAGAAACTGGACGTCTCCTTCTTTAGGGTGTTTGGTTGCAAATGCTACATCTACAAAAAGCAGCAACACCTAGGGAAGTTTCAAAGACATTGTGATATTGGTTTTCTTGTTGGTTACTCATCAAAGTCCAAAGCATATAGAGTATTTAATCATGCCACCGGCTTGGTTGAAGAAACATATGATGTGGAATTTGATGAATCTAACGGCTCCCAAGGAGCACATGAGAATCTTGATGATGTAGGTGATGAACCATTGAGGGTGGCTATGAAGAACATTCTGGTTGGAGACATTAAGCCTAAAGATGATGAAGATGATGTACAAGTGATTGATCCACCCTCTTCATCAAATGTGCCACAAGACGGTGAAAAATATGGGAGAGTAGAAAATGAAGACACTCATGTCTCCTATGAGCAAATGGTGGTACAAGCACAAGATGTTGATGCTCCACAACCTCCCCCTTAAGTGGTTAATAGAAGAAATACACCCCTACTACAAGATCATCCGTAATATCTCATCATAGGGAGTCCATCAAAGGGTGTAATGACTCGCTCACAAAAACTTGCTTCATTTATTGCTCATCACTCTTTTGTCTCTTGCTTTGAGCCTACTAAGGTAGAAGAAGCTCTTCAAGATCCGGATTGGATAAATGCCATGCATGAAGAGTTGAACAACTTCACCCGCAATGAAGTTTGGACTCTTGAAGAGCGGCCAAAAGGTGCATGAGTCATTGGAACAAAGTGGGTGTTCCGCAACAAGCAAGATGATCAAGGCATAGTTGTGAGGAACAAGGCAAGACTAGTTGCAAAGGGGTTCTCTCAAGTTGAAGGTTTGGATTTTGGAGAGACCTTTGCACCGGTTGCAAGACTAGAAGCCATTCGTATCCTCCTTGCATATGCATCACATCATGAAATGAAATTATATCAAATGGATGTGAAAAGTGCATTTTTAAATGGCTTTATTAATGAACTGGTCTATGTTGATCAACCTCCCAGGTTTGAAGACCCTAGATATCCTAATCATGTTTATAGGCTGTCCAAGACATTATATGGGCTTAAGCAAGCCCCAAGAGCTTGGTATGAGCGCCTTTGAGACTTCCTCATTGAGAAGGGCTTCACCATTGGGAAGATCTATACCACACTATTCACCAAGAAGCTTGATGGGCATATCTTCATTTGTCAAGTGTATGCTGATGATATCATCTTTGGATCATCAAATGAAGATTCTTGCAAAGAGTTTGGTGAATTGATGTCGAAGGAGTTTGAGATGTCGATGATTGGTGAGCTTACATTCTTTCTTGATTTTTAAGTCAAGCAAATGAGAGAAGGGATTTTCATCTCTCAAGAGAAATATATAAATGATCTTCTCAAGAGATTCAAGATGGATGAATGTAAGCCAATCAAGACACTAATGCCAACCAATGGACATCTCGACCTAGATGAGGGAGGTAACACAGTTGATCAAACTCTCTACCGCTCTATGATTGGTAGCTTGTTATATTTAACCACATCTAGGCCCGACATCATGTTTAGTGTGTGTGTATGTGTGCTAGATTTCAAGCTAATCCTAAGAAAACTCATTTGGTTGCCATTAAAAGAATGCTTAGGTATCTTAAGCACGCACCAAGCATTGGCCTTTGGTATCCCAAAGGAGCTATATTTGAATTAGTTGGCTATTCCAATTCGTATTATGCCGGGTGCAAAGTTGATAGAAAAAGCACATCCGGAGGGTGCCATTTGCTTGGTATATCACTTGTGTCTTGGTCCTCCAAGAAACAAAATAGTGTGGCCTTGTCCACCGCCAAAGTGGAATACATTGCCGTGGGTGCTTGTTGTGCACAAATACTTTATATGAAACAAACTTTGCTAGACTATGGTGTAGTTCTAGAAAAAGTACCTCTTTTGTGCAACAATGAAAGTGCGGTAAAACTTGCAAATAATCCGGTTCAACACTCTCGCACCAAGCACATAGATATCCACCATCACTTTCTTAGAGATCATGTTGCAAAGAATGATATTTCACTAGAAGGTGTAAGGATCGAGGATCAATTGGCGGATATCTTCACTAAACCGCTAGATGAGGCGACTTTTTGTCGATTGCGGAATGAGCTCAATGTTCTTGATTTTAGCAACTTCTCTAGAAAATGAGCTTGTGTTGTCCCTTGCATTGCATTGTAATATACAACATGTTTAATTTTTGGTAATGCATATAGGGCTTATCTAACATGGTTAAGATAACCGCCGTAAAGCGTGTGAAGAAGCTTAACCTTGGATCAAACTTGACAAGCAACTAGATTTACTTTCAAGTATTGCATTGCATATGCATGAATGTAGCTTTGTCGTTTATCTTCAATTGCCCTCTTATTGCCTATTTTCTTAAAAAGAATTATAGCCTAAGGCAAAATATTTTTAAAAAATTTAAGGGTTTGAGAGAGGTCACTCACATCAGTCCCAATTGGTGTTTATTTGGATCTTATTGAAGTTGGGACTTGATTGGGAACAGGCAGCATGAAGGACTTTGAAGATTTGCTGGAAAAAGAGTGACCGGACGCTGCACCGGACTCTGAAGTCTAGCGTCCGGTCAGTTCACAGGTGGTGAACCGTTGCTGCGATGGAGTGACTGGACGCTAAAATAGTGTTCTCCCAGTGTTCGGTCAGAAGGCGATCCAGCGTCCGGTCAAGCGAAGAAGACAAAGTCAGGATCAACTGGACTCTGGCTGCATCCGGTCAGTGGTGATCGGACGCGTCTGGTCGTGATTCTAGGGGATTTGGACCTCTCTGGAATCGACTGAACGCTGGGTGGTAGTGTCTGGTCGCTGCCACCGGAGCGTCCGATCAGTTGATAACATGCGGGATTCCAACTCTTATCTTGTTTCCTTTTCTAAACCGTCGGGGGCCACCATATAATCCAATCACCGTGGGCCGCCTGACCTAACCCTCACCTGCACCGACATTGCCGAACCGCCGCATCGCATCCACACCGTCTTTCTCGCCGCCCGCTGCGCCGCTGTCCCGCACCGTCGCGCCCACGCTCCAGCGCCGACGTCCCGCGCCACTCCCGAGCGACACAGCGCCGTGCTTGTGGCATAACCTCCTAAATTATAGAGGCCACATGCACCTGTCACTGTCCAATGACCTCTGATGACTATGCATATGTTCTCGGTAACTTAAGAAGACTATCGGGTGTCCTCGGGGAACCCTGAATCATCCATGATTTTTCCGAGCAGGATCCATTACAGAGTCATTGCAGTATTACAACAGTTTATTCATTAATTTACATTAGAGCAAAATAGCGGAAGTCTTACAATAACTTAGTTTACAAAACAGTTGTTTCAAACCTTACAAACTAAGTACGATTATTATTACAAACCATAGTAGTGGAGTGGCAAGAGTAACATAATACAAACACACAATTAAGGTGCCCTACCCAAGAGCCACACATTTATTTTGTCATCTTCGATTTGAAAAACACTCATGCAGCATGGTCCAAAGCAGACCTGCTCATGAGGCTCACCTGCAACAAGGGTTAATGAACCCTGAGTACAAAAGTACTCAACAAGACTTAACCGAAGTAAAACTGATAAGACTCAGGAATGCAGGCTCAGAGATTCAAGGTATGGCTTTAGCAATAATCTAAATTCTTTTGCATAAAAGCTCTCTAACAAGATTCTTTCATTCAACATTTAAATCTTTCTGAAAATCATATATGAAGCTGCCATGATCCGTATTGAGATCATGAACTTCATATCAAACTCTTTCTCAAAACCAACTCAAGTTTCATTAGTTAACTACGATGATGAACAGTGAGTTGAGTCTCCATAACCGAGGAGTAACGACAATTCGAACCGATTATAACCTAGCTGGGGATTCCCAACCACACGACATATGCAGGTCCCTGACCTACTTATACCAACCTACCGTCATGTCCTCTAAAACAAGAACGGGTCCGCACCACCCGAGAGCATAGTACTCCACCAATCCAGCCCATTACCACGTGGGTACACACTACTCCCGCCATCTCTCCACTCCCAGTGCGCGAGTAGCTATTCTTGAAATAGAATAGCCGAGGTAAGGCTTACCGGAGTATGTGGCTAGTACTACAAAGTCTCACCTCATGCAATTCAACAACGGACGGTTCTTAATCAACACAGGCAGAAAGAACCCGCTCACAAGACCTCCATGTCTTGTGGCTCTCACACACCGAGTCCGCTCGGTCTAGATTTAGTACTCCACAAGATTATATCTCATGATATCATAAATAACCAGTCGTATCCAAAAACCCTTTTATATGTCACAAGTGACAGGTAATCATCTGACTTTTATCTGTCTAAGCATGGCTAAGCATAACTAGGCATTCTCGAATTAAAACTGGTAACAAGGTTGATATGGAAAAACAAGGTTGGTAATGCACCAATTAGGTTTTCACTCAACTCCTAATCACTTAATGCAGTACTTGAAAGCAAAAGCGATATAACTTTGTAAAACATAAGGTAGGTTTAAATGCATCCGGGGCTTGCCTTGATTGTCGGAATAGTCAGGTTCCAGAGATGTTCCACAGATATCAAACCCGACCTCAACAGATGGATTAACTTCCTCAACAACTTGGTTGACTACCACGTTCTCGCTTTCGTTCACTACATGAGGTAACAATGCCATGTTTAATATGATGCGAGGTATAAAACATGATGCTTGACGATGGATGCAAAAGTTAATAACTTGAATACAACTTTCCTTCGCGGTACAGTTACAAGCCAAAAACTAACTAAACCTTTTTCATAAACTCAAACACTTACTTTAAGTACCAAGGATCATTTTATGCTAATTACCCAAGGTTATCACTCAATCCAAAATTCAAACAAAACCTAAGTCATTAAGGTTTACTATTTGCTTTTATGAATTAATTATTTAATTAAAAATTATGAAATAAATCAACTTTTTCCAGATTAGCTCAAAATTTTTGTGAAGTCTCATCACATGATAACTAAGTGGCAAAACAATTTTCATAATTTTTGGATAATTATTTAAGCCTAGAAAAATCATGGAAACCCATTTATTAATTAATTTGAACAATTTTTATCACATTCAAAATGTACTGAAAAGTAACATTTAATATTTTTCCTAAATAAGTCACACAAAAAATTTTATAATTTTTGGAGCTCTATTTATTTCTATAAAAAATAAACAAATCACAGCACTATTTAAACAATTCTGCAAAATAGAAAAATTTCATTTTCAAATCAACTGCCATTGATAGGGTGACCCCACTGTCAGCCCGCGCTGACCACGGCGGTGAAGCCCTCTGACTGGCGGTTTCTCACCGATGGTGAGGTCTCCAGCCACGACCGAGGCACTACCATGTTCCCCAACTCACGGTGGTTCGGTTAGTGGTACTAGCTACATCAATTACGGCTTGGACCAAGCTCGACGCCGGCCATGGCGGCCACGACAACGCGGCAGCGTTACGCTGGTGAAGTAAGACCGTCAACGGTAAAACAAAAGGCTCAGGAAGACTCAGTAGCTCACCCCAAACTCACTCGAGCTGAAGGATGAACTGGAGGAGCAACAGAGAAGCTTGTCGACGAGCAAGGCAGACACGGCGGCGTTCCGGCGTCGAAGGTGGCTTTCCGGTGGCTGCAGTGGATGAGCGGATCAACCAAAAGGCCACAGAGCACCTTGGCAACACGGTGAAGCTAGAGCTATGCTTAGCAAGGGTAGAGACACACTGTAGAGTGCTGGCCACAGTGAAGCGAGCTCGACAGCGATGCGGCCGGCCACGAGGAAGAAGGGCGACGCGCAGCGTATATCAGCGAAATCAGGCGCCTACGACTGGTTGGTTGGGTTCGCAAGGAGTAGGCGGAACGGTGACCTACTTTGCTGAGACTAGGAGGGCGCTATGGCTCCGGCGCGAGCTCGACGGAGCAGCACGGCGAGGACGGGAAAAACACAGAAGAGGAAACGGAGGAGGACGACGACGGCGTCCCGGCTTTATAGCGCGGCCAAGAAGCACGGAGAAGCCGCGCAGCAGCCTTCCCATGCCAGCGCGAAGCCGAAGGTAGCCACGGGCGTGCCTGGAAGATGGTGGAAGATCGCCGACGGTGAGGTGTCGGCCTGCTTTCACTGTTCACTATAATTACCGAATTGTCACTCGCTTTATTTCACAAATTACTCCTAAATTTGCATGGCAACTCAAAAATCTCCAATAATAAAAGTTGTTCCAAAATCAAAGCCCTACAACTTTTCTTTATTAACCATACTCAAATTATGTCTACATTTTAAAATGTAAGTTTAAAATCAAAAGGGGACACTTAAAGAATTTATCCCTTTTTAAATTACTTCAAATTTTATATAACAACTTTGAAAACTCTAAAAACCAACTTTGTACACATTGACAAGCTCTACACTTTTCCTTTTAGGCTCAACCCCAAAATATGCTTAGATTTTGAATTAGGTTTTCTAGGGTAGAATTAAATGCTGGAAATTAGGGTTTTAGAAATCCAATTCAATACAAAGGTTTTGAACTTGATTCATCCATACAAGTCAACACATATAATCATAAAAATAAACTTGTTTTAGTGAATGCCTATCAAAGTTTTCACTAACACCAAAATGATGTGCAATGCATATGATGACATGGCATATTTTAGGGTTTAAAACACCAGAGGTGTTACAACGCTCCTCCACGCCGCAGTGCCCGCGCCTCTGACCTAGCGCCGCCGAGCTCCTGTTCCAATGCCGCCGTGCTCTTGCCCTAGCACATGCCCATGACTCTATGTGACGTGCCCGAGCCACATTGCAGTGCCCTGCATCCTCTGTCGCCCATTCATGCCGCATTGCAACCCTAGCTGACCCGGTGGTTCCCTGATCCGTTCCTATTCTTGTCGTTTCGCCGGTTCATCAGGTAGCAAGCCCTCGTTTCTAATTTCTTGCTTCCTAGGATTTCGTATCTTTAGATATATTATATTTATTTGTATATCCTATCTATTCTATTGTGCAGCGAGTCAGTGCCGTTGTGGTCCTATTTGCAGTTGTCAGTCAACTCGGGGCCAAGCTCGCGAGTACGGGTCGAGGCTAAGCCTCAAAAGTGACAGTTGGTAGTTGATCTTTGTTAGTGGCAGTTGTTCTTTTCAGCTCCATCAGATGGCTCATGTCAAGAACGCCGGAGGTGGTCCAGGTGATGAGGATCCGAGGCGTCCACCTCGCTTCCTTGTGGATCCAAAAGGCAAGGCGACAAAGAAGCTGGCAACAAAGAAGCGGAAGTACCCTGATGCAGATACAGCTAGAGCAGCCATAGTTGCAGAGGCCGCAGATTGTGCCAAGAGAGGAGGTGCTTGCAGTGGTGTTGTTATTGCAGATCAGCTCTATCCATCTACGAGGGCCGCACTAGAGCAGGTTGAGCGATGTCATGGTGGTCCAGCTGGGACTGTCATGGTTGGAGGACGACGTATGGCTATTGATGAGAGTCAGCCTCAGGGGGAGTCATAGTAGCAGGCACCGCCAGCAGAGCAGACTCAGGAGGGACAGCAGTTAGAGGAGACAGAGCAGGCACCTCAGCCACAGTTACACCGCTCTGGTCGTACCCGTGCTGTAGTCACACCGAGGCCAGAGACACAGCGGAGGGGTTCTCATCCGCCACCTAGACCACAGGGTCCACCTCTAGTGACTCACTTGGACTTGAGGGCCGCCATGGCCAAGCAGGTGCAACAGCTCTGGTTTGTGGACTTTGATCAGTGGTTTGTGCCGAGGTGGGACGATCGTGCATCAGAGGGCTTCTACACACCACTGCAGGAAGGCTTCTATAATGCATATCTTAACAGTGGGGTATTATTCAGGTCACAAAGGGTGTGCAACATTGAGTCCATAGTTGCAGCAGCTAGAGAGCATATTCACCCCTACCTAGCTGATCTACCAGGGCTGATAGATTTACTCGGATGGACCGGCTTATATGTTCCATCTTGGGTCCGTGAGTTCTATGCTACTCTCTGGATTGACCCGCACCATAGATTTATACACTTTGCATTCAGATGTAGAGATTATAGGCTGATGAGCTCTAGGGTTAGGGAGATACTCAGTCTTCAGGAGCAGCCCATCAGGTTACATGAGGTTTGCTATGGACAGACAACGCCTCCCAGACGCCCTCATGGCGGTATGGTACCTCCTACAGATCTAGTCCGCCACTGCTTCAAAGAGCCTTTTGGGAGGCATCCTATAAGCTCTCCTAGAGATCGAAGCTGTTCCAGGTTTTAGATCTATTCGAAACTGAACATCCCTATCAGGTGATAGACCGGGTAAATCTTTAGGAAAAACATCTGGGAATTCACAAACTATAGGGATATCTCCAATCTCCTTAACGGAAGTTGCACAAACTTTTTCCACTGATCTGTTTAAGATTGGAAGTTGGATAAGAAGCTGAGAATTACTATCTAGCAAACTTAACCTTATTGTCATATTCAAAGTATCTACAACAGCTTTATGCTGATACATCCAGTTCATTCCCAAGATCACATCTATATCCCGATCCTTTAGAATAATCATGGTGGTGGGAAAAATGTGCCCACCCAGGTTTATGGGTACCTGGTACACCATTTCCTTTGTACACAGACGTCCCCTAGGCGACTGTATAAAGAAAATTTTCCTTTGTTGCCCTAATTGGAATTTCATGCTTTATGACAAAGGTTCTATTGATGAATGTATGAGATGCACCAGAATCAAAAAGCATAACTGCAGGATGATCGGCGACAGGAAACATACCCAGCACCACGGGTTCCCCTTCTAGAATCTCCCCAACTTGAGTATAGAAAACCCACCCTGTCTTCATTTCATTTCTACCCTTCTGAGCATTTTGGTTGTTGTTCTTGTCCTGAGCTTGACCTTGTTGTCGATTTCCGGGAGCCTTATGAAAATTTGGATTATACTGCTTAGGATACGAACATTCCCTAGAGAAATGACCTGACTTCCCACAATTGAAACATGGGTAATTGTGGCCTTGGGGTGTTGGAGGACGAACACCAGGAACATTTGTTTGTTGTGAGTTCGGGTAAGTTATGGCAGGACGGACATTTGGTCGTTGCCCAGCTTGGAACTATGGCGGACGATAAGGAGGACGATAGTGATTCACTGGATGATAGATTATCTTTTGTCTCTTTTGATTACCACCGAAAGACCCAGATGGCACACTCTTTTTCTTCTTAATCTCCTTATGATGCCGATATTTCTCCTCTAAAGCAATAGCAATGTTAACTGCCTCATGATACATGACATTTGTGCAGGTAGTCGTCATGGTCTGAAGTTTGGTATTAAGGCCACGCATGAACCACTTCTTCTTCTTGGCATCTGTGTTAACATGCTCAGGTGCGTACTATGAAAGGTGATTGAACTTGCCCACATACTGCATGACTGTTTGATCACCTTGCTTCAAAGCAAGGAACTCATCAAGCTTCATGGCCATAACTCCCTCTGGAATATAATGGGCATGAAAAGCAGTGCGGAACTCGGCCCAAGTTAACTAAATACCGGCTGGTAGCATAGCCACAAGGTTCGCCCACCAAGCACCTGCTGCACCTCTAAGCTGTTGGGCAGCAAAAATAGGCTTCTAAAACTCAGTGCATGGAATGAGGTCAAACTTCTGCTCCATGGTATGAAGCCAATCATCAGCTTCAAGTGGTTCGTCAGCCTTGGCAAATACTGGTGGTCATGTATCCATGAAGTCAACATATGTAGCTTCTTGCCTTTGATGATTACGACCATGGTTCCCTTGCATCATATTTTGATTGCTTTCAGCTAAGTCCCGAAGCAACCGAGCATTATCTACAGTCACATTGACTAGTGCTATGATAGCATCAGCCAAATTTGGTAGAACTGGTGGGGGATCAGGAATACCATCCTCGTCTTGCGAAGAACCAGGAATAGTCAAACCCCGAGTACGACGCATCTGTTCATGACAAACCAAACTTTACTCACAAGCATTTATTGAACTATTAAAAGAGCTTACTACAAATACATTACATTGGGTTCACTTATTTATACACAAGTCTGCACTTAAGCAAGATTACCCCACTAGACTAGAACTCACTATATTACAACTCTACTCTTCTCCTCGATCACCTCAAACCTCGGGATCGGTATCCATTCCAAAAACATTTCCACCTTCATTATCACTTTCATTGACCATCACTACTTCTTCTGGATCCTCTTCTTCTTCCTCTTCAAGTTCATCATCATCTGCTATGATGACTCCTGGGTCCATTGCATCTGCCTGAGGCTCATGATTTGGATTCAGGAGATTATTCAACCTATGGACTTCTTCATGCAGATTGGTATAATATTCATCTAAGTCTTCTACATAGAACTCTAACTCATGAACTCAGGCTCTAGCTATATCTTCTCTATGCCAAGCCTCATTTCTTCCTTCCACCATACGAACTAACATATGCTCACAGTTCTGATGAGCGACGATGAGACGCCTCAATTGGTCCTGTAACTCGCCCACCTGGATGGCATCCAAGGCCCTATCTCTAGTAGCCTGTGCTAATTCTGCTGAAAGTCTCTGTATCTTAGCCTGGGGATCAGGCCTAAAGCTGCTACTGCTAGCACCATCACTTCTAGGGGCAAGCTGGTGACGAGGAACTCCTTTGGGTCCAACAGACTTATGGGGTGTTACCTTGGTACGAGCCATACTGTAGAAAGTAAGATTTAATAAAAGTAAGACAAATCTGAGATAAGTCTAAAGAGTAGCAAGGATGGATTACACTACTCAACCCAGACTCAGAGGAAAAGTAAGTAACAAGTGGATTAATCATGATGCATGAATCGTCCTTACGAACTTAAACATCAAAGCTCCTAAGGTACATAACCAATAGTTTTTATTATATAGGGCATAATAAGATTACTACTCCACCATATAAAGCCTTTTTAATTAATAAGGAAGTGCGAGAATGAATAAGATAAGTCGAAAGCAATTTGGACAAATTAACAGTTTAAATTTGTTTACTCCAAATCGTTTTGAAGTTTTTGTAAAACAATACTACAAAAACCTTTGCAATGGTCACTCTAATACCATTCTATGGTAGAACCTCCTAAATTATAGGGCCCACATGCATGTGTCACTGTCCAATGACCTCTGATGACTATGCATATGTTCCCGGTAACTTAAGAAGACTGTCGGGTGTCCTCGGGGAACCCTGAATCATCCACGATTTTTCCGAGCAGGATCCATTATAGAGTCATTGCAGTATTACAACAATTTATTCATTAATTTACATCAGAGCAAAATAGCGGAAGTCTTACAATAACTTAGTTTACAAAATAGTTGTTTCAAACCTTACAAACTAAGTACGATTATTATTACAAACCATAGTAGTGGAGTGGCAAGAGTAACATAATACAAACACACAATTAAGGTGCCCTACCCAAGAGCCACACATTTATTTGTCATCTTTGATTTGGAAAACAGTCATGCAGCACGGTCCAAAGCAGACCTGCTCCTGAGGCTCACCTGCAACAAGGGTTAATGAACCCTGAGTACAAAAGTACTCAACAAGACTTAACCGAAGTAAAACTGATAAGACTCAGGAAAGCAGGCTCAGGAATTCAAGGTATGGCTTTAGCAATAATCAAAATTCTTTTGTGTAAAAGCTCTCTAACAAGATTCTTTCATTCAACATTTAAATCTTTCTCAAAATCATATATGAAGCTACCATGATCCATATTGAGATCATGAACTTCATATCAAACTCTTTCTCAAAACCAACTCAAGTTTCATTTGTTAACTACGATGATGAACAGTGAGTTGAGTCTCCATAACCGAGGAGCAACGACGATTCGAACCGATTATAACCCAGCTGGGGATTCCCAACCACACGACATATGCAGGTCCCTGACCTACATATACCAACCTACCCTAAGGTCCTCTAAAACAAGAATGGGTTCGCGCCACCCGAGAGCATAGTACTCCACCAATCTAGCCTATTGCCATGTGGGTACACGCTACTCCCGCCATCTCTCCACTCCTAGTGCGCGAGTAGCCATTCTCAAAATAGAATAGCCGAGTTAAGGCTTACCGGAGTATGTGGCTAGTACTACAAAGTCTCACCTCATGCAATTCAACAACGGACGGTTCTTAATCGACATAGGCGGAAAGAACCTGCTCACAAGACCTCCATGTCTTGTGGCTCTCATACACCGAGTCCGCCCGGTCTAGATTTATTACTCCACAAGATTATATCTCATGATAACATAAATAACCAGTCGTATCCAAAAACCCTTTTATATCTCAAAGGTGATAGGTAATCACCCGACTTTTATCTGTCTAAGCATGGCTAAGCATAACTAGGCATTCTCGAATTAAAACTAGTAACAAGGTTGATATGGAAAAACAAGGTTGGTAATGCACCAATTAGGTTTTCACTCAACTCCTAATCACTTAATGCAGTACTTGAAAGCAAAAGTGATATAACTTTGTAAAACACAAGGTAGGTTTAAATGCATCCGGGGCATGCCTTGATTGTCGGAATAGTCAGGTTCCGGAGATGTTCCACAGATATCAAACCCGACGTCAACAGATGGATTAACTTCCTCAACAACTTGGTTGACTACCACGTTCTCGCTTTTGTTCACTACACGAGGTAACAATGCCATGTTTAATATGATGCGAAAGAAGTCACACAAAAAAATTTATAATTTGTGGAGCTCTATTTATTTCTATAAAAAATAAACAAATCACAGCACTATTTAAACAATTCTGCAAAATAGAAAAAAATTGTTTTCAAATCAACTGCCATTGACAGGTTGACCCCACTGTCAGCCGGCGCTGACAACGGCGGTGAAGCCCTCTGACCGGTGGTTTCTCACCGATGGTGAGGTCTCTGGCCACGACCGAGGCACTACCATGTTCCCCAACTCACGGCGGTTCGGTTAGTGGTACTAGCTACATCAATTACGGCTTGGACCAAGCTCGACGCCGGCCATGGCGGCCACGACAGCGCGGCAACGTTACGTCGGCGAAGTAAGACCGTCAACGGTAAAACAAAAGGCTCAGGAAGACTCAGTAGCTCACCCCAAACTCGCTCGAGCTGAAGAATGAACTGGAGGAGCAATAGAGAAGCTTGTCGACGAGCAAGGCAGACACGGCGGCATTCCGGCGTCGAAGGTGGCTTTCCGGTGGCTGCAGTGGATGAGCGGATCAACCAAAAGGCCCCAGAGCACCTTGGCAACACGATGAAGCTAGAGCTATGCTTAGCAAGGGTAGAGACACACTGTAGAGTGCTGGCCACAGTGAAGCGAGCTCAACAGCGATGCGGCCGGCCGCGAGGAAGAAGGGTGACGCGCAGCGTATATCAGAGAAATCAGGCGCCTATGACTGGTTGGCTGGGTTCACAAGGAGTAGGAGGAACGGTGACCTACTTTGCTGAGACTAGGAGGGCGCTATGGCTCCGGCGCGAGCTCGACGGAGCAGCACGGCGAGGACGGGAAAAACACAGAAGAGGAAACGGAGGAGGACGGCGACGGCGTCCCGGCTTTATAGCGCGGCCAAGAAGCACGGAGAAGCCATGCAGCAGCCTTCCCATGCCAGCGCGAAGCCGGACGTAGCCACGAGCGCGCCTAGAAGATGGTGGAAGATCGCCGACGGTGAGGTGTCGACCTGCTTTCACTGTTCAGTATAATTACCGAATTGTCACTCGCTTTATTTCACAAATTACTCCCAAATTTGCATGGTAACTCAAACATCTCCAAAAATAAAAGTTGTTCCAAAATCAAAGCTCTACAACTTTTCTTTATTAACCATACTCAAATTATGTCTACATTTTAAAATGTAAGTTTAAAATCAAAAGGGGACACTTAAAGAATTTATCCCTTTTTAAATTACTTCAAATTTTATATAACAACTTTGAAAACTCTAAAAACCAACTTTGTACACATTGACAAGCTCTACACTTTTCCTTTTAGGCTCAACCCCAAAATGTGCTTAGATTTTGAATTAGGTTTTCTAGGGTAGAATTAAATGCTGGAAATTAGGGTTTTAGAAATCCAATTCAATACAAAGGTTTTGAACTTGATTCATCCATACAAGTCAACACATATAATCATAAAAATAAACTTGTTTTAGTGAATGCCTATCAAAGTTTTCACTAACACCAAAATGATGTGCAATGCATATGATGACATGGCATATTTTAGGGTTTAAAACACCAGAGGTGTTACAACGCTCCTCCACGCCGCAGTGCCCGCGCCTCTGACCTAGCGCCGCCCGTGCCTCTTGCCCTAGCACACGCCCGTGCCTCTACTTCATGTGACCGAGCCACATTGCAGTGCCCTACATCCTCTATTGCCGATTCACGCCGCATTGCAACACTAGCCGACCCGGTGGTTCCCCGATCCGTTCCTATTCTTGTCGTTTCGCCGGTTCATCAGGTAGCAAGCCCTCATTTCCAATTTCGTTCCTAATTGCTTGCTTCCTAGGATTTCGTATCTTTAGATATATTGTATTTATTTGTATATCCTATCTATTCTATCGTGCAGCGAGTCAGTGCCGTTGTGGTCCTATTTGCAGTTGTCAGTCAACTCGGGGGCAAGCTCGCGAGTACGGATCGAGGCCAAGCCTCCAAAGTGACAGTTGGCAGTTGATCTTTGTCAGTGGCATTTGTTCTTTTCAGCTCCATCAGATGGCTCGTGTCAAGAACGCCAGAGGTGGTCTAGGTGATGAGGATCCGAGGCGTCCGCCTCGCTTGATTGTGGATCCAAAAGGCAAGGCGACAAAGAAGCTGGCAACAAAGAAGCGGAAGTACCCTGATGCAGATACAGCTAGAGCAGCCATAGTTGCAGAGGCCACAGATCGTGCCAAGAGAGGAGGTGCTTGCAGTGGTGTTGTTATTGTAGATCAGCTCTATCCATCTATGAGGGCCGCACTAGAGCAGGTTGAGCGACGTCATGGTGGTCTAGCTGGGACTGTCATGGTTGGAGGACGACGTATGGCTATTGATGAGAGTCAGCCTCAGGGGGAGTCATAGTAGCAGGTACCGCCAGTAGAGGAGACTCAGGAGGGACAACAGTTAGAGGAGACAGAGCAGGCACCTCAGCCACAGTTACGTCGCTCTGGTCGTACCCATGCTCTAGTCACACTGAGGCCAGAGACACAGCGGAGGGGTTCTCGTCCGCCACCTAGACCACAGGGTCCACCTCCAGTGACTCACTTGGACTTGAGGGCCGCCATGGCCAAGCAGGTGCAACAGCTCTGGTTTGTGGACTTTGATCAGTGGTTTGTGCCGAGGTGGGATGATCGTGCATTAGAGGGCTTCTACACACCACTGCAGGAAGACTTCTATAATGCATATCTTAACAGTGGGGCACTATTCAGGTCACAAAGGGCGTGCAACATTGTGTCTATAGTTGCAGCAGCTGGAGAGCATATTCGCCCCTACCTAGCTGATCTACCAGGGCTGACAGATTTACTCGGACGGACCGGCTTATATGTTCCATCTTGGGTCGATGAGTTCTATGCTACTCTCTGGATTGACCCGCACCACAGATTTATACACTTTGCATTCAGAGATAGAGATTATAGGCTGATGAGCTCTAGGGTTAGGGAGATACTCAGTCTTCAGGAGTAGCCCATCAGGTTACATGAGGTTTGCTATGGACAGATAGCGCCTCCCAGACGCCCTCATGGCGATATGGTACCTCCTATAGATCTAGTCCGCCACTGCTTCAAAGAGCCTTTTGGCGAGGGGTCGGGCAGGACTCCTAGTGATCTCACTCCTACAGCTAGAGTGCTGGATGCTATTATGAGGAGGACCCTGATTCCGAGGATGGGGTATTGTGAGGGCTTGACTCGCATACAGTTATGGCTACTGAACTCTCTGATGCAGCAGACTATGTTTGACATTTGGGATCTCCTTCTATCAGAGATGGAAGTTACTATTGCTGAGGGGTTCAGAGGTCACCGTTTGTTGCCCTATGCTCACTAGATCACATTTCTTATTCACAGGGCAGTTACAGTGAGACTGCCTGAGATGCTAGCAGAGTACAGTGGTGCTACTACAGAGTTCCCTACATACATCTGACTTAGATGATCCACCATAGTACACCGAGTGCACCTAGCCAGCCGCGCCATCGTCTAGAGGTGCCAGAGACTGTAGCCTAGCAGGATGATACTATCAAGGGCATAGCAGCTACTGAGGAGGAGAAGTTAGATGCTCAGTAGGAGGGGATGGTTGAGAGCGACCCCAGTGACAGCTCAGATAGAGACTACCAGGACATTCCTCAGATGTCTCCATGTCGACATGACCATGAGGCCGGTAGCTATAGTTTAGCTCCACCTACACTGTAGATAGACCCCACTCCACTTGCTATCCTTGAGCGGATGAGGCATGATCAGGCTCGGCAGGCACAGAAGACCGCCGCTACTTTTGCATAGTTCCAGACTCAGCAGGACGAGTTCCAGCGACAGCAGCAGGCGATACAGCAGCAGCAGAAGGCCATGCATCAGTAGCAGCTTCTCATGTAGCAGCAGCTACTTGGGCTTATGCAGCATGTTGTGACAGCTATTGGGGCTCCACCGCCACAGCCTTCGCCCTAGCTTAGTCAGCCTACCACCACTTTTATGACTCCAACTTGCTATAGAGCAGGTGTCCCAGTGGTTTGCCTCACCAATGCTAGCCCCACAGTTCACACCTCTTCAGACAGGCTTTACACCGGCTCAGACTTCCTCGCTGCTAGTGCCAGAGACTACAGTGTCCAGGAGCCTTGGTGCTTCCTTCAGTGAGTTGACAGGGCAGCCTACTCCGTCATATCTACATGTCCCAGGTCCTTCCATAGTTCCACCTAGTACCAGGACTATAGAGACGCTCCCTTCCTTAGTGGCATCATTAGAGCCGCCTACTACAGTCATACCAGCATAGTCTACAGCAGCTCCAGTCCCTGATCCAACCCAGACTGCTTCAGCATCGCTTCTAGCTACAGAGGGTCAGACTTCTTAGAGCTCAGGGTCAAATGATGATGGCACCCAGTTCCAGCTCGCTCCTCGTACCTCAGCGCCCGGCTCATCCGCTGTAGCCCCGCCGACCGACCCTTAGGTTTTGGTGTTTGACACCAAAGGGGGAGAGGGTTCGAGTATGTTAGTCTTAGGGGGAGCGACATATCTAGGGGGAGCTTAGTTTATCTATTAGCTTATCTATTACATTTGGAGTTTTATGTGTGATACACTATTGAGCATTCGTGTGTTTACTTTTATGCATCAAACTATATTTATGTGATAGTGATATCTACGTGATCGTGATATATGACATGTGTGCTCTCTACTTTGAATTATTTATATGTTATATCACTTGTGTTATGCTCATGTGCTTTGCTTCTGCGTTTTATTCCAATGCAAATGAGCTTCATTACTTATACTCAAGCTTATTTCATATCTTTTGAGTATATTATGTTGGCTTGGGTCATATAAGCTTGCCTAACACTTTTGTTCTTATTGCCAAAAGCTTATATGAACCAAGCATGTTAAAAACCTCATCTCTTTCACATACTTGAGGTGGTATTGTCATCAATCACCAAAAAGGGGGAGATTGAAAGCATCTAGGCCCCTAGTTGGGTTTCGGTGATTAATGACAATACATGATTACTATGACTAACGTGTGTTTTGTAGAGGCAATTAAGTTAGGTCATGGTAATGGAGATCGATTGGGCAATCATGATGGTCATGCCCCTACGATGGAAATCATTTTGGTTTTCAAAGGATGGACGACAAGGTTAAGGATGGACTAGTTCTAAGTGTCGTTTGGAGTTGAAGAGACACTTAGAGTAGTTTAAGACTTTGTTTTTCCTTTGGCCATACTATTAAGGGGGGTATGGACGGGTGGCTTGACCTAGGTGAGTCTAGTGAGTTAGGTGTGGTGCACACTTGTTAAAACTAGCACTAGATAGCTCCTAAATAGCCCTTAGATCCAATGGAGCAAACTTCATTCACGTATGATCGAGAGTTGGAAGTGAATGGAGGGTCAAATACTGACCGGATGCTTGTTCCGGTGTGACTGGACGCTAGCGTAGAGTCCGGTCAGTTCATTTGACCAAGGTGTTTTCGTCTGGTGCGACCGGACGCTGAGAGGTGAAGTGACCGAACATGAGGGACAGCGTCTGGTCAACTCTAGTAAGGTTCTAGAGAGGGAAAATCACGACCGGATGCGTTCGGTCAGTGCTGACCGAACGCTGTCCAGCGTTCGGTCACACTTTAAACATTGGAGTTTGGGGTGAACTGACCGGAGCGTCCGGTCAACATGACCAGAGCGTCCGGTCACCCCGCAGAGGCACATAACGGTTCGTTTTTCAGCCGGTGTTATAAATACTCCCTCCACTCATGTGTGGGGGTACTTTTGCTCATTCCAACAGCTAAGAAACACCTTTGAGAGTGCCAAGAAGAGCAAGGTCCTAGTGAGGTGATTGAGATTTGAGAATCCCAAAGAGAGCCCTCATTAGTGAAAGCAAGAGTAGCAAAGTGTGCATCCATCCTTCTCATTAGGCTTGTCGTGGTCAAGTGAGAATCCGTGCTTGTTACTCTTGGTGATCGCCATCACCTAGACGGCTTGGTGGTGATTGGGAGCTTGGTGATCAACCGGCGGAGCTTGTGGATGACCCAACTCAAGTTGTGAGCGGTTGTGGGTGATTCACAGCGACGGAGTGTCGAAGAATCAACCCGTAGAGAGCACTTGCTCCTTGCGCGGATCAAGGGGGAGCTACACCCTTGCGCGGGTGCTCCAACGAGGACTAGTGGGGAGTGGTGACTCTCCGATACCTCGGCAAAACATCACCGCGTTTCTCCTTCTCTCTTTACTTTGAGCATTTACTTTGGGCAATTCAATTCTTGTCATTTACATTCCCAGAATTGCCATGCTAGAGTAGGATTGGAACTTAGGTTGCAAAACTTTTGTGCGTTAGATCAATAGAAACACTTTCTAGGCACAAGGGGTTAATTGGGCTAACCATAGAGTTTAATTATTGCAAAGAAATTTAGAATTAGCCCAATTCACCCCCCTCTTGGGCATCTTGATCCTTTCAGAGCCGTCTTCTCATCATCCATCTCATCAAAGCTCAAGTCTTCATCTTCACTTGATGATTTTTGCTTTGCCTTGCCCTTGGATGATGTGGCCTTGAATGCCACACTCTTCTTCTTCTCATCTTTCTTCTCCTTCTTTTCTTCCTTCTCATCATCATCTCTATATGTATCATCGGTCATTATATCTTCCAATACTTGGTTTGATGTCATGGTCTCCAAACCACTCCTCACTAGAATAGTGACCAATGTGCCAAATCTTGAGGGTAGGCATCTTAAGAACTTATGGGAGAAGTCCTTGTCCTTCACCTTCTCTCCAAGTGCTTTGAGATCATTGACAAGCACTTGAAGCCTATGAAACATCTTCGGCACACTTTCATCCTCCTTTATCTTGAAACTAGCAAACTTCTCCTTGGGGATATATGCCTTGGCACCCTTCACCACTTGAGTGCCCTCAAATGACTCCTCCAACTTCTTCCAAGCCTCATAAGCCATCTCAATGTTCTTGATTTGCTCAAATGTTCTCTCATCAATAGCATCATGAATGGCACTAAGAGCAATATCGTTGTTTTGGAGAAGTACTTCTTCAGCGGCGGTGGGATTCTCTGGATCTTCTATCCCAATCTTGGTCTCCACCGCTTTCCAAACCTTCCTATTGATTGACTTGATATATTTTGTCATCTTAGCCTTCCAATAGGGATAGTTTGAACCATCAAATTGGGGTGGCTTCTTGGTGTTGTTGATTTGAGCCATTTTGACACCAAAGGTTGTTAAGCCTCAAATCACGGTGACCTCAGCTCCGATACCACTTGAAAGGTCCTAATGGCTAGAGGGAGGGGTGAATAGCCTATTAAAAATTTCTACAACAACATTTAGTAAACCTGTTAGACAAATATGAGGCGAAGCGAGTGTTGCACTAGCCTACTAAAAATGCAAGCCACCTACCACAATTTTAGTTTCTATAGTCTCTATCCACACAATGGCTATGTCACTACACTAAGTTAGTGTGCTCTCAAAGGCTAACTAAAGAGCCACAATAACCAAACTAACAAGCTCTCATGACTAGCTGCACTAAAGAGCTTGACAACTAGTTTGCGGTAATATAAAGAGAGAGAGCAAGACGGTTATACCATTGAGTCGAGGAATGAACCAATCAATCACAAGAATGAATACCAATGAAGACCAATCACCTCGGAATCAAATGATGACACAATGATTTTTTATCGAGGTTCACTTGCTTGCCGGCAAGCTAGTCCTCGTTGTGGCGATTCACTCACTTGGAGGTTCACGCGCTAATTGGCATCACACGCCAAACCCTCAATAGGGTGCCGCACAACCAACACAAGATGAGGATCACACAAGCCATGAGCAATCCACTAGAGTACCTTTTGGCTCTCTGCCGGAGAAAGGTCAAGAACCCATCACAATCACCATGATCGTTGCTAGAGACAATCACCAACCTCCGCTCGACGATCCTCGCTGCTCCAAGCCATCTAAGTGGCAGCAACCACCAAGAGTAACAAGTGAATCCCACAGCAAAACACGAACACCAAGTGCCTCTAGATGTAATCACTCAAGCAATGCACTTGGATTCACTCCCAATCTCACAAAGATGATGAATCAATGATGGAGATGAGTGGGAGGGCTTTGGCTAAGCTCACAAGGTTGCTATGTCAATGCAAATGACCAAGCGAATGAGCTAGAGCCGGCCAAACGTCTTATATAAGCGTCCCCTCGAAATAGAGCCGTTAGGCTCTCACTGCAGCCCAACTCAGGGCGATCGGACGCGCCGGTCAGATTGCCCCAGTGTTTGGTCACTGATCGTCGTCCATGTGTCCTCCATGTTCAATGATATATGCACAACTCAATGGTCAAGTGACTCAGTGCAACCCGTAAGTCACAACCGGACGCGCAGGCAAGTTGACCGGATGCACCACGCCCGCGTCAGGTCCTCACGCGTCTGCGCACCAACACCCAGTGACCGGATGAACTGATGGAATGACCGGACGCTCCAATAACATGGAGTCCGGTCACTTCCAGAGAGCATCTGGAGCCGCATTTTCTCGATCGGACGCATCCGGTGTACCTCGACCGGACCTAGCTCAGTGTTCGATGCAATACCCTAGGCTATGCTGCCTCGGCTTCTTCTGACCGGACTCACCACTGTTGCGTCCGGTCACATTTTGACCTAACGTCCGATCACTTCAACAACAGAGCCCAAGCGCACCAACTTCATCTAAAATTGATCGAACGCTGCTCCCCCGAGTCCGGTCACTATGTGACCTACGTCCGGTCACTGTTTGATAGTGACAATGACCTCCTTTACTTCACTAACTTCTCCACCCTTGCTGAAATGTGCCAAACACCTAGTGTATCACCTTGTGTATGTGTGTTAGCATATTTTCACAAACATTTTCAAGGGTGTTGGCTCTCCACTAGATCCTAAATGCTTATGCAATGAGTTAGAGCATCTAGTGGTACTTTGATAACTGCATTTCGATACGAGTTTCACCCCTCTTAATAGTATGGCTATCGATCCTAAATGTGATCACACTCACTAAGTGTCTCAGTTACCAAAACAAAAAAGCTCCTATCAAGTTTCACCTTTGCCTTGAGGTTTTTGTTTTTCTCTTTCTTCTTCTCCAAGTCCAAGCATTTGATCATCACCATGGCATCACCATCATCATGATCTTCACCGTTGCTTCACCACTTGGAATAATGCTACCTATCTCATGATCACTTAGGGTTTCATCAATTCACCAAAACCAAACTAGATCTTTCACCCATTCCCATGAACTTGTTGTTTTTGAAGATTACTTCATCCACGGATTTGGGGTCCCAATTCATCCTTTTCTCCATGGGCTGATTAACCACTATGGCATCAGTCTCTACAACCTTAGTCCAAATTCCATCCTTCATGTTGTTGTTTTCATCAATCTTTGTGAGGCATATCTCGGGATCTTGCCCCATTTCGATCTATTCTGCCATTTCTTCTGTCTCAAGATGCGGGGGGGGGGGGAGCTAGATCCAAGGTAGTCGGCAGTGCTTATCTACAGCCGTGGGACTGGATGGCGAGTTAGTATATCACTATCTCGCTTAACATGAATGTAAAGTACTAGGTCTACAGATGGTTCTACATTAGGCAGGTGGAACCATATGTCCAATGCGACGTTGATCAGGTGCCAGTGGCGAACACAAGGTGGTCGGAGAGGCCCGACTTGAATGGAATGGAGCAAGTAAGGGAGCTCCTACGGTTGATAGATCGTAGAAGGTTTGACGGAGTCATTGTGGCGACAAACTTCACATTCCACCGGATCTAGCCTCGCAAGGAGAGGGCGCACCTGGCATTTGTGTACCGGGGAGATACTAATGGGCCCGCGAGGTGCCCGAGAAAATTGCCTGAGATGAAGTCATGCGGTGGATCGGGATGTTGTTCAATCTCACGGGTCGGGTGTCCATCAGAGATCAGCAATGGGCCTTCAGCGTCGGAAATCTCCCCCCAGCGGTGAGAGGCTTTTTCTACGGTGTTTTGCTTGATTGTCCTCACTTTTGCAATGTATTCATTTGTGTCATTGAAGATTCATGGATAGGATCAGGCGGTTTACTTTTTGGCAAACCCATCAGTGGAGTGGCCAAGGGCTATAGATGCTTGACCGAGCAGTCCCCAGCATTAGCCGAGCACTGATGCGGACGAGGAGGGCTCAGAGAGCCCAGAAGCTAGAGGTAATGACACGTGGATGGAGTATGTTAGTGAAAAGCTTTGCGGGAAGCGACCAGCTAATGAGGGGCCGTCCTCAAAGCAGAGAAAAACATCTAGGCCTTCTCGAGGTGAGGAGGGCCTAGTGAACATCGGGGCCTCGATGACAGGCAACATGCGCTAGGATAAGAAGCTCCTATCGCACCGCTTGAGGTAACAGGGAGTGGTTCGACCATTCCCGTTGCGGGGGAGCTAACAGCTTCGGTGCCAACTACTCCTATCATTGAGGAGCTGCTAGTCACCGGGCTGACCTCTCCTGGTGGTGGGGTACATGATGAAGGCGATCCAAGCACCGAGGAAGCATGGACTATGATGACAGCATCTGGAGAGGCTGCCCGAGCAGGAGCGGAGACCGTGGGTGTCGCGCCGAGTGGCACGACACAGAACCCACCCGCGGTTGCTGAGCCAATGACATCCGCAATGGGGGTGACAACAAAGGTGGGGCTTGAATGCCTGGTAAGAACATGGCGGTGATTGAGGAGATCACCTCCTCAGGGAGCTACTAAAAAGATCGAAGAAATTGAGCGGGAGCCCACTCGCCCCCCTAGATCCATTGTATAGTTATCCGGCATGGCGATGAGTTTGAAATGTTGTAGGAGGGGAGGCGAGCGGGGAGATGAAGAGGCTTAAGGCCGAGCTATCAGCGATGATCGGCTAGATCGAGGTAAGCCACAGGAGATTTTGTGTTTTGTTCCTTCATTAGACGCGGCGCTTGACCCTTGTGCTTTTGTAGAATGTGATGAAAGTGTCTAAACAACGCCGGCGTCAGTTGAAAGAGATGGTCCTAGTGCTAGAGGAGAACAAAGAGCTCCAGGCATCAGTGACTGACCTCCAGGTGCACCTCACCCAAGAGCGCCATCGTAAGGAGTTGGAGGTGAAGGTGCTGGCCCTGGAGAAGGAGAAGCAACTGCTGGAGGTGGAGAGCCAGTCACTGAGGGAACAGCTCAACCGTAGTGGTGACTAGCAGAAAGATGTGACTCTGGGTCTTGCTTTGTTGGTGCTCAGCATTTTAAGATGTCTGGACATTTAGGACATCACTGATGAAGTAGACTGGGCGCTAGAGTTTGTATGTGTGTCCGGCCTCTTCTCGTTCAACAACGATGGCGGTGCTAACTACTCGGTTGGTCGCTATGATGTAAATTAGTAGGGTTTCATCCTATTGGGGGGCGGTCATGATCGGAGGTGTGGTAAGGAACCGCTTGAGCTTGGTGAATGCCTTGTCATAGTCCTTTGACTACACAAATTTCTCTTGAGCCATAGGGGAGTCCCTTTTTGCCCAGACGAGATATGAAACGACTTAAAGCCGCCATGCACCCCGTTAGCTTTTGAATGTCCTTAACATAGGTTGATGGCTTCATGTTGGTCACCGCCGCTATCTTCTCTGGGTTGGCTTCGATGCTGTGGCAACTAACGATGTTGCCTAGAAGGATATCGGATGGAACGCCAAAAATGCACTTAGTGGGATTCAGCTTCCATCAGTATACTTTCAGGGCTTTGAAAACTTCGGTGTGGTCGGCGATGAAGAGTGTTAGTAGTCCTAGACTTGACCACCATGTCATCGACATAAGCCTCAATGTTCTTCCCGATTTGGTCCTTGTGGCAGCGCTGGATGGCTCTTTGATAGGTCACACCCGCGTTCTTGAGCCTGAAGGACATTGTCATGTAGCAGTAGGCACCAAAGGGCATGATGAATGATGTTTTGATCTAGTCTTCTTTCTTTAACATGATCTGGTGATAACCAGAGTAGCAATCTAAAAAGCAAAGGAGCTCGCAGCCGACCGTGGAGTCTAAGACCTCATCAATGCGAGGTAGGCCGAAGGGGTCTTTAGGGCAGTGTTTGTTGAGATCAATGTAATCAACGCACATTCTCCATTCTTTATTCTTTTCTCTTACAAGAACCAGGTTGGCTAACAACTCTAGATGATACACCTCTTTAATAAAAGCGGCAGCTGAGAGACGGGTTATTTCTACCCTAATGGTGTAACACCCCGGGTGTTTTAAATACTAAAACTTGCCATGACATCATATGCATTGCAAAGCATCTGCACATATTGAAAACTTGGATATGCATTTACTAAAACAAGTTTACTTTATGTTGTATGTGTGAGTTGTATTGTTTGAATCAAGTTTGAAATACTTGTATTGTTTTGGAAATTCCGAAAAACCCTAATTTCAATATTTAAATTCTACCCTGAAAATCCATTTCAAAATCGAAGCACATTTTGGGGTTGAGTCTTAAAGCAAAGTTGTAGAGCTTGTCGAGTTGTACAAAGTTTATTTTTGGAGTTTTTCAAGTTGCTTAGAAAAATTTGAAGTTATTTAAAAAGGCGAAATTCCTTAAATATCCCCGTTTTAAATTCAAAAGTTCATTTCAAAATGTAGGCCGAATTTGGGTATGGTTTCAAAAGCAAAGTGGTAGAACTTTTGATTTTGAACAACTTTTGTTTTTGGAGATTTTTGAGTTGTTATGAAAATTTGAGAGTAATTTGTGAATTTTGGGCGAATGGCATTTCTGTAAATTGAGTGAACAGTGTCCACCACCAAAGCTACATTGCCGACGTTTCCTTCTTCGGCGTTCCAGGCACGGTCGTGGCCATTTTGGTGTCGCGCTGGCGCGGTGAAGGACACGACACAGCTTCCTTGCTGGCCATCCTTTATAGTCTGAACCGTTGCCGTTTGACCCTGTCCCCTTGCTATGTTTTTTCGTCGCCACTGCTTCATCTCCGGTGAGCCCGTGCCATCGTTGTAGTGCTCCACCGTCGCTGATAAGCTAGCTCCAGCTCCACCTACTCCTTGCGCGTCCGGCCGACCCACCAATTCTGTTTGTCTTCACCGGAAACTCGAGTTTCATTGCCTTCTTCCTCGCGGCCGGCGAACTCACCCGAGATTCCATTTCTCCGTGGCCAGAGCCCGTCGGTGAGCCGTTGCCCTTGATTGGTGTACCTTTGGCTTCGTCTCGATGCTGTAGTGCTCATTTCATTGTTTCTTGGCCGTTTTGTCCACTGCAGTCGCCGGTACACCATCACCGATGAACTTTGTTCCGCCGTGATCACCGTGGACGCCGTCCCGCTTCACCGCTGTTTCTCCGGCCCTGTTATCTGCTCAGTTGTGTTCAGGGTAAGCTCTTGATGCTTCCTGTGTCCTTTGTTTAACCGCTACTGGTCTGTAGTCGCCGGCGTAGTACCGTCGAGGCGCCGTGTCCACCATGGCCGACGTTGAGCTTGTATTGAGTCGTAATCGGTGCAGCTAAGTAGGTTAGTAGGTGCGCCTAGTCATGGGGAGCATGTTGGTACAATCGTCATCGCCGGTGAACTCACCGTCGGTGAGTTTGCGCCGGTCAGCGCCGTCGTCGTCGTAGTCAACGCGTGGGAGGTAGGAGATGACAGGTGGGGTCCGTTGTCAGTGACTGTGTAGTTCAAATGGAAATTTTTCTATTTTCTGAGATGAATGAATAGTGTCTGTTTTTGTTATTTTTGTGTAGATTTATTTAGAGTTCCAAAAATTATGAAAATTTTTGTGTGAATTCTCTATGATGTATATTATATAACAAAAATTTGAAATCTTGATTTTCAATACTTTTTGGATGTGATAAAAATTGCTCAATTAATTAATAAATGACTTTCCATGATTTTTCTAGGCTTATTTAATTATCCAAAAATTATGAAAATTGTTTTGCCACTTAGTTATCATGTGATGAACATGTACAAAACTTTTGAGCTCCATTAGAACAAGTTAATTTATTTCATAATTCTTAATTAAATAATTAATTCATAAAAGCAAATAGTAACCTTTAATAATTTAGGTTTTTTTGAATTTTTGATTGAGTGGTGACCTTGGGTCATTGATTGTTAATGATCCTTGGCAATTGATGTATGTGTTACGAAAAAGATTTAGTTAGTTTAACTTGTAACTGTACCGCGAAGGAAAGTTGTATTCAAGTTGTTAAATTTTGAATCCATCGTCAAGCATCATGTTTCGTATTCCGCATCATGTTAAACATGGCATTGTTACTACATGTAGTGAACGAAGGTGAACACGTGGTAGTTAATCAAGTAGTTGAGGAGGTTGATCCGTCTGTGGAGGTTGGTGTTGATATCGGTGGAACGACTCCGGACCCGGACTTTTCCGTCAACGAAGGCAAGCCCCGGATGCATACAACCCTACCTTGTGTTTTGCAAATTAATTTCGCTTTTGCTTTTCTTTACTACATTAAGTGATTAAGAGTTAAGTAAACGCCTAATTGGTGCATTACAAACCTTGTTTTGCTATATCTACCTTGTTACCAGTTTTAGATCGTATATGCTTAGCTATGCTTAGAACGATGAAAGTCGGGTGATTATTTGTCATCTACAAGTTTTAAATGGACTTTTGGTTACTTATGTTATCATGTGATATGGGAATGTGGAGTAATAAATCTAGACCGGGCGGACTCGGTGTGTGTGAGCCACAAGACATGGAGGTCTTGTGAGCGGGTTCTTTCCGCCTGTGTCGGTTAAGGTCCGTACCGTTGTTGAATTGCATGAGGTGAGACTTTGTAGTACTAACCACATACTCCGGTAAGCCTTAACTTGGCTATTCTATTACGAGAATGGCTACTCGCGCACTGGGAGTGGAGAGATGGCAGGAATAGCGTGTACCCACGTGGCAATGGGCTGGAGTGTGGAGTACTGTATTCTCGGGTGGCGTGGACCCATTCTTGTTTTAGAGGATCCGAGGGTAGGTTGATATATGTAAGTCGGGGACCTGCATATGTCGTGTGGTCTGGAATTCCCAGCTGGGTTATAATCGGTTCGAATCGTCGTTGCTCCTCGGTTATGGAGACTCAACTCACTGTTCATCATCGTAGATTAATAACTAGAATTTGAGGTTGGTTTGAGAAAGTGTTGAATATGAAGTTTCATGATCTCATTGCGGATCGTGTCAGCTTTGTATATGATATTATGAGATTTTAATATTAATACAAAGAATTTTATGAAAATGCTTTTACGCAAAAGAACTTGGATTATTGCTAAAGCCATACCTTGAATCCCATGATCATGCATTCCTGAATTCTATCAGTTTTATTTCAGTTAAGTCTTGTGGAGTACTTTTGTACTCAGGGTTCGTTGACCCTTGTTGCAGGTGAGGCTCATGAGCAAATCTATTTTGGATCGTGCTGCATGACTGTTGTTCAGTGCGATGACGATAATTAAATGTGTGGTCCTTGGGCAGGGCAGCTTATGTTGTGTGTTTTGTAATATATTATAATGCCACTCCACTACTTTGGTTTGTTTTATTATCGAACTTAGTTGTATGGTTTGAAACAAATGGTTTGTAAACCATGTTATTGTAAGTCTTTCGCTACTTGTACTCTGATGTATCTATTTGAATAAACTGTTGTAATACTGCAATGACTCTGTAATGTGATCCTGCTCAGAAATCGTGGATGATTCGGGGTTCCCCGAGGACACCCGACAGTCTTCTTAAGTTACCAGGAACATATGCATAGATGTCAAAGGTCGTTGGACAGTGACAGGTGCATGTGGGCCCTATAATTTAGGAGGTTCTGCCACAAATGGCCTCCTTTTTGTCCTGCATGAATCGTAGAAGCTTCTGCTTGATCGACTTGGTGGTCGCTGAGATGTTTAAAGAGTGCTCGATCAGCTCCCAAGGCACGATGGGCATGTCCATAGGTTTCCACGCGAACACGTCGACATGCTCCCTTAGGAAGCTGACGAGCGCGTCTTCCTATTTAGGTTCGAGGCCATCCCCGATCCAAGCAGTCTTGGACTGGTCGTCGGGGACGAGGGCCACTTCCTCCACCTCATTGGACTTGGTGGATGTTCGGGCGACATTCGCGGTTGGGATCTCCAGGTCCTTCGGAGTGACCAGCTACAAAGTCACGATGCAGTCCTACATGCGGATGGAGATGTCAGTTGCCTCGGTGAGCGAGAAGCTTTCCTTCTCATAGTTGTAGGCGACGTTGAGGTTGGCACGCAGGGAGAGGACCCCTACTTTGTTGTCATCTTCAGCACCAGGTACGTATAGTGCAGCACAACCATGAACTTGGCAAGAGCTGGTCGGCCGAGGATGGCATGGTATGCCGTGTTGAAATCGGCAATGAGGAAGTTGACGTAATCGACATGAAAATGATTGGCGGTGCCGAACTGAACCGGCAGTGTAATCTATCCCAAGGGTAGGGACACCTTCCCGGGAACGATTCCCCAGAATAGAGAGTCCATGGGGGGTGAGGTCTTCCTTCTTGAGCCCTAGCTCCTATATAGATCCATCGAAGAGGATGTTGAGGGTGCTCCCACCGTCGATGAGGACCTTCTGGAAGCGCACGTCCTTGATTATGGGATCTAGGACGAGTGGGAAACGCCCTAGGTATGGGATGTCCAACCACTAATCATCCCTAGAGAAGGTGATTGGGTGCTCCGACCAGTCGAGGTACTTGGGATCAGCGATGGGGCCGTCATATGTTGCGACTGACATGACGCGTCGGGCTATGAGCTTCTGCTCCTGCTTATCTTCAGAGACAGCTCTCCCACCAAAGATGGCGGCAACGGTCTTGGTGGGGTCTTGGTAGGTTGTGCCCTTTTTCTTGCCTCATTCTCCACCCTGACCGTCTTTGGTCTCATCATCATCACGCTATGGCTTCTTCGATGATTCGCCACCGAGCATTGTCTTTAGGCCTCTGCACTCTCTCTTGGTGTGCTTGGCATCCTTGTGGATAGGGCATGGGCCATCTATCAGCCTACCAAAGTCAGCGTCATAGGTGCGCTTGGACCTAGTATTGGTGGTGTTGATTGAGTAATTAGGCCGGCGACGGTGGCCTTGTCTACCTCTCGAGTTCTTCGGGCGGTCGTCACGCTGGGGGTCATGGTCATATTGGTGGCGGTCGCGGTCATCGCGGTGGTCTTGATCATCACAGCGGCGGTCGCGGTCATCGTTGCGCCTGTCTTAATGACGGTCATCATTGCGGCGCTGGTGGTGGGCAGCCTATTCGGCTTCTCCGGCGTCGACGTATCCATTTGCTATTTGTATCAGTTCGCTGATGGTAGTCGGCCTCTTATGGTATAGTTTACCACGAAGCTGCTCGAGCCGGAGCCCTTTGGTGAAAGCGGCGATGGTCTTGGCATCAGTGATGTTGGGAACGAAGTTTCTTGTCTCTGAGAAGCACCTGATGAAGTCACACACGAACACCTCGGAGGACTGATGAAGCTTCTCTAGGTCATACTTGGTGCCAGGCTGGTCGCACATGGCCTTGTAATTATCGGTGAAGATTTTCTTAAGGTCGTCCTAGGATCGGATGGAGTTCTCCCATAGGCTGAGGAGCCAATTATTTGTAGACTGGTTGAGCATGATGGGAAGATAGTTTGCCATGATTTCTTCGTCTCCACCCATGGCTTTCATAGCGATCTCATATAGAGTTAGCCACTGAGCGGGGTTGGCCTTTCCATCATAGGTGTTAACACCAATGACCTTGAAACCCATAGGCCACCGGATGGCTTGGAGCCTTTCAATGAAGGGGCGAAGTCCTGATGCACCGGCAGGGAGTGGTGCTTGACAGGCAGCAAATCCCTCATGGTCGGTGTTGAATTGTCGGTGACGTTCCATCTCTACTTCATAGCGTGCGGACCTGTTGTTTTTGATGTGTCCGTGGACACCTATGCCGGCATTGATGTGGTTGTGAAGGTCATGGGGAAGGGGTTGATTGACCTCTAGGTTGTGGTTGCCGCCCTGACCTCCCAGGGGGCGTGGCGGGCGGTCGTCGTGGCATGAATGAGCTTCATAGTTGCCTCTAGATCCTCTATAGAGGTAGGGACCTCCGGCCAAAGGTCGAGGGCCATCGGCATCGTGATGCTAGCATCCTCCATCATGGCAAGAGCTGTGGCTATGAGCTAACATGGTGGAATAGGACAGCGCCGTTTTAGAACTCGTTAACTTGGGCTTGCACATATATGATGTGTGCTCGGACCTTCTCGACCTCTGGAGTGTGAGGGAGTTTGTCGAGCTCGTTGAAAGCGACAGCTAGATTGGCACTCGGAGTCTGGTAGACTGGCTGGTCGCCCACCATGTCGAATGTTGCTTGTAGATTACGTTGATGGTGGGTGGGCCGCGACCATCCTCGTCGGTCGCTTGGGCTACTTCTACATCTCGACGACGTTGGTGATCGACGTTCTTTGCTAGATGAGCTTCGCGCTCTTCAGCGGTTTCATCGTCCTTGGTGATGCTGTCATGGCTGATGTGGAAAATCATGCCCCTAAACCCCAGAGGGAAAGGAGGGCAGCTTGGTATGGTCTAGGTTGAGCCCTTGGAGTAGTTGTCGGGGCTCTCATTCAGAATGTTGTGAAGAGACTCGATCAGAAGAGGGGAATCATCCAAGAGCTGGCGAATAGCCACCATGTTGACCACGGGTGCAGGCTGACCGGAGTTAGTTAGGTCGATCATGTAGGGATCGATGGCATGGTCATGCTCAATGTGGTCGACAAAGAGGTGGTGGATGGTGTTCTGGTACACAGATCCTGCACCCTCCAGCCCAAAAGGATAGGGCCTCGGCGGGTTCTCCATCGGGGCCTCGTAGGTGGCCAAGCGTAGGCCGGTAGCGGGAAGTGGTTGGCGCCGCGCCGTGTGCCCCTCTGGAGTAGCCATGATCACTAGATCAGAATCTGGCCGCCTAAAACGGTGTAGCCGAGCAGGTCACTCGATCGCAGCGGCTCGGTGATCTTGGAGTGCAGGAAAATCATACTCGCTCTGGATTGATCTAAGACCAAAAGCACGAGGAGCTGACATTCCGCTAAGCGGTCAGTGATCTGATCGATGGATGCGATCAGATCATCATAGCTGATAGATCTCCTAACCCGGTGACGGGGCACCGGGATCGAGGATGTCGTTGCTGGTGTTGGCGCGATCAGTGAAGGGTGATCCTGCACCGCCTCCATGATCCTCTCGTTGCCGTCAGGGCCGATGACCCAAGTCATGGATTCGACCGTGAAGATCTGGCCTGGCTCGAGAAGGGCCATGGAGGTCGGAAAGGTGACCATCTAGTTCGCCATGAATTCAGCACGCAACCCCCTACCTGGCATGCCACTATTGATGAAATCTAGTCGGTAGTCTACCGAGGGGTATGCCCACGGTAGTAGATGAATCGGTGGAGGTGCGCGTGAGGAAACGGGATGGTGACATAGAACGCAAGAGACAACGATTAGACTTGTTTGGGTCATCGGCTTGACGTAATACCCTACGTCATGTGTCTTTGTGGATTGTATTGCATATGATTCGATGTAAATATGGGGGGTCCCTACCTGCCTTATATAGCCTGAGGGTAAGGTTACAGATCGGTTGTTTCTATCTTTACAAGATAGGAAGTTACAGATATTACAGGATCTAGCATATTCGAGCAGGTTTCCTAGATCACAGAGGATCTTCACGCAGTCTTGCGAGGCATGCCGACCTATGTCATGCTCCATGTGGCGTAGTCTTGTAAGCTGGGCTTCGACTAGTGGTGCGACTCATGCATGGTCTTGTGGGCTGGGCCTCCCCTAGCGGCTCGGCCCATGTACGGTTCTATGGGTATCAGGGGTTATACCCACACAATGGCACTACATAATTTCATTAGACAGAGTGGTTTCATGGTTGACCTCTTTGACTTGTGTGAGCAAGATGAAAATTATAACCCAAATGAGCAAGGAACTTCTTCTCAAGCAACTGGAGGCAATACATGTTATAAAGACGAAGATGAAAACATGAATTAATTTCGTGATTGGATAGCTAATGGTTTGTTTAGAAAGTCATAGATGTGCCATGGTTTGTAATAATGAAGATTTTTGTAAATTATTTGAACATTTTTTGTGTGTGAGAATGAACATTGTGGCTAGCAGCTAGCAGAGCAGCCAAGCAGAGCAGGGCGTGCGTGCAGGAGCCAGGGACACGCGTGGGAGCCAGGGGCAACAGCTTAGCATTAATTTGGGGTGTTTTGGTCATTCTAACCATGCACATGTCGGGTTTAATTCCTTTTATTTAATCCAACTAACTAAATATTGCCTGACTAAATTTTAGGAGACAGTTTAGCTGACTAATTTTAAGAGCCAGAATCTCCTTCTCCTTCTCCTACAACTAAAAAGAACAAAGCGTGGACACTTTATGGTGCGACAATTTAACTTCACCTCGTCGTCCTGCCCTCCCCCATGCGACAAAATTTTTCAAAGTTCCTTCGCAGAGTCTGGTGCAGCATTCGGCCACCATTTTTCAGCAAATCTTTAAAGTTCCTTCACGCTGCCTTTTCCCAATCAAGTCCCAACTTCAATAAGACACAAATAAACACCAATTGGGACTGATGTGAGAGACCTCTCTCAAACCCTCAAATTTTTCAAAGTATTTTTCCTTAGGCTATAATTCTTTTTAAGAAAATATGCAATAAAAGGGGCGAGGAGCACCATGTGACCACACAATAGGGTTTAGAATCAATAGAAGCTTCAAATGCTCTCCCTATTTGTGGACAAACACAGCGGGTGCTCAAAAGATAACTGAAAAGAAATGACAAAGCAATACACATGCACATGCAATGCAATACTTGAAAGTAAGTTTAGTTGCTTGTCAAGTTTGATTCAAGGTTAAGCTTCTTCACATGCTTTTCGGCGGTTATCTTAACCATGTTAGACAAGCCCTAAATGCATTACCTAAAATTAAACATGTTTTATATTATAATGCAATGCAAGGGACAACACAAGCTCATTTTTTAGTGAAGTTACTAAAATCAAGCACATTGAGCTCATTCCTCAATCGACAAAATGTAGCCTCATCTAGCGGTTTAGTGAAGATATCCGCCAATTGATCCTTGGTCCTTACACCTTCTAGTGATATGTCATTTTTAGCAACATGATCTCTAAGAAAATGATGGCGGATATCTATGTGCTTAGTACAAGAGTGTTGAACTAGATTATTAGCAAGCTTTACCGCGCTCTCATTGTCACACAAGAGAGGTACCTTTTCTAGAACTACACCATAGTCTAACAAAGTTTGCTTCATGTAAAGAATTTGTGCACAACAAGCACCCACGGCAATGTACTCTGCCTCGGCGGTGGACAATGCCATACTATTTTGCTTCTTGGAGGACCAAGACACTAGTGATCTACCAAGCAAATGGCACCCTTCAGATGTGCTTTTTCTATCAATTTTGCAACTGGCATAATCTGAATTGGAATAGCCAACTAGTTGGAATCTAGCTCCTTTGGGATACCATAGACCAATGCTTGGTGTGTGCTTAAGGTACCTAAGGATTCTTTTAACGGCAACCAAGTGAGACTCCTTAGGATTAGCTTGAAATCTAGCACACATAGACACACTAAACATGATGTTGGGCCTAGATGCGGTCAAATATAACAAGCTACCAATCATAGAGCGGTAGAGAGTTTGATCAACCGTTTTACCTCCCTCATCTAGGTCGAGATGTCCATTTGATGGCATAGGTGTCTTGATTGGCTTACATTCATCCATGTTGAATCTCTTGAGAAGGTCCTTGGTATACTTTTCTTGAGAGATGAAAATCCCTTCTCTCATTTGCTTGACTTGAAAACTAAGAAAGAATGTAAGCTCTCCAATCATCGACATCTCAAATTCATTCGACATCAATTCTCCAAACTCTTTGCAATAATCTTCATTTGATGAGCCAAATATGATATCATCAACATATACTTGACAAATGAAGATCTCTCCATCAAGCTTCTTGGTGAATAGTGTGGTGTCGACCTTCCCAATGGTGAAGCCCTTCTCTATGAGGAAATCGCGAAGGCGTTCATACCAAGCTCTTGGGGCTTGCTTGAGCCCATATAGCACCTTGGACAACCTATAAACATGATTAGGATATCTAGGGTCTTCAAACCCAGGAGGTTGATCAACATAGACTAGTTCATTTATGAAGCCATTTAAAAATGCACTTTTAACATCCATTTGATATAATTTCATTTCATGATACGATGCATATGCAAGGAGGATATGAATGGCTTCAAGTCTTGCAACCGGTGCAAAGGTCTCTCCAAAATCCAACCCTTCAACTTGAGAGAACCTCTTTGCAACTAGTCTTGCCTTGTTCCTCACAATAATGCCTTGATCATCTTGCTTGTTGTGGAACACCCACTTTGTTCCAATGACTCTTGCACCTTGTGGTCGCTCTTCAAGTGTCCAAACTTCATTTCGGATGAAGTTGTTCAACTCTTCATACATGGCATTTATCCAATCCGGATCTTGAAGAGCTTCTTCTATATTTGTAGGCTCAATGCAAGAAACAAACAAGTGATGTTCAATAAATGAAGCAAGTTTTTGAGAGCGAGTCATTACACCCTTTGAAGGACTCCCTATGATGAGATCTTGTGGATGTGCTTGTAGTAGGGGTGAATTTCTTCTATCAACCACTTGAGGGGGAGGTTGTGGGGCATCAACATCTTGAGCTTGTGCCACCATTTGATCATGGGAGACATGAGTATCGTCACTTTCTACTCTCCCATCTTTATCATCATCTTGTGGCACATTTAATGAAAAAGGTAGATCAATCACTTGTACATCATCTTCATCATCTTTGGGCTTGATGTCACCAATCGGAATGTTCTTCATGGCCTCCCTCAATGGTTCATCACCTACATCATCAAGATTCTCATGTGCTCCTTGGGAGCCATTAGATTCATCAAATTGCACATCATATGTTTCTTCAACCAAGCCGATGGCATGATTAAATACTTGATATGCTTTGGACTTTGATGAGTAACCAACAAGAAAACCAATATCACAACATCTTTGGAACTTCCCTAGGTGTTGCTGCTTCTTGTAGATGTAGCATTTGCAACCAAACACCTAGAAGAATGAGACGTCTGGCTTCTTCCCATTATGCAACTCATAAGGGGTCTTGCCAAGAAACTTTTTAAGAAATAGGTGGTTGGATGCATAACATGCGGTGTTGATAGCTTCCACCTATAGAGCTTTGGGTGTATTGTACTCATCAAGCATTGTTCTTGTAAGAGTGATAAGTGTCTGGTTCTTTCTCTCTACTACACCATTTTGTTAAGGAGTGTATGCTGTAGAGACCTCATGCTTGATCCCTACTTCATCACAATATGCTTCAATGTTTGTGTTATCAAATTTTTTTTCATTGTCACTTCTTATCTTCTTGAGCTTCAATTCAAATTCATTTTGTGCTCTCTTGGCAAACTTCTTTAAACATGAGGCCACTTTGGTCTTGTCATGAAGGAAGAACACCCAAGTATATCTAGAGTAGTCATCAACAATCACAAGACAATAGAGATTGCCTCCCAAACTCTTGTAAGTTGTTGGTCCAAATAGATCCATGTGGAGAAGCTCTAGTACTCTTATTGTTGACATGTAAGCTTTGGTTGGATGAGTGTTTGCAACTTGCTTGCTGGCTTGACATGCACTACAAAGCTTGTCCTTTTCAAATTTCACATCATTCAAACCTCTCACCAATTCATTCTTCATTAGCTTCTTGAGTGAGCTCATCCCAACATGTGCAAGTCTTCTATGCCATAGCCACCCAATTGATGTTTTGGTGAATAAGCATGCCTTCAAGTTTGCATCTTCGGAGGTGAAATCCACTAGATATAGGTTATTGTATCTAAAACCCTTGAATATGACTTGATCATCATCTTTCTTTGATACAACCACTTCCTTCTCGGTAAACAAACATTGAAAGCCAAGATCACATAATTGACCAACAGATAGCAAGTTGAAACTCAATGAAGCAACATATAGCACATTTGATATTGAATGATCATTTGATATTGCAACTTTGCCCAATCCTTGAACTTTGCCCTTTGAATTATCACCAAATGTAATCCTTTCTTGACCATCTACTTCTTCATCTAGTGAGGTGAACATACGAGGATCACCGGTCATATGTTGAGTGCAACCACTATCAATAACCCAATGACTTCCACCGGTCTTGTAGTTCACCTACACACAAGAGATCAAGCTTGTTGTTTAGGGACCCAAACTTGATGAGGGCCCTTGACTTTCTCAACTAGTGACTTTATAACCCAAATTTGCTTAGGCCTGTTCTTGTTGGGAGGACCTAAGAACATGACTTTCATTTTTCCACTAGAATCCTTTCTAAGCATGTAGTGAGCATTGAAGGCAAAAGGTCTAGCATGCTTGGGCAAGGGTTGTGGTGGTGGAGTTTGACACTCATGAGCAAAGTGACCTTCTTGTCCACACTCAAAACATCACTTTGGCTTAGGCTTTGACTTGTGTTGTTGTTGATGTTGAGCTTGAGCTTTCTTCTCTTGATTTGCCAAGTACCCAATATCACTTCTATCCATCTTCATCATGGTATTCATGAGTAGCTCACTTTGGAGATATTGGCCTCTTGTGAACTTGCTCAACCCGGTCTTGAGATGTTCCTTCTCCAACTTGAGCTTCTTGTTTTCTTCTTTAAGTTCATCATGATTTTTTCCATCTTAAGTCTCTTGTTCTCTTCTTTAAGTATCTCATTCTCAAGAGCTATATCATAGTCATTGTCAAGATTCTCTATCACAATTGTGTTGGTGGTTGATAGTTTTTCAAGATCTTTCTTGAGCTTTTCATTCTCATTCTTGAGCTTGATATAATCATCATAGTTGTTGGACTCAACCACTTTCTTGCCTTTGCTACTAGAACCTTGCTCAATGCTCTCAACAATCAAGTCATCACATGATGTAGCTATATCAATCTTAACAACATTGTTAGTAGCATCATGTGGCTCATTGGATAATAACTCATGAGAAAGAACAAAATTGTCATGATTAATCTTGAGATTGGTGTACTCTTCTTTTAGCAAATTATAACTAGTGATGAGCTCATTATGTATCCCCTCAAGTTTATCATGTTTTCTCTAAGCTCCTTTTTAGAGGATTTGAGCTCCTTGAATTTGGATGACACAATTTTATTTTCTTCTCTAAGCTCAACACTAGCTTTTTTGGCCATGTCATACTTTGCTAAGAGTGAGTCCTTCTCAAATTGTAGCTTTTCATTTTTAGCTCTTGTCTTTCTAATGATTTTAGTATATTGGTTTAGTAACTTGACAAGATCATCATAAGAAGGTGATTCAAATTCTTCATCACTATCACTATCATCATTGCTAGCATTATCATCACCACTACTATCACCGTCATTTTGTACCTTTCGTTCACCCTTGGCCATAAGGCATAGGTGTGTAGAGGATGATGGTAGAGATGTCGATGAAGATAGTGAAGAATCAATCACAATAGCGGCCACCTTCTCCTTCTCATTTTCACTTTCATCATCGGATGAGCCACTTGATGTTTCAATGTCCATGAGCCAATCACCAACAATGTATGCCTTGCCATTCTTCTTCTTCTTTGAAATTCCTTCTTCTTGCCATCCTTCTTCTTATATGGCTTGTTTTTCTTCTTCTCATCATCATCTTCATCACTTGAGTCATCTTTCTTGCCCTTGTACTTCTTGTACTTGTCTTTCTTGGGTTTGGGGCATTGATGAGCTAGATGACTAAGTTCTCCACAATTATACCAATCAATTTTAGAGATGGGCTTCCTTCTACTACTAGTGAAGAATTTCTTCTTCTTGCCATCAAACTTGACACCATTTTTGTTTAGCGTCTTGAGCATCTTGATGGTTCTTCTCACCATGAGAGCAAGACTTGCATCATCAATCTCATCATCACTTGAACTATCATGATCAACTCTTGCTTTGACTCTCTTCTCTTGTCTAGCCTTGAATGCCAAATCTTTCTTCTTGGTGGAAGAAGAGTCATCTTGTGGAGTGATGTGCATGTACATCTCATGTGCATTGATCTTCCCCAAAATTTGAGTTGGTGTAGCGGTCGAAAGATCACCTTGATGAAGCACCGTCACAATATGCCCATATTTGTTAATGGGGAGGACACTCAAGATCTTTCTTACAACATCGAAGGGTTGCATTTGTATGAGTCCAAGCCCATTGACTTCCTCTACAAGAACATTTAAGCATGAATACATCTCATTTGCACTTTCTCTAGGAAGCATCTCAAATGAATTAAGCTTTTTCATAACATGGTGGTAGCATTCCTCGCGCTCACTCTTAGTTTCCTGATGGAGCGCACAAATGTCCGACCATAGTGCATGGGCGTCTTTGTGCTTCTGCACATGATTAAAGACATCCTTGCAAAGGCCTCTAAAGAGGGTGTTTCTAGCCTTTGCAATCCACTTCTCTTAATTAACCTCATCACCTTGAAGGATGGCGGGATCCTTAGGTTTTGGGAAGCCTTGTGAGGCGGCTCTAAGAACTCCAACATCTAAAGCCTCTAAGTATGCTTCCATGTGAATTTTTCAATATGAAAAATCATCTCCCTCAAAGATAGGAGGGGTCCATCCCCATGGGACATCTTGCTCTAGGCGGTTAAGCCTAATTTAGAGAGCACAAGGCTCTGATACCAATTGAAAGGACCAAGATGTCCAAGAGGGGGTGAATTGGGCTAATTCTAATTTTTATGCAATAATTAAGTCCTACACTTAGCCCACTTCACCCCTTGTGCCTAGAATGTGTTTCTATTGTTCTACCGCACAATTTGCACCGTAGGTTCCAATCCTACTCTAGCATGGCAATTCTAGGAATGTAAAGACATGAAATGAATGGCTCAAATGAAAATGCTCAAAGTAAAGAGAGGGAAAGGAACACGCCAATGCTTTCCTGAGGTACTGGAGAGTCGCCACTCTCCACTAGTCCTCATTGGAGCACCCACGCAAGGGTGCAGCTCCCCCTTGATCCGCGCAAGGATCAAGTGCTCTCTACGGGCTGATTCTTTGACACTCCATCACGGTGAATCACCCACAACCGCTCACAACTTGACTTGGGACATCCATAAGCTCCGTCGGATGATCACCAAGCTCCCAATCACCACCGAGCCATCTAGGTGAAGGCGATCACCAAGAGTAACAAGCACAAACTCTTACTTGACCAAGACAAGCCTAATGAGGAAGGTGGATGCACACTTGCTACTCTCTATTCACTAATGAGGTCCTTAATCTTGGATTCTCAAATCTTAATCACCTCACTAGGCTCTTGCTCTCCCTTGCACTCCAAAGGTGTTTCTTAGCTGAACAAATGGGCAAGACACCTCCCTTGGATGAGTGGAGTAAGTATTTATACCCCCCTCATTCATAACATAACGTTTGGAGGCTGAGTCAGCACTCTGCGGGATGACCGGACGCTCCGGTCAGGGTGACCAGACGCTCCAGTCAGTTATACCCGCCACTGTGTCCGAGAGAGCCGTTAAGTTTTGACCAGACTCTGACCAGCATCCGGTCAACATCAATCGGACGCGTCTAGTCAAGAAAAAGACATTCTAGAACCTTACTGGAGTCGACCGGACGTAGGCACCCCACCGTCCGGTGCTCCTCCACTCAGTGTCCGGTTAGTACTAGATGACTACAGTTGATTGACCAGACTCTGACCAGCGTCCAGTCAGCACACACCGGACGCGTCCGGTCAATAAAAAGCCTCTCTCGAACCTCTCTGGAGTTGACCGGACGTAGGCACCCCAGTGTCCGGTGCTCCTCCTCTCAGTGTCCGGTCAGTACCAGACGACTGTAGTTGATCAAATGAACTAACCGGACTCACCCTCCAGCGTCCGGTCACAACCAGACCAGTGTCTGGTCAGTCATTTGACCCTCCATTCACTTCCAACTCGAAATCCTATGTGAATGAAGTTGACTCCAATTGATCTTAGGGCTATTCTTGAGCTACCTAGTGCTAAGTTTGACAAGTGTGCACCACACCTAATCCATTAGACTCACCTAGGTCAAGCTACTAGTCCATACCCCCCTTAATAGTACGGCCAAAGGAAAAACAAAGTCCTAAACTACTCTAAGTGTCTCTCCAACACCAAACGACACTTAGAACTAGTCCGTCCTTAACCTTATCGTCCGTCCTTTAAAAACCGAAATGATTTCCATCGACAGGGGCATGACAACCATGATTGCCCAATCAATTTTCATCACCATGACCTAACTTAACTTGCCTTTGCAAAACACACATTAGTCATAGTAATCTCGTGTCGTCATTAATCAACGAAACCCAACTAGGGGCCTAGATGCTTTCATTCACCATTACGCTCGACGCCTGGTTGTGTTGACATGTCTTTATAGTCCTAATAGTAGTATATGTCCTCTGTGTGGACATGTTGACTTATATATTAGATGTATCCCCTACAAGTGGAAACAAATTTGTGCCCGTTGGACTTGCGGTGGGCAGCAGCGGAGGATCCCTGGTGTGCTGTGGTGGCTCAGATGTCCTTTTGGAGGCTAGACGACGGGTCTTCCTGGTGGAGCACGGCGGCATTGGCGTCCATGTCCGTCGTGTGCCATGGCAGAGGCGATAGATCCAATCCACAGGTCTCCTTTCTCACCTTTTCCTATTCGCTTCACTGTTTTGGTCCTTGCTTGAATATGAGGTATACAAGAAACATTGTAGCATTGCAGATATGGTTAGGCCAATGCTGATGAAAAGAACTAGGAGGTGGCACTAGTTGGTTTTCTGCTTGTGTCTTGGTTTTCTGCATATGTTCAGTATTCTTACTGTAAATGCATGTGTGCAACTAGGCCTGTTAATTATCAAGTACTTGCTTGATTATACCTATCTATCTAGGCAAACATACCGACCCTTCGCTTCTGCCTTAAACTATTTTTTCTATCCAATGCTTGCTTGATTTTATATTTCTATTTCGTATGCTCCAGTGCCACTAATGAATCCTTATGGTATTTTGAACTTGTAACATATCTGAGGCCACATTTTTGTGCCAATGATGTCTACATGGTTGTTAGATGTATTACGATGCAGCTCATATGTTTGCTTTCTGTGTCTTCTCCTTGATGACAACCAAGTAATCCATTTAGTTCCAAATAAGAGGAAGGCATTGAAAGTAAATCAATGCTTTATGTCCATCATTCACATCACTGGGGCCAATAATGTTTAAGCTGCAGATGTTGCTACTGATGCCAATGATGATCACTACCACTTGTTCACTGACATTCTACTTGTGAAAACTGAGGAAGCTCAATTAACTGCTGAAATTGTAATGGTTACAGCTCCATCAACTGCTACTCTAGTTTGAGTTATATATATATCTATGTGGTGCTACTCTAAATTTACATGAGGTCGTACCATCAAAATTGTTAATGGTTGTTAAAGTTGCACTTTGGTATGAGTTGTGGACTTCATTGATGGATCTTTGTTGGATTATTTTCCTCTTCAGAGATCACTGAGGAAGCTCTCATCGTACTATACACTAACAAAATGGAGGAGGCCCCCAACAAGAGGAACGCACTGCCAACCTCATGGAGGATGTCATTTTTGAGATCCTACGTCGCCTCCCCGCCCGCTCCTTGTTCTGCTATAAATATGTCTATCGCTCCTGGAAAAACCTCATCTCGAACCCCAACAACCATAAGAAGCTACCCTAGACTGTGGCCGGCTTCTTCTACGATAGTGAGGACGGCAATCGAAATTTCACCAGCGTCGTCCGTGGTGTATGCCCCTGCTCATTGAAATTCTTGCCCTTCAACATTGAAAATGTAGCTATCTTAGATTGCTGCAATAGCCTCATCCTATGTTGGTGCCTTTGGACCAATGGATACCGCTAGGTCGTCTATAATCCAATTACCCAGAAGTTTAAAGTTCTGCCACCTAGCACCCATGATGTTGGCCATGGTGTTGGTGAGGCTCTCTTGGTGTTCTATCCAACAGCCTCCTCGCACTTCCATGTGATTAAATATGTGGATGTCAATGCTATGTACATAGGTGTGGAGATCTACTCATCTCAAACTGCAGCATGGATCTATAAGGAATCTAAATGGGGCGAGCATACTAATGTAACATTTTACAGACAACCAAGTGTGTTTCTTAACGGTTGTCTGCACATTATGGGGCGCTCTAGGGAGTACCCTATGATACTTGTTGTGGATATGGAGGGAAACACATGGAGGAAAATTGATGGGCCTAGTGGTCTTTAACACTCCATGCATCAAGCTTAAGGTCACTTGTGTGTATGTACTGTTGGTGGTCCCAATGATTCCAAGCTTTCAATCTGGATCCTTGAATACTATGGTACTAATAATTAGACATTGAAGCATACGGTCACCATGCGGATCTTGTTTGGAAGGATTAATATTAGATTTGGTTTTCTAGATTTTGTTGATGAGGACAGAGTGATTATAGTTTGCCTAGAATGGAATTTGATTTGCTTTGCTAGGGACGATGGAACAATCATCACATATGACATGGACCGCATAAGTGTTCGTGTCATCCTTGCCCGTGTCTTTCGGTATCGTAGACATACCATTAAAAAAGAGTTCATTTGTAGACCATTCTGTCTTCCTTATGTTCCCTTGTTCTTGGATTCATCAGCAGAGCAGTAAATAAAGCTACATTTGATGTATTTCTTTGTCATGCATTTTAAATGGACCAATGTTATTTGCTTGTCTATGGACATGTATGAGGTATACAAGAAACATTGTAGTGTTACAGATCTAGTTAGGCCAATGCTGATGAAAAGAACTAGGAGGTGACATTGGTTGGTTTTCTGTTGGTGTCTTAGTTTTCTACATATGTTCAGTGTTCTTACTGTAAATGCCTGTGTGCAACTAGGTCTGCTAATTGTCAAGTACTTGCTTGATTATACCTATCTATCTAGGCAAACATACAGACCCTTTGCTTCTGCCTTAAACTATTTTTTCTATCCAATGCAAGCTTGATTCTACATTTCTGTTTCGTATGCTCCAGTGCCACCAGTGAGTCCTTATGGTATTTCAAACTTGTAACATATATGAGGCCACATTTTTGTGCCAATGATGTCTACATGGTTGTTAGATGTATTACGATGTAGCTCATATGTTTGCTTTCTGTGTCTTCTCCTTGTTGACAACCAAGTTATCATTTTTGGTTCCAAACAAGAGGAAGGCATCGAAAGTAAATCAATGCTTTGTGTCCATCATTCACATCACTAGGCCCAATAATGTTTAAGCTGCAGATGTTGCTACTAATGCCAATGATGATCACTACCACTTGTTCACTGACATTCTACTTGTGAAAACTGAGGAAGCTCAATTAACTACTGAAATTGTAATGGTTATAGCTCCATCAACTGCTACTCTAGCTTGAGTTATATATATCTATGTGGTGCTACTCTAAATTTACATGAGGTCGTACCATCAAAATTGTTAATCGTTGTTAAAGTTGCACTTTGGTATGAGTTGTGGACTTCATTGATGGATCTTTGTTGGATTATTTTCCTCTTCAGAGATCACTGAGGAAGCTCTCATTGTACTATACACTGACGAAATGGAGGAGGCCCCCAACAAGAGGAACGCACTGCCAACCTCACGGAGGATGTCGTTTTTGAGATCCTACGCCGCCTCTCCTCCCGCTCCTTGTTCTGCTATAAATGTGTTAGTCGCTCCTAGAAAAACCTCATCTCGAACCCCAACAACCATAAGAAGCTGCCCCAGACTATGGCCGGCTTCTTCTACGACAATGAGGACGGCAATCGAAACTTCACCAGTGTCGTCCGTGGTGTATGCCCCCACTCATTGAAATTCTTGCCTTTCAACATTGAAAATGTAGCTGTCTCAGATTGCTGCAACAGCCTCATCCTATGTTGGTGCCTTGGGGCTGATGGATACCGCTATGTCGTTTGTAATCCAATTACCCAGAAGTTTAATGTTCTGCCACCTAGCACCCATGATGTTGGTCATGCTGTTGGTGAGGCTCGCTTGGCGTTCGATCCAACAGCCTCTTCGCACTTCCATGTGATTGAATACGTGGATGTCAACGCTGTGTACGCAGGTGTGGAGATCTACTCATCTCAAACTACAGCATGGATCTATAAGGAATCTGAATGGGGCGAGCATACTGATGTGACATTTTATAGACAATCAAGTGTGTTTCTTAATGGTTGTCTGCACATTATGGGGCGCTCTTGGGAGTACCCTATGATACTTGTTGTGGATATGGAGGGAAACACCGGAGGAAAATTGATGGGCCTAGTGGTCTTTAACACTCCATGCATCAAGCTCAGGGTCACTTGTTTGTATGTACTGTTGGTGGTCCCAATGATTCCAAGCTTTCAATCTGGATCCTTGAAGACTATGGTACTGATAATTAGACATTGAAGCATACGGTCACCACGTGGATCTTGTTTGGAAGGATTAATATTAGATTTGGTTTTCTAGATTTTGTTGACGAGGATAGAGTGATTATAGTTTGCCTAGAATGGAATTTGATTTGCTTTGCTAGGGACGATGGAACAATCATCACATATGACATGGACCGCATAAGAGTTCGTGTCATCCTTGCCCATGTTTTTTGGTATCATAGGCGTACCGTTAAAAAAGAGTTCATCTGTAGACCATTCTATCTTCCTTATGTTCCCTTATTCTTGAATTCATTAGCAGAACAGTAAATAAAGCTGCATTTGATGTATCTCTTTGTCATGCATTTTAAATTGACCAATATTATTTGCTTGTCTATGGACATGTTAATTTCCTCAATGATGGATGTTGTCATTATTTCAGCTAAACTAGTGTGTCATCTTTGTTTTGTTAACAAATTGAATTATTTGTTTGGTGCGCACATGTGTTATGGTGGTGTTATAGCTCCCATCGCCATTTCATCCGTTAATTCAGCTATAGTAGAATACTTATATTAATTTGTAATGTCATGGGTACATGGGGTATGCTGATGAGGGCACTCCAAAATACACAAAAATGACACTTCAAAAGCACTACAATGCACCTGCATATTGTACTACTAGGCAATGCTACTATTAAGTTAGCCAAACTTAAAATCATAAATGATACAGTAACAGGCATTATAGGAAAAAGAGGAAAACTATGGAGGATACTGTCAGACGCGTTCAAATGTACAGAGGTCAGACTTTCTTATGTGTGCAATAGCATTTCAACACCAATGGCTCCTCTGCTCTGCTAGACTAAGGCGAGACTTGCAGTCGGACTTTCTTACGTGTGCAATAACATTTCAACACCAATGGCTCTTCTGCTCTGCATTAGACTAAAAAGAGACTTGCTCCTCGCTGCAAGGTTCTTTCAAGTTAAACAAATTTTATCAAAGACATGAGTTGGCTTCAATAGAGATCAAAGGCACTCATGAATGTTTAGCATATTACAGATCAGATCAAAGACAACTAGAAAGAAATCTACAGCAAAAAGCAACCAACAGGGCCTACAAACCAGCTACAAAATAACCAAAGGACCTGAGCTACACCATACTCAACAGAGTATAACCCACCTAAGGCCTTGTTTGGATGCGCATGTATTCATCTCAATCCACATGTGTTGAAGTGGATTGGAGTAGAATTAAACTAAATTCCATTTCATTCCACTCCAACACATGTGGATTGAAGTGGATACACATGCATCCAACCAAGGATGTCCATGTATTCATCTCAATCTAAATGTGTTGAAGTGGATTGGAGTGGAATTAAACTAAATTCCATTCTACTCTACTCTAACACATGTGGATTGATGTGGATACACATGCATCCAAACAAGGCATGATACAAAGTTCAACAAGTTAACACCAACATGCAAATAAGAGTTCACATATTTTGCAAGGATGTCCCACAGATCAAACTTATTCATGACTACTAATACTACTGATATGTCCCACAGATCAAGGGTTGAGTTTGTCACGCAGGATCTCATCCACGTCCATCTTCGGTAAGACAGCGTTGGTGGCCGGCTCGAAACACTCGATTAGATAGGCGATGTCATCGTCCATCAAACACGGTGGAAAACCCTGCCCCGACACTCCGAGGTTCACCGCTGTGCCAATCTGAAGCTGGGCAGCAGCCAGCGCCATGGCAGCCCTGTGGTGAACGACTTCGGTCACCACGGCTCGAAGGCAAGCCGGTAGGGCTCGGAGGTGCTCCTCTACGGCGAACAGATTATCCACTTTTCCAACGGGGAAAGCCGCGTTACAGGTGGCTAGCACGGACTGCTGCAGGGTGTCGACCCACGTGCTCAGTACCACAGTATGGTTTATCATGTGTTGGGCCTGCTCATTGGCGATCTCCAATTCCTCACGCCTGGGAGGCCAGATTCTTGGAAGATTGAAGTGCGTCGCGCGTGGCGTCCAACTCACCGCGTAGCATCCCGGTGTTTAGCCTGGTCGATGACAAAACCGCTTGGACCTCATAGTAATCCTTCAATAATTGATGGTAGTCTACGTCGTTTGAGGATTCGCCCACTTCAGAACTAGAGGGCTGTGCGGGGACAGACTGGCTCAGCGGCGGCAAGCGGCGATGGGATGACTCTCTATTACCACCGAGGGAAAGCCCCATGACTGGGGATGGCGCCGCCATGGAGGAAGCGCTGCACAATGCAAGCCAAGTTCAAGGCCATATAGGATAAGGGGAGAGCAATCTGATTGAGAAGGCAAATGACTTTTACTGATCTGACCGGCGCAGCATGGCACAAAGTCACGGATGGTTGCCTCGTGGGTCCGCTTTCCGAGTGCGACCACTGACGAAGAACCCAACAAGGCTTGGGACGCCGTCATGCCCACGATCACCTATTGAGATAGTAGGCAAATTCCAAATACTAGTTAAATTAAACAGAATGAACACAAATATAAGTGTGAGCATTGCTCGCATACTCTGGTTAAATGAACATAAAGAACATGAAGAGTGGTGATGATCCACCTCTAAAGGGATGGGTTAGAGAGCAGGCCGACGAGAGATCTGTCTATCGGTGGAGGATTGTAGGCGTCGAAGGCCTCCGGGGACTCCACATCAATAGACGACCTCATCTGCTCTGCCATGGTCCTGGCAGGAGGCACCGGCGGCGTAGTAGGGTGGAAGGCAAAAGCTTTTTGATGGAATCAGGAGCTCTGGAGAGAGAAGGCAGAAGGTATAACCTTTCCTCTCACCCCTTATCTCTGCTGCTATAAGTTTGGGGGCCAGCGACCACCCTACAACCGAGACATTTGTGTGGGTGGGCGCCGGGGCTTCGCCCCGTCAAGGCAATGCGACGGGCCAGGAGGCGACGTCCCCTGCTGCAATAGGTTGCTGACGCCACCCACATGCATGCGCCTGCATGGGAATGCAGGAGCACATCATTCGGGTAGTCAAGATTTCAGACGGCTGGACCTTGTGTGATACTATAAAGTATAAAATTTCTGAATAAAAATAATCCTTGATGCATGGTTCTTGCAAGTTCAACAAATCTTATCAGATACACGAAAATAAGATGAGTTAGGTTCAACACAGATCAAAGCCACTCATGACTACTACTACTACTTATACAAATGTTGTGACCGAGTTCACGCCGTAGGCAATAGTTTTACTCACGTTCTGTACTATATAGTGTCTGACGAGATCAAATGTGCCATATTTCAGACTTTCTTGCGAGCGCAGTAAACTATGAGAGTGAAGCGAATGCATCAGGAAAGCTAGACACAAGAAGTGATTCAAGAAAAGGAGCTTTTGACATGCTTGAGACTTGAATGTCTGGTGCAGTTGTGATATGTTTTTATGTACTTATTTGATTCAAATCTAAGCAGTCACAGCAGTCAAGGGGCAGACTGAAGGCGTGTTCGGCTCAATCAGATTTACAATGCTTAGACCATCACAGGGACTCTAGGGCAAGGCTAGAAAAATATTTTTTTTCCTACTGGTGTGCTTCGCCTCGGGTACTATCGTGCTCCCTGGGGAATCACAACCTATCATACCACAGATGGCGTGTTCGATCGGAGATGCAGGAGCATTGATGTTCCCAACCATACACTAATCAAAATAGAGGACGTCTCCTCCATTTACGCCGATGAGACAGCGTGAGCCTCGGCGCTGGTTTTTACTACATGTTAGCTCCTCCACTGATGTCCCATCAGTGCGTGCACTCTTTACGTTTGTGACAACACTAGAAACACAGAAAAAGAATGCCCCCCATGAGAGGGGAACAAGAACAGAGATATATCAACAAGGATTCCTCAAGATTGTCAAGTTCCCTAGTTGGCACAGCAGGGCTGCAAGAAGACATGGTAGGACCGAGATAGAACAACCTGGAGTGCTTGAAGATCCTTTGTCCTAGAATGTATGTAGAAAAATTGATAAGTGCCCATTTTCTGTTTGCTAAATCCAATCTACTGGGGTTTGCCATTGGGAATGAACTTGTCCCTCTATCAGGCTATGTCGATCTTTATGAATGCAGAAACTACCGGCTATGATTGCTCGGGTAGTCAGAGGTCTCCAGAAACTCAAGCTTTGTCTAGACGACGAGCAGAGCCTGGCCTGGTGGAAGGTGGAGGTGTTCCCCAACATCACCGACGGCGGCCACTTGTACCTCCGCTGGGGATGGAGTCACTTCGCCCGCACCCTCGACCTTCGAGATGGGTACTTTCTTGTATTGCAGCATGACGGTCGGTCACAGATTAACGTAAAGGTCTTCGACATTACCAACTACCACAAGTAGTACCCGCATGACTTTGAGGCCGGCGGTAATTAGCTCTCCCTACCCATCGTGGAGCCAAGGAGTTTTGCAGTGATCCTAAAGAAGTACCACCTCAAAGCGAAGTATCGGTGAACACTCGCGTGAGACGCAGAATGTACCGATGATGTCGCAAGTTACCATTGTCCTCTTTGTCATCAATCTTTTTTTATGCGAGGCGAAGAACGTGCCAGTGGATTTCAAGTAAGCGCACGACTACAAGTAGTGGTGCATCATCGAATTGTAGATGGCTAGGCAGTCCTAGTGCGTGGGCTTAGAGAGGACCTTCATGAACAAAGTCTGGAGAGTGTCGTTCAAGTACGGGTGGGGCACCTTCTGTGCTGACAACAACCTCAACGTCAGTGACACCTGCTTCTTTAGTGTGATCCACATGGCCACCTATAGTAATGACGATGACGAGGAGGAGGAGCTGGAGGAACGAGAGGAGGAGCTGAAGGATGATGAAGCTAAGCTCATAGTGGAGGTGCGCAAGACAAATGGCAGATGGAGGCGGTGAACTCGGCGCAAGAATTGACACCATCTATATTTTATTATTTCATCAAAAGTATTATCCGGCCTATCAAGATTTCTTAGTATCGGACTGTCTTAGGCCTTGTTTAGATGGACTACGTCTAGTTAGCCATGGCTAAAAATTAGTCAATTAGTTGTTTTAATAGTCCATACATGTTTGTATCCTAAACTAATTGTTGGGTTCTATGGACTAGTTGGATGGCCCCTTATAGTTGCCATCACTGTATTTCGTTGTAGATCGACTCGCAGTGATCCAGATTTTCTATATTTCCTAGGATCGGACTGTCTTAGGCTCTAGAAAATTTCAACATCTATACGCCCATGTCCTTCGATCAGAAAGGGCGAACACCATTAGTATACTACAAATCAGAAAGAGAACCAGAAAGAGAACTGCAAGCAAAAGCAACCAACAGGGGCTAGACAGAGTTTAACCCACCTAATACAAAGTTCAACAAAAGTTAATGCAGACATAGCGATTACGTGGGTTAAACTCTATTGAGCGTAGTGTAATTCAGGTCCTTTAGTCATTTGGTAGCCATTTTCTAGCCCCTGATAGTTGGTTTTGCCTTCTAGTTTCTTGCTAGTTCTCTTTCTGATCTGTAGTATGGTAAATATGCATAACAGAATTCATCCAATCAAGTCTCCCGTTGATCTAATGCCTAACGGAGGAGCCACATAGCTATTCAAAGTTTACTGCACACATAAGAAAGTCGGAGCATTGTAAATCTCACCGGGCCAGACACATCTCACGTTATATAGGGAAACCTGTTTCATACTAGTATTTTTGTTGAATCCGTAAAGGAAACAAATATAATTGAAACAAAACAACATAAAAGCAAAAGCAACAGGAAATCAAAAGCTGCAGAATACACTATATTTGAGGACAAATTTCAAATGCCAGAATACACTACATTTGAAAAGAATGAATTACTAGTTTCTTATTCCAATTTCCCATTCAAAAAATCGATTTCTTGGCAAATCCTACAGTCCTCACTATAATACAGAGCCCTTCTTTCCCATCCATCTGCATAGCCACAGACGCCGCCTGCGCACAGAAGATCACCGAGCACCTGTGCCGGCGGCGGCAGTGACAACTTGCCCCACGTCGTTCAGAGGATCACCTCAGCGCCCGGAAGGCGGCACAGCACACACCCCTTGTTGCTTATCCACCTACTCATTGGTCCGCCACCACCGCCCGCCGTCGCCGCCCATGATACTTCCTCACCCTCAACTGGTCTTATGTACCGGCTCGCAGTGTCGACGTCACCGGCATCGCCATTGTGCCTATATAGCAATAGGGCGACCAGATAGGCCACCAGATTGTGCCCTCCATCAACGGCGTGGGTGAGATCATCGAGGTTGGGGGCTATGCTTTTCCATGAATACAGTTGTATCCCGATGAGGAAGCAAGCCTTTGGGTTGCCTACTTGGGTCAGGCTAGCAAGGAGGGCTTCGTAGTCGATAGGATCATCCCACCTCCTCCCGCATCTGAACCGATCTAGTGCCAGACGCCGATCGACGGCAGGGTCACCGCCGATGCAGCGCATGGATGAGTAGGTCGCCCATAGGCTACAGAGGTCGGCCATGGGCCGCTATGAGGTCACACAAGGTGGTCGGCGATTACAATTTGCACCTTGGTAGGGAGCGCCGTCAGCGACATGATTGCCAGCATGGATAAAGCTATGGCGTGTGGACGGTGGCAAGCCAGAGGGCTAGAGAGACTGAGTGGCACGACATAGGTTGATTAAGGAGGAGGCGAGGGAGGCCGCTGAGCGAGGGCTACAGTAGGAGTTCTTGAAATACCCTCTACGAATTGACATGGGAACTCGCAACGACTTTTGCGCAATGCAACGGGGGAGTCAAATAATGGGAGTGAGACCAGACTTTGTACACATAGGGAAACCAGGCTAGAACAGGCTTCTGACGCGAGTGCACCACGTTCATCATTACCAGTATCCGAGTAGTGAATATTTTAGACGGGTTGGACCTTCTATCATCCGGTGAAGTATACATTGGCATAGTGCAGTACAATCCAAGCAGTCGCAGGCTCGCAACAATTGAGGAGCAGCAGCTAGCTAGAGATGGCTACATGGCTTTATAGGTTCTGATCGTCTGCACTCCCTCAGCTATGTTTGAAGCTGCTCCTGTTTGTACCATAGTTGATCAGGCAAAAGTCTACTCATAGTTCCATGTCTGGCCCGTTCAAATTTACGCTGCTCGGACTATCAGGCGAGTATATGGTTTACAAGAAATATGTAAACGTCATTTCATCTAATACACTAGAGGGATGTGGTCGGGGGAAAAGTTGTGATCGTTTGTTGTAGAGTACATACGTGGTATGGTAACTAGTTGCCATCTGTAAGCATGATTTTGGTTAGAATAAATATCAATCGAGATCCTCAAACCACCATGGCCGTCGGGGCTTGGATTGAAACGGTTTGCTTGTAGGAACCATTGCACAGCAGCATCCTGCTAGCTTGCAAGGCTTCTTAGCATATACATGCTTACTTCTTAATTGCTACTGGTTTGCAGTTCGGATGGCTTGCTGCTCGGCTCGCTCAGGGCTGAGACGGCTCGCCTCCAGCTCGGACAGATTGCTAGCGGCTTGCTTAACGGCTCGCGATCAGCGAAGGCGTAGGAGCAGTACATGGGCAGCCGTCTTCGCTGCCGGCCAGAGTACTCGTGGCCGTCGTTTCTTCGCCGAGTTGCTTCGTTCGTGTATGTCTTGTAGGTGCAAGCCGACTAGCTTGCATGTCTCCACGACCGGTGCATGCTCTTTTGATTTGCTTGCTTGTGAGCAACAGAAGCACACATAAGCATGTACGTGCATGCTCATATTGGTAATCATCTTGCTGATTGTAATATTAGATCTTTGTCTCCGTGTCACATGCTGGCCTGTAGCTGATGTGCGGAGCACCGATCGTCGTGTCTGCGTAGTCGTCCGCGTCCTGTCTGACTTAGGACGAGTCGAATTTTGGTGACCGCGTCCTGATTTATTTAGGACGAGTCGATTGTAAGCGTGTTATTGAACACTTGAGGGGTGGACGTAGTTGACCAGGCGTCTCGACCGACTTCAGAGTCGTGAAGGACGAGAATCTGTCCGAGTGCGTGTATCAGCACTGTAGGTCAAGGGACTTGATAACTGCTTTTATGTTGGCGTCCGTGAGAGGAATATTGAAAAGATAGTTTCCACCTTTGCTTATCAGTTAAGCTTGTCGTAGGCTAGCATGTAGCCTGTAGACAATATAAGACTGTGTCGAATCGTCAATGGATTCAGTTAGTCTGTTAGTAAGCCGAGTGCCCCAGAGGGTTAGCTTGTCATATAACCTTTGTTTAAAAGGTAGACGGTTAGTCTTGATGAAGACTGTAGCCTGTACATATTGGATGTGTACTATATCGTCTTGTTAGGCCTAGTAGGTGCATAAGATGGTGTTATCCGAGTAAAAAGTAGTCAACGTAGTCACTATAGTTGCTAGAAACTATGTTGGACCCTTTCATCGATGTTAAGTGCGCAACGTCACTTGTTCAAGGGGCCTTTGTAGCGATCGTTCACTGTTAGTATCCCGTCCGTAGCGAACGAATCAGGTACCTTGCCTCCCGGAATCACCCTACCCAGGACGACATACGATAGCATTAACTAAATGTTGGTTAGCGGCATACACCAGCCACAGAGATGTGAGCCGACTAAGTAGTCGGAGTATCTCACAAAGAGGCAACACAGCCAAATATCCGGCGTATGCAGCCAAGACTGTGTACCGGATGACGTCATTATAGTTGGAGAGATCTGTGACAGCGTGGATAGCCGGCCTATCTCATAGTTAGAAAGTAGCATCATGGCTACTTATTGAAGGTGTGAACAATGCTAGGTTGTGTACCTTGTAAAATAGATGTGATATTAGTCGCAGAGATATGAGCCGTCAGAGTAGTCGACGTATCTCTATAGCAGGTATAAGGTAGCAACGTGACCATCCGTTCAAGGCGTGAACAACTCTTGGTTGTATGCCCTGTAGTAGGAATCTGGCGGAGCCATTGTATGCTGGGTCGAGAGCCGTCGCGTATCAGCCAGGACAAGCGTACATGGCTACTGTGCATGAGTACCCGCCATCTTGATCAGCTTGCGTGACTTGCATAATGATGCTTGAATTGATCACTCGTCGGTTGTGCAGGGCGCTCGGCACAGACTTTGAGTCCAACCCGTGCTCCGTCGCTAACGCGGAGTCCGATCAGTAGTCTGAGGTGAGTCCAGGGTGCCTGAGGACCGCGATCGTTTTGGAGACGATATGTATGGAATACGGACTGGTTGGTCTTGCCGGAGAAACCAAAGCTAGATGACGCTGGGTGAACACAGCCGCGCCGGTTCCTGTGCATCATCGGCCTTTGAGGCGCTTGTCCAAATTGATCTTGGCTGGCTACTGCTGGTGCCCGTGGTGCCCGTTGTTGCCGACGCTGAGTGGTCTTTACTTGTATGGCCGTACATGCAGGTCTCCAGATCTGTTGGCCTGGATATTCCAATCTCGCCTCGTGCGGTTGGATTGTAGCCTTGTACGTGTCCATACATCGTTGTTTGCTTGCATGGTCGACCGACACCTTGGAGGCTTTAACAGTGGCCTGTTAAGGCGTTGAGACGCCGAATAGATAGCTCTAGAATTCCACCGGGACCTTCCTCGTTGCTGCATGCCTGCTGATGGTCGGGTTGTGGTGCCCCGTCACCTCGTGGAGACGTGATGAAGGACGCCGAGCACGAAGACATCCGTCGCCGGCCCCAATAATCTTCGTGTCTGTTTGAGGCATGCAACGACGCGATGGATCTCGGGGTGTTGACGTGTCATCCGTCCTCGCCGAAGGCAAGCTCCTCGGCAAAATTTTACGGGAGACGTGTTGACACAGGACTCTGAGTTCTTTTGCGTGCAGCGATGAGTTGTTTTGGGACGTTGAGTCCGAGATCGTCGGCGACGGAAGGATATCACGATGCAAGATGTCGAGAGACACCGAGTCGCCGCTGACATTGTCGTGTGCACTGTAAAGGCTAAGCGTGGTACACTGCGCCCTTGAAATGCAGCACGTGGACTTGTCCTTGCTTTTTGAAAGATGCATGTGTTGGGCCCCAGGATAAATATACAAAATTTTACAGTTATTGATATTCAGGATATCAAGTTGGGAGCAGATACCTTGCATGTTAAATAATAGATTGAGAGCGGATCCCAATATTATGAAATACATGAAAAAAATTTCACGTCTTCCTCTTGCTAGGCTGTGTAAATTGCCCTGAGTAGTTGATCCTGTATTTATAAGCACTTGTATCTCCGACGTATAGTCGTGAGGTTCATGACCATAACCATGTGAGCCATGCGAGTAAATAGTGCGTCACAAATGTGAGTTCGTACTATTCGAGTATTTTTACAACCATTAAGAGAAGACTCAAGCAGTCAGCGCTGCGCGAAAAAAGAGAAAACACGTGGAGCACATGTTATATACCCATTAGGTGTAGTCCCGACTACCAACACGGAGCTGTATGAGTAGTCGGAAATGCAATTATGATATGGCTGCGGAGACACCTGTATAATATCCAAAAATATTTAAAGATTAAAGAATATTTAGAAAAATATTAAAGTTTGACTTAGCTTGATTGACGATCGAGTGGAGTAATCATAAAGCCGTAGTATCCAAGTATATGGACGTCATGCTCGTGGCAACTCGATGTTTTGCTTGTGGCTCGATGTAGTCGGACACTCGGACAACTCGCTTTTAGCTTGGACGTCTTGATGCCGTCGAACTGCTCACTTCGGGCTAGATGAAGTGGGACAACTGGCTTGCTTGGCTAGTCGGCTTAAGCAGTCGGACAGGTGCCTTGGTCTCGTGTAGGAGCCGGTTCTGATGCATTCGTTTGCATGCAAATCTTAGTCGCTTGCATGGCTCCGTACAGATTCCTTGCTTATTTGCTTGTCGTTGATTGGAGAAAACATCCAGCAGCCAGCATAATATCCACTTTGGCGTACGAACCAGCCAGGATTCCCTTCCCACACGTGGTGCTAATGTCGTCGTAGTGGCGTCGTTGGTGAATTTGGATTCCTTCCTCGTTTTGAGGACACGGAGGCAGCGTGTAGGGCTCCATGCGAGTCCGATTCAGTCTCGTAGCATCTTTGATGGATCCCGATACGGTAGCGGCGGCGGCAATACCCAAAGCCAAGCTTGCCGGATCGGAGTAGACTCCCGTGCGGGCGCCGTGCTGGGTGCTGCGTCAGGCTTTGACTCGACGCCCAAAAGATGCCGACTCTCGCGACGAGTTGTGTCGGGACTCTTTCGGCGCATTACGGCCCAACAGCGATGTTGTGTGTGCGTCGTAGCCTGCGAGTACTCGAACTCGCTAGGAATGTCGATCCTTGAGAGTTTTTTTTTCCGCCGTAGTAGATGGATTCTGCCGTCAGCGACTTTCTCGAGACGACGGTATGATGTACACGTCGATCTGCAAGGGAGGTCGCCGAGTTGCCGCCGTAGTAGATTGATTCCATCGACAAAAATCATGGTGGAATTGAGGCTCGTCGAGCCCTCGATCGCGAAGCCGCCGAAAGCCTCTACCTGGCGCGCCAGCTGTCGGTGTTTAATGACCAGTAACTCGTCACGGGGTACCCGGGACCATGTTCGGAGAACTTCGGCGTGCGCAGAACTCGACAGTAAATGCAAAGAGACGAACGGTTTATACTGATTCGAGCCCTCGTAATCGAGTAATAGCCTTTACGTTCAGTCGGCGTGTAACCTTTTGCGTTGGATTGATTGATATGATTGTGTGTCATGGCCTATCGATCTAGGGAGCCCTGCCCTCCTTTATATAGCCCAAGAGATAAGTCTCCTAGTCGGTTACAATGTAAGAGTCCTAGTAGAATTACAGGGTAATAATGTTACTAGAATTAAATGTGGAGAATTCTTAGTCGGACTAGATCTTCTCCCTTCCTTGTGGGGTACCCGGGGACTATGTCCCACACCACCCGATCATGTCGGCGGTCTCTGGGATCACCATGTTCAGTCGCAGCTCGTCGAATGCCATACGGTCAACAGACAACTTTGTCCACTGTGTGGTCATAGTCCTCGCGGGAGACGTCGACGGCGCAAAGGGCGCATTAGGGTGGAGAGCAAAAGCTTTGGGATGGAAGGAGAATATCTGAGGAGGGAAGGTAGATGATCGTAGAAGGTAGCAGATAACCTTCCCTCTGGCGCCCTTATGTCTTCTATAGTTTGGGGGTCGTGGAACCACCCCACGCCCCACGACCACTGATATGTTTGCATGGTCGGGCGGTTCGGCTTCGCCCCGTCACATCAATGCGACGGGCCGCAAGGCGACGTTGCTGCTGGAACTGCCAGCGACGCCATCCATGCGCACGCGCCTGCGGGGGGGTCCAAGAGCCTACAAGACGAAAACGGACGCCGCACGTCGTTCATCAATATTATCCGGGTAGTCACGATTTCAAACCGTCGGACCTTCTGTGATAAACCTTATCGCTCCATTAGTGTCGGACTAGTGAAAATTTTAAAAGATCGTTCTGTCTATAGGGTGCAAAAATATTTCAACAGCTGTGCATCCATCCTTTGACGGTTACAATCAGCCCAAATCTGAATTCAACTACTCCCTCCATCCCAAATCGACGAGTTAGAATTGTCAAATTTGACAAAATAAAAAAAACTCAATGTAATAAGAATCAATCGAAGTATATGAAGTATGAAATAAATAAAGGAAGAAAAATATAGTTGGACCAACATAAAAACTTCATTCCATTATATACAAAAGTACATTACGTAGTATTTCTTCTAATCTCTAATGTCTAAAATAACTCATTTTACCAAGGAGACTCATGTCAGATGGTTGATAAATTTCATTCGGTCGATCAACATGAGTGAAGATGACAGAGTCTCCCCCCACAAACACAGTAACACTACCAAGTCTTTTCATTTGCTCAAAATTCCTAACACGGACAAAAATCTTGCCACTATCATAGTCTTCGACAATTGTAACAAAGCAATCTTTACCAAGCATATAACGAACTGCAGCTTCAACAACGATCCATCGGGGCTGTTGATGAATATGACATCTCCAAGCAACAAGCACCCCTTGTATGATACCTGGCGACACTCTTAGTTGCCAAAGCGTAAGTTTGCTGATGGAGTAAACATGGGTGTTGTGGTACGACGACATCTCTCTGTATAAATAAACAGAACAAAAAAACACAAGGAAAAAATCTTTAGAAAAAACCACATATTAAACACTATACCTTGAACAAGCAAGAACCAGCACAAAGCAACAGAATATTGCCTAGGCCATATCTTAGCCTCGATAGAGATCCTGGCTAGAATAAAATGACAAACAAACTAAAACTCACCTCAGCAAGGAAGATCATTGTTGTTCTATGGGCAACAGAAGTTGTAACACTGCCTCCTTTCCTTGGCTAGCCCAGAAAGGATATTTATACTAGACGTAGACGCTAACAAACATTTAAAGACGTGAGTCCCCATAGCGTACTAATTACTAATAAAATAGATTCAGAATACGAGAAGTCAGAGTCGTAGTCGAGGGGTTGGAGCGTTTTCCTACACTAATTATGAGAAAGTCCGGCGCATTAAATACATAGAGCTGTGGGCTTTCTCGTTATCAGAGCAGAAAAACGCGTCAACCTCTCGACTACCACACTGGTGATTCGAGTAGTAACAGTGACGAGCAAGAGGAATGTACTCGAGTGATGGCATGTACAGCACCGACTGCGACTCCAGCGAGGAGGAGGACGATCTAGAATACTAAGACTCATCCAGCGATGAGTCTGGCGAGTTGGGAAATCTCCAGAGCACTAGCGAGGAGGATATTTTTTTCTCTTTCTCTGGAAACTCAAATCCCCTTAGAATCCATGACTTTTTCTAGGTTGGGAAATCCATGGGGATATCAATAACCCATTTAGTTATTTATGGAGGGTTTTCCATCCCTAGGCCTATCTTCCCCTTGCTTCCAAATTATCGCACCGTGCCGAGCGGTCCCACCAATAAGCACCAAAAATTAGATGTCTCTCTTTTGCCCTCCGCATGGAAAATAGGTTTACCACGCCATCGATTTTAGACAAGGGCATTTGTGGTAATGTGATGGCCACATAAAAGCGCAAAGAGTTACCGTCTTCGCCTCAATCTCCATTCTCCAACCGCACCGTCTCTCCTCCAGATCCAAATCCTAGTCCCATTGCCTCCCTCTCCACTCTCCAACCGCCCCCTCTGCCACCCCGCTCAGGACCCTAGGCTCCATCGATATAGTAGCTCGACTCTCTCTCCACTCTCCAGCCACACCATCTCTCATATATTTCTGAACCCTAGCCTCAACAACGGTACAAGCCAGATCTGGATCCCCTACCTCGGCACCTGCCATGACCGACCGGATCTGAACCCTAGCCGGAGCTAGATCTGTTACCCCTTCGTCAATGCCGGCCGCACCAGCTCCGCGACCACGATGACAAGATCGGATCTAAACACGGACATGGAGGAAGAGGTACCCAAATTCCTTTTATGATGTGTGCTCTACTATAGAGGTTGAACCAATGATATGTAGATAGCGATGGGGTTACATATTTCCTATAGTTGAGTGTAGCTAACATGTGCTTTATTGGATTAATGACTTCCGTATAAGTTGTAGTTACTAGTTAGGCGCTTATTTGCATACTCTTGCTCTGTTGTGTTGACATTCCATAGAAGCTTTAGTTAATAAATGTCTTTGTAATCTAGAAAGATGAAAGAACTTAGAATACGTGTGGGCCAAAAACTTGTGTCTCCAAAGGCAAAAAAAATCAAGCACAAAGGGTAGACACGGTGAAGATTTAGAATATATCACTAAACTAGGGGAGGTAGTTGAGGGATTTGATGTTACAGATGAAACATATTCAGATTTAGAAGATTAGCCAGTACCTCAAGCAATTGAGGTGCTTGTTCTATCTTGTATTTAGTTCGGAGGGGGGTAGGTAGCAATGCAATGATTTACTGTTTAGATAGCAATGCAATTTGTATATGCTTGCTGCTTAAGTTTGTATCTCCTATTTCAGTGTTCGGTCGAAGGAGCCATAGAGGAGGCTCTGCCAGCAGGACAAAAGACAGCGCTGCCATGAGTCCTGGATGAAGGCACTCGAAGCGAGTGAATTCAACATGACCAGGAGAGTTTGCTCATGGAGTTCGTACTCTGAGGGTTGCCGCTGGCAAAAGGGTGGAGGTATCAGCAGTAGGTGAACATAATTCTCCATCACCATGGACACCTGTGTCTAGGGATCAATTCAAACTTCATGAATTGACTGGAGACATTTGTCGAGACGGCACCCTAACTAGCCCTATGAGAGACTGCACATGACCAGATGATGATAGCCATGCTGAAGAGGAGCCCTCTAAGCTACCTAGCCCTGTGAGAGACTATCCACGGCCAGATGATGATAGCCATGCCGAAGAGGAGCCCTCTGAACTACCTAGCCCTATGAGAAACTGCCCATGGCCAGATGATGGAAACTGCCCATGGCCAGATGATGATAGCCATGCCAAAGAGGAGCCCTCTAAGCAAACTCCTGTCTCCACCCACCCGTAGAACAATGAAAGTTCCCTAGGTTGGTATTACCTTACAGATGTCTATCAATCAATTCGCACTAGCTATTTGATATCTATGTTACTTTTCTAACAATTTGAATGTATAAAAATTTTGTAGTACTATTACCGAGAAGTGCGAGGAAGCCGAGGCCTTGAACTCATGGAATTTTGCTTGACAAAATGAGTAAATCATTGGGAGGATTGAGGATGCCCATCTCTGTTGCCGAGGGGAACAGAAGGCCACATGATCCAGTGCAAGCTGCCAAGTTTGCCTTAGAGGCAGGTGTAGTAGTCAGGCATCAAATACCAATTTTGACGCATTGGAAACATTACAAGAAGCCCTCCGGTGTCGTCCATTACAAAAATTTTGTTGAGGGCCTAACTGTATGTATGGGTATCCTCTCTTAACATTTAACTCTGCTTTGATCAACTTTAACGGATTTACTTTTCATTCACACTATTGTGTGCAGTTAAGTCTAGACATTGACAAGGCTCACCCACCAACACAAGAAGCTTGCTAGAATGTATTGCAGTGTGGGGTACAGCAGGCACGCTACAGGTTGAAGCAAACCTACTTCAATGGCGCCCCTGCTGATCAGAATCGTACGACCTCTCCTGTCCTGTCCATGAGCGATGAACAGTGGTGTGAACTTATCGAGACTTGATCTAGTGCTAAGAACAAAGTGTGTGTAAACCCATCGATTTTTTGTCTAGTCTTACTATGGTCCATGAAAGCGTCTAGGCCCCTAGTTGGGTTTCAGTGATTAACGACAATACGTGATTACTGTGACTAACGTGTGTTTTGCAGAGGCAATTAAGTTAGGTCATAGTAATGGAGATCGATTGGGCAATCATGGTGGTCATGTCCCTATGATGGAAATCATTTCGGTTTTCAAAGGATGGAGGACAAGGTTAAGGATGGACTAGTTCTAAGTGTTGTTTGGTGTTGAAGAGACACTTAGAGTAGTTTAGGACTTTGTTTTTCCTTTGGCCATACTATTAAGGGGGGTATGGACCGGTAGCTTGACCTAGGTGAGTCTAGTGGGTTAGGTGTGGTGCACACTTGCTAAATCTAGCACTAGGTAGCTCCTAAAAAGCCCTTAGATCTATTGGAGCGAACTTCATTCACGTATGATTGAGAGTTGGAAGTGAATGGAGGGTCAAATATTGACCGAACGCTGGTTCCGGTGTGATCGGACGCTGGCGCAGAGTCCGGTCAGTTCATTTGATCAAGGAGAATTCGTCTTGTGCGACCGGACGCTGAGAGGTGAGCGACCGGACGCTGAGTGCCAGCGTCCGGTCGACTCCAGTAAGGTTCCAAAGAGGGAAAATCATGACCAGATGCATATGGTCAGTGCTGACCGGACGTTATCCAGCGTCCGGTCACCACTTAAACACTGGATGTCGGGGAGAACTGACCGGAGCGTCCGGTCACCCCGCAAAGGCACATAACGGTTCGTTTTTCAACCGGCGTTATAAATACTTCCTCCATTCGTGTGAGGGGTGACTTTTGCTCATTCCAACAGTTGAGAAACACCTTTCAGAGTGCCAAGAAGAGCAAGGTCCTAGTGAGGTGATTGAGATTTGAGAATCCCAAAGAGAGCCCTCATTAGTGAAAGCAAGAGTAGCAAAGTGTGCATCCACCCTTCTCATTAGGCTTGTCGTGGCCAAGTGAGAGTTCGTGCTTGTTACTCTTGGTGATCGCCATCACCTAGATGGCTTGGTGGTGATTGGGAGCTTGGTGATCATTCGGCAGAGCTTGTGGATGACCCAACTCAAGTTGTGAGCGGTTGTAGGTGATTCACCGCGACGGATTGTCGAAGAATTAACCCATAGAGAGCACTTGATCCTTGCACGGATCAAGGGGGGAGCTACACCCTTGCATGGGTGCTCCAATGAGGACTAGTGGGGAGTGGCGACTCTCTGATACCTCAGTAAAATATCGCCGTGTTCCTCCTTCTCTCTTTACTTTGAGCATTTACTTTGAGCAATTCAATTCTTGTCATTTACATTCATAGAATTGTCATGCTAGAGTAGGATTGGAACATAAGTTGCTAAACTTTTATGTGGTAGATCAATAGAAACACTTTCTAGGCACAAGGGGTTAATTGGGCTCACCGTTGGGTTTAATTATTGCAAAGAAATTTAGAATTAGCCCAATTCACCTCCCCTCTTGGGCATCTTGATCATTTCAATTGGTATCAGAGCCTTGTGCTCATGTATTTAGACTTAACCATCTAGAGAAAGATGTCTCACGGGGATGGTCCTCCTCCTATCTTTGAGGGGGATGATTTTCCATATTGGAAAATCCACATGGAGGCGTATTTAGAAGCTCTAGATGTTGGAATACTTAGAGCCGCCTCACAAGGCTTCCCAAAACCTCGGGGTGCCACACACCTACAAGGCGATGAGGTGAATTACGAGAAATGGAATGCAAAGGCTCGAAACACCATCTTTAGAGGCCTTTGCAAAGATGTGTTCAACCAGGTGAGGAACCACAAAGACGCCCATGCACTATGGTCGGATATTTGTGCGCTCCATGAGGGAACTAAGAGCGAGCATAAGGAACGATATCATCTTGTTATGAAAAAGCTAAATTTATTTGAGATGCTTCCTAAAGAGAGTGCTAATGAAATGTACTCACGCTTGAATGTTCTTATAGAGGAAGTCAATGGGCTTGGACTCACTCAAATGCAACCATCCGATGTTGTAAGAAAGATCTTGAGTGTCCTCCCCATTGACAAATATGGGCATATTGTGACCGTGCTTCATCAAGGTGATCTTTCCACTGCTACACCGACACAAATCTTGGGAAAGATCAATGCTCATGAGATGTACATGCACATCACACCACAAGATGGCTCATCCTCTACTAAGAAGAAAGACAAAGACTTGGCATTCAAGGCTAGCCAAGAGAAGGGCAAATCAAGACTTGAGTATGAGAGCTCAAGTGATGATGAAATTGATGATGCAAGTCTTGCTCTCATGGTGAGAAGAACCGCCAAGATGCTAAAGAAGCTCAACAAGAATGGCGTCAAGTTCGATGGTAAGAAAAAGAAGTTCTTCACTAGCACAAGAAGAAAGCCAATCTCAGAGATGGATTGCTACAATTGTGGAGAATTTGGTCATCTAGCACACCAATGCACCAAGCCCAAGAAAGACAAGTTCAAGAACAAGTACAAGGGAAAGAAAGATGACTCAAGCAATGAAGAAGAAGATGAGAAGAAGAAAAACAAGCCATACAAGAAGAGAGATGGCAAGAAGAAGGACTTCCACAAGAAGAAGAAAAGTGGAAAGGCATACATCGTCGGTGATTGGCTCACGGACATTGATTCATCTATTTACTCATCCGATGATGATAGTGATAATGAGAAGGTGGCCGCACTTGTAATTGACTCCTCATCATCTTCACCGACACCACCGCCATCATCCTCTACACACCTATGCCTTATGGCCAAAGGTGAATGCAAGGTATCAAATGATGATAGTAGTGGTGATGAACAAGCTAGCAATGATGATAGCGATAGTGATGATGATGAATATGAATCACCTTCTTATGATGATCTTGTTAAATGCTAAATCAATACACTAAGATCATTAGAAAGTCTAGAGCCAAGAATGAAAAGCTAGAAGCTAAGAATGATTCACTTTTAGTAAAATGTGATATAGCGGTAAAAGGCTAGTGTTGAGCTTAGAGAAGCAAATGATGCTATATCATCTAAACTCAAGGAGCTCAAATCTTCTAAGAAAGAGCTTAAAGATAAACATGATAAACTTGAGAGGATACACAATGAGCTCATCACTAGCCACAACATGCTAAAAGAAGAATATACTACTCTTAAGATTAATCATGATAATCTTGTCATTGCTCAAGAATATTTATCCAATGAGCCACATGATGCTACTAACAATGTTGTTAAGATTGATATAGCTACATCATGTGATGATTTGATCTTTGAGAGCATTGAGCAAAGTTCTAGTGGCAAGGGCAAGCAAGTGGTTGAGGCCGATAATTATGATGAGTTTGTCAAGCTTAAGAATGACAATAAAAAGCTCAAGAAAGATCTTAAAGAGATCAAAGGCCACAACACTATTGTGCTAGAAACTCTTGATCATGATGGTAATTTGATTCTTGAGAATGAGAAGCTCAAAGAAGAGAACAAGAAGCTCAAGGAAGAGAAAAATAATGATGCTCTCAAGGAAGAGAACAAGAAGCTCAAGTTGGAGAAAGAGCATCTCAAGATTGGATTGAGCAAGTTCACAAGAGGCAAGCATATTCAAAGTGAGCTACTAATGAACATTGTCATGAAGATTGATAGAAGTGGCATTGGGTACTTGGCAAACCAAGAGAAGAAGGCTCAAGCTCAACAACAACACAAGTCAAAGCCAAAGCCAAAGAGATGTTTTGAGTGTGGACATGAAGGCCACTTTGCCCATGAGTGCCAAACTCCACCACCACAACCCTTGTCCAAGCATGCTAGACCTTTTGCTTTTAATGCTCATTACATGCTTAGAAAGGATTCTAGTGGGAAGATGAAAGTCATGTTCTTAGGACCTCCCAACAAGAATAGGCATAAGAAAATTTGGGTAGCAAAGTCACTTGTTGAGAAGGTGAAGGGCCCTCAACAAGTTTGGGTTCCTAAAGCTTGATCTCTTGTGTGTACGTGAACTACAAGACCGATGGAAGTCATTGAGTAATTGATAGTGGTTGTACACAACATATGACCGATGATCCTCGTATGTTTACCTCACTAGATGAAGAAGTAGATGGACAAGAAAGAATCACATTTGAAGATAATTCAAAGGGCAAGGTTAAAGGATTGGGCAAAGTGGCAATATCAAATAATCATTCTATTTCAAATGTACTATATGTTACTTCATTGAGCTTGAACTTGCTATCCATTGGACAATTATGTGATCTTGGCTTCTAATGCTTGTTTACCGAGAAGGAAGTTGTTGTATCTAAGAAGGATGATGATCAAGTGATATTCAAGGGATTTAGATACAACAACCTATATCTAGTGGACATCACCTCCGAAGATACTAATTTGAAGACTTGCCTATTCACTAAAACAATACTTGGGTGGCTATGGCATAGAAAACTGGCTCATGTTGGGATGAGCTCACTCAAGAAGCTAATGAAGAATGATTTGGTGAGAGGGTTGAAGGATGTGAAGTTTGAGAAGGACAAGCTTTGTAGTGCATGTCAAGCCGGCAAGCAAGTTGCAAATACTCATCCAACAAAAGCTTTCATGTCAACCACAAGAGTGCTAGAACTCCTTCACATGGACTTATTTGGACCAACAACATACAAGAGTTTGGGAGGAAATCTTTATTGTCTTGTGATTGTTGATGACTATTCAAGATATGCATAGGTATTCTTCCTTCATGACAAATCCGAAGTTGCTTCTTGCTTCAAGAAGTTTGCCAAAAGAGCACAAAATGAGTTTGAAGTGAAGCTCAAGAAGATTAGAAGTGACAACGGTAAAGAATTTGACAACACAAACATAGAAGCCTATTGTGATGAAGTTGGGATCAAACATGAGGTCTCCGCAACATATACTTCTCAACAAAATGGTGTAGTTGAGAGAAAGAACCGGACATTGATCACACTAGCAAGAACAATGCTTAATGAGTACAACACTCCTGAAGCTTTATGGGTGGAAGCTATCAACACCGCTTGCTATGCATCTAACCGCCTATTCCTTCAAAAGTTTATTGGCAAGACACCTTATGAGTTGCTCAATGGGAAGAAGTTGGACGTCTCCTTCTTTAGGGTGTTTGATTGCAAATGCTACATCTACAAGAAGTGACAACACCTAGGGAAATTTCAAAGACGTTGTGATATTGATTTTCTTGTTGGTTACTTATCAAAGTCCAAAGCATATAGAGTATTTGATCATACCACCAGCTTGGTTGAAGAAACATATGATGTGGAATTTGATGAATCTAACGGCTCCCAAGGAGCACATGAGAATCTTGATGATGTAGGTGATGAACCATTGAGGGAGGCTATGAAGAACATTCCGGTTGGAGACATCAAGCCTCAAGATGATAAAGATGATGTACAAGGGATAAATCCACCTTCTTCATCAAGTGTGCCACAAGATGGTGAAAAAGATGGGAGAGTAGAAAATAAAGATACGCATGTCTCTCATGATCAAATGGTGGTACAAGCACAAGATGTTGATGCTCCACAACCTCCCCCTCAAGTGGTCAATAGAAGAAATACACCTATACTACAAGATCATCCACAAGATCTCATCATAGGGAGTCCATCAAAGGGTGTAATGACTCGCTCACAAAAACTTGCTTCATTTATTACACATCACTCTTTTATCTCTTGTTTTAAGCCTACCAAGGTAGAAGAAGCTCTTCAAGATCTAGATTGGATAAATGACATGCATGAAGAGTTGAACAACTTCACCCGCAATAAAGTTTGGACTCTTGAAGAGCGACCAAAAGGTGCAAGAGTCATTGGAACAAAGTGGGTGTTCCGCAACAAGCAAGATGATCAAGGCGTTGTTGTGAGGAACAAGGCAAGACTAGTTGCAAAGGGGTTCTCTCAAGTTGAAGGTTTAGATTTTGGGGAGACTTTTGCATCGGTTGTAAGACTAGAAGCCATTCGTATCCTACTTGCATATGCATCACATCATGAAATGAAACTATATCAAATGGATGTAAAAAATGCATTTTTAAATGGCTTTATTAATGAACTAGTCTATGTTGATCAACCTCCCGGGTTTGAAGACCCTAGATATCCTAATCATGTTTATAGGTTGTCCAAGGCGTTATATGGGCTTAAGCAAGCCCCAAGAGCTTGGTATGAGCGCCTTCGGAACTTCCTCATTGAGAAAGGCTTCACCATTGGGAAGGTTGATACCACGCTATTCACCAAGAAGCTTGATGGACATATCTTCATTTGTCAAGTGTATGTTGATGATATCATCTTTGGATCATCAAATGAAGATTCTTGCAAAGAGTTTGGTGAATTGATGTCGAAGGAGTTTGAGATGTCAATGATTGGAGAGCTTACATTCTTTCTTGGTTTTTAAGTCAAGCAAATGAGAGAAGAGATTTTCATCTCTCAAGAGAAATATACACATGATCTTCTCAAGAGATTCAAGATGGATGACTGTAAGTCAATCAAGAGACCAATGCCAACTAATGGACATCTCGACCTAGATGAGGGAGGTAACATGGTTGATCAAACTCTCTACCGCTCTACGATTGTTAGCTTGTTATATTTAACCGCATCTAGGCCCGATATCATGTTTAGTGTGTGTATGTGTGCTAGATTTCAAGCTAATCCTAAGGAAACTCATTTGATTGTTGTTAAAGAATCCTTAGGTATCTTAAGCACACACCAAGCATTGGCCTTTGGTATCCCAAAGGAGCTATATTTGAATTAGTTGGCTATTCCAATTCGGATTATGCCGGTTGCAAAGTTGATAGAAAAAGCACATCCAGAGGGTGCCATTTGCTTGGTAGATCACTTGTGTCTTGGTCCTCCAAGAAATAAAATAGTGTGGCTTTGTCCACCGCCGAAGTGGAATACATTGCCACGGGTGCTTATTGTGCACAAATTCTTTATATGAAATAAACTTTGCTAGACTATGGTGTAGTTCTAGAAAAAGTACATCTTTTGTGCGACAATGAAAGTGCGGTAAAACTTGCAAATAATCCGGTTCAACACTCTCACACCAAGCACATAGATATCCGCCATCACTTTCTTAGAGATCATGTGGCAAAGAATGATATTTCATTAGAAGGTGTAAGGACCGAGGATCAATTGACGGATATCTTCACTAAACCGCTAGATGAGGCGACTTTTTGTCGATTGCGGAATGAGCTCAATGTTCTTGATTTTAGCAACTTTATTAGAAAATGAGCTTGTGTTGTCCCTTGCATTGCATTGTAATATACAACATGTTTACTTTATGGTAATGCACTTAGGGCTTGTCTAACATGGTTAAGAGAACCGACGTAAAGCGTGTGAAGAAGCTTAACATTGGATCAAACTTGACAAGCAACTAGATTTACTTTCAAGTATTGCATTGCATATGCATGAATGTTGCTTTGTCGTTTATCTTCAATTGCCCTCTTATTACCTATTTTCTTAAAAAGAATTATAGCCTAAGGCAAAATATTTTTGAAAATTTTAAGGGTTTGAGAGAGGTCACTCACATCAGTCCCAATTGGTGTTTATTTGGATCTTATTGAAGTTGGGACTTGATTGGGAACAGGCAGCATGAAGGACTTTGAAGATTTGCTGGAAAAAGAGTGACCGGATGCTGCAGCGGACTTTGAAGTCCAGCGTCCGGTCAGTTCACAGGAGGTGAACCTGCTGCGATGGAGTGACTGGGCTCTGCTATTCAGTGTCCGGTCAGATGGTGGTTCAGCGTCCGATCAAGCGAAGGCGGTCAAGGCAGTGAGGACCGGACTCTGGTTGCGTCCGGTTGGGGTTCACCGGACGCATCCGGTCATGATTCCAGGGGTTTTGGACCTCTCTGGATTCGATCGGACTCTGGGTGGCAGCGTCCGGTCGTTGCCACCAGAGCGTCCGGTCAATAGATATTGTGAGAATCCAACTCTTCTCTATTTCCTTTCCCGTCACGTTGGGGGCCATTATTTAATCACGTCGGTGTTTTGACTTAAAGCCGCATCCGCCGACATCGCCGTCGCGCCTCCACTGCTCGAGCTCACCGCGCATCCTGTGCCCGATTCAATGTGCTCGCGCTCGCATAGTCACGCCGCCCTACTACCGTGCCAGCGCCGCCGCACAGCCGCGCCTCCCCGCGCCAGCGAGCCGCCCTACTACACCGTCGTGCCCACGCCGCAGCTCGCCCACGCTATGCCCTAGCACCGCCATGCCCCTGCCCTGCTCTAGCATCGCCGTGCCAGCAGCCCCAATCACGTGCATGTGCTGCATTGCTCCTCGTCGATGACCTAGCCACTGCCTCCGCATCTTCTCGATCGCCGAATTTCATCGAGCCAGAACCCTAACCCTAGCTGATTCGGTGGTTCCCCACGTGTCGTTTCTCTTCTCTTCGAATCACCGGTTCGTCAGGTAGCAAGCCCTCGGTTCTAATTTCGTACCTAATGCTTGCTTCTTAGGGTTTCGTATCTCTAGATATGTTGTAATTATTTATAAATCCATTCTATTCTAACGTGCAGCGAGTCGGTATTTCTGAGGTCTCAGTGGCAGCTGTCAGTCAACTCGGGGCCAAGCTCATGAGTATGAATCGAGGCCAAGCCTCGGAAGTGACAGTTGGCAGTTGATCTTTGTCAATGGCAGTTGTTCTTTTTAGATCCATCAGATGGCTCGTGTCAAGAACGTAGAAGGAGGTCCTAGTGATGAGGATCCGAGGCCCCTGCCTCGACAGCCTACAGATGCAAAAGGCAAGGTGACGAAGAAGCTGGCAACAAAGAAGCAGAAGTATCCAGATGCAGATATAGCTAGGGCAGCCATAGAGTGTGCAGAGGTAGGAGGTGCTAGGAGTGGAGTCCAGATCGCATATCATCTTTCACCAGTATAGAGGGCTACACTTGAGCAGGTTGAGCGCCGTCATGGTGGTCTAGCTGGGACTATCATGGTTGGAGGATGGCGTGTTGCTATTGATGAGAGTCAGCCTCAGGGGGAGTCACAGTAGCAGCCATAGCCAGCAGAGCAGACTCAGGAGGGAGAGCAGGCCGAGGAGACAGAGCAGGCACCTCAGTCATAGCTACGCGCGCTCTGGTCATACCCGTGCTCTAGTCACACCGAGGCCAGAGACACAGTGGAGGGGTTCTTGTCCGCCTCCTAGACCATAGGGTCCGCCTCCAGTGACTCATCTAGATTTGAGGGCCACCACGGCCAAGCAGGTTTAATAGCTCAGATTTGTGGACTTTGACCAGTGGTTCTCGCTGAGGAGGGATGAGTGTGCATCAGAGGGCTTCTACACACCACTGTAGGTAGATTTTTATAATACATATCCTAACAGTGGGGCTATATTCAGATCTCAGAGGGTGTGCAATATTGAGTCCATTGTAGCAGCAGCTGGAGAGCATATTCGCCCTTACCTATCTTACTTGCCAGGGCTGACAGACTTACTTGGACGGACAGGCTTATATGTTTCATCTTGGGTCCGTGAGTTCTATGCTACACTCTGGATTGACCCGCAACACAGATTCATTCACTTTGCTTCCAGAGGCAGAGATTACAGGCTGATGAGCTTTAGGGTCAAAGAGATACTCAGGCTTTAGGAGCAGCCCATCCGGCTACATGAGGTTTGCTATGGACAGACAGCGCCTCCCAGAGGCCCTCATGGTGGTCTTGTGCCCCCTACAGATCTAGTCCGCCATTGCTTCACAGAGCCTTTCGGCGAGGGATCGAGTAGGACACCCAGTGATCTCACTCCTACAGCTAGAGTGCTTGATGCTATTATGAGGAGGACCCTGCTTCCAAGGATGGGGTATCGCGAGGGCTTGACTCGCATACAGTTATGGCTACTGAACTCTCTGATGCAGTAGACTGTTTGTTAATATTTGGGATCTCTTACTGTCAGAGATGGAGGATACTATTGCAGAGGGGTTCAGAGGACACAGGCAGCTGCCTTATGCTCACTGGATTACATTCTTGATTCATAGAGCAGTTACAGTGAGGCCACCTGAGATGCTAGCCGAGTACAGTGGTGCTACTACAGAGTTTCCTGCCTACAACATGACTCAGATGATTCGTCACAGCAGGCCAAGTGCACCTAGCTAGCTACGCCGTCGTCTAGAGGTGCCAGAGACTGCAGCCCAGCAGAATGAGACTATCAGGGGCATTGCAGCTATAGAGGAGGAGCAGTTAGATGCTCAGCAGGAGGGGATGGTCGAGAGCGACCCCAGCGATTGCTCAGATGATGAATACTAGGATATCCCTTAGATGCCTCCACGATGACATGACCATGAGGCCGATAGCTCCAGTTCAGCTCCACCTGCACCGCATACAGACCCCGCTCTACTTGCTATACTTGAGCGGATGAGGTAGGATCAGGCTCACCAGACACAGGAGACCGCCGCTACTTTTGCATAGTTTCAGACTAGGCAGGATGAGTTCCAGCGACAGCAACAGGTGATCCAGCAGCAGCAGGCTATACAGCAGCAGCAGTAGGCCATGCATCAGCAGCAGCTTCTCATGCAGCAGCAGCAGCTACATGGGTTTATGCAGCATGTAGTCACTGCTATTGGGGCTCCACCGCCACAGCCTTCACCCCAGATAGCCCAGCCTGCCACCACTTCTATGACTCTAGCGTTACAGCCTAGTGGGCTTCAGAGTCAGGGACAGCCACTAGCACTGTTTTCTTCACCTATAGAGCAAGTGTCCCAGTGGTTTGCCTCACCAGTGCCAGCCCCACAGTTCACACCTTTTTAGATGGGCTTCACATCGGCTCAGACTTCCTCACTGCTTGTGCCAGATACTACAGTATCCAGGAGTCTAGGTGCTTCCTTTAGTCAGTTGACAGGGCAGCCTACTCCGTCATATCTTCATGTCCCAGGTCCTTCTATAGTTGCACCTATTACCGGGACTACAAAGACGCTCCCTTCTTCTGTTGCATCATCAGGGCCGCCTGCTACAATCATACCCACATAGTCTACGGCCGCTCTAGTCCCTGATTTGACCCAAACCGCTTTAGCATCGCTTCCAGCTATAGAGGGTTAGACAGCTCAGAGCTTAGGATCAGATGATGATGGCACACAGTTCCAGCTCACTCCTCGCACCTCAGCGCCTGATTCGTCCGCTGCAGCCCCACCGACCGACCCTTAGGTTTTAGTGTTTGACGCCAAAGGGGGAGAGGGTTCGAGTATGTTAGCCTTAGGGGGAGCAATACATTTAGGGGGAGTCTATTTATTAGTTTATCTATAATATTTGGAGTTTTATGTGTGATACACTATTATGCATTCATGTGTTTACTTTCATGCATCAAACTATATTTATGTGATAGTGATATCTACGTGATCGTGATATTTGACATGTGTGCTCTCTACTTTGAATTATTTATATGTCATATCACTTGTGCTATGCTTATTTGCTTTGCTTCCACGTTTTACTCCGATGCAAATGAGTTTTATTACTTATACTCATGCTTATTTCATATCTTTGGAGTACATCATGTTGGCTTGGGTTATATAAGCTTACCTAACTCTTTTATTCTTATTGCTAAAAGCTTATATGAACCAACCATGTTAAAAACCTCAACTCTTTCACATACTCGAGGTGGTATTGTCATCAATCACCAAAAAGGGGGAGATTGAAATCATCTAGGCCTCTAGTTGGGTTTCGGTGATTAATGACAATACGTGATTACTGTAACTAACGTGTGTTTTGTAGAGGCAATTAAGTTAGGTCACAGTAATGGAGATCGATTGGGCAATCATGTTGGTCATGCCCCTACGATGGAAATCGTTTCGATTTTCAAAGGATGGACGACAAGGTTAAGGATAGACTAGTTCTAAGTGTCGTTTGGTGTTGAAGAGACATATAGAGTAGTTTAGGACTTTGTTTTTCCTTTGGCCATACTATTAAGGGGGGTATGGACGGGTAGCTTGACCTAGGTGAGTCTAGTGGGTTAGGTGTGGTGCACACTTGCTAAATCTAGCACTAGGTAGCTCCTCAATAGCCCTTAGATCTATTGGAGCAAACTTCATTCACGTATGATTGAGAGTTGGAAGTGAATGGAGGGTCAAATGTTGACCGTACGCTGGTTCTGGTGTGACCGGATGCTGGTTCTGGTCCGACCGGACGCTGGCGCAGAGTCCGGTGAGTTCATTTGATCAAGGAGAATTTGTCTGGTGCGACCGGACGCTGAGAGGTGAGCGACCGGACGCTGGGTGCCAACGTCCGGTCAACTCCAGTAAGGTTCCAAAGAGGGAAAATCACGACCGGATGCGTCCGGTCAGTGCTAACCGGACGTTGTCCAGCGTCCTGTCACCACTTAAACACTGGATGTCGAGGAGAACTGACCGAAGCATCCGGTCAACATGACCAGAGCGTCTGGTCATCCCGCAAAGGCACATAACAGTTCGTTTTTCAACCGGTGCTATAAATACTTCCTCCATTCATGTGAGGGGTGACTTTTGCTCATTCCAATAGTTGAGAAACACCTTTGAGAGTGCCAAGAAGAGCAAGGTCCTAGTGAGGTGACTGAGATTTGAGAATCCCAAAGAGAGCCCTCATTAGTGAAAGCAAGAGTAGCAAAGTGTGCATCTACCCTTCTCATTAGGCTTGTCGTGGTCAAGTGAGAGTTCATGCTTGTTACTCTTGGTGATCGCCATCACCTAGACGGCTTGGTGGTGATTGGGAGCTTGGTGATCATCCGGCAGAACTTGTGGATGACCCAACTCAAGTTGTGAGTGATTCACCGTGACGGAGTGTCGAAGAATCAACCCATAGAGAGCACTTGATCCTTGCACGGATCAAGAGGGAGCTACACCCTTGCGCGGGTGCTCCAACGAGGACTAGTGGGGAGTGGCGACTCTCCGATACCTCGGCACCCCCCCTCTTGGGTATCTTGATCCTTTCAGTCTACTTGTGCTGAGTCTAACACAAATGAAGCTATAGAAAACATTTGAGACGAACAAGCAAAACCATGCAAATGTGAAGTACCACTACTCTACAGGATCTCGCTCCTATGTTGCCCAGCTGCAAACATTTATAAGTGATGGTTGTGTTTTATTGTTACTCTTGTCTTTGTATAAATATAAACAGAAACTCATATGCAATGTGAACAGAAGGAGAATAAGAGAAAGGCCACAGAACACGATCAAGGACTTGATGAACAACATGATGATCCAGGACATGAACATCAGGGTCAACCTGATGAAGATGTTAATGCTGTGGAAGTCTTCAAGGACTTTCATACCATTACGAAAAAGGGCCTGAGCGATGCTGCAAGAGCAGTAGTTGTAAGTAGCTTCATTTGCTTTCCTTGAAATCTACTGAACTCATTGCTATAAAAGAAGGAAATGCAACAGGAGCCTAATGTGGTAACATCATTTAATTTTGTAGTTGTAATTTTACACCAATCAATATGATACCTGTACATTGTGCTTATGTAATCTCTATCGGCAGTAGGCTGCAAAAGACCTATGCATTGTTCTTATGTAATCTCTATCAGCAGTATGCTAAGGAAGTCCTATGCTTTACTTGTTATGAATTAATCTCTTGGGTTTTCAATTAAAGTCCTCTTCCACTATCTGTAACCTAATGTTTTACTGATTGAATTTTGCAGGAAGCTATGCAAACAGAACCTGTTACTGATGGACAGCAACCAATGACTAGTGCTGATATTGTTTTCAAGGTCCTCTACCTCTCCTAGGGCAAGCCCCCTTCCTAGGCAAGCAGGAAAAAACCTTTTTTGAAGAATGCTGGTATCCTAAAAAGCTCCACCTGAGCAGAGACATCGGCGAAGATGACACTTCGGGAGCAGCTTGCTGGTGAACAGGGAAATACCATTGCCCTCGTCGAACTAGTGGATGAACTAAAGAGGAAGACAGAAGAGTCTAAAAGAGAGTTTGAGGAATTTAAGAAACGGCAACAGGAGTATAATAGGCTCTGTGAGCAAGTCATGTGCTTAAGCTCTCCTGGTAATTAACTCTCAGTCTTCAACTCCTGTGGCTTGATGCGGTGAACATTTATGGTCTGTTATGTAGACTCATGTGATGGTTTGTTGTGATGATACTCTGTCAGTGGCTTGCTGCTGATGTGTGAAATATTAATTGTTAGTATTTGATTGCTAGCTTGAATAATTATGTTGTCAATCTTTGTAGTAGTGAGGATCTCGAATTACTTTTCTGATGTAATTAGTCATGCACACGGTAGAACCAGGACAGGCCACGTGATCAAAAATAAAAATACGACACGTGGACCAATCAGTGCATGACACGTGAATTGGCCAGGGCATGACACGTGGGCTATTAAAAATCCGACACATAGAAGGAAATTATCAAGCCACGTGGACGTATAAAAATATGACATATGGACGGACAGCATCGTGACGCATGGTCAAATAAGAAACGGACACGTGGATTAATAATAATACGACACGTGGTCCAATGAAGAAGTAGCACGTGATCCAACGGCAACATGACACGTGTGCCAGTAGAAAACTGACATGTGGAACAATAGGGAACCGACACGTTGTCCAGTAAGAACCTAAAACGTGCAAGAACCAGAGATGGCCATGTTGTGTAATAAGAATGTGACACGTACCCGAACCATCTCCAATGCAACCGGCTATAGCATGTACATGTGGAAAACATCTCTAACGAAAGCACCCACTAGCGTGGCAGCCCCCCTGCCACGCATGCCAAAATAGTTCTATGACGTTCTGTTTTTCGTCATAGATCAAGCCACTTTTATGACGATTCGTGAAAACCGTCACAAAAGTTCAAGTATGACACGACTTCTGTGACAAACCGTTTTTCGTCATAAATTCTTCATAGAACTAAAATTATAATAAATTTGGCTCCTTCAGTGACGAAAGTTATTTGTCATAAAAGTGGATATTCCTACTAGTGAAACAATATTGCATATGCCATTAGTCATTATTAAGGAGCTTTCATCATTAAGTAGAGCAACTAGCAAAACTACTCATAGGTACCAAGGATCAAGATAAACAATTGCTATGATCATCCTTAGCTGTGAATCAAATTAGACACATGCATGAATGTAGTGGCATGAATGGTGTATAGGTGTCAAGAAAAGCCTCATATTATACTTGCCTTAACACTTGCTCAAACTTCCTCATACTTTGCTTCTGGTCACCATCTTCTGATCATCAGCGCTCACAAACGGTTCTTGTTCTACTTGTAGCAAGCACCACGCATAGGCAAACATACAAGCAACAAATAAAAGTAAATAAGAACAGTACACCACACGAGATGAAACAATGTACTAAACGAGAGCTAGCTGCTATGGTCGCAAGATCACAAGAACGCTAAAGACGACACTATCATTAAAAGGAACAACTAATGAGAGTTTTATATAAATTATAAAAAGAAAAGAAAAGCATGCATGCTTGTTTTATTTTAATTGATAGAAACCAGATAAATATCATTAATTAACTCATATTAGTCACATCATATTTTAATTCAAAATCGAGTTAGAACTTGTTTATATTTTATTCATGAACATGTCTCATATTATTTAATCAAATTAACCTTTAACTTGCAAAAGAAGAGTACATGTGAGAGCACCTAAACAAGTTTATCCTATGCAACGGGTTTGAACTAAGCAAATTATAATTTAGAAACATGTTTATGTTAGCAAATAATCATATTAGTATTTGTATATAAAATATCGTATAAAACCTATATTGCTTTTAAATTATAAGATTAAGACTAGTTGCATGAATAATCAATTTAATATTTAACTATACATATATAAAAACATGTGACAACGATACTAACGCAATTGAATGAACTAAAACGGAAACAGTCAAGATATTACAAATCAGTGGCATTTTCGTAATTATCACCATCTTCCTCCTTGAGCTGCTCGTACAGAACATGGATATAGATGATTGAACCTTCTGTTGTGGGGATGGATGGCGGCTGGACAGTGGACCTGGCCGGCGGCCGGCCGAGGTGGCACCACGCGGCCGCGCGGTAGGGCTCCTAGCCCGAGGCACGAGGCCGAGCACGGCCTGCATAGGGCAGTGCCGAGCGGCACACACGGCGACCTGCTCTGCTCTCTGCGTGAGGTGCTGCGAGCGCGGGGCCGTGGCCCAGACGGCGGTTAGATGCGCGGGAGAGGTGGCCGAGGCACGTGCACGCTCCAGGCCGGGGCGATGCACAGTAGTCTGGCCGGAAAACAGTGGAGCTCGAAGAACGTTCATGGAGTTCGCCGGATTACCTCGTCGGAAAAGAGAGGAGAAACGGAAAAAGGTCATATGGTGACGGATTCAAGAAAGGAAGGGCACTAAGAAGTAGAGAACGACGAGAGCTACCCCGTGGGGTTGTGGTTTTTGCCGGAACACGACGGTTTAGTCGGAAACGCACGACAGAGAATTCGCTGGAAACCTAACTTATCCAAACTTCGGCGTCCGATGTAGCGCGTTGGGAGTGGCGACTCGGAAAAAACGATTTTAGATCTGAAATCAACGCATTGAGCACAGCACCATCATATATATATATATAGTGATAGGGTTTGAGGTTGATGAAAAAACAAGATATTTTATTTTAATTAATTTTATGAATAAAATAATTTCATAAAAGTCTACAATTGGTATTTAGGCCGTGAAAAATACTCTAAGCCTGTTCGTTGGTTGGTTTCTGGGCTAATAAGGCCGGCTGATGCTAGTTTGTTGTGAGAGGGAAACGCTGTTGGCTGGCTGAAACTAACAAGCGAACAGGCTGTCTGAAAGCTCCGAAAATTTGGAAGAAACTCTACGAGACATTTTCAAACATGAGGAATCCAAATAAAATATTTAGAGCTTATGAAAAGGTATTTTGGAGCATCTAAAAATTATACTATGATCCTAGAAAAGTAGGAAAGAATTCCAAAAAAAGCTGAAAAATTCCTAAGAAGTTTTGATAGATCGGTTTATGGATGATGAACTCAAAAGCAGTGATTTGGAGCGGAAGAAAAGAATCTTGGCAAGCTCCAAATGAAAAGGTTAAGACCCATAAAGCAGAGTTTTGATTAAAAAAAAGACAGAGATAAGCCGGAGGAAGATAAGCAACTAACTAAACATGTTTTGAAAATTTTACACAACACACAAAGTCACACAAGTAAACATCACATCACGAAAAGCCCATCAAATTAATATGAAAACTTTGAAACCACAATTTTCGATATTTAAATTAGCACAAACTTAATTAATCTTGGAAAATTTATACAAATATTGAAATCATTTATTTTATTTAGTGTTTTCCATGCACAACCCAAAATCAAAATTTTTGGGTGTGACAATACATATTATTGATAATACTACAATCCTATATAACAGATGATCACATGGATAAAACATATATGTGAAATCCCATAATATGTAACTAAAATTAAAATTAGTCCAATATCAAGCAAAATAATTATCGACAGAATATCGTCGGCAGTCCTCCGAGGGGTATCCTACGAAGGTAGATTGATCGGCAGAGATGCGTGTAATCGAGAACAAGAAGGCAACCGAGACACAAGAGTTAGACAGGTTCGGGCCGTCAGCGCGACGTAATACCCTACTCCTGTGGTCTGTTGATTTGTATTGGCTTCGTCTGATATTACCTGTGTTTTGAGGGGGTTCCTGCCCGCTTTATATAGTCTGGGAGACAGGGTTATAAATTGGTTAGATCTAGGATATAACCAAAAAGTAATAACAGATTACAGGAATCATGGGATCGAACCTATCCTAACAGATCTCGTAGTATCTTTAGGATATCGCCCTTGATGTCTTGTGGTACACGCCGAGCAGTGCCGTGCACCGTAGGTCTTCGTCTTGTGGGCTGGACCGCCCCTGGGAGGACAGCCCATGTAGTCTGCCATGGGTATCCGGGGTCGTCCCCCCACAGCTAGTCCCCGAGCGCCTTGTATCTGTTGTGCAGCGCCGTCTTGAGCTTGTCCGAGCAGGTGTAAACAAAGACGAGCAGTCAGACTCATGGTCCGACCACCATAATGAGTCGCTGAACAGTTGTGGACTGTAGCGGACCAGCTTAACTGTCCGGTCGAACACGAGCTTTTCCAAGTAAGGCTTGCAAGAAGGATGTAAGGAGCTCAAGTTCAAAATCGAAAATTTCCTCGTAGTGGACCAAGTGTGCCCACTTAGAGTCCGACCACGAGAAAGAGAGATAGTCTTCTTCAACTTCAGGAGGCGCGGAGTCTTTCAGATTAAAGCAAACACACTCACCGTAAGGTGAAGTATGCCCACTTAGTGTCCCCGAGCCTAACAGTAGGTGACGCAGTCATGTGGTGCTAGGGTCCAAAGTAGAAGAAAAGCAAAAGACCATCCGAGCAGGCAGCCAGTCCCCAGGCGGAGCCCTGAAATGAGAAACGCACATTCACCGTAAGGTGAAGTGTGCCCACTTAGTTCCCGAGCCTGAGAGTAGGTGACGTGGTCATGTGGTGCCAGGGTCAGAAACAACAGTAACCAGAAGAAAGTCCCCAGTGTGGTGAGAAAGCAAGTCATAATGATGACGTAGTCCCTGAGCCATAAGTGGAAATCTCGAATAAAGCAATAGTGCCAATTATGCAAATCGTGGAGAAAAAACCGTAATAATGGTTGTACAGTAGAAATTACTAAGCCTTGATGGTATTACGGAGAAGTCAACGAATATTCGGTGTGCAGTACCAAGTTGCGTCGAAGAATAGGCGATGTGGGCCGTAGTTGCGTAGAAGCCCAGATAACGGCCCACCACGCCGCTTCGGGGAATTCGGAAAGGCACAAATCGTGGTGCGGTTTCCAAAAAACCCTTGAATGCGAAAAGTGGGTACGGTTTCTTTATAACTACGCCGCCGCACTCCGCGCTCCCACCTTTGCCAGTTCGCCACTTCATCTTCCTCCTCAGCCTCGCGCTCCCCCATTCGCATTCACACGCGCTTCTGCCGCCGGTCTCAATCCAGATCTGAGGAATGGCGTCGAAGAGAGGAAGAGGCAACACGAAGAAGACGGCTGCCGGGGCGAGCCATGACAAAGAATGGGTGTCGTCGCTCATGGGGGAGACGGAGCTCAATGGGATGGTGGAGACGGGCATTCTTCCTGACCGTGTCACCGCCGGATGGCGTCCGGCCGACGGTGAGCCCTACCCGATGCCGCATACTGATGAAGTCATAGTTTTTGAAGATTATTTCTGGCGCGGATTAGGACTTCATATTCATCCTTTCTTGCGTGATCTGTTGGAGTATTGGGGAGTAAGCCTATGCAATCTGCATCCGAATACTATCTTGCATATTACTGTCTTTATCCACTTCTACGAGGCGTATCTTGGCATTCTGCCCCACTTCAACCTCTTCCGACACCTGTTCTGGCTGAAGAAGAAGGGCTGGGGCGGTTCTAGAGTGGTCGGCGGTGTGTATCTGTAGCTCCGCAATGGGATGGCGGGCGAGTACATTACTGTGCCGCTGAACACCTCACTGAAGGGGTGGAATGCCAGGTGGTTCTACATGAAGCAAAGCCATCCTGCCATCAGATGCGATGTTGACCAGGATCCGAAGAACCAGAGGAGCTGGTCGGAGAAGACGACCAGTGTTGATATGGAGCAGGTGAAGGAGCTCCTAGAGTTAATAAAGGGCATGAAGATGAATGGAGTGGTGGCGGCGGTGAATTTCATAATGCGCCGTGTCCAGCCTTGCAAGGAGAGGGCCCATGTGGGCTTTGACTTTAAGGGGGACACCGACGGCACCCAGGAGAGGATGGAGAGGCTGACATAGGAGGCCGTGCTACACCGAGCCGCTTAGCTGTTCGCTCCAAAAGTGCCGTACAGCGTGCCAGGGCAGCCGAAGACCTTCAACTGCACGAACCCACCTCCACAGGTAAGAATCTCGACTGTTGGTCCTGGTGTTTTTTTATCCTGTGTCATGTTGAGCGATGGACTGATTCGCTTATGGAAAGATCCATTTGTAGGAACAGGTGGCGTACTTCTCGGGCATGCCGAGGAGGTATTGGCCAAAGGCAGCAAACGCTAAGCCGACCACTCAACCGTAGCAGGCACACCGGAGGAAGCTCCATGCCGGCCATGGCGTCCACAGTGACGCGAACACGACGGCACACGACACAATCTTGGCTACGATGCGGTAGAGGCTAAAGCGAAGAGAGCATCACACAGGAGCTCACCATGAACACGACGGGGTGCTTGGTGAAGGCAGAGACGGACTGGAGTGGCCTGGCCACGGTGAGGTCGGTGGTGGCGGTGCTTCGGCTGGCTTCGAGGAAGAAAGCGACGTGCGGTGGCGCTGGACTGCTAGAGGCGAGGCGAGCAGGCCAGGAAGGAGCGAGAGGGCGAGGCGAAGATGTTGGCAAACGCAAATGGCATGAGGTACTACGGTGAGGACGAATTTTGCGAGCGCAGCAAGGTCACCGGTGGCTGCGGAAACAGAGTGAGGAAGCGGGGCAAACGACGGCGGCTCAGTCCTTAAAACGTGGCTCAGAAGCTCAAGGAAGCCACGACGACGCCTTCCCTATGCCAGCGCGAAGCCAAGGCCGCCACGCGCGCGCCTGGAAGCAAGCCGAAGGTCGCCGGCGATGTAGCAAGGGCGGTGAACACTGTTCATCGAAATTACATAATTGTCATCCAGTTTGAAACTCAAATTATTCCCAAATTTTTGTAAAAACTCAAAAATCTCCAAAAATAAAAGTTGTTCAAAATCAAAAGTTCTACAACTTTGCTTTTATAACCACCCCCTAATTCGGTCTACATTTTGAAATGCAAATTTGAATTCGAAAATGGGACATTTAAGGAATTTCGCCTTTTCAAATTGCATCAAATTTTACTAAACAACTTGGAAAACTCCAAAAACCAACTTTGTACAACTCAACAAGCTCTACAACTTTACTTTAAGGCTCAACCCCAAAATGTGCTTCGATTTTGAAATGAGTTTTCAGGGTAGGATTTAATTATTAAAAATCAGGGTTTTCGGAATTTCAAATCAAAACAAAGATTTCGAGCTTGATTCAAACAATACCAAGCAACACTTATAACATAAATGTAAACTTGTTTTAGTTAATGCATATCAAAGTTTGCAATATGACCAATGTCTTGCAATGCATATGATGATATGTCTGGTTTTTAATATTTAAACACCCGAGGTGTTACAAGGGCATAGCACGAACTGCCAAACAATGGCAACAGCTGATCAAGAGGATGGAGCCCCTCACTGAGGAGAACGCAAAGCTGAAGGAGGCAATGAAGCTGATGGAGAAAAATGTCCAGAGGGCCCAGCGCGAAAGAAATCTTGCTGAATGAAACGCGAGGGACCTAGAGTACCAAAAGGGTGCCTTATCCGAGTAGGTGAAAACCGTCTCCGAGCAGATGAGGCACACCTCCAAGCAGCTGGAGCGCAACTTCGAGCAGCTGAGAAGCGTCTCCGAGCAGAAGAAAGGCACTGTGGATCGGTGAATTTGTTCTGTATTACCGAATAGTTTTAATGTTGCTAATGATCGTCATGTATGTAGAGCAAGATGCGGAGCTCGGCCAGTTGCGTCAGGTTGTCAGTCAACTCTGAGAGGAGAAGGAGAAGGCATCTGGGCAAGCGGAGAAACTGGCTGAGGAGTTGAAAGGTGAGTAGTTCATGGTCAGAGTTGTGCTAAAGTGATTTCTTCATTTGACGGATCCTTTTGGTGCCTGTAGAATACCATCGAAGGGCCAAGGCGCAGTTCGACGTGCTGGAGCTGGAGGTGCAAACCTAGAGGATAAAGCTTGATGCCGTGTTGGTTGGAGTCAGGCTGGTGCTTGACTACTTTGACATGGAGGTAGCTCCTCAGCCCAACGACAGGCCACCATGTCCGAACACCACCATCGACAGGTGTAAGGCGGCGTGGGAGAACTTCAAAAGCTTCAACTGCAACGCCACTGTCTCCGCCATGACACACGCCCTAGTGGTGGTCCGGTCCCACTACCCTGCTATCAATCTTTGAGCGATAGGGGCCGGATTCGCTAGAGGAACGGGTGCGACGAAGCAGGAGCAGCTGAAGGATGAGGTGGAAGACGCGGCGAAGAGGCTGGCCGGCGATGTCGATCTGTTCGGCGAGGGAGACGGTGAGGGCCAAGTGCAATGACCTGAGTGGAGAGGAACCTGTATGTAACATTTGGAGAGGAGGGTTAGATGCGTGAGGGCATAAGCAAACATTTATGTATTTGTATAAATGTTGTATGTAGACATGTGCATGTTTATGTGTCTTGCTAACACTTTCGGTGAAAAAGAAACTTGTTGTTAACCCTAACGCGTTTATACGTGGTATAAGTAGCGTCCGAGCAGTTAGTTCTTTACTGGGCTCTTGGCCTTGGCTAGACCGTATTCCATAACGTTGAGCGCAGAGCCCGTGCACGTGTAGGAGGAACAGACATGACCGAGGAACCGTTGCCGACCACCCATAATACAGAGCGTGGAGCCCGTAGCACGTGTAGGGAGAGATCAGAGATTGGGTTTTCTCCAAAGAACACAGAGCGGAACGTGTGCTGCTCGATGGTTGGCGAAATATCTTAGAGATACTTTAGTATGGAGAAACATGGTGGAGAATTTATGGAGATCACGTATAATTGTCGGAGTTCGTTAAGGAGTAGCTTAGAGCTGACGACTACAAATGGAGATTAAACCGGAGTGGAGAAATAGTAGAGACAAATTATGGCGACAAAAACTTTATTCATCATGGAGTAGAGAGTACATATCTGGAGCGTTTCAATGATAGAAACGTATAAGGTGCTCGATGTGCCACGAATTGGGGATATCGACTCCTTCCATGTCACATAGCCAGTAAGACCCAAGTCGGGTAACCTCTTTGACCATGTAAGGCCCTTCCTAGGGGAGAAGAGCTTGTGCATCCCTTCGGTTTTCTGCTTTCGACGGAGAACGAGATCGCTGACCGCAAATGAACGACCTTTGATGTTGCGATTGTAGTATCTTCGCAAGCCTTTTAGGTATTTGGCTATGTAGATGCTGATGATTAGGTGTTCTTCTTTGGCTCTGTCGATGTCCATTGTCCGAATAGCTGTGGCTTGCTCTTCATTATAATGCTCTACTATGGGTGCTTAGAAAGCAATGTCCGTAGGAAGTACGGCCTCTAAGCCATAGACCAAAAAATATGAAGACACATCGGTGTTGCGACTAGCTTGAGTGCGCAGTCCCTAGACCACAGCTAGGAGCTCTTTGAGCCATCTGCCCAGATGCTTTTCCTCTTTCTAGTATAGCCTCTTTTTGAGGGCATCGAGGATCATGTCGTTCGCCCGTTCGACCTGGCCGTTGGCTCTAGGATGGGCAACAGAGACGTATTTGATGGAGATGCATCGATCTTCATAGAAGTCCCAAAAATGGTGCCTAGTGAATGTAGTTTCGAGGTCGGTGATAATGTTGTTCGGGAGACTGAATCTATGGATGATATCTTCGAAGAGTTCAACTGCCTTCTTTGCAGTGGCCAAAACAAGCGGCTTGTATTTGATCCACTTGGAGAACTTGTCAATAGCGACGTATACGTACTGAAAATCGCCTGGCGCAGGCTTGAAAGGCCCAATCATGTCCAGTCCCCAGCATGCAAAAGGCCAAGAAGCTGGGATGGTCTGCAATTCCTGTGCCGGCACGTGTATTTGCTTGGCAAAAAAATGACATCCCTCGCAATGTCGGACGATGTCTTCTGTGTCGGTGATGGCCGTGGGCCAGTAAAAACCAGCTCAAAAAGCTTTGCCGACCAGGTTTCTCGACACCGCGTGATTGCCACAGGAACCAGAGTGAATTTCAAGAAGTAGTTTCACTCCCTCTTCTTGGGTGATGCATTTCTACAGTATCCCTTCCTTGGCACTTTTCCTCATCAAGTTCCCGTCCACCAGCACGTAATGCTTGCTGCGACGAATGAGGCGTTTAGTTTTGGTCTTGTCAGCGGGTACGTCAGCGCTGGTGAGGTACTTGTTGAATTGTTCCCTCTAATCTATGACCGGCGAAGGTACTGTAAGTACCAGCTGCTCGGGGGGGGGATTTCTTGAACTTCCTTCTCTTCCTTAATAGACGGCGTAAAGAGGTCTTGAACGAAGACCCTAGGCGGAATCACAGTACGAGAAGAGCCTATCTTAGATAGGTGATTGGCGAGATGATTTTGGTCTCATACCACGTGGTGGTACTCAATACCGTAGAACTTCCCTTCGAGTTTCCTGATCTCGGTGCAGTATGCGTGCATCTTCTCACTAGAATAGGACCAGTCTTTGTTGACTTGGTTGATGACTAGCGCGGAGTTTCCATATACCATGAGGTGTTTGACGTCGAGCTCAATGGCTATACGAAGTCCATGGAGACATGCTTTGTATTCCGCGGCGTAGTTGGAAACTAGGAAATAAATCCGGAGGACATATCGGAGCTTGTCCTTAGTTGGAGTAACGAATAAAATGTCAGCACCAGGACCGTTTATGTTGAGGGCGTCGTCGAAGTACATCATCTAGTGCTCGGGGCAAGCAGCGGGGATGGGCTCTTGGATCTCGGTCCACTCAGCAATGAAGTCAGCCAGCGCATGTGACTTAATGGTAGGCTTGCTTCTGAATTTGATGGAGTAAGTGCTGAGCTCAACGGTCCACTTTATGATGCGGCCGTTGGCCTCTTTGTTGCGGAGGATGTTCCCTAGAGGGAACTCGGTGACCACGGCAATCTTGTAGTACTCGAAGTAATGACGGAGCTTGTGTGACATGACTAGAATGGCGTATAACAGCTTCTAAACCTGAGGGTAACGAGTTTTTGACTCATTAAGAACCTCACTGATGAAGTAGACCGAACGTTGTACCTTATAGGCATGTCTGGCTTCCTTGCGCTCGACGATGATAGCTGTGCTAATGACGCGAGAAGTGGCGGCGATGTAGATCAATAGGGTTTCATCTGGCTAAGGCATCGTCATGATCGGAGGCTGTCTTAGAAAAGACTTGAGCTGCTCGAAAGCCATATCAGCTTCCTCCGACCAGGAGAAGCGCTCGGAGGCCTCGAGCAGTTTGAAGAACGGAAGTCCCTTTTTGTCGAGGCGTGATATAAAGCGGCTGAGAGCAGCCATGCACCCTGTGAGATTATGTATGTCCTTTATGCAGGTTGTCAGGGTTGGGTTTGATACCGCGGGCATTGACGATGTAGACCAGGAGTATGCCGGATGGAACTCCAAAGATGCACTTTGAACGGTTCAACTTCCTTCTGTATCTTTTTAGGTTGTTGAACGTTTCTTCGAGGTCAGCGATAAGGTTGTCGGCGGTTTTGGATTTGACGACCACATCGTCGATGTAAGCTTCAACGTTGCCGCCTATCTATTGGTCAAGGCACATCTGGATGGCCCTTTGGTAGGTCGTCCCAGTGTTTTTGAGTCCGAAGGACATGGTGGTATAGCAATACACACCGAAAGGCGTGATGAACGATGTCTTGATCTGGTTGTCCTCTTTGAGGGATATCTGGTGATAGCCGGAGTAACAGTTGAGCAAGGAGAGGAGTTTGCTACCGGCGGTGGAGTCTACAACCTCTTCTATCCGAGGCAAACCGAAGGGGTCTTTAGGGCAGTGCTTGTTGACATCAGTGTAATCAACGCACATTCTCCATTCTTTATTCTTTTTTTGAACAAGAACTAGATTTGCTAACCACTCAGGATGATACACTTCTTTAATAAATCTGGCAGTTAGGAGCCATTTTATTTCTACCCTAATAGTCTCCTTCTTGTCTGGCGCGAATCGTCGGAGTTTCTACTTGATCGGTTTGGCGGTCGGCGAGACATTCAAGGAGTGCTCGATCTTCTCCTGTGGTACCCCTGGCATGTCTGTAGGTTTCCAAGCAAACACGTTGGCATTGGCACGTAGGAAGGAGATGAGCACGCTTTCCTATTTGGGGTCGAGGTGAGCCCCAATCTTGACGGTCTTGGAGGGGTCATCGAGGCCGAGGCCGACCTCCCTTGTTTCCTTAGACTTGGCGGAGCTGCGAGGAGGCTCCAGCGCTGGGATCTCCAGGTCGTCAGCGAGCACCGTCTTGGCATTGGTGACCACGCTAGCCATCTAGATGGAGAGGTCGGTGGCTTCGGCGAGGACGAGACTCTCTGTTTTGCAGGCGTAGGCGATGGAGAGGTTGGCCCATAGGGCCAACACTCCTGTAGGCAAAGGCATCTTCAACACCAGATAGGTGTAATGCGGTATGGCCATGAACTTGGCCAAAGCTGGCAAACCAAGTATGGCGTGGTAGGCGGTGTTGAAGTCGGTGACGTAGAAGTTGATGTGCTCGATGCAAAAGTTGCTTGCCATGCCAAATTGTATAGGGAGAGTGATCTCTCCAAGCGGTTTGGATGCCCTGCCAGGTACCACACCCTAGAAGGAGTCGGAGGGAGTGAGGTCTTCTATTCCAAGGCCTAGCTCCTTTAGGGCTCCAGCGAAGAGGAGGTGCAGAGCACTTCCGCCATCGACGAGTACTTTCCTGAAGAGCACTTTCTTGATGGTTGCATCAAGAATAAGGGGGAAACGCCTTGTGTAAGGGATGTTCGCCCACTAGTCGGCCCTGCTAAAGGTGATGGGGACCTCGAACCAGGGGCGATAACTAGGGTTGGCGATGGCGTCTTCAGTGTTGACGGCGAGCACCCGACGGGCGATGAGCTTTCGATCTCTTCTGCTTTTGGCGGTGGTAAGGCCCCCGAAGATCGTGGCGACCACTTTGTCGTGATCCTGGAAGGTGTTGTTGTTGTTGCCCCCAGGTGGTCGGCAGCCTCTGGCTCCGTCTCATTGTCGTCGTCATTCTTCTTGGCCTGGAACTCCTTAGCCAAGCCAAGGCAGTCCTTCATCTTGTGCTTACTGTTCTTGTGGAGAGGGCACGGGCCTTCGAGGATTTTCTTATACTACTCGTCGTAGTTGCGCTTGGCGTGAGGTTCGTCAATGGTGGCGACGATGTGGTCTGGTCGATGGCGGTGATATTGACTAGCTTTGGACCCCTCTGGCCAATCACGGCCACTGTCCTGATGGTGACTATGGTCATCATAGCGGCGGTCGTTGTGGCATCATTTCTCGGGGTGCTCGTCGCAGCAGCGAGTTGAGCGGTGAGTGCCCACGTCCTTGTTGAAGTGGACTTCGGCCTCTTTAGCGTCGGCGTACTGATCGGCGGTCATGATCATCTCGCCAATCCCCTTTGGTGGCTTACGGCTGAATTTGGAGCGGAGGTCACGGTGATGGAGTCCTCGGACGAAGGCGGTGATGACTTCTGCTTCTGTAATATTGGAAATAGAATTCCTCATCTCAAAAAATTGCCTGATGTAGCTACGGAGGAGCTCGGATGGTTTCTGATAGATGCGGTTCAGATCATGCTTGGTGCCCGGCCAAGTATATGTAGCCATGTAGTTGTCGGTGAAGACCTTCTTGAGCTGTTCCCAAGATCCGATGGAGTCCAGAGCGTGGCTGGTGAGCCAGTTCATCGTGGTTGGCATGAGCATGACGGGAAGATAGTTTGCCATGACACTGGTATCTCCCCCGGCGGCGCGCACGGTGGTGGCATAAGCTTGTAGCCACTGCGTGGGGTTCATCCGCCCCTCATAGGGCTCGACCCTGGTGATTTTGAAACCATGGGGGCACTGTAGTGTTCAAAGTGCCTCGTGAATGCTCAGGGCCCTTCGGGATTGTCACCGCCATGACCTGTAGCAATGCCGGCACTAAGTGGCTGGAGGGCTATTTTCGGATTACCAAACTCTTGCTCGTACTCCTGACGCCTGCGTACTTCCTCTTCATGGCGAGAGAAACGGCACCCATCGATATGACGTCATGCATCCCAGAGGTTGTTGATGTGTGCTCGGACATCTTGTTTGACCTCTTGGTCGTGTTGGCAAGGGTAGTCGATGCAATTCCCCCTAGCTCCCCCATGGAGAGGTTGTCCATCATCTCGATGTTAATCGGTGAAATGACTTCTGCTGGGGCGGCGATTGGATCTTGGCATGTCGGATTGACGAATCAAGCTTGTCGAGTAGGAAGGTCACTGATCCTGGTGGATCTCATTGACCTGGCAGTGCGCCGCTTTAAGCATTGCGGTGACCTTGGCAACTTCTGGCATTTGCTCGAGCCGAGCGAGCTCATTAGCGGCCATGACCAAGTTGGTGCTTGGAGTCTTGTAGATGTCATGGCCATCGACACGGACGAATTCATCATCAAGGTTGCGCTAGAGTGGGCGTGGCCTCCCTTATGAGTCAAGCTGTTCATTGCGAGCAGCCTCGGCTAGCACAATGGTAGCCTCATTTGCTCAGCGCTGCACACGGTTGGCGTTTATGTTGACGCGAGCTGCGCGGTCCTCGTCGGTTTCTCCATCCCGTGGAGGGATGTCGATGCTGACATTAAAAATCCGGCCCCCTTGGAAGGGTGGGAAAGGAGATTGAACGGCGGCGGTTTCGGCGATAGTCTCCATAGAACCCTAGGACTTAGAGTCTAGATTTTCCTTCAGGACGGTGTGGAGGGATGCTTTGGGGCGTCGACCGATTTGTAGCATGTTGACAGTCGGCGAGAGCTGGTCGGTGATCGGATCGGCGAGGTGATAGATGTCTCCCACCTGATCGGCGAATTCGCCCCTTAGGGCATCTTGATGGATGGCGGCCGTAACCGCTAGAGTTTCCTAATCATCCTCTAATAGATCTGAATCGGAGGGTGGTCGGCGCTGAACCAGAGTGGTCAGAGCCGATTCTGCGATGGAGAGGCAGTCAGTGAGCTTCTGACCAACCTGATCGATGGATGCGATCAGATCATCGTTGTCGATCTGCTTCCTCGGGTAGCGGGGAAGCGGGCGACAAGTTGTTGGTGGAGACGACCTCGGAGGCGGTTCTAAGATTGGATCTGCTGTTGCAGGTGCTGGTGTGGTCGGCGTAGAATCGATCTGCACCGGATCGATGATCTCTCCGTCTCCATCAGCGTTGATGACCTAGGAGATCGATCCGACCGTAAAGATCTGGCCAGGCTGTGGGAAGGACGAAGAGCCTACAAAACGTACCTTCTTGTTCGTCATGAAAATAGCATGCACACCCCTACCTGGCACGCCAACTGTCGATAGAATATCGTCGGCAGTCCTCCGAGGGGTATCCCACGAAGGTAGATTGATCGGCAGAGATGCGTGTAATCGAGAATAAGAAGGCAACAGAGACACAAGAGTTAGAGAGGTTTGGGTCGTTAACGCGACGTAATACTCTACTCCTGTGGTCTGTTGGTTTGTATTGGCTTCGTATGATATTGTCTGTGTTTTGAGGGGGTCCCTGCCCGCCTTATATAGTCTGGGGGGTAGGATTACAAGTCTGTTAGATCTAGGAGATAACCGGAAAGTAATAACAGATTACAGGAATCATCAGATCGAACATATCCTAACAGATCTCGTAGTATCTTCATGATATCGCCCTTGATGTCTTGCGATACACGCCGAGCAGTGCCGTGCACCGTAGGTCTTCGTCTTGTGGGTTGGACCGCCCCTTAGAGCTCAGCCCATGTAGTCTCCCGTGGGTATCCGGGGTCGTACCCCCACATTAACAATTTTGTTAGCGATTTTGAGCCGACTAGCATCCATATCAAGGGTGCTAACATCATGTGTCTAGTGTGAAGCTATCTAGAAGTAAATAGGTGATTCACTTCCCTCAGGAATAATCTACTCCAACTCGTTGGGCTATCATGACATTTGAATTTGCATTAAGTGCTATAACATCCGGCGATATATTTTCGATTTTCCATGGCAATAGAATTGTTATTCAAAGTGTTGTGCCAATAATCCATTTCTTTCTTTTTCATCTCTCTTTGCCTGTGCTTGCTCAGGTCTCGTATTTTGCACCTTTCAACGTTCATTTGTAGCTTTAGTGTGCTCTTGAGTCTGAGTGTTGCACCACCAAGCATTTTGCATATTTTGACGTGCACATCTCGCTTAGGTGTTATACTTGCATGGCGCTCTTATATGAGGGTATTGCGACATTCATCTATGATCAGCCCGAAATAGCTTTATATGGGAAATGCAGACTGTCAAATCACTTGGTATTGTCCATTACATGTCATTTACTTACCTTATTCAGAAATATTACAACATACATCCTCGTGATATAATATTGATGGCCTATCTTTGTGGCCTACAAATGTTCATTTTTCGATGGGAAATCGTCTCATTGTTGGAGATTAAAAAAAACACCTTGATGTAAAAATAATTCAATGCACAAGGTTCACCAGGTCGAACTAAAGCTCTAAAAGAGCTACAAAAGTAAAAAAGAAAAACATAATGTTGCAGGCCCACAAGATTATGTAACTAATATATAGACTTCTAAATTGTAAACTTATATATAGTTAATTATTTTGAATTCCTTTATAATTAAATTAACACATGAAGCATTGGAGAGCCATCTCAAGAAAATTTTCAGGCTCCTCAAACCTCTCAATCAAATAGTAATTGGTCAAGCAATGAGCTTAAGAGCAAAGAAAATTGCCAAGCTCCTTTCACCTCGCAATTGGGCAATATCTGAAACAACAAGTTCAACAGTAATTTACCCGTACAAGGTAGGTAAAATGTTTCACATCCTTGTTGACATTGTTTAGGTTTATCATGATTCCATCCACTACCGTTACATATGGAGTGTATGAACTTACTTGATTTTTGTATGTGTGTTCACTTTTTTCAACATATTTCATTGACTCATAAGTATTTTGGACATAAGACTAGTGTCGTTGGAAAGCTTGTCTCGTTAACATTCCATGAATACGTAGATGTTGTAAATGGAGTCCGTATGCCACTACATGTTGATTTTAATGCCGACTACTCTTAGAGCATCTCTACCGGATTGAGTACTCCTTTTCCCTAAAAATCTCCTATAGGGGATTGAAAAAACTGAACTGCAAGTTAAAGGGGAGGATTGTTGTAGTAGGTTGAGAATGCTTTGCCCCTTTATTACGTGGGACCCACATGTCAATGACAACATTATATATATATATATATATATATATATATATATATATATATATATATATGATGTCGATATCATTCGTATTCTATCCGGCACATGTGACACCATCTATATTCGAATTCGAATCCAACAAACACTATAGCTATATGTTTTCTATCTGTAGATATCCAACCATTTGCATTTTCTACTATGAACCAAAGACACGCTAAGGTTGTATTTGATTTCAGGGATTGAAGGATTCCAGGTGGGATATCCCACCTTGCTCTAGAGTTTGGTTTGGAGACAACCATGGACAGAGTCACCCCTCATGAGAATATTCCTTCAAGATCCTGGGCAACGTCATCACCCAATTTGAGTGGATCTGTTCATCCCACTTGAGACATGACACCGTGAACACGAAGCAACGCGACACGAGGGAAGAGAAGAGGAGAGAGGGTGGCCCAGAAGGTTCGAGCCACGAGCACTCACGAAGGCAGGGTGGGCCCTAGAGCCTGTACTCACCAAGTGAGGACGGCCATGAGCGCTGTCACGGTTGTGGAGGAGTGGGTCTGCGGTACTAGGATTGACCGCGGGTGCTCGCAAAGGGAGGACAGCCATGAAGCTCACGATTATAGGGAGGACGGGCACAGGCGCTCGTTGAGGAAGTTCGCCCGACCACCAGGAGAGATGAGAAAAAGAAGAAGGGAAAAAGAAAAAAAAAGACATTGGTCCCATATGTCATATAACTAATCCCATTTATGATGTATTTAAACCAAAGAGAAACAAAAATAGTTCCGTTTACACAACTAAATAATAAAAAGAATTATATTGTATCTAGTTCTCTTCTACAAACCTATCCCACGATGAATCTTAACCTAACGCAATCTAACAGAAATGAGCTTGGAATTTCGGACGATATAGAATTCTCTACAATATACCTGTTTTAAAACAATAAAAAGAATTGTCTCGTCTTTGGCCTTGTTCAGCTTGCCTATAAGCCGCTTGTGCTGATTTGTTGGGAGAGAAAAATACTATACCATGGCTAATAAGCCGGCTTACATAAGCAGCCGAACGAGGCCTATAGTTCTCTACAACCCTATCCCACAATGGCTCCTAACCTAACACGATCCGATGGAAATGAGTTCGGAATTTCGGATGACATAAAATTCTCTACAAATTAAAATAGAACTAATAAGGGCAGGTACATTGCTACACGTCAGTTGTCTCGTAGGCCGTCTCATGCAGTGTCACGTAAGATTTTTGCTGATGTGGAGGAAAGAGAGAGGGGAGAGAGAAAGAGGTTGTTGTTTCGTGAAACAACCACCTCATGAGCTAAAATTTAGAACCATGAAACAACTATTCTACCATTGTATGAGTTGTTGTCGCCATGTAACTTACAATTTTATTTTTATTCTATGCATAAGTTAAGTAATTGGGAGAATTGGTTCCGTAGCATCAAAAGATCATGAGAATCGAAAAATACCACTAAAAAAGCTCCGTCACGTGAAATACCATCGAAAGATGTAAGCGTTAACCGAAATTAGCATTCCGTCTAATCAGTTACTTTTGAGGCTAATGGCCGTCATCGCCACCCGCACGAGCATGCGCTGTGACTCCTTCCTCCTCCGTCCATCTGCTATCCCCACGGCCCACGCTCATCAGCTGCGAGCAGCGTTGCCTCACCATGCCGCCGTCCGCACGTCCGCAAGCAACATCGCCTCATTGCGCCAGCTGGGGGTCGCTGGAGTCGAGGACGTGAAAACGGACTTGCACTTGACACTAGAGTTCATGGGCGACGCTCGCAGCAGGAGGTTGCTCAAGTTGGCGCCGTCCACGAGCGCGAGCTGCCTGGCGCTCACGTTTGGAACTGTTGTCTAGCCGCTAGCCTGTTTCAGTGCCGATTGAAGTTGCCGCCGCCCAAGCTCACCAGCCGGAGGCCATGGCGGAAGGCAACACGCCAAAGCCGCAACAGCCCCATCTCCGTCGGCCACGCCGTCGTGCTCCAGGATCACGTTGGCTGGTGCGGCACAAGGAAGGCAGGCGCTGAGCGCGGCCATAGAGTTGCTGCCGCGCGCGCCAGTATGAGTGCACGACCCCTACGGCACCGCAGCTGTGCTGCCGCCTACCGCGCCACGCGCAACTTCGACCTCGGCCGCGACACCGCGCACGTGTACTGGCTGCTCCTTCTCCTTGCGCTTCGTTCTTGTCCCTGCCTCCTCCATCAGCGCACCAATGCAAAGGCACCGCGTCGCCGCCATCATGAGCCCATCCGGCGTCTTCGCATTCGGCTTCCGTACGACCAACTCTTACTCCGGCCCGACTCAGTTCATCCTTGCCACGTGGTTCCTCGACTCCGGCGACCTCCAGCTCCTCGCGGACGACATGTGGATGGCGGTGCGGCACGGTGCTCTTGGGCGTGCGGACGGCGGCGCGGTGAGGCGACACTGCTCACAGCTGGCGAGCATGGGGCAGCAAATGGACGGAGGAAGAAGAAGGGCGCATCACAGCGCATGCTCATGCGGGTGGAGATGACGGCCGTTACCCCAAAATTGACTGAACGTGACGGAATGCTAATTTCGGTTAACGCTTACATCTTTCGATGGTATTTCACGTGACAGAGCTTTTTCAGTGGTATTTTCCGATTCTCATGATCTTTTGATGCTACAGAACCAATTCTTCCTAAGTAATTATGAGCTACTACAAGATAATTTTAAAAGTAACATGTTGTCTATTGACTTAAAATTATGTAGCACTATATGCCTACGTGACAAAACCAATGTAATTGCCCTAACGCAACCTTAACAAAGCGTGCCCCGAACTTCAGATAGTTCGCTTGAAGTCTTAACGGAACCTGTTCACGTTCGACACGAACTCTCTGCCTCTCTCTTTAGGCTCGTAGCCGCCTCCGTGCCGGTGCCTCGCTCCCACCGCACCGCCCTGCCCCTCCCCCGCCTCCCCTGCCCCCACCGCGCCGGCATCATATCTAGGGCCTCCTCTCGTTTTCTAGGGCTCGGTCGCCGCGCCGGCGCAGAGTCTCACAGCAGCGTTGGCTCCGCTCGCTTCACGACTTCTTACTTCGCTCCGCCGCCGCTCGCCGCTCGGTTAGTCTCCGCGCGTAATCTCTCTCTACCTCCGAACCAATCACATTTTGTGCTTCATTTGTTCGTTGGTTTATTTGGGTTGCTATCATCATGCTGTGCGTCTGCGGATGAATCGCCGCTCGACTGAGCTCTGCTGATGTTTCTCCCAGCGGGTAGCGGCTGCGATAGCTCTACCGAAGCGTTTGATGTTCCGTAATGGATTGGATTAAGGCGGCGGCTAGTCAGTTGAATCGACAAGCACTAAAATGCGCCCATCTATTGAGGATAGAAACTGACAAGATATGTTCGAGTTGCTTTGTCTAAAGGAACTGCAATCTGTAATGGTTAATACTGATCCTTATCACAAATGTAAATTCATCTAGATTTGTCCAAAGTTAAACTTTTAAGCTTTGGCCATCAGTACTAAAAACTCACATATATCACAATATAAAGGTTCATCTCAATAGGTCGAGACACATTGGAGATCATGTTGATGTCTGATTTGCAATCTTTTTTTTTCTGGGTGCTTGTGCTAATTACCTTCTGTTTTATGTTCCTGTTGCATGGTACTTCTTTGATGTGCTCCCTCAGTCCCAAAATAAGTGTATTTTTGGGTGTGCACCTCGACAAGCACTTGTTAGATGATGAACCTGGTTGGAACGTTGGTTTAGTATTCAGAACCTCTATGGGAAACATTTATACTCAAAGAAATGAATAGAGTTGATTTTAGAGAATGCAATCTTTTCTCCTTTGTATGTGAGGCTTATATGCATTTTCTATTTGTATATTTTTAGGTGTGGTTGCTAACTTGCTTTGATTTTTAATGGTTTGTGAACTGCTGTTCCCGTGCCGTTATTATGTTTTCTGATACAATACACTGTCTCTTGCAGGCTTCATTGATAACTGGCTCAGGATTATTGGGCTGATTTAATATGGAGAGGACTCTAGTTCAGTCTAGGATTGTTCCTGCCACATTACACAGGAGCGGGTCTGGTCGATCTCGTGTGCGTGCGAGGGCCACAATGCTCAATAACATGCCGACACGGACCCTTACTCTTGGTGGCTTTCAAGGGCTGCGGCAGACAAACTTTTTGGACACCAGGTCTGTGATAAAGCGTGACTTTGTATCTACTGTAGCAAGTCAGATGTCGCGGCCACGGGGTTCAGCATCAAGAGGGGTGGTTCGGGTCATGTTCGAACACTACACTGAGAAGGCCATCAAGGTAATTATGCTTGCGCAGGAGGAGGCCAGGCGTCTTGGCCACAATTTTGTTGGGACAGAGCAGATGTTACTAGGGCTTATTGGTGAGGGGACTGGGATTGCAGCAAAGGTTTTGAAATCTGTGGGAATTAATCTTAGTGATGCCCGAGTGGAAGTTGAGAAGATTATTGGACGAGGTAGTGAGTCGTCCGTGCCTCTTAACATCCCATTCACACCCCGTGCCAAGCGTGTATTGGAACTGACAGCTGAAGAAGCTCGCCAGCTAGGTAATCCTTCATCTATCCACAAATTCATTTAGTTTCATGTTGTAATCTCTTCTAAGTAGGCAATTTTGTCCTCAATTTTCTGATTGCTTGCTGTTGTTCATGGGCTCTGTAGACACGAGTCCAAATTTTAATCTGATCAGCCTAAACTGTAGTTTCTTTTTAGTTTAAAAATAATCCTGTTCTGACTTCCTCATATCTACTTGATGGACATGAAAACCTTTAGCTTACATTTGTGGTGATTGTTGCATGGATGCATGATTATGCAAAGTGGATTGTACTAGCATTTATAATTTTTGAATTTGTAGCTAAGTATTGATTCAGAAGTATACTTATTGTAAAAAAAGGCAATAATGTCATACAGTGTTTGTGCAAAAAGCTGGCACCCTTGACTATACTACATCAGTGCTGGTAGCACATGGAAAGATTGTGAAATGATAACTATCACATTGTTCATTAAGGTGGTGTTGAAATTTTAGTATGTCTTGAGCTCAGGTCAAACCTTGAGGCATTATTTGTTGAATCTGTAGTACCAAAAACAGTCTTGCCACTTCTGGCTAGCCTTTACATCTGTTCATTTCCGAGTTTGGAAGACTAGTTTGTGGATGTTAAGAGAGGTATATTTCCTTTTTGCTAATATTCTTCAGTGCTACATATTCAGGGCACAACTATATAGGATCTGAGCACTTACTCCTGGGCCTACTTCGTGAGGGTCAAGGTGTGGCAGCCCGTGTGCTTGAAATCCTTGGTGCTGATCCAAATAACATTCGTACCCAGGCAATTATCATTTTCTGTTCTTGTTTGTGGTCAACTCTTTCGAAGTCAAAATTGTGCAGGCAATCATATTTAACATGATGTGCAGGTCATAAGAATGGTTGGTGAAAGCACAGAAGCTGTTGGTGCTGGTGTTGGAGGAGGAAGCAGTGGCCAGAAGATGCCAACACTTGAAGAATATGGTACTAATTTGACAAAATTAGCAGAAAAGGTATTTTTTCTTTCTACCCTTTGGTTTGCTCTATTGCATAAGTGAGTTAGTAAAGAAAACAAGTCTAAGCATCTTTTTTTTTCTGCAGGGAAAACTCGACCCAGTTGTTGGCAGACAGGACCAGATTGAACGTGTAACCCAAATTTTGGGCAGGCGAACGAAAAACAACCCCTGCCTAATCGGAGAGCCTGGTGTTGGCAAGACTGCTGTTGCAGAGGGGCTTGCACAGCGTATCGCCAATGGGGATGTTCCAGAAACGATTGAAGGAAAGAAGGTTTGTTTGAATCAACATGGTTTTGTTCCATGCTGGTTAGGATGCAAGTTTGCTTTCTCTGGACCACTGGGTCAACCCAACACTCATTTTATTGAATTAATCTGGATTTCAAAGGAAAGAAAATGTGATAAAACAGATTAATTGACCTGGAAATACCCATTTGTGTCATAACTCATAATTGCATCCCTAATGCTAGTAATTGTCAATGGGTGGCTTCATTATGCAAGGTGCTCCTACACGTGCCTTGTTTGGGGGAATTCAGCATTTTCAGTTCAAAATCATGTAGTTTCTAGTGACAAACATACTGGGTCTTTGTCCAGTATAAGTTCTTTATGTAACATGCCCAGGCTTTTGTTATGAATATAATACTTAGACTAATGCCATTAGTGTGAAGTGTTATTCTGTTATTACCAGATGTAGATGGAATAGGAACAATCATTATTTGCAAACTGAACACTAGTGGGAGTAAAATACGTCTTCCTAATTGCCTCCATGTTGCTTCAGAAAACTGAACACCTTTTCTTTGGGCCAGGTTATTACTCTTGACATCTGGCTCCTTGTGGCTGGTACCAAGTACCGTGGAGAGTTCGAAGAAAGATTGAAGAAGCTTATGGAAGAAATCAAGCAAAATGAAGATATTATTCTCTTTATTGATGAAGTGCACACACTGATTGGAGCAGGTGCAGCTGAAGGTGCAATTGATGCTGCTAACATCTTGAAACCAGCTCTTGCTAGAGGTGAACTGCAGGTATAGGTTGTTTATTTGGCATTATGTTGTTTGTCTTATACGTCTTGTTATAAGTACTCATCTAGAAAAGAATACAATTCTAGCATAGTACGAAGCCAAACTATCTTGAGTTTGACCAAGTTTATACAAAAAAAAGTATCAATATTTATAATACCAGATATTCGGTCAAAAAAATATTTATAATACCATATTAGTACCATTAGATTTGTTATGGAATATATTTTCATAATACACCTATTTGATGTCATAAATATTCATACTCTTGTACATTTGGCCAAACTTTAGATAATTTGGCTAAAAATGAAGCTAGAATTGCATCGTTTTCTGGACGGAGGTAGTGCAAAGATGGCCCCATAGCCCTTATCTAACCAATTCTAAGATTTGAGTAGTTCCTTCTACTTTATTAAGAACTCGACTAGGGGACGGGACGTCCACCCTAGCATTTTTAATAGGTAGAGGATGCAAATTGAACCCTGATTGGCTACCCACACTAGGCAATTCGTCTCAGGGAGCAAACTGTACCCGCAAACAACATATGAACTGCTCATGCATATTCACCCCTAATTTACAACTTTTATGATACTGTTGTTTCTTTAGTGTATTGGTGCCACAACTCTGGATGAGTATAGGAAGCACATTGAGAAAGATCCTGCATTGGAGAGAAGATTCCAGCCAGTTAAAGTTCCAGAGCCAACTGTTGATGAAACCATACAGATCTTAAGAGGACTTCGTGAGAGATATGAACTCCATCATAAGCTGCGATACACAGATGAAGGTCTAGTTGCTGCAGCACAGTTGTCCTATCAATATATCAGGTTTGCAATGCTCTATACTTTTTATTAGCATGTACTTTTATAAATTTTTTTTGCTTATATCATGTTCGTACGAATCTGCATCATTGCAGGCAGTAGGTTTTCCTTAGTGGCTGCACTTTTACCTTTTTCAAAAGTTAGGTTGACTTGGGCGTGGTGTTGTTGACATATATTGCGCTTTCATCTGTGGGAATCACTTATTCGTAAAGTGGCAGTTTTGTTTCTTTTCCCTTGGATATTCTGAGGTTAATAAGTGAAAATGGCCTGCAGAGACTTATAGATTTTCCATCACCAGTAAGAATACTTGATTGTAGTATCCATTATTGAATGATTAGTCTCATTACCGTCAGTTCTTACGAGTTCACATTGTATGCGAGGATTTAGCTGCCTGAAATTTGTTGTTTTCTCCTTCATCCATTGGACTTGATTGGTGTTTACTGTCTCTTCTGGAAGCAAAATGTCAAGTACAATCATCTATTTTATGGTGTGTCCAACTTCGGCTAACCAACTTCTTGGTTCCAAGTGTTAGATATAGATGTATAGGTGTCTTTGTTATTTCCTCTTTGTGTAAGGGCTTCTATGCATATATGCACATGTACATGTTTGGGCTGAAGCCCACCGGAATGCATTGAGTTCATTCACTCCTAACATGGTATCATCGCACTGTTGAGACTCCCATAGAGCTTAATCTTCATCTTCGCACAACTGATGGTGAACCTCTCACTGATCCCACTCGGTATCGTCATATTGTTGGGAGTCTTATCTATTTAGGTGTGACTTGTCCTGACATTTCATATGCTGTGCACATTCTTAGTCAGTTTGTTTCCGCTCCCACTCACCTCCACTATAGTCATCTTCTTCGTGTCTTGCGTTACCTTCGTGGGACCATTACTCGCCATCTGTTCTTCCCACGCTCTAGCTCTTTTCAACTCGAAGCCTACTCCGATGCTACTTGGGCTAGCGACTCTTCTGATCGTCGCTCTCTTTCAGCCTATTGTGTTTTTCTCGGTGGTTCTCTCATTGCTTGGAAGACTAAGAAGCAGACCGCGGTTTCTCGTTCGAGTGCAGAGGCTAAGTTGCGAGCTATGGCTCTTGCGACAGCAGAGGTTACTTGGTTGCGGCTAATTGAGGATTTTGGTGTTTCAGTTTTTGTGCCAACTCCTCTCTTGTCTGACAGTACTGGTGCTATCAGCATAGCTCGTGATCCGGTGAAGCATGACCTCACTAAGCATATCGGTGTTGATGCGTCTTACACTCGGGCACAAGTGCAGGATGATGTCATTACTCTTCTCTATGTGCCTTCGGAGCTTCAGTTGGCTGATTTCTTCACAAAGGCACAGACAAGAGCTCAACATCGTTTCTTTCTCTCCAAACTCAGTTTTCGTGATCCACCCTGAGTTTGAAGGGGGGTGTTAGATATAGATGTATATGTGTCTTTGCTATTTCCTCTTTGTGTAAGGGCTTCTATGCATATATGCCCATGTACATGTTTGGGCTGAAGCCCACCGGAATGCATTGAGTTCATTCACTCCTAACACCAAGAACATATGGTTATAGCTTAGTTTGTTGATTAAAAAAATCTCTGTTTTTGTACATGTTTGGGATTCGACTCTATAATTCAAGTTCACTTTTAAAAAACTTCTGTGATTTTTTTATTTCTCCAGTGACCGCTTCCTGCCTGATAAAGCTATTGACTTGATTGATGAAGCTGGATCCCGTGTTAGGCTGAGGCATGCGCAGGTACTACCAGTGAATTGGTCAGATGCGAAACTGTACGGTTAGTTGCATTGTTCTTATCTGAACATTTCCTGTCTATGTTACAGCTGCCTGATGAAGCCAAAGAGCTGGACAAAGAGCTCAGGCAGATAACCAAGCAGAAGAATGAGGCTGTACGTGGCCAAGATTTCGAGAAGGTATATTAAGATTTCTGAAAATTGTCGCATACAAAGATTAAATGGATTGCTTAGTAAGAACTATGTTTTTTTGGGCAAAGATAGAAATTGATCTAGCCATTTTCGCTTTGCTTTGTGATTTTTTTGCTCTAGATGCTACAAAGGTTCTAATGCAATCAGAAAATTTTCCTCAAAAAAACAAATGCAATCAGAAATTGTCATGATCATGAAATAACTATACCTTCTCTAGAACTTGTCCATATTATCTCATAATTATTGTTGCTTGACAGGCAGGGGAACTAAGGGACCGTGAAATGGAGCTTAAGACCCAAATTACTGCTATTATTGACAAGAGTAAGGAAATGATTAAAGCAGAGACTGAATCTGGCGAAGTTGGCCCTCTTGTTACAGAGGCAGACATTCAACATATTGTCTCCTCTTGGACTGGAATACCAGTGGAGAAAGTCTCATCTGACGAGTCTGACCGTCTCCTTAAGATGGAAGAAACACTGCATACACGTATCATTGGCCAGGATGAAGCTGTCAAAGCCATTAGCCGTGCTATCCGCCGTGCTCGTGTTGGCCTCAGGAATCCAAATCGACCAATTGCTAGCTTCATATTCTCTGGACCGACTGGTGTTGGCAAGTCAGAATTAGCAAAAGCTCTAGCAGCCTACTACTTTGGCTCAGAGGAAGCCATGATCAGGCTTGACATGAGTGAGTTCATGGAGAGACATACTGTCTCCAAGCTCATCGGGTCACCTCCAGGTTATGTTGGCTACACTGAGGGTGGCCAACTTACTGAAGCTGTTCGTCGCCGTCCATACACGGTTGTTCTTTTTGATGAGATTGAAAAGGCACATCCAGATGTATTCAATATGATGCTTCAGATCTTGGAAGACGGCAGACTAACTGACAGTAAGGGGAGGACAGTTGATTTCAAGAACACCCTGCTGATTATGACATCGAATGTTGGAAGCAGTGTCATCGAGAAGGGAGGCCACAAGATTGGGTTTGACCTTGATTATGACGAGAAGGACACAAGCTACAACAGGATCAAGAGCCTAGTGACTGAAGAGTTGAAGCAGTACTTCCGGCCAGAATTCCTTAACAGATTGGATGGGATGATTGTGTTCCGGCAACTGACAAAGTTGGAGGTGAAGGAGATTGCTGATATCATGCTGAAAGAAGTATTTGATAGGCTGAAGGCGAAGGGCATTGATCTCCAGGTCACGGAGAGGTTCCGGGATAGGGTTGTTGATGAAGGTTACAACCCGAGCTATGGTGCCAGGCCTCTGCGGCGTGCTATCATGAGGCTCTTGGAAGATAGTCTGGCGGAGAAGATGCTGGCTGGCGAGGTGAAAGAAGGTGACTCTGCCATTGTTGATGTGGATTCAGAAGGCAAGGTAGTAGTCCTGAACGGTGGTAGTGGTGTTGCTGAGCCACTCGAACCTGCTCTCCCAGTGTAGGTGAACCTGAACTACTCGGCCTGTGAGGTTTTCTTCACCTCTGCTGAGGTCGTTATGAAGATAGTAACACTAGATAGACACGGCTTGCCCTTCCATTAGGTTTCTCTTGTTTTTTTTTTCCCTTTTAGTAGTGCGCCAGTTAGTCAGTAGAAATGATATGGAAATTAGTCAGTAGAAACGCCATGGAAATGAATAGAGGCAAAATGGATGCTAGATTTGAGTTGTATTGTTTTTAGGATACAGGATGTTTTTTTGGAAGGATGTTGGAATTTTGGTCCCTTGCAGCTACCTAAGGCTTTGGGCCCAGTTTAGATGCAATTTTTTTTGCAAAATGAGCATGGTAGCATTTTCGTTGTTATTTAGCAATTAGTGTCCAATCATAATCTAATTAGGCTTAAAAGATTCGTCTCGTGAATTTCGTCTAAACTGTGTAATTAGTTTTATTTTTTATTTATATTTAATGCTTCACGTCTAAAGATTCGATGTGACGGAAAATCTTAAAAAATTTGGCAAAACGAAGTGGAACTAAATAGGATCGTGCTTGCAGTTACCTGTACGTAACCTTCCAGTTATGTACGAATAATATAACTTATCAAGCCTCCAATAACAGTCGTTTTATAATGATAATACTAAATACTTCCAGTTCGAGCAGCACATTCTACAAGACTGATACTAGAATTGATTATAGACTGTAAATTTACCTCTACCCCTAGATGCTGTGATAATAGTATAACACGTTTGTACTGGCTTCAGGCCGTTTCGTACTCCATCCTTATTCCCATCCGAGGTGTTAGGCACGGCTCCTCTTGAGGGCTTCTTCAGAGGAGCAAGAGCTGTTTTGGACCTTTAGAGTGGCTTCGGCTTCTCCGTTTTTTATTGGAAAATGACTCCTTAAAAAAACGTTTGGCAGGACTCATCTGCAGAGCCAAAGCCGAAGGCCGGAGTTGAGGAGGAACCCTGTCAAATAGGCTCTAATTGTGCATCTCGCACTTCGAGGAGTCAACTAATCATAAGTTTGATCAAATATATATGAAAAAATATATATTTTTATAGTAAACATATTTAGAGATGTAAATGTTGATACTATTTTCTATAAATTTAGTTGAATTTGAGATTTATTGACTCCTCCAAATACGAGATATGTAATTATTTTGGAACAGAGTAAGTCTTAACACATCACGATAAGCCTTTTCAGCTTTTCTACATGGCGAGAAGTGCTTTAGTCATGGTGCTTTAGTTCGCAAATTCGTTCATTCCAGGGTCATCAACCAAGCAAAAAAAAGAGACCTTTCTTAATTCCATTTTAGGCAGGAACTCAAATGTGACAAAGGCACCTTGGACGGCTTTACCCGGGAATCATTGGGTCTGAATGTTCGGACCCGATGCTCCGTCCGAACGGTGCCGCTTCCTTGTTCTCCCGCTCCAGCCGGCTCGCGACCGCGCCTGTGCCCCCACCACGCATGCGCCCCCAGCCGAGCTCGCCTACACCGCCTTCGTCTCCACTCCGACAGCTTTCTCCCTCCGTCGTCTCCAACTCCGGCAGGCTTAGAAGGAAGGGGGTCGGGGGAGGCAAGGAAGACAGGCGGTGGGGATGGTAGCCGGGTGGTTAGGGGCCCTGGCAACGGTGACAGCGAGCATGGCCAAGGCAGCGCGCGGGAGTAGGCAGCGGGGAGGGAAAGAAGGAGGCCGCCGTGGGAGCAATAGGGTCTCGCGGTTGCGGAGCTCCGCCGAGACCTTATCGCACCGCAGTAGGGGCGAGGGCGAGGGAAGGAAGAAAAACAGTACCTGAGCCATGCGCGAGGTGGGCCGCGAAGGGAGGGGTGGGCCAAGTGGGAGAGGGCAAGGCGAGAAGAAAAACAGTGCTGGCACGCGGCTTCCGTCCGAACGGGCGGACTCAAGCCGCCCCGGGCTCTACCTCGTTTTTTAAAGCTTTACTACGTAGCGATTTTCTATTTGCTTAGCACCCTGAAAATTGGCATGCAGCACTAGGATTTTGTCAGCCTACGGTAGTTACCTGGGAGGCAACATCCAATCCAGATAGGCGTCGATAAGGCAAACTGCGGTCACGTCTTGGAGTCCACCCCTTCGTTGCTGTTGATAACGCGAATTTTAAGGCCGCGTTTAGTTCGGCGCCGGCCGAATCACTGTAGCCAATCGTTGACCGCATGGCACGTGTTGTTTTGTTTTTATTTGGTAATAATTGTCCCATCGTCGACTAATTAGGCTTAACATGTTCGTCTCGTAAAGTACAACCAAACTGTGCAATTAGTTTTTGATTTCGTCAACATTTAGTACTATATACATGTACCGCAAGTTTGATGTGACGAGAAATCTTCTTTTTACACAGTACCAAATTCTAGAAAATGGGGAACTAAACATGGCCTAAGTTGTAAAGGGAAACTTGTGCAGAGAGATACCTTCGTTGCTGTTGATAAGGAGCTGTTCACTTGAACTTATCAGTCTACTTATCAGTCATGGATCAATATTTTTCTCTCACAATAAATCAGTTTTAGTCGATTTATCAGCCGTAGAAACTATCGGCCGAACAACCCCAATGAAAGCTTATGCAAAGAGATATTAATGGTTGATGATTGTATGCTCAATTTCTAGTCCAATTATAATTTTTTAAAAAATAATATTTGGATATTTTTTTAAAAAAATTATTTCCATTTCAATTTACTCTTGAACTATCAAAGGTAGTCAGATTATCCCTTCACGGCTAATGTGGTGCCATATTAGAGTCTGTTTGATTCACCCAACTAAAGTTTAGCTAGCTAAAATTTTAAAGCTAAACTTTAGCTAGCTAAAAGTTTTTCTAGCTAAACTTTAGCTAGGGTGTTTGGATTCTCCAACTAATAGACTCAGCTAAAATTTAGCTGGATTAAGGTTGTTAAACTCAGCTAAATTTTAGCTGGTATTTTAGCTAAGCTATTTAGATCCCTAACAGCTAAATTTAAACAACTAAAGTTTAGTTGGTGAATCCAAATAAGCCCCTAGAAAATGCCTGTCGGGGACCAATACTAGGGTAGCCGAAGAGGAAGAGCTAATGGTCATCAACATTGATTCATCCGAGCAGCCAAGAGCGCGACTACAGCTCCAACCGACCCCAGGCGCGCAGGCTCCGCCTCACCCGACCTCTGAGGGAGGGCTCCGCCTCGCCCGACCTCGAGGCCGCGGGCTCCGCCTCGCCCAATCTCTAGGGGCGGGCTCCGCCTCGCCCGACCCCATGGGAGTAGGCTCCATCTCGCCCGACGAAGACCCATACCACCGTCAATGACTTCAGGTCTAGGTGTATGGGCCCGGGTCAAGACTATGACATCAGGGAATAGACTGGCACGCCTCGATATAACCCGTGGCCATAACAGGCCATACCAGAGGGTTCACATCAAGAACAGTGTCAGGCGTGCCGGTGCTGTTCCGCCTAACCCTCGTACGAACGGGGACAGGCACGTCAGTTCACCATGACTTGCGCCAGGACGGGATGGAACGCCATGATCGGCAGATGACGCCTGCATGTGGCGCCAGTGACGGACAGGGCCACGATGCGGAGTTGTCCCTGTTGACATCTACAGGGTCGGCAGGACCTGCATGAAGGAGAAGAAAGACCCGGCGATCCTGGAAGCTTTCCTCTCTCTCTCGTTCTTCTCCTTTTCCTTCATTGTAACCCGTGCTTTCCCTTGGCCTATAAAAGGAAAAGTAGGGTGTCCCCTGAAGGGGGGCCGATCCGATTAAAAACCGATCAATCGAGATCAACACAAGAAGCACGACACGAGCACTCGGCTGAGCAGCAATCGAGCTTTCAGCACCCGTTCACTCCTTTCACTAGAGACTTGGGATCATTTCCCTCTCTCGCCCGTTTGTACCCCTTACTATAAACTTTCAGTGCTAGTAACACGAGCAGCAGCGATGAACTGGACGTAGGGACTTTCTGCCTGAACCAGTATAAACCTCATGTCCTCTAAGCACACCATCCGAGCTAGACGCACAATATTAGAAATTTACTCGTCGGTGGTAACTCGAAACATCGACAATTGGTGCGCCAGGTAGGGGCCTTTTGCGCGTCTCGACATCCACATCAGGCCTCGGATGGTTAGTCACGACGTCAGCTGGGTCCTAGGCGCGCACGTGCGCTTCGGAAACCTAGACTTCATCGTCATGACGTAGGGAGGGTTGGTCTAGGCTCCCGTTGTCGTCCAACCTCTCCACTTCACTAGCCTCGACGCAATCGCCGAGGCACTTGAGGAGGTGCAGCTACACGCACCAGAGGCCCGCACCCCCGAGAGCGACCAGCTCCTCAGCTTCGATTACGGGAGGCTACAGCGCTAGCTCGGCGCCTTCCTAGGACCTCGACCGTCCCGGGAGGGTCTGCGCCACCTCACCTTCTCGTTCACCAATGTCGTGACATAGCTCGCCGGAGGAGAGCCACTCTTCTCGGAATACCTCATCCGGAGCGCCCCGACAGTGCTCCCGTCCGGTCTCCGCAACGCTGTAGAGACCGTTGGCCACCTTGTGGCGCAACGCATGCCTCCATCCCTCGCGAACGATGAGTTCGTGAGAATGACCGAATATGTCATGGAATCTTTCCACGACCTCCTCGCGGGAGAGTCGGGTCGCCCTCCGACTCTGACTCCAGTGGGGGGAGCCATCACCCTTCTTGTGAATGTTTCATGGCAGGTACCCCCGAGGGATACGTCGAAAGCATCCACGAGGGAGAGGCTACTCCAATGAATGACCTCGATGACGAGGTTGAGGGGGATGCAAGGGCCCACCTCACCTACGGGTGGAGCAGCTGAAGGCCTAGCACCAAGAGCTCGAGGAAGCACGACTCTAGCTTGAGCAGGAACGCGCGGAGCTCAAGCAAGAGATCGAGCGCCATGGAGACGATGGGCGTGCACGCGCCATGGCTTGTGACGTGAATCGGAGGATCATCGACGACGAGGCCCTCCCACACTTCACCCGGGCAAGCCAGAACATCGTCGCCGCAGCAACCTTGCTCCGGGGGCTTCCAGGGCCCATGACGCCTGAGGATCGTCGGGCCCATCGCGAGATTCACACGCTACTCGAGCGTGCGGCAGCGCAGTAGGCCAAGAGCTCGCTTTCTCGACGACACGAGCTCGATACCAGCTAGCGCGCCCCCTCAGAGCGGCCCAACATGGACGTGTCAATTCACCAGGCGTGCCAAGGCGGTAGGCTACGCGCTGCAGTCCCGGTGCATGAGCGTCTCGGCCGCAACCGTGACACGCACAACACCCTCGATGCCCACAGGCGTGCCCACCACGACACGAGGGAGGGGGCTAGCCATGGCTACCACCCTCATCGTGGAAGATGCTACGACAACGGCGAGGACCAAAGCCTGAGCCCTGACTTCCTGGGATCTCAGGCCTTTGGCCGACACATCCTCAACGCCGCCTTTCCATCGCGGTATCGACCGCCAACCAACATCCCAAAAAACTCTGGGGAAATGAACCTCGGACTGTGGCTCGAGGATTATCGGCTTGCTTGCCAAGCCGGTGGAGCGAATAATGACAATTTCATTATCCGCAACCTTCCATTGTTCCTGGCCGATTTGGCACGAACGTGGTTGGAACACCTTCCGCCCAACAGAATCCAAAGTTGGGTGGACCTGAAAGAGATCTTCGTGGAAAACTTTCAGGGCACATACGCGCATCCTAGGAACCCATGAGATCTCAAAAACTACCGACAGAAGGCCGGGGAAACTCTTCATGGGTACATCCGATGCTTCTCCCGTCAGTGCAATGAGATGCCTAACGTCGCCGACGCCGATGTCATAGGAGCCTTCCTATCTGGGACCACCTACGAGTCCCTAGTTCACAAGCTAGGATGTAAGGGCCCGCAAACCACCAAGGAGCTCCTCGACATCGCCACTAGCCATGCCTCGGGCGAGGAGGCGGTCGGGGCGATTTTCGACCGCCTCAAAGGCAAGGCGAAAGGGGATGAGGACGCCGGTGAAGGCACCTCCAACCATCCTAGCAAGAAGAACAAGCAACGACATGAGAGCTTGCTCATGGCCGCCACCGATCACAAGGGGGGTCGAAAGCCCACCGAGGGTACCCTGGACCACTTCGAGAAGCTGCTCGAAGGGCCATGCTCGAACCATGCTTTCCCCATCAAGCATCTATACAAGGACTGCGGCTTCATAAAGTGGTTCTTGTCCAGAGGCTCCAACAAGGGGGAGCATAGGAAAAACCCCAAGCCAACCCTGGATGACGCCGAGGGGAAGGACGATGGCTTTTCGATGCTAGATGGCTGCCTCATGATCTTCGAAGGGACGGCGGCCTATGACTCCAAGCACCGCGAGGTCTATACAGCCAAGCTGGCCGTGCCTGCTTTCCTCCGATGGTCAGAGTCCGCCATAACCTTTGATCGGACCGACCACCCGGAAAGCGTCCCATAGCTAGGAAGATATTCGCTCATGGTTGACCCGATCATTGGCACAAAGCGGCTCACCAAGGTACTGATGGATGGAGGTAGCGGCCTCAACATCATGTACGCCGATATGCTCGACGCCATGGGCATCGACCGATCGCGCATCCGACCGACCGAAGCGCCTTTCCATGGTATCGTGCCTACAAAGCAGGCCATGCCACTTAGGCAGATCGATCTGCCCGTCACCTTTGGGGATCCGACCAATTACAGGATGGAGACCCTTAGCGTCGAGGTGGTCAGGTTCCACAAAACCTACCATGCCATCCTTGGGCGTCCATGCTACGTGAAGTTCATGGCCATCCCCAACTACACCTATCTGAAGCTGAAGATGCCGGGACCATACGGGGTCATCACCATCGACACCTCCTTCCAGCGTGCCTACGAGTGTGAGGTCGAATGCTGTGAACACACCGCAACAATCGTTGCCTCCAAGGAGCTTGCGGCCAATAGGAAGGAGGTCACCGAAGAAGCACCCGACCCTAAGCGGTCGGCCGGGTCTTTTGAGCCTGTAGAGGGCGCCAAGGAGGTCCTCATAGACCCCAGCGGTTCCAAGGGCAAAGTAGTGCGCATTAGCACCACACTTTCCTCTGAATAGGAAAGCACGCTCGTTGATTTCCTCTGCGCCAACATAGATGACATCGTGGTCAAGTCCAAATGGGCTGACCAGGTCATAGCCGACCTAGAGCAGACCTTCATGAAACTCCGAGTAAATGGCATTAAGCTCAACCCTAAGAAGTGCGTTTTTGGGGTCCCAAGAGGTATGTTGCTGAGTTTTATCGTCTCCGAGCGTGGCATCGAAGCCAACCCGGAGAAGATCTTGGCCATCACGAGGATGGGCTCGATTTAGAGTGTAAAGGGGGTACAGCGAGTTACAGGGTGCCTCGCCGCACTCAGCTGCTTTATCTCGCACCTCAGTGAATGAGGACTCCCCCTCTATTGGCTCCTGAAAAAGGCCGACCGTTTCGAATGGACGCCCGAGGCCTAAGAGGCACTAGACAAGGTCAAGCAGCTCCTGACGAAGGCCTCGATCCTGGTCCCTCTGACCGATGGGGAACCGCTTCTGCTCTACATTGAGGCCACCACATAAGTGGTAAGCACCGCCCTGGTGGTAGAGCGGGAAGAAGAGGGACACACCCTCAAAGTGCAGCGTCCCGCGTACTCCATTAGCGAGGTCTTGTCCGATTCCAAGACCCGCTACCCCCAAATCCAGAAGCTCCTGTACGCTGTCCTTATCACCAAGTGGAAGTTACACCACTACTTTGAGTCACATCCGGTGACGGTCATGACGTCCTTCCCCCTCGATGAGGTCGTCCAAAACCAGGATGCCACAGGAAGAATCACGAAGTGGGCACTTGAGCTGATGGGTCAAGGCATTTCATATGCCCCTCAGACAGCCATCAAGTCCCAAGTGATGGCTGATTTCGTTGCAGAGTGGACCGAGGTCCAAATACCGCCAGCAGTTGTCGACCAAGAGTATTGGACGATGTACTTCGATGGATCGCTGATGAAGAAAGGTGCATGAGGTGGCCGACACACTGGCGAAAATGACATTCGGCCAAGAGCTGGTGCCAACGGGCGTCTTCGCCAGCAATCAGTATAAGCCCTCGATCTGCTACAAGGAGCTAGAACAAGCCGATGACGGGCCGCCTGCCCTGGGCTCGGGGGCTAACTAGCCGATGGCTCCATCCGATCCCAAAGTCATAGAGCTTGAGGAGGATCCAGCGACAGAGCCTGACCCTCTAGCCAACTAGAGGACTCCTTACCTCGACTACCTCCTCTGTCAGGCCCTACCGACGGACAAAACGGAGGCTCGGTGGCTCGCGCGTTGCGCCAAGTCTTTTGTCCTTATTGAGGGCAAGCTCTATAGGCGAAGCCACACTGGGATCCTGCAGCACTGCATCCCCATCGAACGAGGGAAGAAGTTGCTGAGTGATATCCACGGTGAGGTCTATGGGCACCATGCCGCGCCTAGGACCTTGGTCAGAAACACAGTCCGATAGGGCTTCTACTGGCCGACCATAGTAGCTAATACTGAACAGATTGCGCGCACCTACGAAGGGTGTCAATACTATGCTCGGTAGACCCACCTGTCGACCCAAAGCACTCCAAACGATCCCCATCACGTGGCCATTCGTGGTCTGGGGGCTCAATCTGGTCGGACCTCTCAAGAGGGCGCCCGGGGGCTATATGCACTTGCTTGTCGCCGTAGACAAGTTTACAAAGTGGATAGAGGCTCGACCGATCTCCATGATCAAGTCCGAGCAAGCCATGCTGTTCTTCCTTGACATTGTCCATCGCTTTGGGGTCCCAAACTCCATCATCATGGACAATGTCACGTAGTTCACTAGAAAGAAGTTCCTTCGATTCTGCGATGAATACCACATCCACGTCGATTGGGCTACTGTGGCGCACCCCTACACGAACGGGCAGGTCGAACACGCAAACGACAAGGTCCTACATGGCCTCAAGCCTAGGATCTTCAACCGGTTGAACAAGTTTGGTGGACGATGGGACGCGGAGCTTCCCGCGGTGCTCTAGAGCCTGAGGATGACCCCTAGCCAGGCTACCGGCTACACACCATTCTTCATGGTCTATGGTTCCGAGGCTATCCTCCCGACCGACCTCGATTATGGAGCGCCAAGGGTCAGGGTGTATGACAAACAGGGAGCTGAGGCATCCCTTGAGGATGCCATGGACCAGCTAGATGAAGCACGCGATGTTGCCGTCCTCCGCTCGACCAAGTACCAGCAAGCGTTGTGCCGGTACCATAGCTGTTGAGTGCGGGGACGGGCCTTCAATGTTGGGGACCTGGTGCTCCGCCTCGTCCAGAGCAACAAGAACCACCACAAGCTCTCTCCGCCATGGGAGGGACATTACATCATCGCGGAGGTGCTCCGACTAGGCACCTACAAGCTCAAGACCGTTGACGGCGAAGTCTTCATCAATGCCTAGAACATTAAGCAGCTATGTCACTTTTACCCTTAATATATGCACACTTTCTCTTATCAGTTTCGCTATCAACTCCTCGATCTTTAAGTAACGCCCAACCCCAGCAACGGCAAAGGGTCGGGCCTCACTCGGGGGCTAATAAGAGCATATCTATCCAGTAGACATTCCCTTTCTCATGTTAAGACCCAGAAGCGAGGATTGTGAAAACAGACGCTGAGTAAAACTGGTCAAATTGCAAGAAACCTACGCCCCAGCGGCTACGGTGTTTTTACTCACTAGCGTGATCATAGTTTTTTTCGCACCCTAAGCTTTTCTAGCCTTAACTACGGAAAGAGTCAGTACGCATTTAAGAGTATATCCACCTGGCAAACATTCTCTGTGCCCGACCCTCTCTCACATTAACATCTAAAAGCAAGGGTTGCAGAAATAGACACTGAGTAAGGCTGGTCGGACTGTAAGAAACCTACGCCCCAGCGGCTACAACATTTTTGCTCACCAGCGTGATCAAAGTTTGTTCTCTCGTACCCCGGGCTTTACAGCCTTAACAACGGAAAGGGTCAGAACGCATTAACCTTTTTATACAAAAAGGGAAGAAGGGCTAAAAATCTGTTTGGCCATAACAAAATTTAAGAGCTTGTCCATTTATTACAAGTTCGTCGCCTGGCTTATCTGCCTAACTAATTTCTTGGGCGGGATGATCTCATCCTCTATCTTCGTAGGTAAGTCCTATGCCAACGGGTCACACAAGTCGATCGGATGGCTTGGTCACTGCCGAGAGATGGGTAAGGAGCAGTAGGATGCCCCATGCAGGTTATGCTGACCCCGTCATGAACAATGGACCCAGATTCCACTTGGACATATTCGGTAAGAGCTCTCCAAACCCATCACTCAAGCCAGCAAGGTAAGTCCTGTGCTAGCAGGTCACCCAAGTCGATCGGATGGCTCGGGCTGCTACCGAGAGATGGGTCATCTCTAAGTGACACCCGACCCTAGCAACAACAATGGGTCGGGCCTCACTCGGGGGCTGGCAAGAGTGTCTATTCAGTAGAAATTCTCTATGTCTGGCCCCTTTCTCACGTTAAAACCTAAAGGCAAGGTGTGCGGAAACAAACGCTGAGTAAAACTGGTCGGACTACAAAAAACCTACGCCCCAGTGGCTACGATATTTTTGCTCACCAGCGTGATCAGAGTTTGTTGCCCGCACCCCAAGCTTTAGCCTCCGCCTTCCCAGGAAGGGTTTGGAGGGGCCCACCTATGGAATCTCCATCGAGGAGAGGCCAGCAAGTCGCCCAAGTTGATCGGACAGCTCGGGCCGCTGCTAAGGGATGGGTAGGGAGCAGTAGGATGCCCTACGCGGGTTAGGCCAACTCCATCATGAACGATGGACCCAGATTTCACTCGAACATATCCGGTAAGAGCTCTCCGAACCCGTCACTCGAGCCATCGAGGCAACTTTACCAACCCCCACTTTACTTTTCTAGTGCATGATCATCCATTCATCCATTCTCATGCATGCATTCATATATTCATTCATACATTCATCCATACATTCATCCATACATTCATCCCATACATCCAAGCATCGCATATGCAATTATTGCATCACAACGCTTTGTGTCACGTCACAAAGCAGTAGTCGTCTCATTCGATATGAGCAGCGACCGACCGAGGTTCGAAGGCTAGCCCATAAAGGGCTCGAGGCCACCTCACGTCAAACAGAGCCAGGGGAGAAAACATAGATGAGCCCTAGCGGCCTTTGCCCGACTCGCTCAGAAACAGAAAGGGTCATCTCGACCATCTCGTTTGATCCTAACCTGTAACATCCTAATGGGCCAAAGTGGGCCCAAAATTAATCCAGTATGGGCCGGTGACACTGCAGTAGAACATGGGTGGTTACTGCAGCATCCGAACTCTGGGTTACTGTTCACCGAGCACTGTTCATCCAAAAATGGACCGACCGATTTTGGTAGTACTGTTCACAGGGGTACTGTAGCACCACGGGAAAACGCTGCGCAACCAGTTAGTACTATACTGGAAACTCTGAGATCGCCGGATCGACTTAAATACCAGGGCCAGGGACGCGTAAGTAACCTTCGGTTAACCGTTTTGAACGAAGCGAGGACAAAAGTTCAAGCGGGTTGCTACGCGGGTCGAACCACTCCTAGGAAGAGTGGGCCGGGGCCATGTATGTCGGGACTGGACGTTACATAACCTCGAGCCAAGCTCATAGAATCTCCATTGAGGGAAGGCCAGCGGACCACCTAAGTTGGTCTTTGGAACGACTCGGGCATCTGCTGGGAGGCGGGTTAAGGGGCAGTGGAATGCCACATGAGGGCTATGCCAACCCCGTCATGAACGATGGACCCAGATTTCACTCGGACATGCCCGTTAGCAAGCTCGCCGAGCGCGACACTTGAGCAATCGAAGCAAGTGTCGTTAGCTCAACCCCTCTAGTTGTGGAAACCGCGGATAGGGTGACTCATAAAACATGGCCGACCCCTACCAAGCCCAACGGGGCTCAGGGGCTTGAGCCGCCCGACCCCAACTCAGGAATCCGATCGACTGAGGTTCGAAGGCTGGCCCGCGAAGGGCTTGAGGCCGCCTCGCGTCAAATAGAGCCAGGGTAGAAAACACAGATGAGCTCGAGCGGCCTTTGCCCGACCCGCTCAGAAGCAGACAGGGTCATCTTGACCTTCTTGTTCGATCCTAACCTCGAGCCAAGCCCATAGAATCTCCATTGAGGGGAGGCCAGTGGGCCACCTAAGTCGGTCTCTGGAATGACTCAGGCATCTGCCGGGAGGTGGGTTAAGGAGTAGTGGAATGCCACATGAGGGCTATGCCGACCCCATCATGAACGACGGACCTAGATTCCACTTGGACATGCCTGTTAGTGAGCTCACCGAGCGTGTCACTCGAGCCATCGAGGCAAGTGATGTTAGCTCAACCCCTCCGATTACGAAAACCACAGACGGGGTGACAATCACAAAGACGAGCCGACCTTCGACCGGACCCCCGCTACGTGTGGGGGCTCGAGAAAAGTTGGACTCGCAAGGAGACTAAATGCGTGGTCGTAGAACGATGGCTCAGATCCTAGGGAGGGGGTACGTGCGAAAACTAAGAATAACGTTTGTAAAACAAGAGACGCTTTCTCCTACTAGTTTTGCTATCCTCTCCTCGATCTTTAGTGACACCCGACCCTAGCAATGGCAGGAGGTCAGGCCTCACTCAGGGGCTGATAGGGGTATATATATCCTTTCTAAAACAGTCGCCATTCCCGACCCTTTCTCACGTTAAAAAACATAGTGGCAAGGTTTGCGGAAATGAACGACAGAGTAAGGTTGGTCAGTCTGCAAGAAACCTACGCCCTAGCGGCTATGGCACTCTTGCTTACCAGCGTGATCAGAGTTTGTTCACCCGCACCCTGAGCTCTATGGTCTTAACAAACAGAAGGGTCGAAATGCATTAACCCCTTTTTATACATAAAAAGGGAGAAAAAAACAAATTTGTTCACACCAAAATAAAAGAACAGACTTATTCAAACAAAACACAAGGGTCGGAACTTGTCTGATTATTACAAAAATGATCACCCAACCTATTTAACTAAGTAGCCCCTCTGAGGGAGAACTATGCCTTCTATCCTGTCCACCATGTCCTACGAAAGGGGAGCCACCGCCATTTCCATCCCCTCCAGCTCGTAGACTTCATAACTGGGCACGTAGCCATGGCTCATCGCCTCTATATCGATGTTGTCCCCATAATGAGAATGAGCAATCATGAAGGACTGATTGACCACACCGTGGAGGGCACTCCTCTCGAGCTGGCGCACCTGAGCCGTGAGCGAGCTGGTCCCCTCTGACCGCACCACCTCAAGGTCATCGCAGACCACTCCAAGGGCGGCGCTCAGGATACCAAGCTCATCACTCTCCGCCTAAAGATTTCTCCTCACCTCGGCGAGGTCCACAGCTAGCCCGATAGAAACACTCTTGGCCTCCAACTTCTGGGTCATCGTGCTCTCGAGCTCGGCCTGGAGGGAGCAGACCTTCTGCTGTGTGTTGTCATGCTCTTGGCAGGCCTGGTCACGCTCTCGAAAAGCCTGGTCATGCTCCTCGTGAGCCGCACCAAGTTCTGAGTGGAGCCACTTCACGGTTTGGAGTAGCTCATCCCTCTCCTTGCACAGTCGAGCGACCACCACGGCATCTAGGCTCGCCCTCTTCTCCAGGGCCACGAGCTTCTCCTCAGCCCCCAGCTTTAGATCCCTTTCCTTCTCAACCTCGCCCAGAAGGTCAAGGATCTGCTAGCGGGTCTCAATGTCCTTCTAGAGCAACTCATCCTGCTCCTTCTTGACCTTGGCGGCTTCTTCATCATCCTTTCGCGACCTCGCTGATAGGGCCTCGAATGCCTTCTTGGCCTCATCAACATTCCGACGGGCCTCGGCCACCCACGACTAAAGATTGGCTGCCTCCTCGGCGAGGGGAGTTAGCTCAGCCACCCTCTGCTAGGCAACAACAAGTTGAGCTATCACCTCCCCACGTAGCCATGCCTCCTCGATGAGGCGGTCCTAAGTTTCCTTCTGTTGACAAAGGAACCAAGATTTTCCACGGCTACGAGCTATAAAGGACTATAGAAAGATGATGGTCAGGATATAAAAAGTATATAAAGGAAGATAAGGGCAAGAAGCAGGACCAAGCAATACCCAGTCGGAGGGAACAATGACGTCGCGCAATGTGCCCGCAGTGTGGTCCAAGGCTTCGAGCACGGACACGATCCCTACGTCAAGGCTCTCCCGCTCCATGCTCTCTGCGGTGGTGACCAGGGTAAAAAGCATCAACACCGGATCCCGCGGATCCGCCCACTGGAGCAGGGGCTCACCCCGCACGAGTGAACCACTGCTCACCGACATCAGGGCCAGGGACGACTCCTCGCCAGCTCCAAGCATCGCCAACCCCTCTCGCCATGACGTCCCCGTCGGGACGCCCCCTCCGACGATGAAAAGGGTTAGCGGTGCAGACGCCAACCTCTCTCCTAGCACTATGACTCCCAGGGACGCCTCAGACGCGTCCCCCTCCATCCGACCCATGCTAGGCGCTGTTGCTTGGGTTGCTGATGGCACGGGTTGCGCTGGTGCCTCAGGCGCCGCTGTAGTTGCACTTGGCTATGACCCATCTATCATGGCCGCTGCCACCTCCACCTGCGTCGGCGAGGTCATGCCCGGCTACATCACGCCTGCCACGGTCAGTGCCACGAGCGCGATCGGTAGCCCCATCCATCCCGCCGATGGCAGCGGTATCACGACCATCACCGGCTGCTCCGTGACCTCCAAAGGCACCCCTTGAACACCCGTGTCCGCCTGTCCCGCCAAGGGCACAGGCACCACCATGGGCAGCGCCTGACCGGCCAGCGATGCGGTCACACTAGTGCCACTCCCGCCCGAAATAGGCGCAACACCAGCCGACGGCTACCGCCTCGATTGGAGGGCGATGCTCTTCTTCGGCGCCAGCGCCAAAGGATTCTGCTGCCTGCCGACGTTGCAAGTGAAAAAAACATAAGTCACGATGAAATCCAACTAAAATAGGAAAAAAACAGAGGAATTGATAACTCACCTCAGCGCTTCTTCCTCTTCTTGTCCTCCCCTCCATGGAACGGGACAAACCCCCCAACCTTTGCTCTACCTCGTCAGAACGAGGCTGTTTTGAGTCCTCCCCCTGCTCCTAGGCAGAGGGGCTCGCCCCTGGCAGCTCATGGGGCATACTAGCAGAATGCCCTGCTCCCCTTGGCTCTTCGGGCGCGACGGCAGAGCCGCCCGCCTTTGTTGGCTCCTTTGGCAGGCCAACGGTACGTCCTGCCCCCGCGGGCTCCCCTGACGTGCCCTCCCCTCCATGGAACGGGAAGAGTCTCGACACCTGCAAGGATGAACCGACGCCTGTCAGTACATCCTCGTTCTCTGGATTGTCCCACTCGATATCGTCGGCTATCTATTTTCCTTCCTCCATCACCTCGTCGTCGTCACCATCATCATGATCATCATCGTCGTCGGTGTCCTCCCCTCGTTACTGTGCCTACAGGTTCCATTGCTTCTTCCTCTTCTTATCCTCCTTCACCTTCCTCAGCCGCTCGCCCTCGGCACGATTCGTCATCCTCACGACCGAATCCCTCGACAATGGTGCCAGGTGATTCGTGAGGATGAGGTCCCTTGGCTGGTCCCGCCCCTCTCAAAATTAGTATCATGAGGTCGGGAAATCAATTGAAGAGAAGGCAAGAGAAAGGGAAACTTACAAAGACGACATAGCCTGGCTCTGGCCGCATCGGAGGATGCCCCGGCATCGGGTAAACGAAGTCTAGGGCGGCACCCGCATCGTCCCGCAAAGGCTCCATCACCTCCTTGATGCGTTGTGTGATCTCGGAGTTGGGGAGCATTTCCTCGGCGAGCGTCGTTCCATCAAACGACGCCTCAGGCGCCATCGCGTATAGCGGGAGCGCGTGCGTCATCAACGGCGCCACCCTCCTTTCATGGTAAGCCCCGATGACGCCCGACCCCTTCAGGCATTCTCCTTTAGGATGTGGATGACGACGATGTGGTCTCGGATCTTCTTCTTATCCTTCTCCGTGATGCCCCACTTCCTCCACTGATCCGGGGCATCTTCGATCAGGCGCTCGGTGAACTCCAGCAGAGGGGCTGCGATGTTATTCTTGAGGTAGAGCCATTGCGAGTGCCACCCATTGTTAGACGTCGAGAGCTGCATAGACAAGTACTCGCTGACCCAATTGTTCTAAAGTTGGATGTCGGCGCACCCCATCGGCATGTGTAGCTCCTGCCTACCGCTTTTCTCCCTCTTCTTCTAGAGGTTAACGGCGAAGAAATGCCTCCACAAGTCAAAGTGGGGGCTGATCCCCTAGAACCCCTCACACAACACGATGAACGCCGACATGTGCTGGGGATTGAGATGCTATAACTCAATCTTGTAGTAGTGCAGCAGCCCCCGAAGGAATTTGTGGGCGTGGGTCGCGAGCCCACGCTCGTGGAAGTAGGCGAACGACACCATGTAGCCATCGGGCAGCGATGGCAAATCCTTGTCGTTGGGCAGCAACCACTCCTCGGCTGAGGTCCACGCGTGGAGAAGACCACGACGGACGAGTCCCTCCTTGCGCTGGAAGGTGATGTTGGAATGACACCATGGATCCATTGGAGGTGGGGGCGGATCGATGTGGGCTCAACTGTGATGGAGATGCAGAGGCAGGAAACCTAAGCATTAGCGGTGGTGGCATAGCTGTGGAGGTAGGGATGCAGGCGTGCATATGAAACACGAAGGACTAGCCCTTTGGTTTTATAGGGGCGATGGGTGCGAGAAAACCAACCGTCCGCCTAGATCTCCACTCCTGCCACGACCTGTCACCATGACTCGTCGTGGGGCGTACGCACGCAACCTATGGCCGTCCCCTCGGAAAATGCGTTGGACGTTTCGCCTCCCCGAACAAGCCACGACCCATCATAGGTAAAAAGGGATACGGAGTTGAAAATGCTCCTACAGCCCGTCTAGGCCCAGGAGTTGGAAGGTTGGCCCACCGACGGGTTCGACAACCGCTCCAGGCACCTTTAGAGTGAGGGATGGAAAGGAATGGGCCCGCTATCAGCCAGAACCCGGGCGCACGAGCGCCATGGGCATCCCGGCCCACGTTCGAGTCTTGGCTAGATACGATCCATGGGTTTTCCTCGAAGAAAGGCAGAGAGCCATCGGGACTGGTCGAACGGACCCGAGAACTATATGGATTGACCACTGAGAATCTAGAGTCGGTCACCAAGCTAACCCAAGCCGAATCCCCGCGAACGGGATGCTGGGGCCCCACTCGGACTAGCCCATTAACAGTTCATCGAACACCATAATTCGTCTATAGAGAAAAATCATGACACGGCTCGACCCCTCCGTTTTTATCAAAAAAACGCTTGAGGGAAGACAATCGCAAAGACGAGCCGATCATCGACCGGACCCCTGCTATGGGCGAAGGCTCGAGGAAAGTTAGACTCGCACGAAGATTGAGCGCACGGGCGTAGAACGATAGACCTCTGTAGGGGTCAAAATCAGAAAAGACCTTTTCCGACCTACCAAATCTCACAGCTATACCCCGAGGGGTTCGATCTCGACGAAAGGGAATCACCGTCCCCAGGTCACGCCGTGGGTGACAAAAGAAGGCCAAGGCCCTCAGGGTCCTTCTGTCCGAAAAAGCCTCCGAACAAGTATTCTACTCCTCCGCAGGCTTGGGGGCTACTGTCGTGGACTAATACTAGGCTACCCAAAGAGGAGGAGCTAATGGTCATCAATATTGATTCATCCGAGCAGCCAAGAGCACGACTACAGCTCTAACCGACCCCTAGGCGCGTAGGCTCCACCTCGCTCGACCTCTGAGGAAGGACTCCGCCTCACCCGACCTCTGAGGGAGGGCTCTGCCTCGTCCGACCCTGAGGCCGCGGGCTCCACCTCGCCATGCCTCTAGGAGCGGGCTCCGCCTCGCCCGACCTCGAGGCCACGATCTCCGCCTAACTCGACCCCGTGGGTGCGGGCTCCGTCTCGCCTGACCCCATGGGTGCAGAATCCGTCTCGCCCGACCCCTTGAGTTCGCACTCCGTCTCGCCCGATGAAGACCCATATCGTCGCCAACGACTCCAGGTCTAGGCGTATGGGCCCGGGTCAAGACTATGACATCAGAGAAGAGACTGGCACGCCTCGATATAACCCGTGGCCATGACGGGCCATACTAGAGGGTTCACATCAAGAACAGCGTCGGACGTGTCGGCGCTGTTCCGCCTAACCCTCGTATGAACGGTGACAGGCGCGTCAGTTCAACACGACGTCCGCCAGGACGGGATGGAACGCCATGACCAGCAGACGACACCTGCGCGTGGCGCTAGTGATGGATATGGTTGCGATGTGGAGCTATCCCTGTTGACATCTACAGAGTCAGCGGGACCCGTATGAAAGAGAAGAAGGACCCGGCGATCCTGTAAGCTTTCCTCTCTCTCGTTCTTCTCATTTTCCTCCGTTGTAACCCGTGCTTTCCCTTGGCCTATAAAAGGGAAAGCAGGGCGTCCCCTAAAGGGGGCCGATCTGATTAAAAACCGATCATCGACACAAGAAGCACGACATGAGCACTCAGCTGAGCAGCAATCGAGCTCTCAGCACCCGTTCACTCATTTCACTAGAGACTTAGGATCCTTTGCCTCTCTCGTCCGTTTGTACCCCTTACTATAAACTTTCAGTGCTAGTAACACGAGCAACAGCGACAAACTGGATGTAGGGACTTTCTGCCCGAACCAGTATAAACCTCGTGTCCTCTAAGCACACCATCCAAACCAGACACGCAATAGAAATTTACTCGTCGGTGGTAACTCGAAACACGAACAATGCCATTGTCTAAATTACACATAGTGCAATAATAAATGATTCTAAAAGTTGAGTGAACTGAAAACCCGAATCTTTGGCCATGTTTAGATTGCAAAAAATTTCAATCCGATGAATAGTAGCACTTTCGTCTTATTTGGTAAATATTGTCCAATCGTGGACCAACTAAGCTCAAAAGATTCGTCTCGTGATTTCCAACTAAACTGTGCAATTAATTATTTTATTACCTACATTTAATGCTCCATGCAAACAGCTAAAAATTGATATGATGGAGAGAGAGTGAAAAAACTTGGAATTTTGAGGGTATCTAAACAAGGCCTTATATACGATTGAGTAAAATTGGACTTTGTTTTTTTTACAAAGTAAATTTGGACTTTGTGAATAGCTGCGGAGGTTAAAATGACTTCTTTCGCAAATTTTCGCCTAACCAGGCTTGCGATGGGAAGGTGGCCCGCTGGACAAACTAGGGCCGTCGTTGGGCTAAGTGGGCTGCACAGCGGGCAAATACGAAAAGAGAAAAAGCCCGTGTTGGGATGGGGGTGACGTACGACCCACTCCACGAACGCAGCGCAAGCTCTCGTCGCCTTCCTCCTCTCCTTATCTTCTGACCTCTCCCCTCCCCTCTCCATTCCCCATTCCCCACTACCGCGGCACGCAGACGCAGCTACCCCCCTCCCTCTCGTCTCCTCCGCCACCTCCTCCCCTCCCCTGCCTAGGGCGCGCCCGCCTCGCCGGCGCAGGGTCGCGACGCTTCCGCCGGCGCGCGCTCCACGACCCCTCTCTGGGAGACCGAAACTCGGCGCGGTAATAATCTCCCCGTTCCCATTTCCCCGTCTGAATATGTGAAGGGTGTCTGTCGGCGCGTCGGGGTTGGGGCCGAGGACTTGTTGGATGGAATTAGGTCCCGCCGGCTCATCCCCTGGCTCACCTGCACGGCGCATCCGCGGGTGCTTTCCTAGTGGGTAGCACGGATGGCTCCGGCGGCGTCGCTTTTGATGTGCGTCGCCTAGGCTAGATGTTGCCCACTTGAGGTTCTGCTGATACGATTTAGAGGGCGTCTTGTTGCCTCAACCAGCAACCATATTTCTCGATTCTGTTTCGTTGAAGTTAGCAACGCAGAACGGCGGCTGGAGGGGTAAATCGATGTGGGATTCTATAGTGTGCGCTCCTGTGCCGTCGGCACAGAAAGGCTGTAGAGTCGATTCGAGGAAATATAATCTAGTCGAGACCTGCAATCGTTTCAGTATGGTGGTTGCTATTGTATTTGATACTTCCGTGAATCCTTGCCACCTTCAGATTTATGTAGTTGCAAACTCTTTTCTTCCATGTGAATTAGTTTGGTTAGCTGCATCTGCACAAACATTTTGTGATATTTACAGTTTTACTTAGTTCGTGTTACAAATTTGCAGGGCTTGGTACATACAGGCCTGGGATTGCCTTCTGCTAGTTCAACATGGAGGGCGCTCTAGTTCAGTCTGCGATTGTTCCAACCGTTTACAGAAGCAGCTTAGGTCGGTTCCGCGCGCGTGCAAGGGCCAGAACAAATGCTACAATGGTGCGGAATATGCCAACAAGGACTCTTACTCTTGGTGGCTTCCAAGGGCTGCGTCAGACAAATTTTTTGGATACAAGGTCCGTGATTAAGCGTGACTTTGGATCGATCGTGGCAAGTCAGATTGCAAGGCCGCACGGGTCGGCCTCGAGAGGGGTGGTTCGTGCCATGTTTGAACGCTTCACTGAGAAAGCAATCAAGGTGATTATGCTCGCGCAGGAGGAGGCAAGGCGCCTTGGACACAACTTTGTTGGGACAGAGCAGATTTTGCTGGGGCTTATTGGTGAGGGCACGGGAATTGCGGCGAAGGTTCTGAAGTCTATGGGAATCAATCTTAAGGATGCCCGAGTGGAAGTCGAAAAGATAATTGGACGTGGCAGTGGGTTTGTGGCTGTTGAAATCCCATTCACGCCTCGTGCAAAACGTGTATTGGAATTGTCCCTTGAAGAAGCTCGTCAGCTTGGTATTATCTTCACCTATCTACACAGTTAGCTCATTTTGTGTTATTAGGTTTGGTTGGTTAATGTCTTCACCTATAATTTTATCTGACTACTTTCTGTGGGCTTTGTTAACGCACATTGAAAATTTTAATCAAACCAGTGTAAATTCTAGTATTTTTAAGTCCTGGTATGGCATTGTATTCTTCTTCCCCATTTTTTTACCGGACATGCAAAATGCTAGTGTATGTTTGTTTACTGATTGCTCATTAAGAAATATGAATGAAAAGGGTGGCTGTTGTATGTGATTTGAGTAGAAAGAAAACAGTACCATAATAGCTTATTATAGTACACATTCTGATGTCCTTTTATATAGTATTGCACTATAAGCTGCGAAGAAGCATGGAATGTTAATTATTGTACTGTTCTTGAAGATGATGCTGATTTATATTTGTTTTAGTTCAGTTGAAACCAAGTGATACCAAATGGGCTTGTCTGCTCCTTAAACAACGCTTGCTACTTGTCTATAGTTCATTTTTGAGTCTGAGACTAGGGTGTTTGTCGTAAGAAACACATGAATTTTCTGTGGACTTTGTTGCCTCTAAATTTTTAATTTAGTAAGTGTGAATTAAACTCTTGTTTTTCTGTTCCCGGTATGGTATCCTGTTCTGACTTTCTCATACTAGACATGCAAGACACTCAGTGTATGTTTGTTGATACATGATAGTGATACGTTGTAGATTGATCACTAACATGTGCAGATATGCATGAATCCGTGACTAATTATTGATTCAGAATGATGCCAAGTTAGTATGGGGACCATTAAATCATGTGGGGTTTGAGTAGAAATCAGGCACTATCATACTAAATTATTGATACATACCGGATCTTTTGATACATACTGTCATTACATGATTAAAACAAGCATTGCAAGTTGGTTAGCTATTTACCATTTTTTAGTTCAAAATTTGCCACCCGTGAGAGGGATTAATTGTTTGTTATAAAATAATATGTGCATAATTGTCTCACGTATGTTCTTCTATGTTGGTTTCTCAGGGCATAACTATATAGGATCTGAACACTTACTCCTTGGGCTACTTCGTGAGGGTGAAGGTGTTGCTGCTCGTGTGCTTGAAAGCCTTGGTGCTGATCCAAACAACATCCGTACCCAGGAAATTCTCTTTTATTGATGTTTTTGTTATCCATTTTTTTTGAACCAAAATTTTGCAGGGACTGATGTTTGATAATGATGTTCAGGTCATAAGAATGGTTGGGGAAAGCACAGAAGCTGTTGGGGCTGGAGTTGGTGGAGGAAGCAGTGGCCAGAAGATGCCCACACTTGAAGAATACGGTACTAATTTGACGAAATTAGCAGAAGAGGTATTTCCACTTTCCCCAGCTTACTTGTTCTTTTGTGCAAGTAACTAGTGAAGACAAATAATTATCACTGTCTTCTTCTGCAGGGCAAATTGGACCCAGTTGTTGGTAGACGAGATCAGATTGAGCGTGTTACTCAGATTTTGGGCAGGCGGACAAAGAACAACCCCTGCCTAATTGGAGAGCCTGGTGTTGGAAAGACTGCTATTGCTGAGGGGCTTGCTCAACGTATTTCCAATGGGGATGTTCCTGAAACAATTGAAGGAAAGAAGGTTAGTTTGGACCATCTGTGGTGCTTCAAATGTCCTTTTTGTCTATTCTTGTGTAGATAAGTAGCAGTACTATCCCTTGGGGCTGAATTCATTGTATTCATTTACAGTAATAGTAGATAGTGTTGTAGTATTAATTTACAAAAGTAGTTAATAATGTATAAAAAGGTTCCCTTTGCTGGGCTCCTACATATGTGACATGCCCTGATTGTTTTGTGAATTTACTTTGCTGGGTTGGCTGCCATTAGTGGGATTGCTTGGATCTGTATTGATTTCTGATATCAGATGTTAGCGAAAAGAAAATAAACCTTTTTTGCAACTTATAATCAGGTGTTCCTGTTCATCCTTTTATTGTTTGAAGGACTAATCAGTATTTATTCTTTTTTCTGGTTAGGTTATTACTCTTGACATGGGACTCCTTGTTGCTGGAACTAAATACCGTGGAGAGTTTGAAGAGAGACTAAAGAAACTTATGGAGGAAATTAAGCAAAATGAAGACATTATTCTCTTTATTGATGAAGTGCACACACTGATTGGAGCAGGTGCAGCAGAAGGTGCGATTGATGCTGCTAATATTTTGAAGCCAGCTCTTGCAAGAGGTGAACTGCAGGTATAGTTCCTGATTCTGAATTCTGGTGCTTCTTGCATTATATTATATCTTATTAGCTTGTATGTGACCGGAAGGTCCCGGGTTCGAGTCGCGGTCTCCTCGCATTGCACAGGCGAGGGTAAGGCTTGCCATTGACACCCTTCCCTAGACCCCGCACAGAGCGGGAGCTCTCTGCACTGGGTACGCCTTTTTTTTTATTAGCTCGTATGTATGGTTTATTTTGGAGAAGGATAAGGTCCCAAATCCCTCATGTAGACTGACTCCAGAATTTTGTAATTTTCCCAAAATAACCACATTCCTGATGATTTTATCTGTGTAGTGCATTGGTGCCACAACGCTGGATGAGTATAGGAAGCATATAGAGAAAGATCCTGCCTTGGAAAGAAGGTTTCAACCAGTTAAGGTTCCGGAGCCTACTGTCGATGAAACAATACAGATCTTAAGAGGACTTCGTGAGAGATATGAACTCCATCACAAATTGCGATACACAGATGATGCTTTAATTGCTGCTGCACAGCTGTCTTATCAGTATATCAGGTTTGCAAAATCACCAAATTTTTTAAGTAGTGTGTTATATATCCACTTGAATTTTACCTTTTTAAGAAGTCACATGGACTCGGCAATGGTATTATATATTTTTGATTGATAATTTGTTAAAATGCTAATTTGAATTATCAGTTTGGATTTTGAGCAACTTTTATTTGCCATCTTCAAGGATCCATGTACATTTTCTGGGCCAATGAAATATTATAATTAATTGATTATAGCTGAACAAAAACAGAGGGATGGATGGAGGGTAGTTTTTTGAGAAAATAGTGTATCCTTTGTTCCTTTCTAGAGAAATGACATTTGTTTTTATTATCAAGCAGGTCAATCATTTGATTGTGATTTAAATGGAAATTTATATTGCTTTTGTTTCTTTCAGTGATCGTTTCCTGCCTGACAAGGCCATTGACTTGATTGATGAAGCTGGATCCCGTGTTAGGCTGAGGCATGCCCAGGTATTGAACGATGATTTTTTCAGACTACAAACAATGTTTGCTGCATTGTTCTTGCTGATTGTGAGCTTTGGTGTTACAGCTCCCTGATGAAGCCAAAGAGCTGGACAAAGAGTTGCGGCAGATAACCAAGCAGAAAAATGAGGCTGTACGCGGCCAAGATTTTGAGAAGGTATACTATTGTTTGAGGTTTTTTGTCCATGGGTTCCAACATCCTCATTATCAAACACGGCATGTTGCAATGTTACAAAAATCCATAAAAACATCATGTTGTACAAAAAGATAAGTACACTTGAAATTTTAATTTCAAATTCTCTCAAGATGTCAATAAACAAAATAGACAAGCAGTCAATCTGGCATTGCTTGTCATGTGCTAACAGTATGACTTGTGTTTTTTCAATCTTGATTTGTCAGATGAATTTGAATTTGAAATTTTTACAGGTCCACTTAACTTTTACAGCACACATGATTTTTTATGAAAATTTTGAAACATTGCAACATGTTGAGTTAAAAGTATTTTTTTGCTAAAAGGTATATTGGATCGCCTGGTCACAAACCAATTGCCCTTAATTGGTTACTTAAACTAATCGAGCAATTGTACTATTTTCACTTTGCAACGGAAAATGCTGAGTTCTATAGAAAGGTTTATAAGGCAAACATGCAGTCTGGATCTTTCATGGTCTGTGAACCAATTCTAGTGTCTCCAATTATTCATACTATCTTACCATTATTGTTTCAGTGAGTTGAACTAATCATTTTGACTATGCATGGGCCATGGGGAAAAAAAGCTCTGAATGCTGCGCTAAGGCTCTAGTGCAATCAGATTTTTACCTGAATTCTCAACTAGCTGTACTACCTCTAAATGTTATCCCTGTTATCTTATCATAATTGTTTCTTGATAGGCTGGTGAATTAAGGGACCGAGAAATGGAGCTTAAGGCTCAAATTACAGCCATTATTGACAAGAGCAAGGAAATGATTAAAGCAGAGACTGAGTCTGGTGAAGTCGGTCCTCTTGTTACTGAGGCGGACATTCAACATATTGTCTCCTCTTGGACTGGAATTCCTGTGGAGAAAGTATCATCTGATGAGTCTGACCGCCTCCTAAAGATGGAAGAGACGCTGCATACACGTATCATTGGACAGGATGAGGCTGTCAAAGCTATTAGTCGTGCTATCCGCCGTGCTCGTGTTGGCCTCAAAAATCCAAATAGGCCAATTGCCAGCTTCATATTCTCTGGACCAACTGGAGTTGGCAAATCAGAGCTAGCAAAGGCTCTGGCGGCCTACTACTTTGGCTCAGAGGAGGCTATGATCAGGCTTGACATGAGTGAGTTCATGGAGAGACATACTGTCTCCAAACTCATTGGATCACCTCCAGGTTATGTTGGGTACACTGAGGGAGGCCAACTAACTGAAGCAGTCCGTCGCCGCCCGTACACAGTTGTTCTCTTTGATGAGATTGAGAAGGCACATCCAGATGTTTTCAACATGATGCTTCAGATCTTAGAAGATGGGCGGTTAACTGATAGCAAGGGGCGCACAGTTGACTTCAAGAACACACTATTGATCATGACATCTAATGTTGGGAGCAGTGTCATTGAGAAGGGAGGCCGTAAGATTGGGTTCGACCTTGACTATGATGAGAAAGACACAAGCTATAACAGGATCAAGAGCCTTGTGACTGAGGAGTTGAAGCAGTACTTCCGGCCAGAGTTCTTGAACAGATTGGATGAGATGATTGTATTCCGGCAGCTGACTAAATTGGAGGTGAAGGACATTGCAGACATTATGCTGAAAGAAGTGTTTGACAGGCTGAAGGCCAAGGACATTAATCTCCAGGTTACGGAGAAGTTCCGAGATAGAGTTGTTGACGAAGGTTATAACCCGAGCTATGGTGCCAGACCTTTGCGGCGTGCTATCATGAGACTTCTGGAGGATAGTCTGGCAGAAAAGATGCTGGCTGGTGAGGTGAAAGAAGGTGACTCTGCCATCGTTGATGTGGATTCAGATGGCAAGGTAATAGTCCTGAATGGTGGCAGCGGTGTTGCTGAGCCACTGGAACCTGCCCTCAGTACCTAAGCGAGGTAAAAAAAAATCTTTGGTCCGAAATATGGCCTTCTTTACAAGTCAGCTCGGCTCCTCGTGATGTTAAAATTAGACTGACATTACTTGGTCTTTCATGATTTTCCTTTTTGTTGGAAGTGAGGCAGTAGGGTTGCTATGGAAATGGATAGATGGAGAGGCGTTTAGCGAATGAAATATGACTTTGAGTTGCCTTGTTTTTGGAAGAAACTTGGAATTTTCAGTTTGATGCACTTGTATTATTAGGCCTTGCTAGCAATGAGATATTGATGTCTGTACGTTTGATGTTGTACTTTAGTAACTTATATCCTGTATGTATGGATATCACTTATCCAAGTTTCGAATAACAGTGGTGGATTGCTACATTCTGCCTTTTGGTCTGCGGATCTAAAATTTGGAATCAATTATTTGCCACGGAGGTTATAAATTTTAAACTTCAGTAACAATATTAGTCTTTGTGCTGCAGCTGTTCTGTTGTCTGCACTGTATTTTGTTGTCGAAATACACTGTTTGTCCTGTTCGTCATCATGTGTAATAAAATCTAAAATCTACTGGAGATTAATATCTCACAAAGTCTAGTACGTATCCATTAGTCTTTGGATGAGGTGTAGACCAGCCTTTAGGCTAATCTCAGTGGGTTGTTTCTTTCATCTCGTGGTTTGAGTGCTAATGAATGAAACAACCACCCTCAGCAAGGTGTTTCATCTCGTAGTTTCAGGGCATATTTAGATTGAAGGAATATCATAGGACGGAGTAAAGAAAACTGCATTCCTCTGAAATACTTTAGCTGGCAAGCAATTTCATAGGAAAGAAATCCGCTCCGCCCATCCCTCCGGAACTGTAGCTGGCTAGCAATTTCATATAAGAAAAAAGAATCCACTACGATCCATGGTTTTGTTTCCCTTCGCGGAAGCTCGAGGCAGCGCGTGACGAGGGGAAAACGAGTGGCTAACGCAAGAAGCTGAGTAGCTGATCTGGATTCATTATCTACTAATAGTTAGTTGGCTAATAGCTATTATTTAACTTTGGTCCAACTAGTGAGATAATTGTTATTGTTAAAAGTGAATAGAATGAACAAGATTTTAGAAATAACTGTTGCTTTCATTGATCTCTTAGATATATATACAAGTAAAGGGTGTGTTCAAAGGACACAATTGACGGGAGAAGTTACATCTCGTCACCAAGAGACATGCCCCTTCGGTGACACAGTTAACTGTAAATCTAATTTCTAATCCTATCTCTAACTGCACATCTAATTGGATGAGATCACCGATGAATAGGTGTCTGTTGGTAGGCACCGTTTCGTAACACTCTCCCTGATCGAATCTTCTATGAGATCAATATAGCTGTATGTTTGAATTCGTCGAAAAACCCTGTGGAAAAAATCTGAGGAATATGTATGTATAGATATGCTATAAAAACTTCTTTAAACCTTATAAAAAAATAAGTAGAAAATAACATATATGAGTGTGATTTAAATAAATCATTATGTCATTGGTATCCCATTAAAAATTCCAGTGGAAAAAAATATAGGAGATACGACATATAGATTACTCCATAAAAACCATTTTAGGAAAAATATGAGGAGCAATATAAAGTGATATGTCGCTAAAACTCCTGTAAAAACCCAGTGGAAAAATTAGGAGAAAATATGACGATATATTATTGGTATTGCCTCTTAGATAACTCACATGAAAAACCCTTTTCGGGGAAAAACTATGGATGAGTTGTGAGGGTAATATGTGTCTTTGATATTGAAAGCATCTAGGCCCCTAATTGGGTTTCGGTGACTAATGACAATGTTAGATTACTGTGACTAACGTGTGTTTTGCAGAGGCAATTAAGTTAGGTCACGGTAATGGAGATCGATTGGGCAATCATGGTTGTCATGCCCCTACGATGGAAATCGTTTTGGTTTTTAAAGGATGGACGACAGGGTTAAGGATGACTAGTTCTAAGTGTCGATCGGAGTTGAAGAGACACTTAGAGTAGTTTAGGACTTTATTTTTCCTTTAGCCGTACTATTAAGGGGGTTATGGACGGGTAGCTTGACCTAGATGAGTCTAGTGAGTTAGGTGTGGTGCACACTTGTTAAAACTAGCACTAGGTAGCTCCTACATATGCCAAGATCAAATGGAGCAAACTTCATTCTCGTATTATCGAGAGTTGGAAGTGAATGGAGGGTCAAATACTGACCGGACGCTGGCTCTGGTGCGACCGGACGCTGGCCGTAGGGTCCGATCAGTTCATTTGATCAAGGAGATTGCGTCTGGTGCGACCGGACGCTGAGAGGCAGCGTCCGGTCGACTCCAGTAAGGTTCTAGAAGAGTGAATCTACGACCGGACGCATCCGGTCAGTGCTGACCGGACCCTGAGGATCCAGCGTTTGGTCGAGCACAGTAAGCATCCAGTAAGGGAAAAATGGGACCGGACGCGTCCGGTCAGTAGTGACCGGACCCTGCCAGCGTCCGGTCAACACGTAATCACTGGTGTGCGGGTTGAACTGACTGGAGCGTCCGGTCAACATGACCGGAGCGTCCGGTCACCCCGCAGAGGCACATAACGGTTCGTTTTTCAGCCCATGTTATAAATAGAAGCTCCACTCGTGTGTGGAGGTACTTTTGCTTATTTCAACAGCTGAAACACACCTTAGAGAGTGCCAAGAAGAGCAAGGTCCTAGTGAGGTGATTGAGATTTGAGAATCCAAAGAGAGCCCTCATTAGTGAAGATCAAGAGTAGTAAAGTGTGCATCCACCCTTCTCCCAAGGCTTGTCGTGGTCAAGTGAGAGTTCGTGCTTGTTACTCTTGGTGATCGCCATCACCTAGGCGGCTTGGTGGTGATTGGGAGCTTGGTGATCATCCGGAGAGCTTATGGATGACCCAACTCAAGTTATGAGCGGTTGTGGGTGATTTACCGCGACGGAGTGTCAAAGAATCAACCCGTAGAGAGCACTTGATCCTTGCGCGGATCAAGGGGAAGCTACACCCTTGCGTGGGTGCTCCAAAGAGGACTAGTGGGAGTGGTGACTCTCCGATACCTCGGCAAAACATCGCTGCGTTTTCTCTCCTCTCTTTACTTTGAGCATTTACTTTGAGCATTTCAATTCTTCTCATTTACATTCCTAGAATTGCCATGCTAGAGTAGGATTGGAACTAGGTTGCTAAACTTTTGTGCGTTAGATCAATAGAAACACTTCTCTAGGCACAAGGGGTTAATTGGGCTAACCATAGGACTTGTTTATTGCGAAGAAATTTAGAATTAGCCCAATTCACCCCCCTCTTGGGCATCTTGATCCTTTCAATTGGTATCGGAGCCTCGTGCTCATGTTTTTAAGCTTAATCGCTTAGAGCAAGATGTCTCACGGGGATGAACCTCCTCCTATCTTCGAGGGGGATGATTTTCCATATTGGAAAATTCGCATGGAGGCGTACCTAGAAGCTCTAGACGTTGGAATACTTAGAGCCGCCTCACATGGGTTCCCAAAACCTAGGAATCCCGCACAACTTCAAGGCGATGAAGTGAACTATGAAAAATGGAATGCAAAGGCTCGCAACACCATCTTTAGAGGCCTTTGCAAAGATGTGTTCAACCGCGTAAGGAACCACAAAGACGCCCATGCACTATGGTCGGACGTTTGTGCGCTCCATGAGGGAACAAAGAGTGAGCGTGAGGAACGCTATCATCTTGTCATGAAAAAGCTCAACTCTTTTGAAATGCTTCCTAAAGAATGTGCTAATGAAATGTATTCACGTTTGAATATTCTTGTAGAGGAAGTCAATGGGTTTGGACTTACTCAAATGTCACCATCCGACGTTGTGAGAAAGATCTTGAGTGTCCTTCCCATTGACAAATATGGGCATATTGTGACCGTGCTACATCAAGGTGATCTTTCCACCGCTACACCGACACAAATCTTGGGAAAGATCAATGCTCATGAAATGTACATGCACATCACAACTCAAGATGGCTCATCCTCTACTAAGAAGAAAGAAAAAGATTTAGCATTCAAAGCTAGTCAAGATAAGGGCAAGGCAAGACTTGAGTATGAGAGCTCTAGTGATGAAGAAGATGAAGATGAAGATCTTGCTCTCATGGTGAAGAAAGCCGCCAAGATGCTAAAGAAGCTAAACAAAAGTGACATCAAGTTCGATGGCAAGAAGAAGAAGTTCTTCACAAGCTCTAGGAGAAAGCCAATCTCCGAAATGGATTGCTTCAATTATGGTGAACTTGGTCATCTAGCACACCAATGCACCAAGCCCAAGAAAGACAAGTTCAAGAACAAGTTCAAGGGCAAGAAAGATGACTCAAGCAATGAAGAAGAAGATGAAAAGAAGAAGAACAAGCCATACAAGAAGAGAGATGGCAAGAAGAGAGACTTCCACAAGAAGAAGAAGAGTGGAAAGACCTATATTGTCGGTGATTGGCTCACGGATATTGATTCATCTAGTGGATCATCCGATGATGATAGTGACGATGAGAAGGTGGCCGCCATAGCTATTGATCTCTCATCTTCACCGCCACCACCGCCATCATCCTCTACACACCTATGCCTTATGGCCAAGGATGAATGCAAGGTAACTAACAATGATGATAGTAGTGATGATGAGCAAGCTAGTGATGATGATATCGATAGCGATGATGATGATTCACCTTCATATGATGACCTTGTTAAAATTCTAAGAAAATACACTAAGATCATTAGAAAGAGTAGAGCTAAAATTGAAAAACTAGATGCTAAGAATGATTCACTTTTAGCAAAATATGATACAATAGAAAAGGCTAATGTTGAGCTTAGAGAAGCAAATGATGCTATGCCATCCAAACTCAAGGAGCTCAAATCTTCTAAGAAAGAGCTTAAAGATAAATATGATAAACTTAAGTGGGTGCACAATGAGCTTATCACTAGCCACAACAAGCTAAAAGATGAATATACTACTCTTAAGATTAATCATGATAATCTTGCTATTACTTAAGAATTTCTATCCAATGAGCCGCATGATGCTACTAACCATGTTGTTAAGATTGATATAGCTACATCATGTGATGACTTGATCATTGAGCAAGGTTCTAGTATCAAGGGCAAGCAAGTGGTTGAGTGCAATGACTATGATGAGTATGTCAAGCTCAAGAATGACAATGCAAATCTCAAGAGAGATCTTGAAGAAATCAAAAGCCACAACACCATTGTGCTAGAAACCCTTGATCATGATGGTGACTTGATCCTTGAGAATGAGAAGCTCAAAGAGGAAAACAAGAAGCTCAAGGAAGAAAAGAACAATGATGCTCTTAAGGAAGAGAACAAGAAGCTTAAGTTGGAGAAAGAGCATCTCAAGGTTGGATTGAGCAAGTTCATAAGAGGCAAATATCTTCAAAGTGAGCTACTTATGAACACCGTCATGAAGATGGATAGAAGTGGCATTGGATATGTGGCACATGTAGAGAAGAAGAAGGCTCAAGTTCAACAACAACAATCAAAGCCGAAGCCAAAGAGATGCTTTGAGTGTGGACAAGAAGGCCACTTTGCTCATGAGTGCCAAACTCTACCACCACAACCCTTGCCCAAGCATGCTAGACCCTTTGCCTTTAATGCTCATTACATGCTTAGAAAAGATTCTAGTGGAAAGATGAAAGTCATGTTCTTAGGACCTCCTAACAAGAATAGGCCTAAGAAGATTTGGGTTGCTAAGTCACTTGTTGAGAAGGTGAAGGGCCCTCAATAAGTTTGGGTTCCTAAAGCTTGAATCTCTTGTGTGTAGGTGAACTACAAGACCGGTGAAAGTTATTGGGTTATTGATAGTGGTTGCACACAACATATGACCGGTGATCCTCGTATGTTCACCTCACTTGATGAAGAAGTAGATGGACAAGAGAGAATTACATTTGGAGATAACTCAAAGGGCAAGGTTAAAGGATTGGGCAAAGTGACAATATCAAATGATCATTCCATCTCCAATGTGCTATATGTTGCTTCATTGAGCTTCAACTTGCTATCCGTTGGACAATTGTGTGATCTTGGCTTCCAATGCTTGTTCACCGAGAAGGAGGTTGTTGTATCCAAGAAGGATGATGATCAAGTGATATTTCAAGGATTTAGATACAACAACTTATATCTAGTGGACTTCACCTCCGAAGATGCAAACTTGAAGACATGCCTATTCATCAAAACAACACTTGGATGGCTATGACATAGAAGACTTGCTCATGTTGGTATGAGTTCACTCAAGAAGCTAATGAAGAATGATTTGGTGAGAGGATTGAAGGATGTGAAGTTTGAGAAGGACAAGCTTTGTAGTGCATGTCAAGCCGGCAAGCAAGTTGCAAATACTCATCCAACAAAAGCTTTCATGTCAACCACAAGAGTGCTAGAACTCTTACACATGAATTTGTTTGGACCAACAACATACAAGAGCTTGGGAGGAAATCTTTATTGTCTTGTGATAGTTGATGATTATTCAAGGTATACATGGGTGTTCTTCCCTTCATGACAAATCCGAAGTTGCATCTTGCTTCAAAAAGTTTGTCAAGAGAGCACAAAATGAATTTGAAGTGAAGCTCAAGAAGATAAGAAGTGACAATGGGAAAGAGTTTGACAACACAAACATAGAGGCATATTGTGATGAAGTTGGAATCAAACATGAAGTCTCCACAACCTATACTCCTCAACAAAATGGTGTAGTTGAGAGAAAGAACCGGACATTGATCACTCTTGCAAGAACAATGCTAGATGAGTACGACACCCCCGAAGCTCTATGGGCGGAAGCAATCAACACCGCATGCTATGCATCTAACCACCTATTCCTTCAAAAGTTCCTTGGCAAGACACCTTATGAGTTGCTCAATGGGAAGAAGCCAGACGTCTCCTTCTTTAGGGTGTTTGGTTGCAAATGCTACATCTACAAGAAGCGGCAACACCTAGGGAAGTTTCAAAGACGTTGTGATATTGGTTTTCTTGTAGGTTACTCATCAAAGTCCAAAGCATATAGAGTATTTAATCATACCACCGGCTTGGTTGAAGAAACATATGATGTGGAATTTGATGAATCTAACGGCTCCCAAGGAGCACATGAGAATCTTGATGATGTAGGTGATGAACCATTGAGGGAGGCTATGAAGAAGATTTCGGTTGGAGACATCAAGCCAAAAGATGATGAAGATGATGTACAAGTGATTGATCTACCCTCTTCATCAAGTGTGCCACAAGATGGTGAAAAAGATGGGAGAGTAGAAAATGAAGATACTCATGTATCCCATGAGCAAATGGTGGTACAAGCACAAGATGTTGATGCTCCACAACCTCCTCCTCAAGTGGTCAATAGAAGAAACACACCTCTACTACAAGATCATCCACAAGATCTTATCATAGGGAGTCCATCAAAGGGAGTGATGACACGTTCACAAAAACTTGCTTCATTTATTACTCATCACTCTTTTGTCTCTTGCTTTAAACCTACTAAGGTAGAAGAAGCTCTTCAAGATCCAGATTGGATCAATGGCATGCATGATAAGTTGAATAACTTCACCCGAAATCAAGTGTGGACTCTTGAAGAGCGACCTAAAGGTGTAAGAGTCATTGGAACAAAGTGGGTGTTTCGAAACAAGCAAGATAATCAAGGTGTTGTTGTGAGGAACAAGGCAAGACTAGTTGCAAAGGGGTTCTCTCAAGTTGAAGGTTTGGATTTTGGAGAGACCTTTGCACCGGTTGCAAGGCTAGAAGCCATTCGTATCCTCCTTGCATATGCATCACATCATGAAATGAAACTTTATCAAATAGATGTGAAAAGTGCATTTTAAATGGCTTTATTAATGGACTAGTCTATGTTGATCAACCTCCCGGGTTTGAAGACCCTAGATATCCTAATCATGTTTATAGGTTGTCCAAGGCGTTATATGGGCTTAAGCAAGCCCCAAGAGCGTGGTATGAGCGCCTTTGGGACTTCCTCATAGAGAAGGGCTTCACCATTGGGAAGGTTGACACCACACTATTCACCAAGAAGCTTGATGGACGTATCTTCATTTGTCAAGTATATGTTGATGATATCATCTTTGGATCATCAAATGAAGATTCTTGCAAAGAATTTGGTGAATTGATGTCGAAAGAGTTCGAGATGTCCATGATTGATGAGCTTACATTCTTTCTTGGTTTTCAAGTCAAGCAATTGGGAGGAGGGATCTTCATCTCTTAAGAGAAATATACAAAAGATCTTCTCAAGAGATTCAAGATGTATGAATGTAAGCCAATCAAGACACCAATGCCTACTAATGGACATCTCGACCTAGATGAGGGAGGTAACAAAGTTGATCAAACTCTCTACCGTTCTATGATTGGTAGCTTGTTGTATTTAACCGCATCTAGGCCCGACATCATGTTTAGTGTGTATATGTGTGCTAGATTTGAAGCTAATCCTAAGGAAACTCATTTAATTGCCGTAAAAAGAATCCTTAGATATCTTAAGCACACACCAAGTATTGGCCTTTGGTATCCTAAAGGAGCTAGATTTGAACTAATTGGTTATTCCGATTCGGATTATGCCGGATGCAAAGTTGATAGAAAAAGCACATCCGGAGGGTGCCATTTGCTTGGTAGATCACTTGTGTCTTGGTCCTCCAAGAAATAAAATAGTGTGGCTTTGTCTACCGCCGAAGCAGAATACATTGCTGCGGGTGCTTGTTGTGCACAAATATTATACATAAAATAAACTTTGCTAGACTATGGTGTAGTTCTAGATAAAGTACCTCTTTTGTGCGATAATGAAAGTGCGGTAAAACTTGCAAATAATCCGGTTCAACACTCTCGCACCAAGCACATAGATATCCGCCATCACTTTCTAAGAGATCATGTTGCTAAAAATGATATATCACTAGAAGGTGTAAGGACCGAAGATCAATTAGCGGATATCTTCACTAAACCACTAGATGAGGCTACATTTTGTAGATTGCGGAATGAGCTCAATGTACTTGATTTTAGTAACTTCACTAAAAGATGAGCTTGTGTTGTTCCTTGCATTCATTGTAATATACAACATGTTTACTTTTTGTAATGCATATAGGGCTTGTCTAACATGGTTAAGATAACCGCCGAAAAGCATGTGAAGAAGCTTAACCTTGGATCAAACTTGACAAGCAACTAGATTTACATTCAAGTATTGCATATGCATGTTTGTTGCTTTGTCGTTTTGTTCCATTTGCCCTCTTATTCCCTATTTTCTTAAAAAGAATTATAGCCTAAGGCAAAATATTTTGAAAAACTTGAGGGTTTGAGAGAGGTCACTCACATCAGTCCCAATTTGTGTTTATTTGCATCTTATTGGAGTTGGGACTTGATTGGGAACAGGCAGCACGAAGGATCATTGAAGATTTGCTGGAAAAGAGTGACCGGACGCTGCACCGGACTCTGTCGTCCAGCGTCTGGTCGGTTCACAAGAGGTGAACTGCTGCTGAAGGAGTAACCGAACTCTGCCTTTCAGCGTTCGGTCAGGAGGGGTTCAGCGTCTGATCGAAGCTGAAGGCTTCAAGGCAACTCTGACCGGACCCTGCCTGCGTCCGGTCATGGACCACCAGACGCGTCCGGTCGCGATTTCAGAGGAATTGGACCTCTCTGGAATCGACTGGACGCTGGGTGGTAGCGTCCGGTCGCTACCACTAGAGCGTCTGGTCAACAGGATTCGTGCGAGATCTAATCTCTTCTCTGTTTCCTTTCTTGTCACGTTGGGGCCACCTTATAAACCAATCATAGTCACGGTTTTTAACCTAATCCACCCGCATCGCCCTCAGCCGCCGACATCGCCGCCTCCCGTGCCCGTGCGCTGTCTCACGTGCCCGTGCGCCATCTCACGTGCCCACACCTCCGTTCCTCGCGCACGCCCGTACTCGCACCATCCTCCGCGTCAGCGCCGCCGCAGCTCTTCCACGCCAGCAGCCGCCAAAGAGAGCCACCGCAGCCACCGCCGCCTGTGCCCACGCACCACCGCTGCTTCCCGCACCGCCGTGTGCCCTGTTTCTGTGCCGCCAGCGCCTCCCCGAGCCGCGCCTCACTGTCGTGCGCTGCCGCAGTCTCCGTGCCATCGAGCCCCTATCTCGTCGAGTTCAAGTCAAGCACTGGTAAAGCTTTGTCTTAACTCCATTGCACCCTTTGCACCCTTGACTGTGACCGTGCTCGGCATTATCAACCTCTATCCTCAGTTGCATCCAGGGCCATTGATTCATCGCGAACCCTAACCCTAGCCGGTGCTAAGGTTCCCCGCGTGACATCTCTTCTCTTTTCGGATCGCCGGTTCGTCAGGTAGCATGCCGGTCGCTTCAATTTCATACCTACATTGCTTGCTTCCTAGGGTTTCGCATCTGTTAGATATATCATATTTACTTGTATATCCATCTATTCCATCGTGCAGCGAGTCGGTGCCGTTGTGGTGTCAGTGGCAGTTGACAGTCAACTCGGAGCCAAGCTCACGAGTACGGATCGAGGCCAAGCCTCGGAAGTGTCAGGGCAGTTACTCTTGACAGCGGCAGTTGTTCTTGTTAGCAGCAGTTGATCTTTTTAGATGGCTCGCACGAAGAATGTTGGGGGTGGTCTAGGAGATGATGATCGGAGGCCTCCGCCTCGCCTGCCTGCAGATCCAAAAGGCAAGGCGACAAAGAAGATTGCATCCAAGAAGAGGAAGTACCTAGATGCAGAGACAGCTCATGCAGTAGCAGTTACAGAGGCCGCAGAGCATGCTGAGAGAGGAGGTGCTCGCAGTGGGGTTGTGATTGTAGATCAGCAGCTTACACCAGCACAGAGGGCAGCAGTTGAGGAGGCTGAGTGTTTTCATGGTAGTCCACCTGGGACCGTCATGATGATTGGACGTCGTCTGGCTATTGAAGAGCCTCAACCTCAGGGGGAGTCACAGCAGCAGCCCCCACCAGCAGAGTCTCAGCCAGCTCAAGAGACACAGGAGGGCCCGCAGGCTGAGGAGGCCGAGGAGATAGAGCAGGCACCACAGCCATAGCTACGCCGCTCTGGTCATACCCGTGCTCCAGTCTCACCGAGGCCGCCGACACAGCGAAGGGGATCTCGTCCACCGCCTAGACCACAGGGTCTGCCTCCAGTGGTACTTCTTGACTTGAGGGCTGCCATGGACAAGCAGGTTCGGCAGCTTCGCTTCATGGAGTTTGATGTATGGTTTCCACCCAGGAGGGATGAGAGAGCAGCAGAGGGTTTCTATACACCGCTCTAGGAAGACTTCTACAATGCATATCTGAATAGTGGGGCAGTCTTCCGATCTCAGAGAGTTTACAGTATTGAGGCTATTGTGGCAGCAGCCAGAGAGCATATTCGCCCCTACTTATCATATTTGCCAGGGCTGACAGATCTGATTGGCCGGACAGGATTGTATGTACCATCTTGGGTTCGGCAGTTCTATGCCTCGCTCTACGTTGACCCGCATCATAACTTTATACACTTTGCATTCAGAGGCAGAGACTATAGGATGATGAGTCAGAGGGCCAAGGAGATACTAAGGCTACAGGAGCAGCCTGTCAAGTTACATGAGGTATGTTATGGATAGCAAGAGCCTCCCAGGCGTTCTCATGGAGGTTTGGTGCCCCCTACAGATCTTGTGTGCCATTACTTCAAGGAGCCCTTTGGTGAGGGGTTGAGGAGGAACCCCAGTGACCTTACTCCTACAGCTAGAGTGCTAGAGGCTATCATTAGGAGGACACTACTTCCCAGGCTGGGATACAAAGAGGGCTTGACTTGCCTTCAGCTTTGGCTCCTCAATGCTCTGATGCAGCAGATAGTGTTCGATATTTGGGATCTTCTTCTGTCTGAGATGGAGGACACGATAGCTGAGGGCTTCAAGGGTCGTAGGCAGCTTCCTTATGCACATTGGATCACATTCCTTATGCTTAAGGCTGTGCAAGTTAGGACACCAGAGATGGTTGCAGAGTACAGAGGTGCCACCATAGAGTTTCCAGCTTATAACATGGCACAGAGGATCAGACATAGCACACCACAGGCACCCACTCAGCCTCGCCGTCGTCCAGATGTACCAGAGTCCGTAGCTCAATAGGACGAGATTATCAGAGGCATAGCCGCTACTGAGGAGGAGCAGCTTGAGGCACAGCAGGAGGTGAGCGAGCCTAGTGATAGCTCAAACGATGACTACCTGCCTATTCCTCAGATGCCTCCACGTAGACACGATGCAGAGGCCGGCAGTTCTAGCTCAGCTCCACCTGCACCGCAGACGAACCCTGCTTTGATTGCTATTCTTGAGCGGATGCAGCAGGATCAAGCTAGACAGGCTCAGGAGACCGATGCCAACTTTGCTCAGTTTCAGGCTCGTCGAGATGAGTTTCAGCGACAGCAGCAGGTCCTCCAGCAGCAGCAGCAGCAGATGCATCAGTAGCAGTTACTCATGCAGCAGCAGCTTATGGGATTCATGCAGCATGTAGTGACAACTCTTGGGGCCCCATAGCCATAGCCTTCACCCCAGATTGCTCAGCCTGCCACCACTACGACGACTCCAGCAGTACAGCCTAGTGGGCTTCAGAGTCAGGGATAGCCTCCAGCTCAGTTTGCTTCTCCCCTAGTACAGGTGTCCCAGTGGTTATCCTCGCCAGTGCTAGCCCCGCAGTTCACACCACTTCAGACGGGCTTCACACCTGATCAGTCATCCTCGCTATTTGTGCCTAACACGTCAGTCTCCAGGAGTCTTGGAGCATCTTTTAGCGAGTTGACTGGGATGCCTACACCGCCACATATGCATGCCCTAGGTCCTTCTACAGCAGCTCCCGTCGCCGTGACTACTCAGAGGCTTCCTTCTTCTATCGCATCTTCAGATCCTACGACAGACATACCGACAGCATCACAGGCAGCACCTGCCCTAGCTCAGACCCAGACCGCTTCAGCGATGCTTCCAGCCACAGAGGGTCAGTCAGCATAGTGCTCAGGGTCAGATGATGATGCTGCCCAGTTTCAGCTTGCTCCCCGTACTTTAGCGCCCGACTCGTCCGCTGCAGCCCCGCCGACCAGCCCTTAGGTTTTGGTGTTTGACGCCAAAGGGGGAGAGGGTTCGAGTATGTAGACTCAGGGGGAGCGACATTTAGGGGGAGCTAGTTAGCTATTAGTCTTTTATATACATTTGGAGTTTTATTTGTGTGATACACTACTACTTTTATGCTTTCATGTGTTTACTTTCATGCATACTATTATATCCATGTGATAGTGATATCTACGTGATTGTGATATATGACATGTGTGCTCTCTACTTTGAATTCTTTAATATGTCATATCACTTGAACTATGCTCATTTGCCTTTGCTTCCGCGTTTTTACTCCGATGCAAATGAGCCTTTCTTATTGTACTCATGCTTATTTCATATCATTTGAGTACATCATGATGGCTTGGGTTATATAAGCTTGACTAACTCTTTTGTTCTTATTGCTAAAAGCTTATATGATCCAAGCATGTTAAAAACCTCAACTCTTTCACATACTCGAGGTTGTATTGTCATCAATCACCAAAAAGGGGGAGATTGAAAGCATCTAGGCCCCTAATTGGGTTTCGGTGATTAATGACAATGTTAGATTACTGTGACTAACGTGTGTTTTGCAGAGGCAATTAAGTTAGGTCACGGTAATGGAGATCGATTGGGCAATCATGGTTGTCATGCCCCTACGATGAAAACCGTTTCGATTTTCAAAGGATGGACGACAAGGTTAAGGATGACTAGTTCTAAGTGTCGATTGGAGTTGAAGAGACACTTAGAGTAGTTTATGACTTTGTTTTTCCTTTGGCCGTACTATTAAGGGGGGTATGGACGGGTAGCTTGACCTAGATGAGTCTAGTGAGTTAGGTGTGGTGCACACTTGTTAAAAGTAGCACTAGGTAGCTCCTACATATGCCTAAGATCAAATGGAGCAAACTTCATTCATGTATTATCGTGAGTTGGAAGTGAATGGAGGGTCAAATACTGACCGGACGCTGGCTCCGGTGCGACCGGACCCTGGCCGCAGGGTCCGGTCAGTTCATTTGACCAAGGAGATTGCGTCTGGTGCGACCGGACGCTGAGTGGTCAAGTGACCGGACGCTAAGAGGCAGCGTTTGGTCGACTCCAGTAAGGTTCCAGAAGAGTGAATCTGCGACCGGACGCGTCCGGTCAGTGCTGACTGGACCCTGAGGATCCAATGTCCGGTCGAGTACAGTAAGCATCCAGTAAGGGAAAATGGGACCGGACGCGTCCGGTCAGTGGTGATCGGACCCTGCCAGTGTCCGGTCAACACGTAATCACTGGTGTGCGGGTTGAACTGACCGGAGCGTCCGGTCAACATGACCGGAGTGTCCGGTCACCCCGCAGAGGCACATAACGGTTCATTTTTCAGCCCATGTTATAAATAGAAGCTCCACTCGTGTGTGGAGGTACTTTTGCTCATTTCAACAGCTGAAACACACCTTAGAGAGTGCTAAGAAGAGCAACGTCCTAGTGAGGTGATTGAGATTTGAGAATCCAAAGAGAGCCCTCATTAGTGAAGATCAAGAGTAGCAAAGTGTGCATCCACCCTTCTCCCTAGGCTTGTCGTGGTCAAGTGAGAGTTCGTGCTTGTTACTCTTGGTGATCACCATTACCTAGACGGCTTGGTGGTGATTGGGAGCTTGGTGATCATCTGGAGAGCTTGTGGATGACCCAACTCAAGTTGTGAGCGGTTGTGGGTGATTCACCGCGACGGAATGTCAAAGAATCAACCCGTAGAGAGCACTTGATCCTTGCGCGGATCAATGGGGAGCTACACCCTTACGCAGGTGCTCCAATGAGGACTAGTGGGGAGTGGCGACTCTCCAATACCTCGGCAAAACATCGCCATGTTTCCTCTCCTCTCTTTACTTTGAGCATTTACTTTGAGCATTTCAATTCTTCTCATTTACATTCCTAGAATTGCCATGCTAGAGTAGGATTGGAACTAGGTTGCTAAACTTTTGTGCGTTAGATCAATAGAAACACTTCTCTAGGCACAAGGGGTTAATTGGGCTAACCATATGACTTGTTTATTGCGAAGAAATTTAGAATTAGCCCAATTCACCCCCCCTCTTGGGCATCTTGATCCTTTCAGATATTTCCCACAAAAACCCCGGTGGGGAAAATTGGAAATATGACACATGCTTATGTTAATATTACCCCATTAAAAACTTTAACAAGAAACCTTGTAAGTAAAACTTATGAAAGAAAAGAGTATAATATGATGCTGGTATAGGTCAACATTTAGGAGATGTCTCCCCCTGATTCTAGCAAATCTCGAAGTCGCCGCATACCAATTCCATGTACCAATTTTTGAAACATAGAAGTTGGTAAGGACTTAGTAAATAGGTCAGCGAGATTATCACATGACTTGATTTGCAAGATATTTATTTCCCCGTTTTCTTATAATTCATGGGGATAAAATAATTTAGGAACAATATGCTTAGTGATATTGCTCTTTGTGTAACCTGATTGCATCTGTGTAACACAAGTAGAATTATCTTCATTGATAATTGTAGGTGATTCAATTGAACCAATACCATATGGCTGTTGTACGTGGTTAATCATTCTGTGAAGCCATACACATTCTCGTGATGCCTCGTATAGAGCAATAATTTTAGAATGATTAGTAGAAGTCGCTGTCAGAGTCTACTTAGAAGACTTCCATGAAATAGCTGTACCTCCATGTAGGAATACAAATCCTATTTGGGATTTTCCGTTATGAGGATCAGATAAGTAACCTGCATCAGTATAACCAATCATACTAGAATCATGATTTTTCTTGAAGAATAAACCAAGATCCTTTGTGCCATTAAGATATCTGAGGATACACTTCGCTCCCGTCCAATGATGGCGAGTTGGGTCCGCACTATGCCTAGCTAGTAAGTTCACTGCAAATGTGATATCAGGCCTGGTGCAATTTGCAAGATACATAAGTGCGCCAATGACACTGAGATATGGGATCTCTGGTCCCAACATCTTTTCCCCAATATCACATGGTCTAAATGGATCTTTCCCTATTTCTAAGGAACGAACAACCATCGGAGTTTTATTAGGGTATGATTTATCCATATTGAATTTCTCCAATATTTTCTGGATATAGGCTGATTGATGCACTAAAATCCCTGAAGGACGATGCTCAAGTTGTAAGCCTAGGCAATACTTGGTCTTACCCAAATCCTTCATCTCGAATTCTCTCTTTAGTTGTTTGCGTGCTTCTATATCCTTTGGGCTGCCAATGATATTTAAATCATCAACATACACGGATATAATACAAAATCCCGTTTGAGATTTCTTAATGAAAACACATGGGCAATCATCATTGTTAGTGTATCCTTTCTTTAGAAGGAATTCCCTCAGTCGGTTGTACCACATTCGTCCCGACTGTTTTAAGCCATATAATGACTTTTGTAGTTTTACACAATACATGTTGCGATTTGCGTTTGGATTCAGAATTTGGATTCCATCGGGAACCTTCGTGTATATGTCTGAATCAAGTGACCCATATAGATATGCTATCACCACATCCATCAACTACATAGATAGATGATTTTGAACTGCCAATGATATTAAGTATCAGAAAATAATTCCACTCATTACTGGAGAATAGGTTTCACTGTAATCAATGCCGGGTCTCTGCGTGAACCCTTGTGTTACTAGCCTCGCTTTATATCTCACCACCTCATTGTTCTCATTCCGTTTCCGGACGAAAACCCATTTAAAGCCTACAAGAAAGACTTTGGAAGGTGTACGTATTGCAGATGTGAATACCCCTCTTCTAGTGAGTGAAGCTATCTCAGTTTGAATTGCTTCTTTCCATTGAGCCCAGTCCGAGCGCTTTTTGCACTATGCCATGGTCTTGGGATCTGGATCATTGAGAAATATTTCTGCAATTGTTGTAGAGAAGTACATGTCGACAACAGTAGTCTTACGATCATATGATACTTCAGAATCTATGTAATTGATGGAAATTTCTTTCACCCAATTATTTGACTCAACATTTCCCAAAACTATGGAGTCAGGGTGTTTCGATATCCCAGGATCAGAATTTGGATGCACCGTTGATCCAGGTTGTGGATTTGGTCCTGATGTTGGATTTTTATCCACTATTGGGTGTCTACCAACTTGAGGTTGGCTTGGATTTACTGATTTGGAGGATTTAGCCCTCGATATCTTCGGACACTTACTTGTAGCATTATCCTTAGGAGCGGACGTACTTCTCCCTCTCTTCTTTGGAAGTGGGAGTTGAATGGTTTTTATTGGTGCCTCCACTCTTTCGGACGCATTGCGAGCAGGATAAGAGGATTTAGTGACACCCTTATAATCAGTAAATGCTTTTGGCAGGTTATTTGCAATATGTTGCAAGTTTATGATTTTCTGAACTTGTTGTTCAGTCTCTAGAGTACGTGGATCTGAGGGGGGAATGCCTTGGGCATTCCAGATGATTTCCTGGCATTCATTTTAGTACTTGAAATCTCCCCCTAATGCCGGGAAATGGTCCTCATTAAATATGCAGTTAGCGTATCGGGCTGTGAATAAGTCCCCTGTAAGAGGCTCGAGGTAGTTGATAATTGATGGAGATTGATATCCCACATAGATACCAAGTTTCCTATGTGGACCCATAGAAGTATGCTTAGGCAATGAGATCGGTACATATACAACGCAACCGAATTTTTGCAGATGGGAAATATTTGGCATATTCCCACGTACTAATTGCAATGGGGAGACTACGTGATATGTAGTTGGTCGTAATTGAATTAAGTCAGCAGCGTGTAAGACTGCATGACCCCAACATGAAGTTGGTAGGTTGCAATTTTGTAACAACGGTCTTGCAATGAGTTTAATTCTCTTAATAAGAGATTCTGCTAAACCATTTTGTGTATGGACATATGGGACAGAGTGCTGAACTTGAATTCCCAAAGCCATACAATAATCGTTGAAAGCCTTTGAGGAAAATTCAGCAGCATTGTCCATTCGGATTGATTGAATTTGATGTTCAGGATGATGTGCTCTAAGTCTAATAACTTGAGCAATAATTTTTGCAAATGCATGGTTACGTGTGGACAAAAGACACACATGAGACCATCTAGTAGATGCATCTATTAGAACCATGAAGTACCTGAACGGTCCAGATGTTGGTTGTATGGGGCCACACATATCTCCTTGAATGCGTTCAAGAAATTTTAGTGGCTCATTTTGGATCTTAACGGGTGATGGCCGTATGATCAATTTCCCTGTAGCGCATGAAGTGCACATAAAATCTAAAGATTTTGGGAATTTAGCAGTATTTAACTCATGACCTTTAGAATTGCTGATAATTTTTTGCATCATCCCTATACCAGGATGGCCAAGGCGTTCATGCCAAATTTTCAATGTGTCAATATTCTAAAAATTTACCTTGTACGCAACATGCGGTACGGGTTTGATGTATGTTTAGTACAATCCGGACGGAAAAGAGGGAATTTTCTCAACAATTCGTTTGCCATATCCGCTATTTTTAGTAACAAGGAGAATTTCCTCATTGTTGTCATCACGGGTTTCTATATGGAAACTATTTTGACGGATATCTCTATAAGTTAACAAGGTACGCTTTGAATCGGGATACAATAATACATCCTCAATTGTAATTTGAATACCCATGGGGAGTATATTAGTGGCACGACTAGAGCCAACTATTGTAGCATCGCGCCCGGCGATTGTCAAAACATTTCCTTGTCTTTTTGTAAGAGTTTGAAAATATTTTGTTTCTCTAAGTATAGAATTAGTGGCACCACTGTCCACTAGGCATAATTCCTCCATCAGATTGACACCTGTAGAAACTATATATAAATAAAGAATTTGATACGAAACTCTTTGATGAAATATGGAATACATACTTTATTTATTGAATATCAAATGTGTACAATACATCAAATGTGTACAATACATTTATTGGGTATTCAAACTAAATAGTGATGACATTATTAAATATTTACAACACATAGGACATAAATTATTTTAACTATTATAATCACTAGGACATAAAGACATGAGAATCTAAGGGATTGGGAGCCTATTCGAAGTCTCCAAATATGTCGTTGGATCCATATTCCACGATCATATTCCTCGTATTAGCAAGATCCTCGCCTCCTCGTATGTTGTTGTTGCTTGGTTCCATTGGAACTTGTTGTGAACAACCAGCCTCATTCCTGGTGGTGTCAGGTCGAATGTTGAAGTGGGCTTCATACTTCTGTCCTGGTGCAGCACGTCCGTGACCCACAGACTTTAAGTAGAGATCAACAAGATGACTTGGGGTATGACATTTCTTTGTAATATGGTTATAACAACCACACTTCTGACACACAGGTTTGTCATTCCTATGTTTGAAAATGTTCTTACCCTTGTTGGAAACATGAGTTTGGGATTTCTTATTGCGTCTGCGTTATTTTTTACCTTTCTTGGAATTTCCCTGAGGATGGGTCTTAGAAAGTCCACCATCAAATTTGGGTATATTCTGAGTGTAGGCATGTACTTCAGGCAATAGAGTAGACCCTACGGGGCGCTGCTGATTATTCCAAACCATAAGTTCAGAATGTTTTTCGGCCTCAAGTAAAGTTTGTATAAGCTCAGAATAAACCTAGAAACACCTTTCACGGTATTGTTGTTGAAGAATCCTTTCAGAGGGAAGCATAATAGACATAGTCTTTTCTATTTTATCCGCATCTGTAGGTTCTTTCTCGCAGAATTGCAACTTTGAGCAAATCCTATGAACAACATGGTTGTAATCACTCACAGTTTTGAAATCCTGTAAGCGAAGTTGCGTCCACTCATAGTTGGCCGCAAGCAGGACAAGTGCCTTTTGTTGTTCATAGCGTTGCTTAAGAGAATTCCATAGATTTCGTGGGTTCTCTTCCAACAAGTATTCAGCCTTAAGGTCAGGATGAATATGGCTCCTAATGAGATATAGGGCTGTGTATACATGTTGATCTTCAAGTGGTGCAACACCCTCTTCGATTGGTAACGCAGCTCGATAAAGTCCACAGGACGCAAGACTAACCTTTACATCCACAGCCCATGTGGGATAATTGTGGCCGTCTAGAGCAAGCAAATCAAACTCTTTGACGGTCATTGATCCTACACGAGGCAAACCATCAAAACATTTTAAGTTATTAAAATGTTATGGTGTGTTCTAATTATGGGATGCAAAATAGAGACAAGATAAATCTTGTATTATTGATGTTGTAAATATCTCATGTGCATAATGAAATAATAGAGGTAGTCACCATAAAAGTGTAGACCTCAAATTGGGTATAGTCTATATTAATAGTAGATGCCAAGTAATTATGCAAGTTGTATAAACACGTCTTAAGGTAGTCATCAAGAATGATGTAGACCTTAGTCAATTCACAAACGAATTGGATACGCACGTTGAGGATAATCACTAAGTTGTGGACTTAGTGTAGATCCCACAATAGCAACTATGGTGCTACCTTGTGTATGACCAATAGGAATGCGAATTAACTATAGTCATCTTTGTGAAAAGATGTAGACCAAATGTTCTCATTTGTGATGTTGGGTACGCACGTTGAGGATAGTCACTAAGTGTTTACTTAGTGTAGATCCCGCAGTAGCAACAATGGTACTACCTTGTGTATGGCCAACAAACAAATAGGGAACATGCGCGTTATACAATTGATGAGAAAATATACATAAAATGTCGCATCCATTATTTAAGCGCGTAGTGCTTTAAAGTCAAAAAGCGTAAAAGGGGCTTAAATAAAATGATCGATTGCAAAAATGATTAATGAATAAATAATTTGCAAGATCATGGTCGTAATAACAAGGATATTATTTTATTGGATTTGCCATACATACAGGGACAAATACTTTGAATAATATCATAAATGGATATTTTACAATGGTAAAATATCACAAGTACAACTATAGTTAAAGTCAGCAACTAAACATAAGAGTACTTAATTTTACAGCACATAATTATAAGAGACTAACAAAGTCTTATACGAATTAATGCTGAAAATATTAAATTGACAAAAATAGTAAATAGCTTGAATCCATCGGAAGCCTGGATTTTGGCCCATGCAGGTCCAGTCGGCATGCACAGGGGAGACCAGGGAGGGCAGGGCACCGGCCTTGGGCCGGCCCATTGTTGCGCGCGTAGCCCATAAAAGGGGGGTCGGGTGGCAGTTAGGGATTCAACCCCTAACTGCTCGCCACCGCTGCCATGTAAAAAAAACAGACGCCGCCGCTGCCGCAAACCACCTCACCATCGCACTCCACTACGCCACCACTACCGCTAGTCTTTAGTTCGAGGAGGAGTCCCTGTCCTTTGGGTAGTAGAAGCCGCTGCCGCCGACGGCCATGTTCAGCACCTCCGTGCTTGGGAGGCCAAGATTCGCCGGGTTCTAGGTTCCCCTGCGGATGCTGGGGCGCCTATCCACCGCGGCCACCCTACGACCGAGAAGACGCTGAATCGTGGGGGGCGTAGTGGCGCTTCCCTCAACAGAAGTTGGAGGAGCCGCCGAGAGAGCCTTCTCCTTCATGCGAGCCGTAGCCTTTGCGCGTGTCGCGGGTGGAGGAGGAGCCATTGGCGGGGTCGCCGCCGGAGGAGGAGCCGAGGGTCCGGCCTTGTCGAGGAAGAAGTACGGTGAGATGCCAGACCTCACCGTGCTGTTGAAGATGTCGCCGATGCCGAGGCCGGTCACCACATCCTCCTCTTCCTCAACCTTCACGACATCAAGCGCGAGAGCAGCCCGCGTGTTCAGAAACCACGGATCGAGTGGGGGGACGTCGTTGCCTATCGCCACTAGAGTCGGAGAGGCTGGTGTGGGCGTCGGCAGCGAGTATTCGTACTCGAGCGTGTGTGGGATCGAGGTGAACTCCTTGCAGAAGTCACACCAAAAGCGAGGCGGTGACGGTGCCAGCGACATCGGCTCCATGGGGACGTACGTGGGTATAGCGACGGGCTCGACAACCACTTCATCAACGGGTGGCGCTGGGGCTTCCACGACTGGTGGCGCCGGGGCTTCAACCGCTGGAGGCGCAGCGTTGCTGGGGCCGGCACCGTCCAAGCCAAGGCGAGGAAATGGTGGCTAGCTCTACAGACGAAGATCGCGTGGAGGAGAAGCATGGCGGCCATGAACAGGAGTCCATCGGCGGTGAGGAACTGCATTGGAACAGAAGCCACAAACAGCGGAGTCGAAGAGGCAGCCGAAAGGACCATGGCCATGACCATGGGCAATGTTGCGGCGAACACGAGGCCCAAGGCTCTCGAAGACGCTGCGGCGTTGTCCATGGTGGCCATGGTGATGGATCGGGCCACGGCGAACTCCACCGACGCGACGAAGGGCGAAGAATAGTTGACGAACAACATGTGATGGTAAGTCAATCTTCATCATGCTTACCGATGATGGTTCAGAGGCATTCGTTGCCTCTACGTTCTCCTTCTCTCTGTCCAGAAGAGCGAAAGTACTGATAACGTGTTAAAAGTGAATAGAATGAACAAGATTCTGGGAACAACTGTTGCTTTCATTGATCTCTTAGATATATATACAAGTGAAGGGGTGTGTCCAAAGGACACAACTGACGGGAGAAGTTACATCTCGTCACCATGAGACATGCCCCTTCGATGACACAGTTAACTGTAAATCTAATCTCTAATCCTATCTCTAACTGCACATCTAATTGGATGAGATCACCGATGAATTGGTGTCTGTTGGCAGGCACCGTTTTGTAACAGTTATCTATAGGTTCAACTAACAATTAGCTAGTCTATTATCTATACCTATTTGGACCAAAAGAGATAATTATTAGCAGATAACTACTATCTATAGGGATCTAAACGGGGCCTAACAACATTTGAGTTACTGCAACAATTATGGGACACATAGCTTGTGGGGTCATATAAGTATATGAGAGGTACTCCTTCTGTCTACAAAAAAATGTAATTATCATTTATCGAGAAGTCAAATACTTTTGAGTGTGACTAAAGTTATATGAAAAAATACTAACATTTAGAATACAAAATAAGTATCATTAGATCAGTTATGGAATATATTTTTGTAATAAATCAATTTTGAAACATAAATATGAATAATAGTCAATTTAAATTTAGTCAAACTAAAACTATTTTGACAAACACGACCATAGTTGCATTCTTTTATGGGTGGAGGTAGTAGCAAAAATATACATGCCGAATGGATGAGAGGGCCGTAGTGACCGGAATGTCGTCGCGCCACCACGCTCTACCCTGCCATGCCGCCATGGCCGCGGGCAAGCTCACGCGAACCTGTAATTCGTTCAACCATCACCGTTAATAGTTGCGCTAGGTCATGGGGAAGCCCTTGGTGCCGCTTCCTCTGCCAGAGATGATCTAGTTCAATCACTTCATTAGTCATCTCATCTCGTATCCATAAGTAACCATGTTTCACTGATTAACTATGATGCAGTTCAGTTGATCGAGTCTTCTTCACCGAGATTGAGAAGGTTCGTGGTGATCAAGTTTTGGAGGAGGTTCATCCACCAGTGGTTTTGGTGTCAAGTCTAACCCCTATGATCCATAGTGGAAACTAACCTTCTCTGCAACGCAGGCAAGCCCCGGAGCATAAACCCTTCTACCACACGACATAGGCAGGTCCTTGACCTACATATATCAACCTTCACTTGGATCCTCCAAAACATGAACGGGTCCAGCGCTACATGAGAGCACAGTACTCCACCTCTCTGCATCGTTCGTCCGTGACGTAAAGTGTATTAAAGATTTGTAAATACTAGAGAATGGTTTATGCTCCAGGGCTTGCCAATGTTGCAGAGAAGGTTAGTTTCCACGGTGGATCATAGGGGTTAGACTTGTCACCAACACCACTGGTGGATGAACATCCTCCGAAACTTGATCACCACAAACCTTCTCACTATCGTAAGCACTACATGTAATAAATGATGCTTGCTCAACATGATGGAAAATATGCCATGGTGCATGATGAGACACAGTGCCTAACAGAACTTAAACTAATCTAAGAAAGTTGAGTACAACTTTCCTTCACGGTACATCTAAGGTTATTACTTGCAAAGCCTTTTAATTATTTAATTAACAAGTCAATCATGTGCTCATTAAGAAGACAACACATAACACATTACAAAAGTCGAGCAAGACAAGGCAAGACCACATCACATTGACTTAAGCACTAGAAAGCAAGTTATTTAATTAAGCATTACACCAACCTACCATGCTAAGATAGCAAAGCATATCAAGCCTAACACACAAGCCATTGGTTCACTTAGCATACACAACTATCAACTCAGGCACACTCAGATTCAGAACAGCAGCACAACAGCAACTTCATTTTATCATAACTGAAGATCTAAACATCCAGTAAAGGTGATCCTAGACTTTCTGGAAAGCTCATTAACTCTTCTACAACTTTGTTATTTTTACCTAAAGGTGAATCAACAGATATTAAGGTCATATAGCACAAAGAAACAATTCTGTTCAGACTTGGATAAAATCTGACATCAAACTTTAAATAGCTATAACTAAAGTTCTAGATCACCAAACGTTGTGCCCCTTAACATTTTGGAAGTCCTATGAAAAGTGCTACAACTTTTTAGTTGTTACTAAAAGGTGACTCAGAGGTTAATTAAGTCAAAAAGCATCATCTATCAGATCTGTTCAGAAAACAAGCAAAAACTAACAGGGAACTTGCAAAATCTATAACTCCTAAACCAGCAGGCCTAAAATCATGAAATTCTAGGACAAGCAATATATGGAAGTTAGCTATGACTTTTGTATTCAACGCATTCACAGAAAACATGATTAGTATCATGAAATCAATCACTTAACTAGAACTGCTCCTGCGGTTATTTCAGCACACAAGTGAAGCCAAGTGCTTCACTTAATCTACTAACAAGATTATGCATGAGCAGCAAATTATAAAGATTATAAACCACTACTAACTCATCTACTTATTATTAGAGTAAGCAAAGAAACATCACATGACCTAATTATATTATTCACTAATTGTCTTGCATAAACAACACACTTTTTAGTCATTATATTAATAAGAGATCATATTCATATGTCACTCAAAGACTCCAACAAACCTCCACATAGCTCAACCATGAGTGCAAGCAAAGGACCATTACATGACTTAACCACTTGCATCTACTTACAAACTTGTGTCATCCAACATTTATTTAGACCACTCTAATTATTATTTGGAATAAGTTAATTATGAGCATATCAAGAAATTAATCAAGTTGCCAAGGAACAGAAGGGGTTTGGGTGTTCCCAGGTCCACAAACAATGTTCAAAATACACCAAAGCCGTTTAAGTATTTTCCTAATTCATTTTAGCATTTATTAATCATGAAAAGGCATTTAAACACACTTAAATTAATTAACCAAGTCAACTAATTCAAAACAGTGCCAAACTTTTTGTGAAGGCAGACATGAACATGATAAACTTACAGAAAAAGTTTAAGCATCACATGATTAATATTTTTATCTATAAAAATCATACAACAAGCATTTTTCTATTAAAAGATGGGATTTTTAAGCATACCAAAACTACTGATAATGGCTAACTAATATTTTTCCTAGATATAGCATGTCATACAAGGCTACATAACAAATTTCACATTTTTAGCATGCCTCTAGAATTAGTTATGAAATTCACAAGTTTAAGTTGAAAACACAAAAAGGAAAAAAAACCTGTAGCACACGGTTCATATGAGTCACGATTTTTGGAGAAAACCCCCTAGAAAAGCTTCTATTGCTGCGCGAGGTCCCTGGTCACGATTTGAGCAGAGGAGGCGCACGGGAAGACTGGATTTCCGGCCGGTTGATGCTCGTCGGCAGTGAGGGAGAGGTGCTATGGCATCTCCATGCCTAACCGCACCAGTGGAAGGTTATTCACATTTTTAGCATGCTTCTAGATTTAGTTATGAAATTCACAAGTTTCAGTTGAAAACACAAAAAGAAAAAAACCTGTGGCGCACTGTTCATATGAGTTACGGCTTTTGTAGAAAACCTCTAGAAAAGCTTCTATCGCTGCACGAGGTCCCTGGTCGCGATTTGAGCAGAGGAGGCGCACGGGAAGACTCGATTTCCGGCCGGTTGATGCTTGTCGGCAGCGAGGGAGAGGTGTTGTGGCATCTCTTTTTCACCGCACCCGTGGAAGGTTGAAACGCGGCCGGAGATGGTCAGTGAAGGGCCGGCCATGCTAGAGGGGCACGACGGCCATGGCGGCGCAGCAGCGTGAACCGGTGGCGAGCACACGTTCTGGCGCGTCCTGCACGGTAGCGATCAAAAGAAGGAGCCGATCACCATGGCATCAAGGTAAGGCTAAATCAAAAGACGGGATGGAGAGAGATATGCCACAGAGGGCTGGCCACGGCGAGCAGCCCATGGTGGCCATGGTGGACCACCGCGACTAGAACAGCTCGCGCAGCCAACTCCGGCAGAGAGAGATGGCACGAGCGGATCAGAGAGGAGCCAAAGGGCAAGGCGAAGTTGCGTGCAAGAGGAATTGGGCAGGTATGGAGTGGCTGTGGCGAACTTCGCCAGCGAGCGGAGCTGTGCAGGCGGCGACAGAGAGGAGAAAAAGGAAGAGACAGGCAGCGGCTCGGGCCCTTATCGGCAAGGGCGAGGTGTCCGCGCGTGACATCAGCTGCTTGAATCGCGCCACCGAAGCAGCTGCGTGCCAGGCGCACGCGAAATGGCAAGCGAGGGCGGCGGCCGGTGGCGAGCAGGCTGCTGCGTGGCAGTTGCTCCGGTGCTACTGTTCATCAATGACAGCTCCCATTTCTCTCTCATTTTCTCCTGTTTCTGTTAAGCAACGCCGTGATCCACCTTAAGCAACGTTGTTCACTGATATCTGATCTACAACTTTTATCAAAGGTGCAACACTAAAATCTCAAAGGTTAAAGAGATTTCAAGATTTGAAGATGGTCACTTTGAAACTGAAATTGAATTCAGTTAGGGTTAGGGGAAAAACAGTTTTGACAAAGCATTTTTGGGTAATTAATTAGAGGTGAAACAGTGATCAAGAATCACAAACATGGGCACATTATCAAATTTCAAACATTATACTAATGTATAGAACCAAAGTTGCACAAACTTTATTCATGAAATTTGATTCAATAATCCACCAAAAATTGAACTTAATAGCTGCATTTCAGGGACAACCAAAATTGCAAGTGTGGAAAACAACATTGAATTCAATCTTTGAAGCTTAATTTGCACATGTTCAAGTTGAAAATATTTCAAACTTTGGATTCTACATTATAGAGCACACTTTATATTACAAAGTTTATTTTAGCATATTCTCAAGTGTTTAAGCAAATTATTAAACTAAAATCACAAAAAACCTTAAACACTATTATTGACATTATTTCATGTAATATGTGAAACACCATATATGCAACAAACACATGCTATAACTGAAACATGGAATGGATTTATGCCACAATGCTTGATGATTATGCATGATGATTATCATGATCAAGTTTTAATTGCTTCTAAACATCTTGGATCATCCCCCTTAAAGAAATCTCATCCCGAGATTATGAAGTGACAAAAGTCTAGGTTTTAGTAATGGAAAAGGAAATGTGTCAAACACATTAACTTACAAGAAGTTCACAAAGCAACAAGGATTGGTTCAAGAATTACAACTGATATCAAAGGAAGGTTGTAATTAACAAGGTATTTACGAAATTTAGGAGAAGCAAAGACATGAATTTCCCAAAAGAGATTCCAAGGAGAGCGAAAGCACGTTAATTGTGGACTATAATGGATCATGATCATAGACCCCGATAACAACGAGGGCCCTATATTTGCTTATGGTAGCGATCCACAGGAGATTCCAGGATGCACTGCTGTACCGTTGTCACTGATCTTCGTACCATCATAGGGCATAGTTGCAGTAACTTTCAACCAACCCATGTCGGCTATCAAAATCAAGGGAGTAGCATGTGCCAGGATAGAGGAAACCAAGACATGACACATGCGTATGTTTAGAAGTCAAGGAGTAGTCCCATGTTTTGGTTTTGCGTCAGTGGAATAAACTCAAGTGCATACAGAAGTTCCCAAGGATTAGGAACTAATGGAGCGAGGATCATCACAGGCTAGTTACACTACTACAGATTGACTTATCACTATCGTCACTTTCACTGCCGTAGCGATAAAAGCATCGGTGTGATACTTCTACCGCCGGTTGGACCGATAGGGAGGCCTCCTAAGGAAGAAAACCAACAGTTGAAAACCATCAATGCGGCGGTGGTAGTGGGGTTGAATTCCATCGTTGTTTAGAACACCTAGCCGACTAGGATAGGTGTTATGGCTGCTGGCCCTACACGACCATTTGGTGTTGGTGTATCGACGGTAGTAAATTCAGCATGATTTATTTCCCCATTTCCCAACTACCCACAACACAGTTGCATCACCATTACTTTCCTAAGGAGTATGCCTCGTCTTCCCTGATGCTTATATTAACTACTCTCTACTTCTCCATATTCAAGGTTGGCCTATTTAAGCCAGGGCTAGATGCGCTTCTTGGCAATCCACACACTCCTTCCTCCTTAGATATAGATAGATATAGACAAAGCTCTTGAGCCAACCATCTATATTTTCTTCATCACCATGGCACTCCTTCTCCAACTCCTCTGGCGGCAGCAGCGGCGGTGGGAGAAGGCCTTCAAGATTGGGTACTACCAGCATCTAGGTGCAGTGGGGGCTGCTCGATGTAGGTGCTAGTGAAAGTTTTGCAATTAAGGGGGTTCGCTTATTTGGGCAAGCCAAGGGGTACTCAATGCACTTTGGTATCCCTGGTTTGCCCTGTGCATTTCTTGTGCCGATTCACCATCCCGGCACCCTAGCGATCCTCCTTCCTCTAGAGCAGTAGCGACGATGGCGGCGCTTCTCTTCCATGCCCTCCTCGCAACCATGAGACGTTAGCACCACCATATCCTAATCGACAAGGAAGTTACTACACAAGAAAGGTGGACAAAAAATGGTTTCCTTCATTTCTTTGTACCGCTAAACTTACATGTTGACAATTAGTCATCCTATGCAGGAATGCACTTGCTAGTGACCATGAGAGGTGGAGATGCTCCTCTTGCTCTCTGTCTTGACCGTGAGAGGTGCAGCAGGGAAGGTAAAGCACCTCACTAAGATGCTGCTCTTCTTGCTCTCTCTCTCGATCGTGAAAGGTGCAGATGCTAGTGAAAGTTTTGTGAGGTGCTGCTTCATCCTTCCTCTAAATGCAAAAAAATTCAGAATGAAAGAATCTTTTATCTTAGTATCTTATGACTACTAATTAGAGGCCCCAACGGTGTAAACCGTGTGAACCGCGTAAACCGTGTGACCTCCCTAATTTTGCATGTAAATTACCCACCTCTACCATTACAAAAGATAATTCAAAGCCGTCGATAAGAATAAAATAGGCTAACGGTTCATCACTTTGTCTCCCCTAAGATTGTAGTTAGTGCTCGAGGGGCCGAGCCGCGTGGTCGAGTCAATTTTCTCTGTCCAGCTTCCAACACCATTCCATCACCATTACTTTCATCGAGAGAAGCATGTATTCTGCCCTTATAGGCCTGGACAGTCCACCCTTATGCTGATACTAGCCATTAGGTGTAGCAACGGTCACCCCGGACAGTCCGCCGTTCACCTAAAACTAGCCGTTGGAGTTCAAACGGTTATCGCGGACAGTCCAGGAATTATAGATGGACAGTCCACCATTTAAACATGAGAACTAGTCCAGAACCTCTGTTCCTTGGAAATTAACTGGCGGACACTCCATCCTTATAGGGCCGGACAGTTTGCCATTGATTTCCAATAGCCTGGATGGAGTTTCCAGCAACTCTGCTTGCCACCGATTTTAGCCGGCGGACAATCCACCACCAGGCATGGACAATCCACCGTTCACCTGTCCGCCCATGAACAGTGCGAGCGTCGTGTCCGACATGCCCCCAACACCAGCGTTCGAGGACCACAGACCGTCCACCACCAAAGGGCAGACAATCCGCCACTGTCTAGAAAGCAACCCAAGGTCTCTGCGACCTCCTCGCTTCCAACTTCTTCTCCTTTGCAAATGTGCCAATGTTGACAGTCACAAACACCCATTTTGACCATCAACATTCCACCCAAAAGCATGGTAAAGTGAGGTAAATCATCATCACATGTGTAGAATTTTGTTTATAATTCACCTAGTTCCACTTGTGCTTGTAGAATTATTTCTATGTAGGAAATATACCAAAGTTTGGCCAAAATGGTGACAAATATGGACATATAGAGCAAGTGGACGTGGCAGGTGGCTCTAGGCCCACAGGCCAGCATTGGCTAGCCCCATATGGGTGCCGCCTGGTGCCACCTTAGCACCTACCACGTCACTGATCTATGGGAGTTGCTCCTAAGCCAATCACAAGCCTCCATTCAAGTTGGTTTGATCAATGGACAAGATTAGATGCCGGTGGATCCATGGTCCCATTGTCATAGACTTGGGAGCCTCCAACCAACTTACCAACTGACCTACCATCCAAATTTCACCATGTGCTGTCTTCACAACCGCCTTGGAGGAGCAACCAGCACCCTTGGATGCTAAGGCGGTGCATCCAAGGGCCGACCAACGCCCTACTTCCATCACCCGGCGTGCTAGGGTGGCCACCGACCTTGCCACTGCCTACAAATACCCCTCCCCTCACTATACACTATAAATAATGGGTGTGGAGCTCGGTAGAGAAGTGCCCCATTCATTTCCAAGCTCTCCAAGCTTCTCTTAGCTTTCTAGCTTAGCATTAGCTATAGAGTAGTAGTCTAGTAGTGGAGTAGAGCAAGAGCGGAGCTTCTCAAAGTCTGGAAGAATCTTCTGGGTCTAGTATAGCTCCTTTGTAATTCTTTCATTTCTGCATTACTTTATTTAGTATTTATTTTAGTACTTTATTCTAGTATTGCTTGCTTTACTTTAAGTACTTAATCATTAGTGTTCATCATTAGTGAGCTTAGGTGCTTGTTGTTTGGCATTAGTAGCATAGGTTATCTTATCATTAGTAGTCTTTCGTTAGTACCGGTTCCACCATCTAGTTAGGGTGCTTTGATCTCATTTCATTGGAGCTTGGATCAAAATAGTAAGCATGTAGATTAAGCGTGGTGCTTAGGCTATAGATTACCTGTGGATATGGCTAGGTCTCTGGATAGATTGTGGTAGGTGGCAAATGGTGACAGCCTTGTCCATCCTCTATCCACCATGATAGGTCGAGTTATTAAATCGTAGGGCTTATGGTAGACCTTGTCTATTTAACTCTCCTAGTTGGTAGGTGGGCTGTGCCCCAAAGTATTATCGTATTTCTCCTAGTTATTTGTTTACCCTTAGTTACTAGAAAGATCTATCACTCGCTCTCCCACCTAGCTATCTCTAGTTAGCTTGTATTTGGTAGTTAGTATAGGTAGTTTACACTCATCCTTCACTATCGTTCACCTACCTAGGATCAACTCAAGCCTTCCTCTAGCAAATCCTAGTCCACTTATAAATTCTAGCCTTCCGCCTTCCTGTGGGATAAATTATAAATTCCATACTCGGTACTCACCGAGCGAAGTGCTACGCAAAAGTTCTATGTCCTTGCGGAATCCTCCAATAGTCGATAAGAAATATTAACAGCCAATACCACCAAGTGATACACCACCTTGTGCATGTGTGTTAGCTTTTCACAAACATTTTAACAAAGGATTAGTCACTCCATTCACGACCCCACTCGATCCTAGCAATGATGCAAAGTTAGATCACTCGAGTGGCACTAGATGACCGATATGCAAACAAGTTTGCCCCTCTTGATAGTACGACCATCTATCCTAAACCTGGTTATGCACTTCTCTACACAACCTTTGACCACTAAAATGAAATGCCCTACAAATATACCTTTGCCTTGCGCATTACATTTCATCTCCTCTATTGTTGATGCAACACATGCACCAACCATATCACAAATGATATGACCCACTTTCTATCATCATGTGACCTTGTTGGTTCATTGATCTTGACCTCACTTGCTTTTCACCTTGCCTTTGTCCATTGGTGCCAAGTATTTCTCAAGCTTCACCACCACGCGGTCTATCGCTCCAAAACCTCCAACTTGCCCTTCACGCTTGCAACCGATCCATCAATCCAAGTCTTGTCTTGATCTTCGCCACCTTAGTCACATGACTCAAGGTAATGTCTCGTATGCAATGAGCTCCTTCATCACATGTGTGAGCCTTGCAACAAATCTAAGCCATCTTCACCGTCATGGCATGAGTTGCTCATATAAGTGTACCTGTGGACTAATCACCTGTGTATCTCACATTTAAACACATTAGTCCACCTAGATTATCACTCAATTACCAAAACCAAACAAGGACCTTTGACCGAGGCCTAGGCACGCCTCGCTCATAAGGCATTCAGCACGATATGATCTTCCTCTTTCACTACGTGCGACATCGTGTCTTCAGTTGTAGCATTTTCTTGTCTCCTTTTCAACCATCTAGGAGCAGCATATCAAGCCTAACACACAACCTATTGGTTCACTTAGCATACACAACTATCAACTCAGGCACACTCAGATTGAGGATAGCAGAACAACAGCAACTTCATTTTATCATAACTGAAGATCTAGATATCCAGCAAAGGTGATCCTAGACTTTCTGGAAAGATAATTAACTCTTCCACAACTTTATTATTTTTACCTAAAGGTGAATCAATAGATATTAAGGTCATATAGCACAAAGTAACAATTCTGTTCAGACTTGAACAAAATCTGGCATCAAACTTTAAATAGCTATAACTAAAGTTCTAGATCACCAAAAGTTGTGCCCCTTAACATTTTGCAAGTCTTATGAAAAGTGCTACATGTTTTTAGTTGTTACTAAAAGGTGACTCAGAGGTTAATTAAGTCAAAAAGCATCATCTATTAGATCTGTTCAGAAAACAAGCAAAAACTGACAGGGAACTTGCAAAATATATAACTCCTAAACCAGCAGGCCTAAAATCATGAAATTCTAGGACAAGCAAGATATGGAAGTTATCTATGACTTTTTGTATTCAACACATTCACATAAAACATGATTAGTATCATGGAATCAATCACTTAACAGGAACTGCTCCTGCAGCTATTTCAGCACACAAATGAAGTGTGCTTCACTTAATCTACTAACAAGATTATGCATGAGCAGCAAATTATAAAGATTATAAACCACTACTAACTCATCTACTTATTATTAGAGTAAGCAAAGAAACATCACATGACCTAATTATATTATTCACTAATTGTCTTGCATAAACAACACACTTTTTAGTCATTATATTAATAATAGATCATATTCATATGTCACTCAAAGACTCCAATGAACCTCCACATAGCTCAACCATGAGTGCAAGCAAATGATCATTACATGACTTAACCACTTGCATCTACGTACAAACTTCTATCATCCAACATTTATTTAGACCACTCTAATTATTATTCTGAATAAGTTAGTTATGAGCATATCAAGAAATGCCCTACAAATATACCTTTGCCTTGCGCATTCCATTTCATCTCCTCCATCGTTGATGCAACACATGCACCAACCATATCACAAATGATATGACCCACTTCATATCATCATGTGACCTTGTTGGTTCATTGATCTTGACCTCAGCTGCTTTTCACCATTGCCTTTGTTCATTGGTGCCAAGTCTTGCCCAAGCTTCACCACAATGCGGTCCATCACTCCAAAGCCTCCAACTTGCCCTTCATGCTTGCAGCCAGTCCATCAAGCCAAGTCTTGTCTTGATCTTCTCCACCTTAGTCACATGACTCATGGTCATGTCTCATATGCAAAGAGCTCCTTCATCAAATGTGTGAGCCTTGCAACAAATCCAAGCCATCTTCACCGTCATGGCATGAGTTGCTCACACAAGTGTACCTGTGGACTAATCACCTGTGTATCTCACATTTAAACACCTTAGTACACCTAGATTGTCACTCAATTACCAAAACCAAACAAGGACCATTCAATCTCCCCCTTTTTGGTAATTGATGCCAACTCTACAAAGATATGGAAATTAAGCTCATTTCAAGCTAGCACTTCACATATGTGTAAATTGCTAACTTGATTTGGATTTTATGCTACTTATCCAACATTTAAACTCTATGTCATGATTTTGATAAGCACCATAAAACCCGACTTGGTAGTGATAACTCCCCCTACATGTGTGCTCAAATGGTTTGGTTTCAAGTTTGCACAGATGCATAGATATGAAATTTGAGGAAGTGTTACCACTACTAAGTGATGCTAAGGTGTATAGAATAACCTTTGAAGTGTGATACCAATCAGAGTTGTTCCTTTAAGTTCATCCTTAGCACCATGGCTAGCTAGATTCCACTTGGAAACAAAAACACTAGATACCCCATGAGATCAATATTAGAAGCAAGGTACTAGTATTACTTGAAAAACATACCAAGTGTCTAGCTATCATCCTACACGTGCTAGTCTTCATTTCATCAATCAAATTCTACAACTAGCATACACCACACAAGCATGTATATTGAATTTAAAACTTATGCAATGCAAGCAAGCACATAAATATGCACATATCAAATGCAACCAATCAAAGTTCATGAGCTTGCTCCCCTACTTGTGTGCTTCTCTTGTCCAAGAATTTTGATCCTTCTCCATTCTTTAATGTTACTCCCTCTTTGTCTATGTCCAATTTCTACTCCCCCATGATGCATTTACATATCTTTGTTCCAACTTCTCCCCCTTTGTCATCAATTTCCATAAAAGGCGTGCTTCTATTGATATAAAGGATTGCATTGGGATAGATGGTTGACACTTGAATCTTGCATTTTTTATGGACACCACCATATATGTTGGAATGACACCACTATCACTTATGTAGGATCTTTGACCTTGATACCAATAGGTGGGGCACCTCCCCCTATGTCATAGCATGAGTCATCCAATTGATAAGCTTGAGCTATTGTAAGTGAGGGAACTTGTTTCACTTGATGATCACTTAAAGTTGAGGATCACTTGTGGAACCACCGTCTTATATGATTGATACTACGTGTAGAAATGTGATACCACATGGAAGAATTTTCTAGCATGGAACCACTTGTTGGTTGTGTCAATAAAAACCATTTCTTGAACATTTTCTATTTTCATGAGTACCACTTGTAAGTTGATCTAGACACCACTTGTGAATTCTTCTTGAAAAAATATTTGAGTCTAGATACCACTTGAAACAAACAAACTAGATATCCATTTGCATTGTTGTCTTGTTCATGTACTCTTGTCACTATCATGAGCTTCTATTCTTGACTTGAACTAAATTGATTTGCCTAAGTTTCCAAGTCCAGTTTGAACCAATAACAAGCTTCTTCACACCTCTTGCAAGGATTATCTTGCCAATATTGTACTTGTCACTTGTTTAAAAATCTAAATTAAATCAAGTACTTGGGTTCACTAGCTCATGAACAAACTCATACACTACCACTAGATTCAACTAATCATTCAAGCAATAGTGATAGGCTATAAATTTTAAAGATTTTTATTTGTCATGCATGATCCTAATAAGCATGTACTATATGCTCTAACCACATACTAGTAAGGGATGAAATGATCATGTACATTGCAATGATACCTTTACTATGTTGGAGAAGAGGATAGTCATATAGATTCCAATATATTTCTCCAATAGCAATGTGAAGTCCAATTATAGCTTGGTGAAGATCAATCATCAATATTGAAATCCATTCTTCACCCATATGAATTGAGAACCACTAATATGATCAAGTGCACTATCTTGTTGTAGTTGGCTTGCTTCTTTGCTTGATCAATGCTTGCATGAGAGCACTAAATGTGAGTAACCACTTGAATTCCAATTAATTGCTCTCTTTTGGATGTTGCTTGCTCTCTTGATCAACCCTTTAGATTGCTTCAACTAAGCATCTCAAATGTCCTGTAGATTACTACTTTCATGTTAGCCTTCCAGGTACCACACTTGGTTTACCTACAAAAGGCGGCAAGCCCCTACACATAGGGAGAAGTGACCTCTCCAAAGAACCATTCTTGACACTCACCTGAAATGTCTTGATTGATTGATCCAATTGATGGACTTAATTTGATATATATACTTAAATCCTTCTTTAAGTCCTTTTATTTCTACTTGTTTAAGTCATTTTCTTTCTACCAAATGATTTTCAATTGTCACTAGAACTTAAACTTCATCTTCATCTTGAGTTTGATATTGATCTTCCACTTTGAGTACCAAATGTGTGCCAAGTACATTCCATGATCAAATGGCCTTGTACCCTTTTCTTATCATGCTTCTAGATCAATCCAAAACCAAACTTAGGTACCTTAAACACATAAATATGATTCTAACTTGAGGACCTTTCAATCAAAGTGACTCTAGATCAATCTAATAATTGTCACTTTTCTAGTGGATTCTATACCCTTCAAAGATTAGTCCATAACTCCCAATGTAAAGATCTAAATACCACAAAATTTTGTGGAGATGTGCTTAACTAAGTCATATAGCAGTTGTAAAAATTTGGACTTCATTTGACTTCTAGATTGCTACCAGGTTTTAATTCTTTCATACTGCTACATGCTGAAAACTGCTGCACTATAGCTGACAAGATCCACTCCAAAACTGAAGCATCTCTTATCCAATTCTCATGAAATTGACACAGGATCTAATACCATAAGTCTAGAGCATGCTTACCAAATTTCAAGCCAATACAAATATATTTGATCACTCAAACTCAGACTTGATCTGAGCTAGCTCAGATTTTCAATAAATGACAGATTTCAACACATTGAGCTATCTATCTTTAATTTGAACCAAACTTGAAATAGACTTGTTTGAATACTTCCATAAGACATATATCTATTCAATCCACTTACTAAAAGTTATCTTATGAACTTATCCAACTCAAATCAATCCAAACTTGATTACTAAGCATTTAATCTATTCAAACATCTCATAGCAAGCAACAAATGCACATATACCCAATTCAATCAACTCATGTGCACCCAAATGAAATGATCAACAAGAGATATACCTTGGTTAGTTCATGATCATCCAATTATCAAGCTCCAACTTTCATATTTGCAAGCCATCAAATAATCCAATAAATCATCCACAATTTGAATTATAGCACTTGTATGTTGTAGCACTTGAACTTCACTAATTCTTGGCTTGCCATTAGGATAGAATAGCACTAGGCTTCAATACTTAACTCAATATATGATGAACAATAAGAATTCCATTGAATCAAGCCTCCAATGCTATGGTACCTACACACAATCATCCACTTTTTGATGGTACCCAAACAAGTTTGGATCCTCTCAAGTTAGGTGCAACATACTTAGGCATTGCCTTAGTATGGATAGAGGAATATTTTACAATAGCAACCAAAGAGGTACCATTACTATCCTTCATAAGCAAAGAATTATCATCAATTGAAATATGCTTAGGAGTATTACCTAGGGAACATGAATTAGCCATGTGTCTCCTTTCCTGGCATGAGTAGCACTTTCTCTTTGATTGAGCCTTCTCTTCCTTGCTCATGTGGTGCTTCTCATTGCCTTGCCTCTCATGAGTTGCTTGAGCTTTCTTCTCAAGCTTGGTAGGACACCTCGAGGCAAAGTGTCCCATATCTTCACACTTGAAGCACTTGATGTGAGTATACACCTTCTTCTCATCTTGAGTCTTGCTCATCATCTTGGCATCTTGATCAAGCATTGGATGCCTTGCTCTTTCACCCCTTCTTGTTTTCTTCTTCTTCATCATCAAGTCACCACCATCTTCATGGTTAATCTTGATATGATCTTGGTGTGTCTTTTCTTGCTCAACTTGTGGTTTTGATTGAGGCTCAACTTGTTGCTTCACCTCTTGCTTGGTTGGGCACATAAAGGTGAGGTGACCCCATGTGCAGCACGTGAAGCACTTGACATGTTTTAGCCTCTCTTCTTCTTTCTTCAACTTGAGATTTTCTTCATTGGGTCAATCATTTGCAAGATGACCCACTTCATGGCATTTGAAGCACATGAAATGAGAGATCTTTATTTGTTCTTGCTTCTTTATCTCTCTTTCATATCTTCTCTTGCCCCATCTCTTGCCTTTGATCTTGCTCTTGTTGAAGCCAATGACAGTCTTGTCATCACGGCTTCCTTGATAGTTGACTTTGCTTGTCTTGAAGCCGACGCCACTCTTGTCACTAAAGTTTCTTTGACTCTTCAACATATGCTCAAAGGTGACTTGAGAGTTGTAGCACCTCTCTAACTTGTTGCTCAAATTCTTCACTTCACATTTGAGCTCAATGTTCTCCTTCAAAGTGTTAGTCTCACAAGACATAGAAGTAGACCAAGTATCTATATGTGAAGAACATGGCATAGCTAATAAATCATCACAAGAGGTGGATACATGCTTCTTGCCTACATCACAAGGGTTAGCAACATTTTGTGATTGATCAATTGACCCATGTGATAAGCTCTCACTAGTTTTAATTTCTTCATTGGAAAGCTTATTAGTGAGAAAAGCATGGTCTTGTACCAAGTTATCATGAGTAACACTAAGTTCCTCATGAGCCAATTTTAGCTCCTCATGTGAACAAGTAGTAACATAAAGTAGATGCTTTTGTTGTTCACATGTGTTCTTTAGAAAAGAGTTTTCATTTTTCAATTTCTCGGTTTTAGCCATCTCTTTTTCTAAAGCTTTGATCATGCAACCATATCTATCTAGAAGCTCCTCATATGAATCATGATCAATCACATTTGCATTAGATACCTTAGTGTCACTTTGTGACATGAAGCAAAGTGATGTAGTTGGAGAGCTTAAAGAAACATCACTCTCACAGCCCGAGCATGATCCATCATCATCACCATCAATCTTGTCAAGTGATCTTGTGGTAGAATCATCATCATCATCACTTGATCATGAGGTGGAGCAATCTTCCACAATCACCAAATCATGGTCATGCTCAACACACTCATGCGCCTCCTCCTTAGGCTCATCCTCATCGTCGGAGACCGTCCCATATTTCTCATTGAGATAACTCTAAATCTCATGGGCGGTCTTCATGTCAATGATCTCTCTGAATATGCTATCATTCAAAGATCTATACATGATGTCAATAGCTTGGGTGTCGATATTTAGGCATTTCTCTTATGCTTGAGTTAGATTCTCTTCATCCAACATATGAGAAAAGCCTACATCTAACATCCACCACATTTTAGGGCAAATAAACTTAAAATTGCATATCATCCAACTTTTCCATCGTGTAAAGTGTGTGCCATCAAAAGTGTGTGGACAATCAACATCTAGCCCATAAGTCGCCATCCTCTTGGGTCGGTGAAGACCACAAAAGAGAGACCTAGCTATGATACCACATGTAGGGTTGAGATGGTAGACTAGAGGGGGGGGTGAATAGTCCTTTCTAAAATTAATCATGCCAACTAACTAAAACAAATGCAGAATAATAACTACTGGTCTAGCCAAGACTACACCCCCTCTATCTAAGTTTCAACCACCTTACAAAGATTCTAAATAGGCAATAAAGGTGCCGGGCTAGCTAGAGCTCACCTAACGATTCTAGTAGCAAGGTCACACAAACCTTTGCAACTAGTACTCAAGCAACCGGGGGAGCTCCTACACAACTAGTGAGCAAAAGCACAAAGCTCCTAAGCTCAATAGCAATGCTCAATAACAAGGCTACACAAGCCAAATTATAGAGCGCAAATTACTTAGCTAAACAAACTAAGCAATATAACTAACAAGGTTACTCAAACTAAATTAGCCACGCAAGGGAGCTACTTCTATGCTACACAAGCTAGAAGGTAACTAGCAAGCTACACAAGCTAACTAATTACAAGAGCAGCTAGACAACAAGCACAATGTATGAATATGTAAGTACAAGCTTGTGTATGGGGATCGCAAACCAACGGGAAGATGACGACATGGCGATTTTTATCCTGAGGTTCACTTGGTTGCCACCAAGCTAGTCCCCGTTGAGACAAGCTCCGAGGTTGCCGCTGGTCCTCTTGCTAGTGGTGACCCACAAGTCACACTCTCCCACATAGAGTTATAACCACACGCTCTAGCACTTGACCCAGCTGGACCACTTGTCGCCCTTCGCGTCTCGCTCTACTAGAGTTCCTCTTCGCGGCTCCCATGGGGCAAGCACAATGCCCCTCACAAATCCTTCTCTAGAGCACCGCACAATCTTCTTTACATGCTTCAACGGAGACCACCACCAAGCCATCTAGGAGGTGGCAACCTTCAAGAGTAACAGGCACCACCGGCTTACAACTCGATCACCTAGTGCCAACACTTGCAATCTCTCATGCACCGCACTAGAAATCGCTCTCTCACTTAGTGGATATGATTAGCACTAATCATAAGTGAGTTGGAGGGCTCCCAAGCACTCTCACACAAGGACACTAAGTCCCCAAGTTGCCAAGCTCACCAAATGGACGGCCACCACCTCTATTTATAGAGGGAGGCCTCAAACTAGCCGTTTGGACGCGTGCTGAAAAGTGAACTACGAACAGTTCACCCTTATAGGCCCAGATAGTCCGCCCTTATGCTGAAACTAGCTGTTAGGTGTAGCAACGGTCACCCCAAACAGTCCGTCGTTCACCTGAAACTAGCCGATCGAGTTCAAACGATTACCGTGAACAGTTTGGGAATTATAAACGGACAGTCCACCGTTCAAACCTGAGAACATGTCCAGAACCTCTGTTACTCAGAAATTAGTCAGAGGACAGTCCGTCCTTATAGGTCTAGACAGCCTGCCGTTGATTTCCAATAGCCTGGATAGAGTTTCCAGCAACTCTGCTCGCCACCCAATTTTAGCCGGCAGACAGTCCACCACCCAGGCACGGATAGTCCACCATTCACCTGTCAGCCCATGAACAATGCGAGTGTCATGCCCGATGCGCCCCAACGCTAGTGTTCAAGGACTATAGACAGTCTGCCACCAAAGGGCAGAGAGTCCGCCACTGTCCAGAAAGCAACCCAAGCTCTATGCGACCTCCTCCACGCTTCTAACTTCTTCTCCTTTGCAAATGTGCTAACACCACCAAGTGATACACCACCTTGTGCATGTGTGTTAGCTTTTCATAAACATTTTAACAAAGGATTAGTCACTCCATTCATGATGCCACTCGATCCTAGCAATGATGCAAAGTTAGATCACTTGAGTGGCACTAGATGACCGATATGCAAATAAGTTTGCCTCTCTTCATAGTACGGCCTTATATTCGAAACCCGGTCATGCACTTCTCTACACAACCTTTGACCGGTGAAATAAAATGCCCTACAAATATACCTTTGACTTGCGCATTCCATTTCATCTCCTCCATCGTTGATGCAACACATGCACCAACCATATCACAAATCATATGACCCACTTCATATCATCATGTGACCTTGTTGGTGCATTGATCTTAACCTCACTTGCTTTTCACCTGGCCTTCGTCCATTGGTGCCAAATCTTGCTCAAACTTCATCACCACGCGGTCCATCGCTCCAAAGCCTCCAACTTGCCCTTCACGCTTTCATCCGGTCCATCAAGCCAAGTCTTGTCTTGATCTTCTCCACCTTAGTCACATAACTAAAGGTCATGTCTCATATGCAATGAGCTCCTTCATCACATGTGTGAGCCTTGCAAAAAATCCAAGCCATCTTCACCGTCATGGCATGAATTGCTCACACAAGTGTACCTGTGGAGTAATCACCTGTATACCTCACATTTAAACACATTAGTCCACCTAGATTGTCACTCAATTACCAAAACCAAACAAGGACCTTTGACCGAGGCCCAGGCACGCCTCGCTGGTAAGGCATTCAGCACGATATGATCTTGCTCTTTCACTACGTGCGACGTCCTGTCTTCAGTTGTAGCATTTTCTTGTCTCCTTTTCAGCCATCCAGGAGCAGCATATCAAGCTTAACACACAAGCTATTGGTTCACTTAGCATACACAACTATCAACTCAGGCACACTCAGATTCAGGACAGCAGCACAGCAGCAACTTCATTTTATCATAACTGAAGATCTAGACATTCAGTAAAGGTGATCCTAGACTTTCTGGAAAGCTCATTAACTCTTCTACAACTTTGTTATTTTTACCTAAAGGTGAATCAACAGATATTAAGGTCATATAGCACAAAGAAACAATTCTGTTCAGACTTGGATAAAATCTGGCATCAAACTTTAAATAGCTATAACTAAAGTTCTAGATCACCAAAAGTTGTGCCCCTTAACATTTTGCAAGTCTTATGAAAAGTGCTACAACTTTTTAGTTGTTACTAAAAGGTGACTCAGAGGTTAATTAAGTCGAAAAGCATCATCTATCAGATCTGTTCAGAAAACAAGAAAAAACTGACAGGGAACTTGCAAAATCTATAACTCCTAAACCAGCAGGCCTAAAATCATGAAATTCTAGGACAAGCAATATATGGAAGTTAGCTATGACTTTTGTATTCAACGCATTCACAAAAAACATGATTAGTATCATGAAATCAATCACTTAACTAGAACTGCTCCTGCGGTTATTTCAGCACACAAGTGAAGCCAAGTGCTTCACTTAATCTACTAACAAGATTATGCATGAGCAGCAAATTATAAAGATTATAAACCACTACTAACTCATCTACTTATTATTAGAGTAAGCAAAGAAACATCACATGACCTAATTATATTATTCACTAATTGTCTTGCATAAACAACACACTTTTTAGTCATTATATTAATAAGAGATCATATTCATATGTCACTCAAAGACTACAACAAACCTCCACATAGCTCAACCATGAGTGCAAGCAAAGGATCATTACATGACTTAACCACTTGCATCTACTTACAAACTTGTGTCATCCAACATTTATTTAGACCACTCTAATTATTATTTGGAATAAGTTAATTATGAGCATATCAAGAAATTAATCAAGTTGCCAAGGAACAGAAGGGGTTTGGGTGTTCCCAGGTCCATAAACAATGTTCAAAATACACCAAAGCCATTTAAGTATTTTCCTAATTCATTTTAGCACTTATTAATCGTGGAAAAGGAATTTAAACACACTTAAATTAATTAACCAAGTCAACTAATTCAAAACAGTGCCAAACTTTTTGTGAAGGCAGGAATGAACATGATAAACTTACACAAAAAGTTTAAGCACCATAAGATTAATATTTTTATCTATAAAAATCATACAACAAGCATTTTTCTATTAAAAGATGGGATTTTTAAGCATACCAAAACTACTGATAATGGCTAACTAATATTTTTCCTAGATAGAGCATGTCATAGCAAGGCTACCGAACAAATTTCACATTTTCAGCATGCTTCTAGAATTAGTTATGAAATTCACAAGTTTCAGCTGAAAACATAAAATGAATAACTTTTATATTAGTGGAGATGATTTGAATAACTTGTATTAAGAAATTGGAAACATGTGCAAGGGAATCTGAACTGCGTCATACTAGAAGGAAGGTAACTGTAACGAGTTTAGAAAGGAATCGTACTTGCGTATCATTGTATTAAGGAGAATGCAGGGTTTATCATACAAATCCCCGTCATCCAGATATATACATTTCAACATTGATCTGCATAGAATCTACCACATTGATCTGAAGAACCTATCACACACATTGTAGATCCTACATTCCTCGCTGCAGAACATAGCCCACTCCTCCCAACCTTCTCATCCTACGTGGACGCCGTAGCCTCCGCCTTCGCACTGATGTCCATCCTAGCGACGCACCGGCATGGCTAGAGGAGGCAGAGGACTAGACTCACCCGGCACCGGCCGCCCAGCCAAGTCTTACAACATGAACATGGCTTGTTGGAGGCACCGTGTACATATCTCGTTCTTCCACGTCACATTCGCTGCCGGACTCGCTTCATCACCTTCGACCCTCCTCAACCACCGTCGGGCAATGTTGTCGTTGCGGGCACCGCTATTGGACTTGTGGAGCACAAGGGAGAGAACAAATGCAGCAACATCATGGCCTGCCATGGCAGAGCGCTCAAGCATGGTGAGCCACGGCATGAGCGTGCTGCGGTCTTCCACAAAGACGTCGTGCATCCCAGTGTAGAAGCAGGCCTCCGGGTTGCCAACGCTAGCAAGCCTAGCGATGAGCTTGGCGTGGTACTCATGGTCATAGAACTGGTTCCAGGTCCCAAGGTTTATCCCACGCAGCAGCACCCGCCACAGTGGTATGCTCTGTCCCACTACGGCGTTGACATACACCCTACGCATCTGTGAATAGGTTGCCCGCAGGCTACCAAGATCTTTCATGGGATCCGCTGCAGTCGCAGCGACGCCGCTAGCAATCTCAATAGCCACATCCGTTAGGAGCTTCTCCATGGAACAAGGACATGCGCGATGGCTGCAAAAGACAGATCCTTGGGTCGGGGACCGACGTCATGGCATAGTGGAGCACTAGGGAGGGGCATCAGAGCGGAGCAAGGTGAGTTCCAAAAAACCCTCTTGGGATTTTATGATCGCTCCATTCTTGAAGGTTTCACAACGCGGGGATGTCTAATGTCTCGGGGAAGTCAATCGTCATCCTCCGTGTGAATCGCATAAACCATGTATGAAAATGCAAAAGAAATTCAGAATGAAAGAATCTTTTATCTTACTATCTTACGACTACTAATTAGTGGCCCCAACGGTGTAAACCGTGTGAACCGCGTAAACCGTGTGAACCTCCTAATTTTGCATGTAAATTACCCACCTCTGCCATTACAAAAGATAATTCAAAGCAGTCGATAAGAATAAAATAGGCTAGCGGTTCGTCACTTCGTCTCCCCTAAGTTCATGGTTAGCACTAGAGGGGCCAAGCCGCGTGGTAGAGTCAATTTTCTCAGTCCAACTTCCAACATCGTTCCATCACCATTACTTCTGCCGGGAGAAGCGTGCTCCACAAAGATTGTATGAGACGTGTCCTCGCCTTAACTCCTGCTCTCGCTCAGTGCAATCGAAGGGAACTCCAATGGGCGCCTATCTCACCCATCCTTTGATAAAAGCGGAGGCTAAGGCGGAGAAGCAAGTACACGATTCTTTTTCTCTCAAACTTCTATCTTCGTCCGGTGCTCCGCCTCAACACCCCATCTTTCACATCTCATCCAATGGCAGATCAGGCAACGAAGCGCCCAATGGAAGAGTCATCAGAGGTTGTCCCTGTTCATCCCCACTTTCGTGCGATGCTACGACGGGATGAGGAGGGCAGCTCGGTGGCGCTGCCATTGGAGAGCCGATCCCCACTTCTGGCTATCTCCAACGACGATGGGGGGATGATGTCCTCACGTTGGTGGAGCATCTAGATGTGGCCACCACCGCCCTTCGCCCTCCATGAGGAAAGCCGGTGTAACACCCTAGGTGTTACGAGCTTGCTTAGCACCGATATTGAGGCCCGAGAGAAATTAGCAAACAAGTTTCTCGGGTTTTAAAATTTAAAACACGCATGAAATAATTGTTGGTTGAAGTTAACAAGGTTTAGACCTTTAAAAAAATTGTGACAAAAAGTGTTCATGGTTGTTAAGTTCAAATTGAACCCCTGTCTTTTCTAAAGTCTGAAAGGGGTAGTAGACAATGCCATTTTGGCGTTTAAATTCTAACTAAAATGTTTAAACACTAGCTTCATATTCTTGCATTGTTGGTTGCTTCTAAGTGAGCTCTTGGGCATGGGGTAGGTCGTAGTTGCATTGGGTGCCGCTTTTCTCCCTAAAAAATTCACCAAACTTCGTTGGAACGTGCTGTAAACAACATTGTTGGCGCTCTGTTCGTGAACCGGCACTCTAGTGACGAGCCCATGTTGGCATCCTTTTATCTCCCCCTATGGTTGCTCTATGGTTATGACGATTGCTTCGCTAGATGGCTGGCAGTGTTGGCTCTGGGTCAGTGAAATTGGTTGAGTTTCAATCGAGGTAAAATGCGTGCAGGGCACCAAGCGCAACTGCTCGGCCTAAGTCTGTGGTCACTGCGCGTGCAGATGCTGCGGGCATCGGTCTCATGCCATGGCCGGGTCGTAGCCACAGGCCAGCTCGTGCACCCGGTTGGTGCCACGCAACGCCTCGGCCTAGCATTGGCCGGCCCCGACTAGCCACGGTCTAGCTCCTGTTGTGCCACGCGCTGGGTCAAGCCGAGGCTGCGGCTACCGTTGCTCGGTCGATGTGGCATCTGCCCCACCCTTCTATTCACCTACCGCATCGTGCCCTTGGCGTATGCCACTACCGCCATGTCTGGTCATTGGCCGCGGTCATAGTGGCGATGGGATGCCTCGCTGCCTCGCCTTGCCCTTGCTAGCCGATGCTGGTGAGCCTCGCTCGGGTTTTGCCGCTCCATTCAAGCATGTAGCACCAAGCCCCATGAACCACCACCTGTGCGCACGTGTTCATGCTACCGCCATCGAATGGAGCCGCCCCGTCTTAATCCACTCGCCCTCGCTCGGGTTCCCTCTCCACGGCATGACCACGGCTAGAGCTCCGCCATTCTGCTCTCTAATTCACCTAGCTCAGGGGTTCATAGTTTGATTCCTCATGCCAGTAAGTGGCATAAGAAGTCAACTAGGCGCCCCATCTTCCCCATGCCCGGCCAAGCATTACCGACTGCCAATTTAGCGTTTTGCTCATCATCGATCAAAACGCCGCCATGCCGAGAGGTTTGGGGGTAAGCCTCGTACGGTTAATAGAAATTCAATTGCTCGTGACCCCGAACTCACATTGACTCCCTCCATCTGACATCACTAAAGCTTGGAATGTGACCACAACCGGGTTTCACTTCGTCGACACCTACCAAGTTGTGGCCCGCAAAGCCTTGTGGCATCTTTGCCAGATCTATGAAGAGCCCATTGCTCGTACCCCCATGAGATTCTTTCCACCCGTGGACAAGAATCGATAGATATGGAGGGCTCACATGGAGGTTTGCAAGGGTCGGACACGCAAGAAGATAGCCCAACCATGGTGCACTTGACCACATACCTACTTGCTCTGGATGAGCAGTATGACCGGCAAGCCTCAGAGCTGAGGAAGTGCCTCCGATGAGCCGAGGAAGCTAAGATCTTCTCCAATATGCTCCAAGTGCAGCTCGCTAAAGCGCATGCCAATGTGGCAGCCACAGAAAGTCATGAGACTGCCATATCGGAAGCCCTAAAGGAGGCCTAAGATCGACATGCCCATTAGCTAGGAGAGGCCTACCTTGTCACCAGGGCCAAGCGTAGGACGCTAGCCGTAGAAAGGTAGGATCCCTTGATCTTGGAGGGAGTCCCTGTCCACCTGCCGGAAAGAAGGAGAACCGGTGTTGCAGTACCGCCAGCACCTCCACCCTCAGAGGTGTCAGAAGGAGAGCCCTTACTTTGCCTCACTCAGTCACTACCGAGAGAGGAGGTAGATCCATAGCCAGGGCAGTAGAAGGATCCACCGAGCCAGGAATGAAGTTGTGTGGTATGGCAAAGTAGATTAGTTATCCTAGGGGAGATGTACCCGTAGTTAGTAGTGCTTTTCATCACTATCCTCTAGTGTTGTAATCCTTCCGTTGTATTTCATCCATAGTTGTTGAGATCGTCTGGTCGTAGGAGGCATGCAATGTGTCGAGAGTGGGAGAGTAAGTGCTTGTATGTTGTACCAGTATAAGGGCGTTTGGAACGTGCATTTGCTTATTCCGTTGTGTTTGTTACGTCGATTTACCATTAGATCTCGTTAGACTTGCTTAGGGTTCTCGAGACAACATCAAGCGAGATACAAGAGATGCAGCCATTCAGATGCAAGCAGACCAGCCCTAATTGGATAACAGAGGACACTATATCAACTAATTATGGATGTCCCAGCAGAACGTTTGCATTTATTTAAATTAAATCCATTATGGGATTTAATTTCCTTGTCCCTTGTTGTGAAAGGAACCCTTGCTATCTGAATCTTCCTTTATAATACTCCTTTGGTTATGTGGTCTATGACCCCACTGCTTTCACCACGTGTAAGTTTGTAATAGTTGCCTGGTTAATAGCTTACGGTGCCGCGATGAAACCGAGGGCCCCTGTGGAACAGCTGCCACATGGTGACGCTGGTCGACACGCACTGGTATCGAGGTTGTTGACCAAGCACCTTTACCGCCGTACTGCTCTTGCAACAAAATATTCTCCTTGGGAAAAATATCTTTGTGTTCTAACAGGAAATTCACAACGGGTTGGTGGAGTAGTGCTCTTTTGAAGTGACTGAGTTAATATGATTTTTTGAAGAAAGAGAAGAGCAACAAGGAAAAGTTAGTACTCGAGTAGTCTGGAGTGATTGAAGCGCTTGAATTGCCGTCATGTCCCAATCCCTATGTCTGGTTTGACCGCGCCACGCACGCCGAGTTACTGTCGATGCATGCCTTGCGGACATTATTGATACCAGGACCCACTTGTGTTCTACTCTCGTTTGGCTGTGTAGCACTCGCACAGTGCACTTTCTCCCTCTTTTCCGCACCCTATCGGCTCTTGATCCTCACCCTCGTCCCCATACTAGACCCCCCATTTTTTCTTCTTTTGGGGACACGGCCGCTTGCACGCCTCCCCGTCGAGCGAATCCAATCCCCTCCTCCATTTTTCCTCCCTCCACTCAAGCTCGTGCAGGGAGCACACCATGGCTGACGCTCTCCCCACCTCGTGACTCGCCAATGTTTCCCTTCCACTCCGCCCCACTTCTCGGCGCACTACACCACCACCTCCGTCCACCAAGCTATAAGATGCTACCTTGTGCACCTCTCCTTCATCCCCATCCCCCTTGAATCCAAAGCAGAGCTATGAGATCCAGCCATCGCTCATAGAACTAGGGTCGCCAGTCACAGGTGATTGTGTAATCTGAGAAGAAGAAGGGATCTGGTTTTCGTCGAAGAAGTTCATGTCCACCTCTGGTTAATTTTGGTCTTAGGGTTCACGATGATCTATCTCTTAGTCTCTTGTTTCTGGATCTATTGGGCGTACGCCATGTTCTGTATACTCATTTTCTTATTTCTTTTCCATTGTCCCCGTCTTCACCGATTTCTGGAGTGAGCTAGTGGTTGTGCTAGTTTTGTTGTAACCATGTAGTCCCTAAAATTCTTGAGTGGTTTAGTGGGTGAAGCCGTGTAACCTCCAGTGTACTTTCTGATCTATGAAATGTAATCACATTTTCCCTTTTTGGTTCTTGCTCTGAATCTCGGGACGAGATTCTTTTAAGGGGGAAGATTGTAACACCCCTGGTGTTACGAGCTTGGTTAGCACCGAGATTGAGGCCCGAGAGAAATGAGCAAACAAGTTTCTCGGGTTTTAAAATTTAAAACATGCATGAAATAATTGTTGGTTGAAGTTAACAAGGTTTAGACCTTTAAAAAATTGTGACAAAAAGTGTTCATGGTTGTTAAGTTCAAATTGAACCCCTGTCTTTTCTAAAGTCTGAAAGGGGTAGTAGACAATGCCATTTTGGCGTTTAAATTCTAACTAAAATGTTTAAACACTAGCTTCATATTCTTGCATTGTTGGTTGGTTCTAAGTGAGCTCTTGGGCATGGGTAGGTCGTAGTTGCGTTGGGTGTCGCGTTGCTCCCTAAAAATTTTCCTAAACTTCGTTGGAACGCATTGTAAACCACGTTGTTGGTGCTCCGTTTGTGAATCGACACTCCAGTGATGAGCCCGTGTTGGTATCCTTCTATCTCCCTCTATGGTTGCTCTATGGTCATGATGATTGCTTCGCTAGTTGGCTGGCAGTGTTGGCTCTGGGTCAGCGAAATTGGTTGAGTTTCAATCGAGGTAACCAGCAGTCTTTGCTTCGCTTTTAAAATGCGTGCAGGGCACCGAGCGCAGCTGCTCGGCCTAAGTCCACGGTCACCACGCACGCGGACACTACGGGCGTCGGTTTCACGCTATGGCCGGGTCACTACCGCAGGCCAACTCATGTGCCCGGATGGTGCCACACAGTGCCTCGGCCTGGCATTGGCCGGCCCCAGCTGGCCACGGTCTGGTTCCCGCTGTGCTGTGCGTTGGGCCGAGCCAAGGCTACGGCTACCGCCTTTCTGCTCTCCAATTCTCCTAGCTCAGGGCTTCACAATTCTATTCCTCACACCAGTAAGTGGCATAAGAATTCAACTAGGCGCCCCATCTTCCCCATGCCCGGCCAAGCGCAATCGACCACCAATTTAGCATTTCGCTCGTCGCCGGTCAAAACACCGCCGTGACGAGAGGTTTGGGGGTAAGGCTCATAGGGTTAATAATAGTTCAATTTCTCGTGACCCCAAACTCACCTTGACTCCCTCCATCCGGTGCTCGTGCTATTTTGGCCAGGGTGCTCATCGACGGTGGGGTGACACGTCGATGTCCATCATAGAGCGTCGAGTGTGGCCAGCTCTGCTCGGGCCACCGCTGACTGGACCATCACCTCGGACGAGCTCGTTGTAAGCTCCATATGCTCACCCGCTCACTCATTAGTCTTCTAGTTGCTCTAGCTCATTGGAACAGTCACACCGCCGCTGCATTTCACACCAGTGCGCCTCCGAGTCCCTAACCACCACCCATCCTTGCACGTTTAGCCATAGATGGTGGTCGGCCCCATACTTCCGTTGTAGCGAGCCTAGTTTGCATGGCGTAACCGCCTTATGCCATCGGCCACCGCGTGCAGGGATCCCAGGGGTCTCCTCGTGGTAAATGTGAGAACAGCCGAGGGTGTAACAGAACCGCCCAATTTATACAAGATCAAGTACGGCTGTCCCCGCTAACACGTTGACATACGCATACTTTCACTCATATAAACCCGGTAGTCCGCCGAGTGTCCCGAAAGACCTCGGTAAATCAACATCACAACCAAGATCGCGTGATTAAGCAAATACACATCACATACACTGGGTTGCAGCGGAAAATAATATCACAAGTGGATTCACAAATAATAGTACAAGTTTGGGTTTCAAAACCGATTAGTGAAAACAACATAGCTTTCAAAAGATTACATTAATATATGTTCCAAATACATTGCTAGCATAAGTGACATCATCCGACAAAAGCATATAGATGAGAAGTACTATAGAATCACTGAGCCACCGGTGGTTAGCCACCATCTTCACAGGCCGAGAACTTCACCTGCAACATGGTGGGATAAACCCTGAGTACTCGAATGTACTCAGCTAGACTTACCCGTCAAAACTAGAAATAAAGGACACCAAGGATCATGCAAGGCTTATGAGGTGGGCTAGCTTGACACAGTTGCATAAAAGAGCTTATGATTATAGTAACCAATTTAAACTTAGCATCAAGCTTACCATCATTTACCTATCCACTAGATTAGCACCTGTACTAGAGCACTCACTTATTAGGAGCAAACAATATTAACCATAGCAGGTATAATAAGGCTGTCATCATCATATCATCATTTCCGGACCATTAGGTTATTTAGTGTATCTACATTGGAGATAAGCCCGTCAAGTTCTCACTAACCGGGAGAGACGGCGATTCGAATCGAATTACAACTCAGCTGAGGGGGTATTCCTAACTCTCACCCTGGCATACTTTGCAAGGGTAGCCGTGGGTCACCTTTGGAACATCTCAGGAACCAAATTCGCGGGTTCGATCAGCGCCAGCACTCTCAGGGATTACCCTTCTGCCAGGATGATCAGGACTTTTAAATCACCTGCCCTTGGACTCACGCCTACGGCTCCCTTCCGAGGCGCACTTTATACTTATTGACTCCCGGCCTAAGGTGAGCTACTCGGCTTCGCGGTCGGTCTTCGGACACGGCCAACTAAGAGAGAGGCATGCGTTCAACATGAACAGGAAAGGCTCCAAGATTTAGTCCTTAATCGACACAGACGGAGTCACTGCAAACCGGCAAGCCTCCGTCCGGTCTTCATTTCAAATTAAGACTGGTTCTTTTCCACGATAGCAATATATAGCCAACCGTGCCATATGTATCTTCCTATATCTCGCAGGTGACAGGAAATCACCTTACTTCTACCGTGTTTAAGCAGGGCTAAGCACTACACGAGCCTGAGTTACATAGGATTCAGGGTATCAATATCTGGACAAGGATTGGATAACCAATGCAGCAAATGTTTGCATCCAACACCTAAACTTAATGCAACAATATATATATGTAACAATAATACTTTAACTGCATTTCGGAAATTAGGAGGCTTAATATGCTCCGGGGCTTGCCTGGAATCCGACACAAGTCAGTTCAGTTAGCTTGCACCGTCTTGGTGACGTCTCAGGTCCTAGCACTTGCTTAGTCCTTCCATCTTCGGGATAGATTCATCAAACGTTGTCTTTGGGTTTGGCTCCAACATCGCATCCTTCACGTGGTGCATCTAGCGTACCTAGATGAGATGCAATATGCAAGTGTATGAATACATGGAAGTGCAATAGACAATGCATCGCATGCCGTAAGTAAGACAAGCACAAGGTTACATTAACATGCAGAAGCACTTCGCATTGCCTACTTTAAATATAGCACAGTTTATCATCCCACGATAGCAAAGAAGATGACAACACCAAGCATGACACAAATTTCCTAAGATCTCAGGTACTCTAACTCAACCATCATCAAAGGTATGAGCCACACTTAGCAATATACAAGTAAACAACTATAATTGGAATCTGTCAATTTCTGGACATGCAAACAGTAGCTACAAGATTTAGCTATAACTGGAGTTACACAAATCCAAATGACTTGAAAGAAGACATTTTGGAAAGCTTATGAAATTATGTACATTTCATCTATAACCATCACAGCATGATTCCCAAGTTAAGTAGGTCAAAATTATACATTTACAGAAACTGGTCCACAATTGACAGAGAGCAGCCATTTCTGAAACCCAACTTTAAACAGGCATAACTCACAAACCACTTGGCCAAATGATACCAAATTTTAACAGCAGCTAGATACATAAATTATCTACAACTTTTGTATAAACAAGTTTCACAACAAAGCGCCTTATCATGAAGAACTTTGCTAAGTTCCCAGATCTATCCAGAAACCACATTTGCAAGAAAATAAATATTAACTTATGTTGCAAACACATAATTAGGCAAAACCAACTTTACCAATATGTCACACATGACTAAAGAACACCAGAAAACCTAGGGTCCATGACCAAATAAATTCTTTTAATGCATTTCTTAATTTATTTTAGATAGCAAGGTGACTTAAGGAACATATACCAAAAGTATACAATAAATTCTACAAAAATTATAGTGGCTCACATATCCTCTCAATAGTCTACTGTCCAAATTTCACTCCATTTTAATATGTATAGCACCCTCTTTGAAAAAGACAAGTTGCTAAAGCAAGAAATCATGTGAGAGCAAGATAAACCAATAACTCACTCATACTTCATCCAATACTCATGAAATTTTTATCAAACATCAAACATAACATGAGTAGCATGCCACAAAAATTTCACTTCATTTGGAGCCCTACAACTACAGATATGAAAAAGACAAATACAACTAGAATTGAAAACCTAGATGCAAAAATCCATTTTCACAGCTAAAACTTTAAACTAAAACATGAAATATTATAGATCTACTGCATAGATAATTTCACAAGGATTCCAAAAAGTCCTCATTTGCTATTTTACGAATTTTCTATGATTTACTATACATTTTCAAAGTTTCACCCGATTTACAACAAATAGGTCCCTCGAGGCACTATTCACTTGAGTCAATGACATTGCATTTAGGCCCTTCCCCTTAGTCGAATTTGAGGACGAAGTCCCCCACACAAACTGGAACAGAGGAGGTGGTCGGCTCGTGATTCCTGGTCGGCAGGGTAGCCATCGGCGGCGAGCGACAGGGCCGCAGCAAGGCCCTGACCTGCGCGCACCCGCTCAGGGCTTCGGCTCAGCCCCGGGCGTCCCATGGTGGCCCAGCCACGCGAGGGTGCCGGCGCCGTGGTGGCCATGCCGACGGCGGCAGCTCCCTGGCGGAATTAGCCGCGACGAGCGCAAGCAAGGGAGGGAGGGAGGCAATGCGAAGACAGTGGAAGCGCTGGCTCGGCGCGAGGAGGCAGGAGGAGGCGGAAACGGAAGCGGCGGCCGGAGCTCCATGGGTGGCCATGGCGAGCGCGCGCCCTGGAGCTCGGCAGAGGCAAGGGTGGGCGAGCGAGAGGTGAGTGCGAGTGCGGGAGAGGAACCAAGTGAGCCTGGGGCGGCTCCCCTTCGACGCCAGCATGCTAGGACACGCGGTCGGGCGGTGGGGCGCTCAATTCGCGCATGGCCGCCATGCCCTGGGCAGGTGTTACCCATTCTGTCATTTCCACGAGCACGTGGCGGGTGACGATGGGGCGAAGGTGGTGCACCGTTTTGGGCTGGTTACGGGCCTAATCTAGACATGGGCCTTTAATGACGTTTGAAGCCCCCGATATGCTCTACATTTTTCATTAAGGGGGTTCAGCCATTAGCAAAACATATTAGAAGATAAATGTATGCCAAAACAGCAGTGTCAACACCTTGACGGCAGTCACGGAAACTCGCTTTCGGTGGTCAAAACTTCTTCAAACTGAATCCAACTTTTTGTATGCTCTTCTCCATGAACTTAGCTCCAACCTTTATTTTGGGGTCAAGTCGAGTTGCTTAACGAAAACATGAGAACGCGACATGCCAACGTCGACGACGATGAATTCCAGACTTAGAAAAATTCTAAGTACCTGAAAACAGCTGATGATTCAATCTTCGAGCCTCTGTTTGACTTAGTTCCAAGTTGATCTAGCTCTTGGTCCGAAAATAAAGTTTGTTGTACATAACATGGACTTCAACTTTTATTTAGGGTGTAACTCCATGCAAGCACTGTACGTGATTGGTCAACATAGGTCAAAGTAGCATCGCGGTAAAGCTTAAATCTGAGTTTTAGACCGATTGATGCATTTTCTTGATCTCTGCTCAACATGAACCCTTCATGACTTTTGTTATGGAGTTCAATTAGAGTCATTTGGGCAAGGTTGCAAGGTTTGGTTGATGACCTACATTTCCATTTACTTAATAGTGCAATTCAAGCACTTAGTAAAGTCATTCCAATAAGGATATAACTTATCATTTCATGTGACTTTTTGATTCCAAACTTCATGAAACTTTTCCAGTGATCCATATAGATAGGTATTGATGTGAGACACATGAAGATATTCCAATAACACCAGCCAAGCATATATCCTAAAAAGGGCCTATATGTAAAGCAAGGGTGCAATATCCGAGTTTAGGTTGGGGCTCATTTCCATAGGTTTGATCTTGACATCTCCATCACCACTGAACATGTCATGATTGAGCTTAAACCCATTGCTTAACTGGTGACAAACACCTGGGGTGTTACAGCCCTCCCCCTTAAAGGAATCGCGTCCCGAGATTCGGTGCGAAAGGCTTTTAAGGGAAGAGAAACATGTCATCTAGTTCCCAACATCAGTGATAGCATTAGGCTACTTAACTTTGGAGTATCAGAGAGGCTAATTTGGTCACGACACTTTCTGATACTTGCTCTTTGTCATAAGTTATTGTCTGAAGAATTTCCTTCGTTGGCGTCCGTAAAGCATTGTTACGTTGGTCGGAATCCAAGATATCACTGTCCTACGTACTCCATCCTCGATGTACGAAGAGTGATACAAGCGTAGACTAAATACTTGTAACATCTACTTCCCTAGTGGATAAAGCACAGAACTTATGGACTTTGCACTAGATTGCAGTCGGTTGACGGACATTCCTTACAAAGGTGTTATATTTGCTCCCAAGGTTTGAAAAGCAGTTCTCTACTAAAGTGGCTTGAGCACAACTTTTTGTAAAGGATGTGATCATAGATGGGGTAAACATCCTTTGAGGGTATGAGAAGCTAGTTAACCAATATCCAAACTGGTTGTAGCGGTGCAATCACTCAGATGTCAATTGATGGAAAGCTACATAATGTTCCATGTGTGTAGTGCTCTTTCTCTGATAACAACACTGTATTACCTGAGTCAGTTGAGTGAGCGGTGAATGTGATAGCTGACTCTGTTGACTCAGCGTTTTCGACGACCATTATTTAAGGGAATTCTCGTATCCAAACGGCAACAGTTATCTGAGTTGTATCTGAGGCAACCCCTTAGGTAAAACACATGGAAGACACCTTAGGCATGTCAGCATTGGAGAACCATTGATGCAGAAGGATGTTAGCGAGGCTTGGAGGGCAACACAAGTTGCAAGTAATCACAAAACTAGGGACTAGTTCACTACCAAGCAGGTTAAGTACAATTTGCCTTCGTGGTGCAGTTGCACAACAAGTTGGGTTGACTTGCATCGTAGCAAAACCAGCTTTCTTAAACTATATTTGACGTCGAGGCTTCCATTCTTAGACCAATCAATATCTCAAAAACCATAATCCAAAAATCTATGGTTTGACACCTTTCCAATTACTTTCGAATTGCCAGGGCACAATTTGACTTCTAGAACACCTTGACTGCTCACGCATTGCCGATCTAAGAGGGAAAAAGCAAGGCACATAGGGGTGCAATTTATCTTCTCAAGGGTATGGAGGGTTGTCTAACAGCAATACACCTACAAGTTGTAATTTCTTGGCATGAATTACAAACACAACCGTCTAATGCAAAGGATGATCGCAGTCACAGCGAAATTGCAGATTCTGTACCCTTTTGTTTTCTATTCATATCTCACAAACTAGTGCTCCATTGTGTATGAATTTTGGTAGGAATATAGATCCATGGGTCTTTTAACTACTCACCAAAATTCAACTCAACCGGATACCGTTTGACTATCCAAACAATTCATCTACGAAAACTGCTCTGTTCTGAAATGGTAGCAAACTGAGCCGACAAGATATCTCTCAAATCCGATGTTTTACTCAACCAATACTCAAACCAACTTAAGGCATTGAAGGGTCCTAAGCAAGGAATGAGATCACCAAGTTTAGGGTCAATCCAACTTCGTTTGAGTCACTAATCGCCGGCTTGAAGATAACCGGTTTAGTGCCACAAAATCTAGATAGATTTCGTGTTCTCCCTTTTCTTTGCTTCACACGCTGAGGTGTGTGTTTTGCACTCTCTAACCTTTCTCATAGCAGTAGCAGCCTTTCCCTAGCTGAGGATGGGGCTAGAGTTTTCCTCACATGCTTCTCTGGTAACACTTCAACCATAGTTCTAGACACCAACTTAACTATGCACAAGCATTGGACTTGTGGGCTATTTTCGCAGGGCGCAAAGTATTACTCCACATGTAGGGCATTCCTACAGAGACAAGGAACCATTTCTGAATATTCTCTGGCACTTGGTCCAATAGAACCTTGAACAGATCCATTTGTGGTACCTAGGGGCATGATGATGCTGATCGAAACTAGGCACATACTTTCTCTAGTTCCTTACGTAGCCGATACAACGTTTTGTACTATCTGTGTGATTATCCATGATGGAATTGACTTGATAGCACAGGTTTTGGAAAACAAAGCAGTAGTTGCATTGCTAAACGGCTTGCTATTACATTGCTTAACATTGCTCTGCGAGACATAGCCTTTGTAATTAGCAAAAGTTGTCACCTAGCTGGAGGTTAACCTTACTATGGGTAACTAATCAGTTGTCTCTCAACACTCAAAATTCCAAATTCTTACTCTTGACCACAACAATAATTGCAATCGAGGCACAAACAGATGGTCGCCATCGAAGTCTGCAGATAACGAGTCACACTAGAGATTGTTGATTTCAACTGTATGACTATCATGCACCTACAGATCAAGAACTTGAACGGGAGGTTCATGAGCACCTGGTGACCTATTACACCACATGATATCACCATCCATTATCATTAGATTGATAACTTGTCCAACATTAAGTGTTGGATACCTTTCTGATCCAACAATGATGACATAAGTTGTTCACTAGGTGACGGACGTCAATACTAGGACAACCAAGTGGAGTCACTTGTCTACCACTTCTTGTAGTCTGTTAATGTTTATGTCGGTGACCAGTTCTTCAAAGGTTATCCCTTTTGTGACTTCAATAGGAAGCTCGACTACTTTCAGTCTGATATAGGGATATTTGATAAGATATGGAGAGATAACCAAGGAAGAGCTCACGTGAAAATAACACATCGGTACAGTTCGGCAATGGATCATGACTAGAAACCTCGATACCAGTGCGCATCCAGCAGCACAACCATGCGTCGGCCGCCCACAAGGAGGCCCTAGGTTCCGTCGCGGCACCATAGATCGCTAATCGTGGCACCATTACTGGACATACAACCAAAGTGAAATTTCCAGTGGCACCAATTAGATTGTAAGAACAAGCATTGTGCAAAAGAGCGATAGCAAACAAGGATAGTCACAAGGTTAGGAATCAATAAGGAGGCGATCAGAAGATCAAAACACAACGCAAAAGAACATAGCCTAATTGCCAAAGGCAACTAAGCAGGAGACTCTTGCTTAATTTCCATAAATGCCTCATGTCCACCAAAGTGATTACCAGATAAAGATTAACATGAGATTTGGTCTTGTCGAGCAACAACATGAGATCAAGACTGATAAACATCCAGAGACTTGAAAGAGTTGGAGACAAAATACACGAGATTCGAGAGATAGAGCCATTGCACTGACTAGGGATTTAGTTGATAAAGCAATGACATGATCTACGAGGAAAAGGTTCCAAAGCCAGGGCATATAGCGATTAGCGTTGCACTAGCTCATCAGTAGGAGAAAGAGCAATGAGGTCCAACAAAGATTTTTGAGCAGGGTCCTCCCACATAGGAGCGGGACAACCACGAAACATGCAAGCATTCAAGGGAACTAAGCTTGGACCTAAGGTCAAGCAAAGGCATAGATAAAGTCTTCGTAGCACAACGTTCAAGGCTAGCAACCACATGTACAGGCTCAGGTTCCTAAGAGAGAACTTAATTGTAGACGACAACCCTGAGATTACCAAAACTTGGACGCTGCTCCAGGATAGCGCTCTTCCACGCTCATATGCTTACCGAGGACAAAAGGGTGACAACTACGGCACTACCTAGATAACGAGCATCCACGCCTACATCATGGTCTTAAGCGAGCATTTCGAAACACTCAATCCAATTAGCTTAAATGGCTATTACGAAGCACAAAGCTCGTACATAATAAGCAGTCACCTACAGTAACACCACTACACATAACACATGCGAACCTGGTGGTAAGGTACTGTTATCTTTTATTTCCTTTTTACGGAGTAGGTGGATATCTCTACAAAACAAGTTTTACTTACATTTAGCAATTTAGTTTTCAAAGGGGTGAACTTTTTGTTAACTATTAACTCGTCATCTATTTCCTTTGGAAGCCAACATACGAGGCAAAGCTAATCACACACTAACTTCAAGCATAGCTATTCAAGCAGCATGGGACAAGGCATTTTGGCTAGCTTCACACAGGGAAAATAGTGACATCACATTGATCACAAGTTACTTAGCATTAGGACAAGGTGAGGGAAGCATATTTATGCATAAGCACAATCATGATACATGCTCGTCCTATTTGTCCTCACGAAATTGCCAGCTTAAGGTGGCAATCACGTTCTATGTCGGTGGCATAACACGTACTCTCTCGATATATAGCTAGTCGTCAGCTACATTCAATCTACGCATTTGTGGTTAGCGTACCTGTAGGCAATTTCATTACAGCCCATCCCCACAAGAGATAAATAAGCACACAATGAAAGCAGTAAACTAAGATACCCTCCATATATGCATCCCCAGATGTATATACTTCGATATCCATAGCTACCCGATAAATATACCCGCAATTAAGTACCTTCATATATACATGTGTGTGACATGTAAATATTCCAGTAACCACAGCTAACTCTCCCCTAGACCGACAGTTGGACGGTCATGCTCTCACAACTCACCCTTACCTGAGCGTAGAGGCAATTGATCCATACATTACCATTCAAACGAATGGCATCCATACAATAGCACGTCGTATGGACGACGAAAGTAAAAACCCCCATGTTAGTACTTAGATAGCCACCTAATAGTCCTTAATTGGGCATAAAGGACGATGTCGCTAGCATAGTTTTGCAAATTAGTTTTTGATAACTTTGCCTGTAGCTAAAGTTTTAGTTAAAATAGGCTTTCTAAAACCAAAACTTTGTTTTTAAAACAATGTACATGACAGTATTATGCTTAATCTTGCTCTGATACCAGCTGTAACAGAACCGCCCAATTTATACAAGATCAAGTACGGCTGTCCCCGCTAACACGTTGACATACGCATACTTTCACTCATATAAACCCGGTAGTCCGCCGAGTGTCCCGAAAGACCTCGGTAAATCAACATCACAACCAAGATCGCGTGATTAAGCAAATACACATCACATACACAGGGTTGCAGCAGAAAATAATATCACAAGTGGATTCACAAATAATAGTACAAGTTTGGGTTTCAAAACCGATTAGTGAAAACAACATAGCTTTCAAAAGATTACATTAATATATGTTCCAAATACATTGCTAGCATAAGTGACATCATCCGACAAAAGCATATAGATGAGAAGTACTATAGAAACACCGAGCCACCGGCGGTTAGCCACCATATTCACAGGCCGAGAACTTCACCTGCAACATGGTGGGATAAACCCTGAGTACTCGAATGTACTCAGCTAGACTTACCCGTCAAAACTAGAAATAAAGGACACCAAGGATCATGCAAGGCTTATGAGGTGGGCTAGCTTGACACAGTTGCATAAAAGAGCTTATGATTATAGTAACCAATTTAAACTTAGCATCAAGCTTACCATCATTTACCTGTCCACTAGATTAGCACATGTACTAGAGCACTCACTTATTAGGAGCAAACAATATTAACCATAGCAGGTATAATAAGGCTGTCATCATCATATCATCATTTCCGAACCATTAGGTTATTTAGTGTATCTACATTGGAGATAAGCCCGTCAAGTTCTCACTAACCGGGAGAGACGGCGATTCGAATCGAATTACAACTCAGCTGAGGGGGTATTCCTAACTCTCACCCTGGCATACTTTGCAAGGGTAGCCGTGGGTCACCTTTGGAACATCTCAGGAACCAAATTCGCGGGTTCGATCAGCGCCAGCACTCTCAGGGATTACCCTTCTGCCAGGACGATCAGGACTTTTAAATCACCTGCCCTTGGACTCACGCCTACGGCTCCCTTCCGAGGCGCACTTTATACTTATCGACTCCTGGCCTGAGGTGATCTACTCGGCTTCGCGGTCGGTCTTCGGACAAGGCCAACTAAGAGAGAGGCATGCGTTCAACATGAACAGGAAAGACTCCAAGATTCAGTCCTTAATCGACACAGACGGAGTCACTGCAAACCGGCAAGCCTCCGTCCGGTTTTCATTTCAAATTAAGACTGGTTCTTTTCCACGATAGCAAATATAGCCAACCGTGCCATATGTATCTTCCTATATCTCGCAGGTGACAGGAAATCACCTGACTTCTACCATGTTTAAGCAGGGCTAAGCACTACACGAGCCTGAGCTACATAGGATTCAGGGTATCAATATCTGGACAAGGATTGGATAACCAATGCAGCAAGTGTTTGCATCCAACACCTAAACTTAATGCAACAATATATATTTGTAACAATAATACTTTAACTGCATTTCGGAAATTAGGAGGCTTAATATGCTCTGGGGCTTGCCTGGAATCCGACACAAGTCAGTTCAGTTAGCTTGCACCGTCTTGGTGACGTCTCAGGTCCTAGCACTTGCTTAGTCCTTCCATCTTCGGGATAGATTCATCAAACGCTGTCTTCGGGTTTGGCTCCAACATCGCATCCTTCACATGGTGCATCTAGCGTACCTAGATGAGATGCAATATGCAAGTGTATGAATACATGGAAGTGCAATAGACAATGCATCGCATGCCGTAAGTAAGACAAGCACAAGGTTACATTAACATGCAGAAGCAGTTCGCATTGCCTACTTTAAATATAGCACAGTTTATCATCCCACGATAGCAAAGAAGATGACAACACCAAGCATGACACAAATTTCCTAAGATCTCAGGTACTCTAACTCAACCATCATCAAAGGTATGAGCCACACTTAGCAATATACAAGTAAACAACTATAATTGGAATATGTTAATTTCTGGACATGCAAACAGTAGCTACAAGATTTAGCTATAACTGGAGTTACACAAATCCAAATGACTTGAAAGAAGACATTTTGGAAAGCTTATGAAATTATGTACATTTCATCTATAACCATCACAGCATGATTCCCAAGTTAAGTAGGTCAAAATTATACATTTACAGAAACTGGTCCACAATTGACAGAGAGCAGCCATTTCTAAAACCCAACTTTAAACAGGCATAACTCCCAAACTACTTGACCAAATGATACCAAATTTTAACAGCAGCTAGATACATAAATTATATACAACTTTTGTATAAACAAGTTTCACAACAAAGCGCCTTATCATGAAGAACTTTGCTAAGTTCCCAGATCTATCCAGAAACCACATTTGCAAGAAAATAAATATTAACTTATGTTGCAAACACATAATTAGGCAAAACCAACTTTACCAACATGTCACACATGACTAAAGAACACCAGAAAACCTAGGGTCCATGACCAAATAAATTCTTTTAATGCATTTCTTAATTTATTTTAGATAGCAAGGTGACTTAAGGAACATATACCAAAAGTATACAATAAATTCTACAAAAATTATAGTGGCTCACATATCCTCTCAATAGTCTACTGTCCAAATTTCACTCCATTTTAATATGTATAGCACCCTCTTTGAAAAAGACAAGTTGCTAAAGCAAGAAATCATGTGAGAGCAAGATAAACCAATAACTCACTCATACTTCATCCAATACTCATGAAATTTTTATCACACATCAAACATAACATGAGTAGCATGCCACAAAAAGTTCACTTCATTTGGAGCCCTACAACTACAGATATGAAAAAGACAAATACAACTAGAATTGAAAACCTAGATGCATAAATCCATTTTCACAGCTAAAACTTTAAACTAAAACATGAAATATTATAGATCTACTGCATAGATAATTTCACAAGGATTCCAAAAAGTCCTCATTTGCTATTTTAAGAATTTCCTATGATTTACTATACATTTTCAAAGTTTCACCCGATTTACAACAAATAGGTCCCTCGAGGCACTATTCACTTGAGTCAATGACATTGCATTTAGGCCCTTCCCCTTAGTCGAATTTGAGGACGAAGTCCCCCACGCAAACTGGAACAGAGGAGGTGGTCGGCTCGTGATTCTCGGTCGGCAGGGTAGCGTCGGCGGCGAGCGATAGGGCCGCGGCAAGGCCCTGACCTGCGCGCACCCGCTCAGGGCTTCGGCTCAGCCCCGGGCGTCCCATGGTGGCCCAGCCACGCGAGGGTGCCGGCGCCGTGGTGGCCATGCCAACGGTGGCAGCTCCCTGGCAGAATTAGCCGCGACGAGCGCAAGCGAGGGAGGGAGGGAGGCAATGCGAAGACAATGGAAGCGCTGGCTTGGCGCGAGGAGGCAGGAGGAGGCGGAAACGGAAGCGGCGGCCGGAGCTCCATGGGTGGCCATGGTGAGCGCGCACCCTGGAGCTCGGTAGAGGCAAGGGTGGGCAAGCGAGAGGTGAGTGCGAGTGCGGGAGAGGCACCAAGTGAGCCTGGGGCGGCTCCCCTTCGACGCCAGCATGCTAGGACACGCGGTCGGGCGGTGGGGCGCTCAATTCGCGCATGGCCGCCACGCCCTGGGCAGGTGTTACCCATTCGGTCATTTCCACGAGCACGTGGTGGGTGACGATGGGGCGAAGGTGGTGCACCGTTTTGGGCTGGTTACGGGCCTAATCTAGACATGGGCCTTTAATGACGTTTGAAGCCCGCGATATGCTCTACATTTTTCATTAAGGGGGTTCAGCCATTAGCAAAACATATTAGAAGATAAATGTATGCCAAAACAGCAGTGTCAACACCTTGACGGCAGTCACGGAAACTCGCTTTCGGTGGTCAAAACTTCTTCAAACTGAATCCAACTTTTTGTATGCTCTTCTCTATGAACTTAGCTCCAACCTTTATTTTGGGGTCAAGTCGAGTTGCTTAACGAAAACATGAGAACGCGACATGCCAACGTCGACGACGATGAATTCCAGACTTAGAAAAATTCTAAGTACCTGAAAACAGCTGATGATTCAATCTTCGAGCCTCTGTTTGACTTAGTTCCAAGTTGATCTAGCTCTTGGTCCAAAAATAAAGTTTGTTGTACATAACATGGGCTTCAACTTTTATTTAGGGTGCAACTCCATGCAAGCACTGTACGTGATTGGTCAACATAGGTCAAAGTAGCATCGCGGTAAAGCTTAAATCTGAGTTTTAGACCGATTGATGCATTTTCTTGATCTCTGCTCAACATGAACCCTTCATGACTTTTGTTATGGAGTTCAATTAGAGTCATTTGGGCAAGGTTGCAAGGTTTGGTTGATGACCTACATTTCCATTTACTTAATAGTGCAATTCAAGCACTTAGTAAAGTCATTCCAATAAGGATATAACTTATCATTTCATGTGACTTTTTGATTCCAAACTTTATGAAACTTTTCCAGTGATCCATATAGATAGGTATTGATGTGAGACACATGAAGATATTCCAATAACACCAGCCAAGCATATATCCTGAAAAGGGCCTATATGTAAAGCAAGGGTGCAATATCCGAGTTTAGGTTGGGGCTTATTTCCATAGGTTTGACCTTGACATCTCCATCACCACTGAACATGTCATGATTGAGCTTAAACCCATTGCTTAACTAGTGACAAACACCTGGGGTGTTACAGAGGGCTTGTTTACAAAACCGTTGATGGTAGGAATAGTCCGCATTGTAGTCGCGTTATTATCTAAAAGCTCTAGGGCTTTTCTATGAAGCAACCATCGCACGCGGGCTCCCCCGGCGTTGAGCCGTGATGGGACATCGCGGTGCGCGGACAGCCGCACCCCGCGCTGGGCTGCTGGGCCGAATTGATTACCACCGGCCCTTTTCTTTTCCTAAAACATTTTCTAATTTAGTTTCTAAGGCTAACTTGTAAATTCAATACAGATTTGTGTAGTTGACCAAAATTATGAAACTAATTATGTTAGGTTCCTAAAATCATGATCTATCTGCTAGTATATTTTGTTCACATAGTTTCATAGTATTTTTAGGAGTGATCTAATTAATTTGAGACGCTATATTGTTAAGATATAAACTTGAAGGAATTTTTGTGATAAATTGGTAATAGTGTTGGATCTAAAACTTTTACAGTAAATTCCTAACATTATTAGGTGCTCAATGTAATTTTTGTAGCTCCATAATAATTAGTTTGCTAAGATAGATAATGAGCCCTATTTCAAATATATATATATTAAATCATGGAATGCCGAAACACCTTTGGATTGTAGAACTAAAACACTTGCCGGGGAGCAACACCTTACTCGACAATGTGGATATGTAGCCTAGTGCATTAGCCATTTAAGCTAGCCCATTAGCTTGAGTGGCGTAATCGTATTTCTAAGAGTTTCGGTTGTTGTTGATTATTTACGTCTCTACGTTGCATCCACGAATATCATAATAGGAACAACGATGGATCATGGAGATGATCGGAGTAGCATAAAAGATGGTGCCTTATTGATCGTGTCACCATGATGGAATGCTAACTTTTGGTTATATCTTACCCAGGCAAGCCCCGGTGTATAACCCCTATTATTCTACACTTTAGTTTATGCTTGTGCATTAAGATTAAAGGAGTTGAATGAAATCCACTTGCATATATATATCCTTATCCTATGGGTCTTACTAGTATGACAGGATCATGTAGATTGTTATGCTATAGGATTCTGGTAGAAGTCAAGTGATTACCTGTCACTCGCGAGAGATAGGAAAAGATATTATTGTTACTATTATCATCACATGGAATATGAATGGATAATAATTGGGGACCAGGCGGAACTGTGCTTGGGATTTGAATTTGGATTGGGTTGGGCAATCGAGCGAGGCTCTAGTTGCACTCATTCCGCCTGTGTCGATTGAGGACCGTCCGTTGCTGTGGATGGTAGTCAGATCATAGACTTATTATCCTGAGCACATACTTGCTTATGGGAGCGGAAAGACTTGTTACTCTCTTGTCATGGGTTCCGGCTCTTTCCGGACTGACTTTTAGGGGTGGGTATTAGGTGGAGGTCTAAGCACCATACTGAGACCAGGTCTCAGGTGTTGGGGGCTTGGAGTCCAAGTTTGGACGGGGACCTAGACCCCTTGACAGGAGTGGAATGGGTTGGTCTTGTTTGTGTGTGGGGTACAAGCGAGGCATGTGTTTCGGGGTACCCAGCTGGAATACATTGATTCATGAATCGCCATTTCTGTGAGATGGTACGACTTGGCTATGGTCTAGCACCGTAGTAAGAACTGGAATATGGAAGATGGTAAAATGGTTCTGATTGCTTACCACTTGCTTGAAAGTAGCATAGGTGCTTACATAGAATGGTTAGTTAATGAACTAATGATGACTGCTAATAAAATTGAATATAAGGACGCATGTTTAGTAATGCTTCCTACATAGGCAATAACCCACAAGTTAGATAGCCTTGCATATCCTTGGAGTCTTTTATTTTCCTCCTGTCGGGTAAGTCTTGCTGAGTACAATCGAGTACTCAGGGTTTTATTCCCCCTGCTGCAGGTGACCGGAGGATACATAGAGCTGACTCTTGTGTGTGGAAACCTCCTGGTGGGCTCAAAGAGGATTCCTTTCACGCTAGGACCATAGTGTTTATTTATAACCCTCAGTAAAAGTTTTCAGAAGAAAAGTTTTATGATCTATCATCATATCTGGTTTATAAATTTTCCCTATGTTACTGATTCACCATTAATCTTTATTTCCGCTGGAACTCTGATCATATGTTGTTCTCTGCTGCAAGATAAAAGTGTGAACCTAAAATGTATAAACTCTTTTACATGTAAAACTATCTTAATTCTGCTATTGCATTCAAAGTACTCTAATGTTGTAATAAAGTGATGTAAGAAATGGTTAAGAATGTTGTAAGCTTTATTCTCTCATTTATGATCCTGACGAAAGAATGTGGATTTTCGAGTTCTCCCTTGTGGTGTGCTCGACAGAACGGCATGATTTAGTGCAGTCTCTTGGGTACTTAGTGTCTAATGGAAGACAAGTACTCTTGGGAGGGCTTTAGATTAGGCAGTTTTGCCACAGTTGGGAGGTGGACCGGCTGCGCCTATCCGTTGCCGCCGCGAAGCGAGGAACGGTCGCGGTGGAGCTTGCCACCGCCGAGGCCCAAGCGCGCCTCGATAGTAAGGCATTCAGCATGATATGATCTTGCTCTTTCACTATGTGCGACGTTGTGTTTTCAGTTGTAGCGTTTTCTTATCTCCTTTTCAGCCGTCTAGGAGCAATTGATCGCTGCGTAGGGCGAGGCGGAGGAGGCGATCCGCCTTCGCTAGGTAGCCAAGGACAATTTTTGTGTCTCCTCTTGGATGGCGACCGAGAGCAACAAGCGCTACTAGGACCTGCATGCGGCAGCAGGCAACGCCGTCCGTGTGCTTTCGCCTCCTGTGGCTGTGGGGACGACCCTGGCGGATCGCCTCCGCACCGTGCCACCATGGGTCATGGAGGTGGCCACGTACAACATTCGCCTAGGGGCCGCTTCAGCCATGGCCACCGCCCAGCTTTGGCTGGGTGAGGACCTGACCGTGGAGCTAGGGTTCCCGGGAGAGACGAGCTATCGTCAGCGCCAGAACATGATCAGTGAGTTCTCCACCGTGGGCCATGGTGTCTTGGCCATGGTGGCTGTAGAGGACATCATTCGTAACGCTCTCCGCGAGTAGTTCGATTGTAACATGCCTCTACATTCTGAATAAAAATGTTTATAATATTTAGTAGTTATTACTTTGAGTTCATCTCTGTTTGCTATGACTTGAACATTCTATTTGTGCGCCATAGAATTTGCAGACCATATGATACATCCATCATTAGTAGGTGCTAACATCTCCCTATCATCACCGCCAATAGCCTCACCACCGCTTTCGTCAATTTCCAAGCCCGCGCGTGAGTCCTACGCATCACTCCTGCGCGTATTTACAAAGTTTTGCAGAAATTTGCATTCCCGTGTCTGATATAGTTGCTTATAAAGGATGCTCCCAATCTTATCTTTCTCCTCTTCAGTACTGCTATTCCTCATCACTGCCCCCTCCCTAGTGCCAAACTGTGTGACCGCCCCTACTCAGCGGCGTGCAAGCCGCCAGCCACCGCTGACAACCTAGTACTCCGCGCTAGTATGCCTCACTGGCAGGTACACAACACAGATCCACTGGAGACTAGGGTGGTACTCATCACTGCTGTCACCACTCGAGCTCAATGCCACAAGATCCAAAGGCAATGGTAATTCTTTCGCACTTCCCTGATGCATTTTTCTTGGATTTTTATTCCCTTCTTCACTCATCTGAGTACGAATGAAGCTTCCATCAGATTACTAATGAGCTCATGAATATATCTCCGTAGTCGCTCCTTCTTTGATTTAGGCAACAGCGTTGCCGCTTCCATCACCATCCTCGCTCCATCAGATCCTCATCGAGATGGAGGAGGAGGCCCCCAACAAGAGGAATGAAGTGGCCATCCTCACAGACCATGTCTTGGTTCTCATCCTCAGCCGCCTCACCGCCCGCTGCTTGTGCAGCTTCAAGTGTGTCTAACGCTCCTGGAATAGCCTCATCTCAGGATCTGAGTACCATAAGGAGCTACCCTAGATTCTTGCTAGATTCTTCTACCATAGCTAGAAATGCAAACACAACTTCACCAGCGTCAACGGTGAACACCTGTCCTTGTCCTTCTTGCCCTTCCCCATTCAGGATGTCGTGATCTTAGATTGCTCCCGAGGCCTCATCCTCTTCTGGTACTCTAGGTTTCGCTATGTTGTCTACAATCCAGTGACTAAGAAATGGTTTTAGGCCAACTAGTTTAGGAGTTATAGATTTTGCTTGTCATAGAATTTCATGATTTTAGGCCTACTGGTTTAGGAGTTATAGATTTTGCAAGTTCCCTGTTAGTTTTTGCTTGTTTTCTGAATAGATCTAACAGATGATGCTTTTTGACTTAATGAACCTTTGAGTCACCTTTTAGTAACAACAAAAAAGTTGTAGTACTTTTCATAAGCTTTCCAAAATATTAAGGGGCACAACTTTTGGTGATCTAGAACTTTAGTTATAGCTGTTCAAAATTTGATACCAGATTCTGTCCAAGTCTGAATAGAATTGTTTGTTTGTGCTATATGACCTTGATATTTGTTGAATCACCTTTAGGTAAAAATAACAAAGTTGTAGAATAGTTCATGAGCTTTCTAGAAAGTCTAGGATCACCTTTGCTCAATGTCTAGATGTTCAGTTATGATAAAATGAAGTTGTTGTTGTGCTGCTGTCCTGAATCTGAGTGTGCCTGAGTTGATAGTTGTGTATGCTAAGTGAACCAATAGCTTGTGTGTTAAGCTTGATATGCTTTGCTATCTTAGCAAGGTAGGTAGGTGTAATGCTTAGTTAAATAACTTGCTTTCTAGTGCTTAAGTCAATATGATGTGGTCTTGCCTTGTCTTGCTTGACTTTTGTAATGTGTTTTGTGTTGCCTTCTTAATGAACACATGATTGACTTGTTGTCAATGAAATATGGTCGGCAGTCTACCCAGGGGTATGCCCAAGGTAGTAGATTGTCGGTAGACAGATGCGCAAGCCACAAATAAGATGGTGACGCAAGACACACGAGGTTTTATCCAGGTTCGGCCGCCGAGAAGGCGTAATACCTACGTCCTACGTCTGATTGTATTGCTGTATGTCAATGAGAGATGTTTTTTAGAGGGGTCCCCTGCCTGCCTTATATAGTCCGAGGGGCAGGGTTACAGATCTGGAAACTAATCCTAGTCAGTTACAATTGCCATAGGTGACCAGATAAGGATTCCTATTCTAACCGACCAAGATCTTGCTTGATCGCCAAATCTGTCTTGACTCCTTACGCGGGACTCCGAACAGGTTGGTCGGGCCACGCGTCGTCTTTTGGTGGACCGGACCCACTGATCCGGGCCGGCCCAATCTTAGCCATAAGGGTATAGGGGTTAATACCCCCACAGCTAGTCCCCGAGCACCATGTGTTTTGCTGCGACACGCCACTTTAACCTTCTCCGAATAGTAAAGCTTGAGTTTTTGACATTTCTGACCACCGTTATTGCCGGAGAAGTAGGTTGTCCGAAGAATGTATGGTGCTCTTAAGAAAAAAGAAAAAGATTTCCATCCTATGAAGTGTGCTCACTTGTATTTCTGAAAAGAAATGTAAGTGGATCCTGAGGCGTAGCATCCTTGATCATCAGAGGCGTAAGGGTCGAAAAACAAACACATTCACCGCAAGGTGAAGTGTGCCCACTTAGTCCCCGAGCCTGGTAGTAGGTGATGTAGGCACGTGGTGCCAGGGTCTAAAAAGAATTCCCAGTTAAGTTGAAAACCCAAACGTCGTACAGGTGATAGGAGATGCACCGGCAGGTGCATCGTACCGATGTAGTCCCCGAGCTTGCTGGAAGGCGAAGTACAAGCCTTGTAGCAAGGTCAAAATAAATGTCTCTCAACTGTATGTGAGTACAAATCACATGTAGCCGAGGAGAACAATCTCCGAGCAGTGGTCGGGACAATTCTCGAGCACATTGGTGGTTGGAGCAGTCCCCAAGCACGGTAGTGGTATGTGCAGTCCCCGAGCACGGCAGTGGTCCAGGCAGTCCCCGATCACGGAAGTGGTCTAGGCAGTCCCCGAGCACGGTAGTGGTCTGTGCAGTCCCCGAGCACGGCAGTGGTCTAGGCAGTCCCCAAGCAGGCAGTGGTCTAGTAAGTCCCCGAGCACGGCAGTGGTCTGTGCAATCCCCGAGTACGGCAGTGGTCTGGGCAGTCCCCGAGCACGACAGTGGTCTAGGCCATACTTGAGCACAAGACATGCAGCGAAAAAACGAACGCCGCTTGTACTATTATTTGGTGTATTTATTTATCTTCTTACTCTGTCAAGTCCAATCGTACACGTCTAGTCAAAAAAGCAGACAGGTACACACGTCATACTGTCTTCTTGCCCTTTCTAGCAAACAGTCGTTTGGCACCTGTAAAGAGGTGCGTCAGTGTGGGCCCTCTCACACTAGCAACAAAGAGGCGTGTACAGTAGTAACGAAGGGGCGCATTTATTGGCATAGATCTCGAGGTTGTGAAAACAACCGTCTGCAGCACGCGCGCACATCTCCCAAGAATCTCGGGTGGATGAAACGACAGAAATCTTGGTTAATTATAATATAGGACTGGTAAGTTATTTTTTACCAACCCCCATTATCATTCGCCGCCGCAGCCTTCTTCTTCCTCTTGCCAAACCCTATTCCTCCGAAATCATCGCCCATCACCCCTCCACCGTAACCGCCCCTTTTAGCAAGGACAGATTAATGGCGAAGAAAAACACCTAGAAGAAAACCAGAGTCATGGCGAAGGAGTGGTGGAGGTCAAGGAGCAATGATCAGACCATCGAAGACCTTGTCACCATGGGAGTGCTCCACAACAAGGCACTCGTGGGATGGCGCACGCCGGAAGGAGAAAGCTACCCCGATCCACAACCAGGTGAGATTGTGGTTTTCGAGGATTTCTTCAAGCAGGGTTTTGGGGTTCCAGTGCACCCTTTCCTCCAGGGGCTCTATTTGTACTATGAGATTGGGATTTGCAATCTGCATCCCAACTCGATTCTTCTTGTCTCCACCTTCATCCATCTTTGCAAAGCATATGGTGGCTTCCAGCCCCATTTCGACCTCTTTCGCCATCTGTTCTGTCTACGGAAGAAAGGGAGCGGCGGCTCGAAGATAGCCGGAGGCGTATATCTCAATCTGCGCGACGGGATGAAAGCCCAGTACTTGCATTGCCCTTGGAACACATCGCTAGACGAATGGTACAAGAAGTGGTTCTACGTCCGTGAAGAGCCGAACACGATCACCCTATGCGACGTGGGGTTCATTGCGGAGAAGAAAAACAGCTGGTCGGAGAAGCCCGAGCACTTGGAACAGGTTGCAGAACTGCTCGAGATGATCCCATGGAGGAAGCTGGATGGTCCAAGTGTGGTCGGAAACTTCATCAGCCGAAGGATCCAGCCCTGCCAGAAGAGGGTACATCCTGGTTATGAATACCAGGGAAGCGCAGATCCAACGAGGACCAGAAAAGAAGCACTTGACAAAATCGAAGTCAAGGCCAGGATTGGGGAGCTATTCAACTTAGCGGATCCCAATTATGTCAGGTTAAACGACATCGAGCACGCCTTCAAGCTGGCTCGACCTCCCCCAAAGGTAAATTATGCTTCCTTGTACTTGTAGAGTTATGTTGTAACAAAAATTGACTGTGTTGTCGCCTTTATGTTTCCCAGAGTAATGGTCATGACAGGGCATCAGTGTTCGTGTCTCCACCCCCTGGTGTGGATTGGCCGCAAGTTGCCGGCCCAACCCCCCAGACCAGTGACAGGGCCGAAGACGTCGACTAGGCCGTACTTGGGGTTGGAGAGGAGGCAATGGACAGGGCTGCTGGCAAGCGGCCGGCGGCCAAAAAACGTCGTCAGGCCATCTTCCCTCTGTCGAATGATGAAACAGAGGATGCAGACATCTTCCGACTCGTCCCTCGAAAGAGGAGGAGACAACTGGAGTTGATGGAGCAGGGTGGCTCCTCTGTGTCAGCAGGAATCGCATCACCGACCACTGCAACACAGATGTCAAGCGGCAAAGGGGTCAAACACCAGGCCCCGACACCGGTACTGGTCACGAAAAAAGACCTAGTGGAACCCGCCAAGCACGTGGAGCAAGCACGGTCGAAGAGACGCTCCTTCACCACGTCATTCCGTGCTTCCAAGCTATAAGTATTTGCAACCTTTATGTAAGCTTACAATTTGTATTGAATGCTATTGTTTTCTGAACTTATCTCTGATATATTAGGTCGGCGTCCACCGAAAATCCTGACCAGCTGGCCGGATGCGGCACGGCTTCGCCAGCAATGACAGAAAGAACTGCCCAGCAGCCGGATGTGGAGGAACCTATAGAAGAAAATCCACCAGAACCTCAGCAGACGAGCGGCCAGATGATAGTCCCCGAGCAGCTGGTCAAGGAGAGAGCCGAGCCAAGTACTAGTGCTCTGAGCACTACCCCTACTGAGGAGGATACCTCGGCGCCAAGGGGACCGGACCAAGCCGAGGAGCAGCAGCCGGAGGTGGCAAAAAGCACACTTGCCGATGCCACGGCTCGTGGGAAAGCCATAGTGGTCGCAGAGACTACGAACTCCAGACCAGCGCTGCCTCCTGAACAAGAGGCCAAAGAGGACGAAGTAGAAGAGATCCTGGGCCATCCCCAAGACAAATGACAACATGTATATGTGTCGCGCCGGTGGAACGACGAGTGGGTTATGCATGAGGAAATCCCAGAGGTCGAAGAGACCCTAAAAGTTGAACGAGCGGCAAAACGTCTGGTGACAGAAGTTCAGGTATGTTTGGCTTGACCACTTGATCCTGCCATTTAGTCGAACTGTCTGACTTAGCTTGTTTATATGCAGGACTTGATGAAGACCGCAAGGTATCGAAAAAGGTGCTTTGACTAGATTGAGGGAATCACGGCAAACAATAGAGAACTGGCAGCCGAGGTGGAACACTTGCGCCGCCAGCTTGAAGCCGCCGATCGGGAGAGGACGGAACAAGATGCAAAAAACCAGAATCTTGTTGTCTAGCTTAGTAACAAAGAGCAGGAAAAAACAAGTTGTTGTTTTATCACAGCAAGCGCATGACATGCGTTGTTCCATTGTTGGTAGTGACAGCTGTAGCGCAGGATTAGAAGCCGAATTAACCCACCTCCAAGAGGAGAATATCCGTGTGACCGCAGAGTGTGGTCGCCTGAAGGAGGACAACGAGAAACTGGTGCGTGACCAGTCTAAACTCCGAGACCACGCAACTAAGATGAAGGAGGAACTGAAAAGTAAGTGTTCCAGACCACCTTGCTCATTCTATTGCCCGCCCTATCTTGTCATGCCGTTACATTCTGATGTCTTGTACGGTTTGCAGTTTTAAAAATCAATGCCAAGAAACATCTAGAAGATGTGATTAAAGATCATGACGGCTGGAAGACGCGATGCCTAGAGACCACCAAGGATCGGGACACATGGAAGAACCAGTGCCAGGAAGTGGCAACTGGCATTTTGCCCATCCTCGACCTTATCGATCCGGCGCTTACAGAGGAAACGCCAAGGACGCTGGAGCTCGGACTGGTCGAGAGGTGCCGAAAGGCATGGAGTTGGTTCCAAGAGTTCGTGAAGGAGGCAGGTGAGTACACGGGTGCACATGTGCTAAGCATGGTGCGTGCCCACTACCCCCTGATCGATCTCAAGCGCCTGGAGGCTAGGTACCCGAAGGAGGTAGACCTAGACAAGGCTGAGGAGCTTTGGATGGCCCAGCTGGACCTATCATCAAAGATAATTGGTGATATTAACCTGTGTGGAGGTGGGACAGCACCTGTATAGGGTGCGCCATCGACAAGTCAACTAGAAACGCCATCAGTTGCAAGCCAACCGACGAAGCCTGCGGTCTCGACCAGCCAGACATCGACGGGGCCATCCTCTTCAGCTCGACCAGCACAAGAGTCCCCGAGACTCGAGTAGGATATCGGAAACAGCGAGCAGTAGGTGCCGTGCGCCCCGACCAGCCAATGGAATAGGCTTAGAGCTGTAGAGGGAGGACATAGTTGTGTTATTGTAAACTTGAGCCTCTTCAGGCAAGCTTGTAATAACGTAACTGTATATCATCATAAGCTTGTTTGCTTTGTATAAAACGTATTTAAGCTTGATACTCATGTTGGTGTAACTAAGTGAGAACATATTAACGTTCTGTTTAGTTGTACCATTTTGCTCGACACGTCATCCCGAGAAGTTTGTATGGCCCTAGTTTGCCATGTGGTCGTAGTGTGAGGTGCGTGACCTGTGCACACGTCGACGCGGACAAGTTAAACCAGGGGGGACCTACCGATCACCCGTAACGTAGAGAACGGATCCCATGCACGTGTTGGGAGGAATCGGAGGCAGGGCCTGCTCCGAAAACCATAGAAGGAATGGTGGTCGGCTTTTACTGGCTAAGTTAGAACAACCATAAAATTCAAAGTGACACATTAGAGTGGTCGAAGAAATCATAATAACTTTATTGAAGTAAATCGAAAGTACAAAAGGAGTACATATCTCGGTGGTTAAGCATAGAAACATCTAAGCTTGTCGATGTGCCACGAGTTTGGTACGTTCGTACCGTCCGGATGAGCTAACCTGTAAGACGTTAGTCGTGTGACTTCCTTGATCATGAAGGGCCCCTCCCATGGGGTTGCGAGTTTATGAACACCAGCCTGGTTTGTCTTCCACTTCAGGACCAGGTCCCCGACCACAAAAAACCGCTCTTTAATATTCTTGTTGTAGTACCTACGCAAAACAGCTAGGTATTTGGCCGTACGTATACAAGAATCGAGCCGCTTCTCTTCTGCGCTATTCACTTCTAGCTCCCATACTTCATTGACCTTGCCTTCGTCGAAGTTCTCTACCCATGCTGATCTGAAAGCTATATCTGCTGGGAGGACTGCCTCGGCGCCATAAACCATGAAGTACGGTGAGACGCCAGTGTTACGACTGGGCTGAGTTCTGAGGCCCTAGACCACGGCTGGTAACTCTTTGAGCCATCTTCTGGGAGCTTTGTCATTTTCTCTGTACATCCTCTTCTTCAATGCATCCAAAATCATTCCATTTGCCCGCTCGACTTGTCCATTAGCTCTAGGGTGCGCCACTGAGACGTATTTTACTACTATGCTCCTTTCATCGCAGAAGTCCCAAAAAGCGTTCCCGATGAACTGAGTGCCCAGATCAGTGATGATGCTGTTGGGTATGCCGAAGCGGTGGATGACCTGGTCAAGGAATGTGACAGCCTTTTCTGAGGATGCCTATACCAGAGGCATGTATTCTATCCACTTAGAAAATTTGTCGATCAGCACAAAGACGCATGTAAATTTCCCAGGAGCCGGTTTGAAAGGCCCGATCATATCCAATCCCCAGCATGTGAAGGGCCAAGAGGCTGGTATTGTCTGGATCTCATGTGCTAGTACGTGGATTCTCTTGGTGAAGAACTGACAACCCTCACAGTGGCGGACTAGCTTCTCTACGTCGGCTACTGCTGATGGCCAATAGAACCCTGCTTGGAAAGCCTTACCGACCAGCGTTCTCGAGGCTACGTGGTTGCCGCAGGAGCCAGAGTGGATTTGGTCCAAGAGACGTTCGCCGTCCTCCTGGGTTATACACTTCATCAAGATTTCCTCCTTTGCGTTCTTGCGCCATAACTTGCCATCGACGAGTAGATACTGCTTACTGCGACGCATCAGGCACTCGTTTTCTGTCCGATCAGTATAACCGCTGCCATCTGTCAGGTACTTGATGAAAGGTTCTCTCCAGTCGGGCTCATGCGTGGTCAGAGATGGCTCAGCGGTGCTCGACACCGGAACCGTAACCACCAATTGCTTGTCTAGAGGCTTGTTGACCGTGGGATCTTCCTCCTCAATGGAAGGCGTGAGCAGGTCTTGGACGAATACGCCATGTGGGACTTTGGCTCAAGATGATCCTAACTTGGACAGCGCATCTGCTGCTTGATTTTTGTCCCGGACCACGTGTGTGTACTCGATGCCATAAAACCTGCCTTCCAGCTTTCTGATCGACTTGCAGTATGCATCCATCCTTTCACTGGTCGTGTCCCAGTCCTTGTTGAGTTGGTTGATGACCAGAGCCGAGTCTCCGTAGACATAGAGACGTTTAACGCCGAGCTCAAATGCAATGCGTAAACCATGTAGGCATGCTTCGTATTCAGCGGCATTATTAGATGCTGGGAAATAAATCCTGAGGACGTACCGGAGCTGCTCCTTGGATGGCGACACGAAAAGGACTCCTGCTCCTGCGCCGTCGATGTTGAGGGAACCGTCGAAGTACATCTTCCAACACTCGTCGGGCCCCTGAGAGGTAGGCATGCTTAAGTCTGTCCACTCAATGATGAAATTGACGAGTGCCTGAGACTTGATCGTAGTACGGCTTGCGAATTCTAGGGAAAAAGGGCATAGCTCCATTGCCCACTTGACAATGCGTCCGTTCGCATCCTTGTTGCTAATTATGTCTCGCAGAGGATACTTAGTCATGACCACCACACGATATCCGTCGAAGTAATGTTTCAACTTTCGGGATGTTATCAGTATGGCATAGATTAATTTCTAGATCTGTGGGTACCTGGTCTTGGATTCATTGAGCACCTCACTGATGAAATAGATTGGGCGTTGTACCTTGTAGACATGGCCGGGCTCGTCGCGTTCGACCACCATGGCCGTGGAAACCACTCGATTAGTTGCCGCAATGTAAAGCAAGAGTGTTTCGTCTTCTCTGGGAGCAGTGAGGACCGGAGGTGATGTAAGGTATTGTTTCAGCTGTGTGAAGGCAGCGTCTGCTTCCTCCGACCACTCATACTTCTCGGATGCTTTGAGCAGTTTAAAGAACGGTAATCCCTTTTCGCCTAATCTTGATATGAAACGGCTGAGAGCAGCCATGCATCCGGTAAGCTTCTGAACATCCTTCACCTTTTTGGGCGGCTTCATGTCTAAGACAGCTTTGACCTTTTCCAGGTTAGGGCGTATGCCGTCGTGACTGACGACGTTGCCAAGTAGTATGCTGGAAGGAACACCAAAGATACACTTCTTTGGGTTTAATTTCCATTGGAATGTGTTAAGGGCTGCAAAGGTGCGTTCCAGGTTGTCAACAAGGGTATGCGCTTCCTTGGTTTTGACAACTACATCATCAACATAAGCCTCGATGAGGTCGTCTTTTATTTCATCTTTGAGGCAAGCCTGTATAGCGCGTTGGTAGGTAGCCCCGGCGTTTTTGAGCCCAAATGACATGGTCGTGTAGCAGTAGGCGCCGAAAGGCGTGATAAAAGATGTCTTGATCTGGTCGTCCTTTTTTAGAGCGATCTGGTGATAACCAGAGTAGCAATTGAGAAAGGAAAGCAGCTCGCAACCGGCGGTTGAATCTACGACCTCGTCTATGCGAGGTAAGCCGAAGGGGTCCTTAGGGCAGTGTTTGTTGAGATCAGTATAATCAACGCACATTCTCCATTCATTATTCTTTTTGCGTACAAGAACCGGGTTGGATAACCACTCCGGATGATACACTTCTTTAATAAATCCGGCTGCCAAAAGCCGTGTAACTTCTACCCTAATCGCCTCCTTCTTGTCGCGAGCGAACCGTCGTAGCTTCTGCTTGATAGGTTTGGCCTTGCCGTTGACATTCAAGGAGTGCTCGATCAAGTTCCGAGGTACACCGAGCATGTCAGCAGGTTTCCATGCGAACACATCCACGTTGCTCCTCAAGAACCTGACGAGCGCGTCTTCCTATTTGGGATCCAGGTTGGCCCTGATAAGGGCCGTTTTGCTAGGATCGCCATCGACCAGCTGGATCACCTTGTGCTCCTTGGACTTAGTGTTCTTGCGTGGAGCCTCGAGCTCTGGGATCTCCAGGTGGTCGGCCGAGGTCTTCCTGGCGTCGAGCATGGTCGCGGTCATGCGAATAGAGAGGTCGTGATCCTCTGCTACTCTGAAGCTATCGTCCTCGCAGGTATAAGCTGCGTATACATTACCCCTGAGAGTTAGAACTCCCTTCTCGGTAGGCATCTTCAGCACCAAATACCTGTAATGAGGTATGGCCATGAACTTGGTGAGCGATGGTCGACCTAGGATAGCATGGTAGGTATCGTCGAAGTCAGCGACCACGAAGTTGACATAGTCGGTGCGGAAGTGGTCTGGGGTCCCGAACTGCACAGGTAACGTGATCTGCCCGAGAGGTGTAGAGCTCTGTCCGAGGAGAACACCCCAGAACTGTGCCTCGTATGGCTTGAGATCCGCCTGGGTTATCTTCAGGGCCGGTAGACTGTTCTTGAACAGTATATCGATGGAGCTGCCGCCATCAATCAGCACTCTATCGAATTGAACTTTGTTGATACAAGGATCAAGGACCAGGGGGAAACGTCCTGGCTCAGGTATTGCGTCCCATTGGTCTTTTCTGCTGAAGGAGATCTCGCGGTGAGACCAAGGAGGGAGCCGTGGATCGGCGATAAGGTTGTCGGTGTTGGCCACGTTCAAGCAAGCACGGGCGAGCAGCTTGCGTTCTCGCTTAGTCTCGATGGACACTTTGCCTCCAATGATGGTGTGTACGCGATCGGTTGGCTTGACATACTCATGATGGGGATCTGCGACGTCATCGTCGTTGTCCTCGTTACGCTATTCCCCTGCATCGTTAGGCTTGTCGAACGTGTCCGGAGCCTGTTGACGCGTGTAGATAGACTTGAGAATGCGACAGTTCTCCATGGTGTGGTTTGACTTGGGATGGAGCTGGCAGGGCCCCTTCAATGCTTTGGCGTAATCTTCTTCGTAGTTAAGATGCTCGTCCCCTTTTTTGACAGTGTTGACTTCGCCATCGTCTTCCCGAGCACGCTTGCCCCTGTAATCGTCACGGCGGTTACGTCGCTGATTACATTGGTCGCGGTGGTCGCGGGAGTTGTTGCGCTGGTTGCGGCGGTCGAAATTATCGCTCCGACCACGATTGTCGCGGTAGTCGTCGCGGTGTGGGGGGTGGTCGGAGCGCGAAACCCTTGCTGCTTCTTCGATAATTATCTTTTTAGCGTCGTCGGCGTCCGCATATTTCTTAGCGGTGGCCAAGAGCGCTGTGACCGACTCAGGCCTCTTGCGAAGGAGCTTGTCCCTTAGAGCGTCGTGGAAGCGGAGGCCAGTGATGAAAGCCTCGATTGCCTCGCTATCGGATATTGACGGGACCTTGATGCGCATCTCCGAGAAACGCCGGACGTACTCGTGCAGTGGCTCATCTTTCTAGTCTCGAATCCGCTGCAGATCATATTTGTTGCCGGGTTGCTCACAAGTGGCAATGAAGTTGTCGATGAAAGCTTGCCTGAGTTCTTGTCAGGAATCGAAGTAGTTTGCCGGCAAGCTGACCAGCCACTGGTGACCTGCATGACCAATAGCTACTAGAAAGTAGTTAGACATGACGTGCTCGTCAGCCATGGCTGATCTACATGCGGTTTCATAGAGCATGACCCATAATTCGGGGTTCTCCTTGCCATCATACTTCTAAAGTTTTTCGAGCTTGAAGTTCTTGGGCCATATGACTTGGCGAAGGTGCAGAGTAAACTGCTTCAAACCCGGTGGGCCGTGGGTAGTATCATATTCCATACAGCGATAGCTCTCATGGGATGCACGATCGTTGGCTCTCTGGTTGATGTGATCACATAGATCACGTCCTCGGAGGTAGTGGCAGAGATCGTTATTGCCATCACGGCGATCTCGGTTGCCATCCAGATTAGCTCTGCGACCGTGGTTGTCGCGGTGGTTGTCGTCTCGAATGTTGCGGCAATTGTCCTATCGACGGCGGTTGTCATCTCGACCGCCATCATGGCCGCCGTTTCCGCCTTGACGGTTATCTGATGGGTCGTTGTTGCGTGAGACACGTAGGTTGGGTGGCTGTGAGCGGCATGAGTACTGGCGGCTGTGGCTTGACTTAACTGAGACGGAGGGAGCCCGGGCTTGTTTTACAATCTCTGCGGTTTGGGCCATAGCAGCCGTCAGATAGGCTTGTATTTCATCATGAACTGCCTGAGTTTTCGGGGTATTGGGTAGCCGTTGCATTGTCGCCATAGCGACGGCTACGTTGGCGCTTGGGGTCCTGAAGACCTGTTTGTCCCCCACCCTGTCGAAAGCATTGTTGAGGTCGCGTGGCTGGACCCTTATGCGTCGTGCCTCCTCTTCTGCTTCAGCTTCGATTTGTCGGTGATTAAACCGGTCAATATAACGTGCTTCGCGTGCAATCCTTTCCTGTTCTGTTTCACCGACTGCTGGTGGTTCATCATTACTGACAACATTGATCAAATCCCCTCGTCTTGGTGGGAAGGACGGGAATGGTGGGTACCCTGGGGCATGGTCTGGGATATCCAGATCGTATTCGATGCCTTCATCATCGTGACGCTGGAGCTCAGTGTGGTCGGAGGCATTGGATGCGATGCCAGACAAGGAGCTGGAGTCACCCTCTTGGACTGTGTGGATGGATCCTTCTTGATAATCCTCAATCCGGACCATGTTGATGAAATTTTGCGGCTTCGACTGAGGTCGACACAGATCCAAGCGGCGTTGTATATTACACGCGTAGTTGGAGGCAGCGTTTCGCAGGCCGTAGGGCTGGGCCTGGTAGTTCTCCGTCAAGGCTTCGTACTCGGAGAGTTGGAGACCCGTCGTGGAGGCTGGCCGGCGATGAGCGGAGCGCCCTTCAGGAGTAGATATGACCACGAGATCTGTACCAAGTCATGTAGGATGACTGGCCTGAGCCGGTCGGGTAGATCTGTTGTGGGAAGCGGTTACCTGCTCATTAGGTCCAATTTGAATTGAACTTACCAGAGCTAGGGTTTCAGCGAGCTTGGTGCCGACCCGATCGATGGAGTCGAGCAGGTCGGTGTTGTTGATCTGCCTCCCTTTGTAGCGGGGAAGCGAACGATGGATTGTCGGCGTGGCTGAAAGCGATGCGGGCGTGGTCGGAGCCAGATCCACCGTCGTCAGAGCCATAGCCGATGCAGGTGAAGCAGCGGTCGACGCAGATTGAATTCGCGCCTCCTCCATGATCGTGGCGATGAAGTCATCGGAGCCAGTGGTCCAGGTGATCTAACCGATGGTGAACGTGAGGCCGTTCGGCGTAGCCATGAAGCCGGGGATGATGACCATCTTGTTCGCTTGGAGAGCAGTACGCACACCCCCTACCTGGCGTGCCACTGTCGACGAAATATGGTTGGCAGTCTACCTAGGGGTATGCCCAAGGTAGTAGATTGTCGGCAGACAGATGCGCAAGCCACAAACAAGATGGTGACGCAAGACACACGAGGTTTTATCCAGGTTCGGCCGCCGAGAAGGCGTAATACCTACGTCCTGTGTCTGATTGTATTGCTGTATGTCAATGAGAGATGTTTTTTAGAGGGGTCCCCTGCCCGCCTTATATAGTCCGAGGGGCAGGGTTACAGATCTGGAAACTAATCCTAGTCAGTTACAATTGTCATAGGTGACCAGATAAGGATTCCTATTCTAACCGACCAAGATCTTGCTTGATCGCCAAATCTGTCTTGACTCCTTGCGTGGGACTCCGAACAGGTTGGTCGGGCCGCACGTCGTCTTTTGGTGGACCGGACCCACTGATCCGGGACGGCCCAATCTTAGTCGTAAGGGTATAGGGGTTAATACCCCCACACTTGTTAATCAAATAATTAAAAGGCTTTGCAAGTAATAACCTTAGATGTACATTGAAGGAAAGTTGTACTCAACTTTCTTAGATTAGTTTAAGTTCTGTTATGCACTGTGTCTCATCATGCACCATGACATATTTTCATCATATTGAGCAAGCATCATTTATTACATGTAGTGCTTACGAGAGTGAGAAGGTTCATGGTGATCAAGTTTCGGAGGAGGTTCATCCACCGATGGTGTTGGTGCCAAGTCTACCCCTATGATCCACCATGGAAACTAACCTTCTCTACAAAGCAGGCAAGCCCCAGAGCATAAACCCTTCTCTAGTATTTACAAATCTTTAATACACTTTACGTCTTGTGAGATGTGCATTAAGTAATTAGGAGTTGATCGAATACCGTTGATGCGCAATTACATTGATATTCAGGTATCCTTAGTCGTACCCTATTAATATGAATAAGTCAATATCTCTAATGCTTAGTAATGCTTAGACTTCGATAAAAGTCGAATGATGGTTTCATCATTCGCGAGAAATAGGTTTTACCTTGGATCTTCTTGGCTCCGTTTATGGATCCTGAGAATACCATAATAATGATAATGTTTAAATTGAGACTAGACGGGACACGAGTTATGTCTCTGGTGGTTAAGCCGACAGGGTTGCCTGGTCATGCTTGTCCCGTCTATGTCGATTAAGGACTATACGTTGTAGACCTATCGTGTTCGAGACCTTGCAGTACTGGCCACATACTCTGGTAAGCCTGATACCTCGGCTATTCCATTATGAGAAAGAACAACCACGCACTGGAAGTGGAGAGATGGTGAGAGTAGCATGTACACATCCTGTGAATCCATCACGGACGAACGACACAAGGAGGTGGAGTACTGTGCTCTCGGGTAGCGCTGGACCCGTTCATGTTTTGGAGGATCTGAGTGAAGGTTGATATATGTAGGTCAAGGGCCTACCTATGTCATATGGTAAGGAAACCCTAGCTGAGCCTAATCGATTTGAATTGTCGTGCTCCTCGGTTATGGAGACTCGATCCCCTGATCTACATCGTAGTTAATCAATGGAAATATGATTACTTATGGATACTAGATAAGATGAGATGATTAAGGAAGTGATTGAGCTAGATCAGGTGCAAATTGGATACTACTGATAACTTAACATGAAGCTAAAACATTAAAAGTAAGGATTCACTCATAGTAAGCTTTTCTGCAAAAGTTACTCTTGCTTCAAACTTTTTCTTAAGCTTGCATACCCTTGGAGTCTTTTCTTTTAGCTAGGTAAGACTTATTGATTACCCTCAGGTACTCAGGTTTTGTTAACCCCTGTTGCAGGTTCTGACTAGTGCTGCTAATTGAGGTCATGTCGGTGAGCTCGACATGATCTGGACATCTCTTCTACCTTAGGTGCTTACCTAAGTGACATCTGTTGTTCTACTCACCTTTTGAATTTAAGTTAAATTTTGACTTGGACATGCTTTGTAAATTAATGTTATAAGTCTTCCACACTCCGATGTAATGTATTTTTGTACCAATTGTTGTAATGTTGTGAAACTCCATATTGGTCCTTTATGAGTTATAAAATGTGGATGATTCGGGGTTCTCCGAGGACATCCAACAGACTACCAGAATTATATGACTCTCGTGTGTAGCAGTCAGAGGTCTTTAAGACAATGATAGGTGCACGTGGGCTATATAATTTGGGTGGTTCTACCACAGCTGATCATGATCAAGTTTTAATTGCTTCTAAACATCTAGGATGCCACAACACCTCTCCCTCGCCGCCGACGAGCATCAACCTGCCAAAAATTGAGTCTTCCCGTGCGCCACCTCTGCTCAAATCGCAACCAGGGACCTCGCATAGCAATAGAAGCTTTTCTAGGGGGGGTTTCTGCATAAACCGTGACTCATATGAACAGTGCGCTACAGGATTTTCCTTTTTCTTCTTGTGTTTTTAGCTGAAACTTGTGAATTTCATAACTAATTCTAGAAGCATGCTAAAAATGTGAAATTTGTTCTATAGCCTTGCTATGACATGCTCTATCTAGGAAAACAACATTGAATTCAATCTTTGAAGCTTAATTTGCACATGTTCAACTTGAAAATATTTCAATCTTTGGGTTCTACATTATAGAGCACACTTTATATTACAAACTTTATTTTAGCATATTCTCAAGTGTTTAAGCAAATTATTAAACTAAAATCACAAAGAACCTTAAACACTATTATTGACATTATGTCATGTAATATGTGAAACACCATATACGCAACAAACACATGCTATAACTGAAACATGGAATGGATTTATGCCACAATGCTTGATGATTATGCATGATGATTATCATGATCAAGTTTTAATTGCTTCTAAACATCTAGGATGTTACAATCATCCCCTCTTAAAGAAATCTCGTCCCAAGATTATGAAGTGACAAAAGTCTGGGTTTTAGTAATGGAAAAGGAAATGTGTCAAACACATTAACTTACAATAAGTTCACAAAGCAACAAGGATTGGTTCGAGAATTACAACCAATATCAAAGGAAGGTTATAATTAACAAGGTATTTATGAAATTCAGGAGAAGCACATACATGAATTTCCCAAAAGAGATTCCAAGGAGAGCGAAAGCACGTTAATTGTGGACTATAATGGATCATGATCATAGACCACGATAACAGCAAGTGCCCTGTATTTCCTTATGGTATTGATCCACAGGAGATTCCAGGATGCAACGATGTACCGTTGTCACTGATCATCGTACCATCATAGGGCACAGTTGCAATAACTTTCAACCAACACATGTCGGCTATCAAAATCAAGGGAGTAGCATGTGCCAGGATAGAGGAAACCAAGACATGACACATGCGTATGTTCAAAAGTCATGGAGTAGTCCTAGGTTTTGGTTTTGAGTCGGTGGAATAAACTCAAGTGCATCCAGAAGTTCCCAAGGATTAAGAACTTATGGAGCGAGGATCATCACAGGGTAGTTAATTGACAAAAACCTGGTATTTGATGAGATTTGATTGAAATGAAACAGCTATAAAGAAAAATAGCCATCCCAGAATTTAAGGAGAGAATCTTAACATCGTTACATTTTTTACCTTATGTGGATAATATGATGCATGCTCGTCCTATACGTCCACAACGTTAGCTGGACACAAGTTAATTATATAGGGCAATATTTAATACATTATTTTCAGTGAACTTGATAGGATGTTGAAAGGCACTCTCTGTAGAGCATTGTCGGAGAAGTTCGACTCTTCACTTGACTTGTTGAAGAAGAGTTGAAACCTTTTCGACGTCTTCTACTTGAGTCATTAGAAAGTCTTCACGCGACTTCGGCAGCAAGCATAAGGGAGGTTAAAGATCATTTTTAGTTTGTTGCCTTAAAAAACTTTTAGCTTTGTAAATTCCTTTTGAAGTTTTTCAAAAGTAATGTTGTGACAGATCCATGTATGAGCGCTGTACATGACAGTCTTCACGACGGCCATGGCAGCGCAGCAGCGTGAACCGGTGGTGAGCTCGCGTTCCGGTGCGTCCTGCATGGTAGAGATCAAAAGGAGCTTATTTTATTGTTTGCTCATCTTAATTTGTTATCATGAAGATATGATTCGTATTAATATTTGCGTAACATATCATGATTCCTATGTTATAGATTTATGTGTTTCAAACATGAAACTTGCTATTCATGTGTTTTGAAGTCCCATAATTTTTTCACTTTTCACCTTATCTTGTTCATATATTTTTTACATTCCTTTATTTTAGATTCATTTGTTTCAAATAGGCCCTCGTATGCTAAACGCTAGACACAACATAAATTGCTTCATTCCTCATAAAAAATGCTTCATTGAGTTGTGATCAAATGTGCATTCGGATTATGACCAACAAGTGAAGCAGTGAACCAGCACTATATAAATTCTGATCTGATTCACACTTGAATGCAGCAGCACTAGGACAACCTGATCCAAATAGGAAAATCTGACCGAAAGTGTCGCTAGCATAAGCTGATTCAGATAAGCAATGTGACAATCTAATTGACATATCAATAGAAACACCAGCACACACTGATTCAGACAGGGTCATTTTGTATTGCGGTAGAATTGGACTTTGGATTTAAAAGTAATTGGATTGACATTAGCCATTTGGTATTGTGGTAGAATTGGACTTTGGATTTTATTTGAACTAGCAAAGATGCTTGTATGTTGCAGCGGTGATAACTTCATAGCTCATGCCAATTTCCCAAAATGCTACCATGCAATTAATAACTGCATGTTGCACTAGAATTTTCCCTCTTTAATATTAGATATAAACTCTATAAGGTGACCAAACCGACCTAGTATATCTCAACCAGAGTTGAACTATTCATCCTATTACATCTTGTATGAAGCTTAGAAGTCTCTGCAAATCTCGATCTGATCAAAATTTGGAACGTACTGTAATCCATTAGCATGCAATTAGGGGATTCCATCGTTTTTCCTATTCACTTGTTCACTTCGTATTGGGTGGAGATTGATGGATAAGTCTCATGTGTGGCTGGTCTTTGTGGGGCTGTGCTGCTCACATGGTCCTTGTGGCTGTTTTTCTGTTTTTAGGACAGCATCTTAGACTAGAGGACAGCATCTTAGAGGACAGCATCTTAGACTAGAGGACAGCATCTTAGCTAGGACAGCATATTAGCATCTTAGACTAGAGGACAGCATCTTAGCTAGGACAGCATATTAGCATCTTAGACTAGCATCTTAAACTAGCATCTTGGCATATGCTTGGCTGGCTAGCAGCCTATAAATATGTAACCCCAACCCCTCAGGTTGGCATGGCATTTGTGTGAGTTTATGTGAGAAATAGACAAGAAAATTGTCCCAACTCCTAGTGTCATCCTCTCTCAATGAGAGTAAGAATTCTCCTACTACCAAGAGTGAGAATTCAGCGACTAACAAGCCCAGTATCGAGCAGATTATCCTCAGAGCTTTGAGCATCTCTGCTCATCTCCCTCCCGACCCACACAACAGCCCAGTGCGGCGGCCAGCGCCCGCCGCTCTGCTCACTCCTTCTCTGCTTGAGAGCAAAGCGGCTCGTCTAAAGCAGCCCTCTCCCCACGCAGCAGTCCCTCGATAGCACGTCATGTCCGTAGGGCAGTCTCAGCGCTCGGTAGGAGGCCGAACTTGCTGCGGCAGAGGAACGCGAGCGAGCGGCGGCAGAGACCGCTGCGGCAGCGGCAAGGGCGTCGAGGCTGGCAGTGGCGGAGCTACCAGTAGCCAGAGCGGAGGCGGAAGCAGCGTCGGCGGCGAATGCAGCGCGTGCGGCGGCGGCGGAGGTCGAGGCTCTGTGCGGCAGCATCGGTAGCTCCATTTCCGCTGACGACACCGCCGATGCGGACCTCGAGCTTCTAGAGAGGGAGGGCGGCCTTGGCGCTGGGCGCGATGCAGTAGTAGCCGCGACGCCCACACAGCGTGGGCAGCAGCCGAACAAAGCGCGGACGTCTTTGGCGGTGCTCCTGGAGGAGGCGCGCACGGCGATGGCGCTCCTGGGGCAGCGCAGACGCCCACGCAGCGCGGCGGGCAGCCAGAGAATAGCGCGGACGCGCCGGTGGCGCTCCTGGAGGAGGCGTGCACGGCGGCGGCGCTCCTGGAGGAGGCGCGCACGGCAACGGTGGCGGACGGGTCGATGGAGAGCGCGGCCTTCACAGGCAGCGTGGCTTTCTCTCCCCGGATCGGTATCGACGGGTCGATGGAGAGCGTGGCCTTCACAGGTAGCGTGGCTCTCTCTCCCCGGATCGGTACCGTGGTTACCATGGGCTCCAGGCTGTTGTCAGGGACGTCGGTCCCGGCGGTGGGTGGCCTACCCTCACCAAGACCAACTACGTCGAGTGGGCTGCGGTGATGAGGGTAAAGCTCTAGGTGCGGCACATGTGGGAGGCAGTCCGGTATGGCGACGTCGACTACGACCTAGATCAACAGGCGCTGGATGCTCTCATCGCTGCAGTCCCGCCCAAGATGCAGTTCTCGCTTACCAGCAAGCGGACTGCCAAGGAGGCTTGGGACGCCATCGCTGCGGCACGCATCGGCAGCGACCGCGCCCGCAAGTCCACACTGCAGGCACTTCGCAAGGAGTGGGAGAACATGGCCTTCAAGCTAGGTGAGGACGTTGATGACTTTGCTCTCCGTCTCAACACTCTGTTGCAGAAGATGGTGCAGTTCGGTGACGACACCTACGGCGAGGAGACGATATGTCGCCTCAAGGTTGTCGACAGCGATGAGCCACAGTCCCTCTCGGGGCCCATCACCACTGGCGGGAAGCTCCTTCTCACTCGGGAGCAGTGGCTTGCTAGCCAAGGTGACCGGAGGAAGGGGGAGCCTTCTTCCGCGACAGACGGCCGTAAGCGTGGCAAGCCACGCAAGGCGCACAGAGACGCCCAGGCCGGGGCGCGAGGACATGCCGAGGGTGATGCCCGCGGAGGCGCCCAGGGCGGCGCCGCCGGCAGGCACAAGCCGGCACGAGACGACACCTGCCGCTACTGCGGCCAGCTTGGCCATTGGGCCAAGGACTGTCAACAGCCATGATGCGGCTAGGCCCACGTCGCACAGGCGGCGGAGGAGGAGCCGACACTGTTCATGGCACATGCCAAAGCATCGAGCTACCTCCAGCGGCACCGGCCGCAGTGGCTCTCCTCCACCTTGACGAGCCAAAAGCACACACACCTCCTCGGCGGCGCAGCTCCGCAGCGACAAGATCGGCGGTGGTGCCTCGACACTGGCGCCACCCATCACATGACCGGTCGACGGGAGTTCTTCACCGAGCTTGACTCTAGCGTCCGAGGCTCCGTCAAGTTTGGGGATGCCTCCGGCGTGGAGATCAAGGGCGTCGGCTCCATCATCTTCACCGTCGTGTCTGGTGAGCATAGGCTGCTCACCGGAGTCTACTACATCCCCGCATTGAGGAACTCCATCATCAGCATGGGACAGCTGGATGAGAATGGTTCACGTGTGGTGGTTGAGGATGGAGTCATGAGGATTTGGGATCGCCGTCGTCGCCTTCTTGCCAAGGTATCCAGAAGCGCAAATCAACTCTATGTCCTTAACGTGCAAGTGGCACAACCCCTCTGTCTCGCTGCTCGTCGGGACGACGAGGCGTGGCAGTGGCACGAGCGTTTCGGTCACCTTCACTTCGAGGCCCTGAAGCGGCTTAGTGCCATGGAGATGGTGTGAGGCCTGCCGTGCCTCGACCATGTGGAGTAGCTCTGCGACATCTGCGTGTTGATGAAGCAGAGGTGACTCCCCTTTCCCCAGCGGGCGAGCTTTCGAGCCAAGGAGAGGCTCGAGCTCGTGCATGGGGACTTGTGTGGCTCGGTGACACCGGCCACACCGGGAGGACGACGCTACTTCCTGCTGCTCGTCGACGACTTCTCCCGCTACATGTGGGTGATGGTCCTCGGCAGCAAGGGAGAGGCTGCGGACGCCATTAGGCGCGCGCAGGCTACTGCGGAGGCGGAGTGCGGCCGCAAGCTACGCGTGTTGCGCACCGACAACGGCGGCGAATTCACAATGGCTGAATTCGTGTCATATTGCGCTGATGAGGGCATTCAGCGCCACTACTCCGCGCCGTATAGCCCGCAGCAGAACGGCGTCGTCGAGCGGCGCAACCAGACGGTTGTGGGGATGGCTCGGGCCCTCCTCAAGCAGAGGGGGATGCCGGCTGTCTTCTGGGGAGAGGCGGTGGTGACGGCCGTCTACATCCTCAACCGCTCGCCTACCAAGGCGCTCGACAGCAGGACGCCGTACGAGGCTTGGCATGGGCGCAAGCCGGCGGTCTCCCACTTGCGGGTCTTCGGCTGCCTCGCGTTCGCCAAGGAGCTTGGCCACATCAGCAAGCTCGACGATAGGAGCACTCCGGGAGTGTTCATCGGCTACGCGGAGGGCTCGAAGGCCTACCGCATCCTCGACCCGAAGACACAGCGTGTGCGCACGGCGCGCGACGTTGTGTTCGACGAAGGGCGAGGATGGGCGTGGGACAAGGTAGTGGACGATGGCTCAGCTCCAACGTATGACGACTTCACTGTCGAGTACGTCCACTTCGAGGGAGATGGGAGAGTAGGTAGCTCTTCTTCGGCGAGCGCGTCTACCCCAGTCCCCGAGCCTCCACCGACCCCGGCGCCTGCTACTCCGACAGCACCACGCTCTCCAGCCAGGACCTCGGCTGTGATGAGTTCTTCGCCGGCTTCACCACAGCCGGCAACGCCACGCACTCCAGCACCGACAGGCACCTCTCTGGGCACGTCTACTCCAACACCAGCTCGTGTCGAGCATAGCCCGGTTGAGCTCGCTACTCCGCTCTCTCACGACGAGGAGCGCATCGACGCGTACCACGACGGCGAGCCATTGCGGTACCGTACGATGGAGAACCTTCTCGGTGACCAGTTGATGCTGGGACTGGTGCCTCACGACCTGGAGGACCTAGAGGCGCAGTTGCACCTTGCATGTGATGACGGCGAGCCTCGGTCGTTCGCAGAGGCCGAGAGACACGAGGCATGGCGCGCCGCGATGCAGTTGGAGATGGATGCGGTTGAGAAGAACCGCACCTGGGAGCTTGCTGACCTTCCTCATGGCCACCGCGCGATCACCCTTAAGTGGGTGTACAAGCTGAAGAGGGATGAAGCCAGCGCCATCATCAAGCACAAGGCTCGCTTGGTGGCATGAGGTTTCGTGCAGCAGGAGGGGGTCGACTTCGACGACGCCTTTGCTCCCGTGGCACGGATGGAGTCCGTGCGACTCCTCCTTGCGCTAGCTGCCCTGGAGGGCTGGCGCATTCATCACATGGACGTCAAGTCGGCGTTCCTTAATAGCGACTTGAAGGAGGAGGTCTACGTGCACCAGCCGCCGGGATTTGCGATCCCCGGCAAGGAGGGCAAGGTACTCCGCCTGCGCAAGGCCCTCTATGGCTTGCGGCAGGCACCGAGAGCGTGGAATGCCAAGTTGGATTCCACGCTAAAGGGGATGGGCTTCGAGCAAAGCCCGCATGAGGCGGCCATCTACCGACGGGGCAATGGAGGAAATGCCCTGCTGGTGGGTGTCTACGTCGACGACTTGGTGATCACCGGCACCAAGGATGTGGAGGTGGCGGCATTCAAGGAAGAGATGAAGGCCACCTTCCAGATGAGTGACCTGGGGCCTCTCTCCTTCTACCTGAGAATCGAGGTGCACCAGGATGACTCTGGGATCACGCTTCGACAGACCGCCTACGCCAAGCACGTCGTTGAGCTAGCTGGGCTCACTGACTGTAACCCAGCTCACTCCGATGGAGGAGAGGCTGAAGCTGAGCCGCGACAGCACGATAGAGGAGGTGGACGCTACACAGTACCGGCGTCTTGTGGGGAGCCTTCGCTACCTCGCCCACACACGGCCGGACTTGGCATTCTCCGTCGGCTACGTTAGTCGATTCATGCAGCGATCGACGATGGAGCACTAGCAGGCTGTGAAGAGGATCATCCGCTACGTTGCGGGGACTCTCGACCACGGCCTCTACTACCCGAGGTGCCCTAGGGCGGCACACTTCGTCTGGTACAGCGACAGCGACCACGCCGGCGACATCGACACCAGCAAGAGCACAAGCGGGATCCTCTTCTTCCTCGGCAAGTGCCTCGTTAGCTGGCAGTCGATCAAGCAGCAGGTGGTGGCCCTATCCAGCTACGAGGCCGAGTACATAGCGGCCTCCACCGCTTCGACTCAGGCGCTCTGGCTCGCTCGACTGCTTGGTGATCTCCTCAGCAGAGACACTAGAGCAGTGGAGCTCAGGGTGGATAGCAAGTCCGCTCTGGCCCTGGCAAAGAACCCCGTGTTCCACGAACGCAGCAAGCACATCCGGGTGAGGTACCACTTCATCCGAGGCTGTTTGGAGGAAGGGAGCATCAAGGCGAGCTACATCAATACCAAGGACCAGCTTGCGGACCTGCTCACCAAGCCCCTTGGGAGGATCAAGTTCCTTGAGCTCTGCTCCAGGACCGGGATGGTTCAACTCTCCCACAAGACGACGCACAAGACTTAGGGGGAGAATGATGGATAAGTCTCATGTGTGGCTGGTCTTTGTGGGGCTGTGCTGCTCACATGGTCCTTGTGGCTGTTTTCTGTTTTTAGGACAGCATCTTAGACTAGAGGACATCATCTTAGAGGACAACATCTTAGACTAGAGGACAGCATCTTAGCTAGGACAGCATATTAGCATCTTAGACTAGCATCTTAGACTAGCATCTTGGCATATGCTTGGCTGGCTAGCAGCCTATAAATATATAACCCCAACCCCTCAGATTGGCATGGCATTTGTGTGAGTTTGTGTGAGAAATAGACAAGAAAATTGCCCCAACTCCTAATGTTATCCTCTCTCGATGAGAGTAAGAATTCTCCTACTACCAAGAGTGAGAATTCAGCGACTAACAGAGATCCCTAACCTGTTAGGGTTGAAAACGACGACATGCTACCGCCATTCACTAGGTAGTGTTTGGTTCGAGAGACGGGAACATCCTAGGTACAATATTCATTTCGAGATAGTGTTTGGTTGTAGAACAACCCGGTAGATTCAGAGACGTCCCACTAAAGAATGTGCTTACTAGATTCCATGACTTCCGTCCCTCTTCTTTCAGAGACAGAGTCGTCCCACCTAGGACAAGCGTTCGTTCGCTTCATCACAGGCGAGCGAGCTCCGTCGCAGCCATGCCGCGCGGGCAAGCGCTGCGCCTAGCCCCACATATGTCAGGTGGTCGATCGCACCTTTGTTAGGGTTGCAGTACTTGGGCATTTACCAAAGCCATCTCTACAACATATCAATCTGGCAATACATTCTCATCCCTTTCAATGATATTATTATCCTGATTACACTTGGAGAAGAACCCAATTGGGTTTTGCCAGTCTCAAGCGGCCGGACCACACGACACATGCAACCGGCGTTAGCTGCACTGCACGCTTACAACATACACGACGACGAAGAGGCTCCCCTCCAACGAGACGACTGGCTCTCTTCCGTTCCGGTTCCGTTCCGTCACTGGAACGATTCCGGCAGCTGCTGTCCGGCGAGGAAGGCCCTGAAGAGGCCGAGTGAGCGCTCCGGTTGCGAGAAGGGCGCCTCGTGGGAGGCGCCGCGCACCGTGGCGAAGGACAGCGCGCCGCCGCCGAACACCTGCGTCCACCCGCCCACCTGCTTCCCCTGGAACCAGGCCCGGTACGGCGCCGTGGTGTTGAGCCGGAGCCTGCTCGCCAGCCGGTTCACCAGGGTCCTGCTGCCCGTCAGCGGGATGACCGAGTCCTGGTCGCCGCTGTACACCAGCACGGGGATGCCCGACTTCACCAGCGCGCCCACGATGTTGACGGTCGGGATCTGCAGGTCCAGCTGCTTGTACTCCAGAACACTGTTATCATATTCATATCCATCAACCCCACCAAAGATTGCATTGCAGCGTCCGTCAATCTTCATCAATCAGAATTCAGAGAGCAAGTTCAGACACAATCAGAGAGCAGGTTCACTTCACCTGCTGCAGACCGTCCACCTCTGCACGCCGTTTGTGAGGCGCGCGTGCATGGCTTGCTGCACGTCCTTCCGGTTGAGGTAGTTCATCGTCTCGTCCTCTACGCACACGTCCAGCTCCCTGCTCCCTTGCTGCAGCATGCCTCATCATTCAGCACAAGAAAAAACAATGTCAGCAACACAACATGCACATGGTAATGGAGGTGAACCGTCCATGGCAGTTGTCAGTAACCTGACCTGCGGGGCGAGGATCTGGGACTGCATGAGCACCGACGAGATGCAGACGTCCAGGGTGACGTCGTACTTGTCGACGAACCTGCTGGTCTCCCTCGTCACCTGGCTCATCACCCTGTCACAGGCCGTGCTCAGGGAGCCGTGGTAGTACTCGCTCACGTACCGCGAGTAGTTGCACACCGTCGTGAAGATGTTGTAGGTGGAATCCGATATCAGGCCGTGCGACCAGAAGAACTCGGCCCGCGAGTTGAAATCCGTGGAGAATTCCAGCACCGGATTGCCAAGCTATTTTTTAGGGATAGGACATCAAATGACGGTGAAAAAAAAAAGGTTTCTTTCACAAGATTACTGTAGTCTGCTAATTAAGCTTGTCAGTAACTGCTTACAGCAATGCCTTTCAGATTGAATAGCTTCTCCTTGTTGAACTCAACCATGCGCTGGGCTAATTGTGGAACGTAGTGGCCTGAAAAGAGAAACATCCTGCTAATTCAGGATCGAGATGGACCATGAAGTCACAGATTCAGATGCTATGCTTTACTTACCAGCATAGCTCTCTCCTGTAATATACAGGTCCCTGCCCTTGTACTGCGGGAACTTGGCAAACCAGCCTTGCAAGAACTTCAAATTGTCTCTGGCTTCAGAAATTCAAAACAACCAAAGAAGAATTATATTGGTCTGCAAGTAAAAGATCTACAGAAAAAGAAATGGTCTATGATTTGGTAAACATAGAGGTCACCTGTCATGCTGTCACCAACACCCTCATAGAAGGTAGGATCAGTGGAATAGGAGAAGCCAACCCCTGCAGGGCTCTCCAAATACAGCATATTGGCCTCTGAAACAACAACAAACAGGTACCAAAAGGGAAGTTAATACTACTTCATAATTTTCTGGCCTTTTTTTCACCAAAAAGGACCAAGCACAAAGGAAACCAAAAGTTTTGCTTTGGTACAGTTACTGCAACTTGCAAGAAATGCTCACCTTTGTTCCAGCTATACTCATTCCTTGTTAGCGCATTGCCACTAGGCCTGAACGGCCCATTCTCTGAGAACGCCCCCACTCCCACGGATGAACAGCCAGGCCCTACATTCACATGCATGGGAATCAACATAATCTCTCTCCAAGAAAAAAAAAACCATTGCATTGGCAGCAGAACACAAAACAACAAAGAGAGGGGACAAGGAGGTCATACTGATAAAGAGCTAAAGATGCTAGGAGCCTTTTGCTTTCCTTATTTGCAAACTATTTTCATTCCACAAGTTCAATTGGAATACTTTCTTAAAATTACTAAAATCACAAGCCCACTTTTAAACTCTCTATATCTATTGCTAAAAAAAATGAGATCTTTTTAATGTTTGTTTTGGGAGTAGGAACAGAACAAGACAAAATATTTGGCCACAGGTGCATTTGCACTGAAAACTGAGCTCCCTTCTCCTTCATCCCTCTCATTAACATCATCCTATACACTCCCTCCCTAAAGAACTAAAGATGCTATTTCAAGAGTTTAATTAGAATACTTTCTTAAAATTACTAAAATCACAAGCCCATTTTTTACTCTCTATATCTATTACTAAAAAAAATGAGATCTTTTTATAATGTTTGTTTTGGGAAGTAGGGACTGAACAAGACAAAATATTTGGTCGCAGGTGCATTTGCACTGAAAACTGAGCTCCCTTCTCCTCATCCCCCCAAACCCCCCCCCCCACCCACCATTAAGGTGGTGTAATTTTAGTCGTTATCCTATCGAATGTTTGGACGCATGCATAGAGTATTAGATATAGACTAATTACGAAACTAATTGCATAGTTTACGACTAATTTGCGAGACGAATTTTTTACGCACAGAGTGGGAGCTCTCTGCACTGGGTACGCCCTTTTTTAAGTCCATGATTTGATAATGTAGTGCTACAGTAAATATGTGCTAATGGTTGATTAATTAGGCTTAAAAAATTGGTCTTGCGGAGTACCGATGAATTATATAATTTGTTTTTTTTATTAATATCAAACACCCATACGACATCCTTGCGTCACACCTCCTAAATTTTAGTCACGGCATCCCAACAACACCTAACATCATCCACAGCACAGCAGGGAGCAGGCAGTAATGCAGCAGCATGCACAGTGAATCAGTGACATACTTGTGCCGACAATCAAGTGAAAAGTTTACCTCCATTGAGCCAGAGCACGAGCGGCTTGGCCGCCGGATCCGCCTCCGCCTCGGCGAAGTAGTAGAAGAGCGAGCGCTTCCCCGCGGCGTCCACCGGGATGTAACCGGAGTACTGTGCGAAGCCCACCGGCGGCTGCCCCGGCAGCGCGCTTATCTTGTCCTCCGCCGCAGCCGCCGCCGCCGCCGCCTGCTGCGCGGAGACGGCCCAGGCGTCGCCGAGCAGCAGCACAGCTGCGCACACCACCGCTGCCGCAACGGTGGTGGCGTCCCTGCTGCGCCCCTGCATGTTCGGCTCGGTTGTGTTGTGGGAGAGAGAGAGACAGAGGAGAGGAGACCAGGGGGAGTGAGTGAATGAGTGAACGCTGCGGTTGCAGCTGCAGGGTGGTGAGAGTGAAACGGATGCAGTACATGGCAATAAATAGGTCTGACATGTGTAGGTGGTGAAGTGTGGACATTCTTGCTTTTCTGTGAACCTATGCCACAAAATGATCTTCAGTGTTTCTTATGCACTAATCTATATCATATATTTTTTGCTTCAATGATTAGTGAAAGGCAGCCTTGCTGTTTTTTTTATCTCGTGCTCATATTCATGGTGGATGCACGCCAGGGCATTTTTTTTGTCAGTTTTCATCCGCTTTTTTCACTGCATTTTGGTAGACTTTATGCAGGAGAACCAGGGGGAGAAAGGTGTGGTTGGATGCTGGGAAGCTCTCCAAGTAATAGGTTTCTTGTGTGAAGAGTCCGCTTCGAGTTTATTTTTTCCCCGACCCGGAGATGTACCTCTAAGGCTCTAACTAGTACTAATACTCCGTACTTCAGTAGTGTGTCACTTTTGAAAACAGATGGAAATTCAGTTTTCAGATGAGTTTTATCTTTATCAATAAAAGAATTCTACTGTGTTAGCATATAAGCATGTAATAGTGTCAAGAAATTGTACCATATCGGTGTTTAACAGACAAGGTTTGGATTGGCGCCATCGGATTGTTATGGATATTGTGAAGATGATGAGATCAGATATGTAATCTAGAGTAAAATGTGACATGAGTCTATATGTACAGCTTGGTACCTTTAAACTTGAATATATGCATTTCTAAGAACAGACTTAAATATCCGAGTCAAGATATGCCCAAAATAAGTACTACCTCAATCCAAAAGGGATGCAATTTTTTGGTTTAGATTGTGTCATTTTTTTAAAATTATTTTGGATAAGTTTATATAAATATTTATAACTACAATTATGTGAACATTCTTACAAGAAACACAACCGGGTTGAAGTGTCTAAACATTATAAGAAACACATGTGAAAACACCATTTTATTGGGAAAACATCATTGATTTTTCAATTATGACAAAAAGTCTAAGAAGGGTTTAGGAAGCCATGGTTTATATCAGAATATATTACCTGAATAGATTTTTTTGATCAATTTGAATAATTTACACAAGTGTAATACAGGAGTATGAGATATATGCAGCTCTGGTAGCATGGCCTCAAAAACAATGTTGTGTGCCATATGATGCTAAAAGTTACATCTTGGCTTACCCAGATGTGTAGGACTTACCAAACATGGCATAAAGAGGTGGGCACGCAGGTTCATACTGAACGTATCTTGTGTGTGTGTGTTTTTCTGAAAACCCCTATTTTGGTTAAAAAAAAACTTGTATACTTGACTAAGGCCGTTGACAAAACTGTTTTTTTTCAATTTTTTAAGAAAACTTTGCAAAGAGAATTCACTCCAGGACCGCAAAAAAGCAGTAAAGGTCCTTTAAAACCATTGGTATAAAGAGGCCATCCGGTCCGGTACCGGCATCCAAGTTTTAATCCATACGGTTGAGTGGTTGATCCGGTCTCATCAGTGTGTAGCCGTAGCGTCTGTCAGGCGTGCTGCTGCGTACGGTATGGGCTCAGTAATTTCACGGACTGCAGGTGGGCCATGTCTTCGGGCGGCGCATATATACTACGAAAGTAAGGGGGTGCTGGCGTGTTCGGCTCCGGAGACTAAATTTGAGTTCCTGTCACATCTAATGTGACACTAATTTGAAGTATTAAATATATTTTAATTATAAAACTAATTACATAGATGGAGATTAATTTGTGAGATGAATCTATTAAGTCTAATTAGTGCATGATTTGACAATGTGGTGCTACAGTAAATATGCGCTAATGATAGATTAATTAGGCTTAATAGATTCATCTCGTAAATTAGTCTCCATCTGTGTAATTAGTTTTATAATTAAAATATATTTAATACTCCAAATTAGTGTCAAACATCCGATATAATAGGTATTAAAAATTAGTCCGTGTAACAAACACCCCCTTGACTATTGGATCTTTTCTAAAAAAAAAAGGTAACTATTGGATCTGGTGGCCACATCATCATCGCAATCGCATGCATGTGACCAGCCGGGCGGGCCCACGGCTCGTCCTCTTTGGCAGTGGATGGAGAATAAGAGGGATCGCCGTCAGATTCAGTTTGTGTTACAGTAATTGACGGTGGTTTACAGTGTTGTCGCTTGCTAATCACCTGTTCGCTCGGCTTATAATCTATACTTTTTCAGCCAACGAACAGTATTTTTTTCTCACAATAAATCAGCAATCAATACTTTTAATTATGACTTATCAACCAAGCCAATAGGATAAATAACCCTGTTATCCTGTCAGATGATAAAAAGTAAAAGCTCCTCTTTTACCTGCAGCCCTCTGCGGCTACTCCAGGAATGATGTTTACGCAGGACTGGTAATCCCAAGGGCATCCAACGGGTCGTTTTTCGCTTTCTCGTTTTGACCATGGGGGTCCTTTCTAGTTTGACGATAGATATTTGCAACAAGAAGAATTTTCTCGTAGTTTGGTAGTAAGAAATTACCCAGTTCCTCTCGTGTTAAACAAATTCTATTTTGGACTGTTGTTATGAATCCTACAGTTTTCGGTATGTATTTTTGGAAGATAGATATTTTAGATTGTTGTTATTATCCAGTTCCATGCATCGTTGGATGGTTTCTTTTCACCTTGATGCACCGGAAGACATGGTTTCTTGTTTAGAGATGATTTTCTTTGTTTTTTTCCTCTTTCTCTTTAATAAATCTCATGCCTCAACTCATCAGCAAATCACTTGTGTAGTTGTGTGGCAGGATAACTAGTGCACTTAGAAACTATATTGAGAAAGATGCCACATTCTGTTTTGTTTGCTATTTGTTCAAGCATAAAATTAATAGTTCTGTTGGAGATGCTTTTGCGAAAGGGGGTTTAAAAATTGGCACATGAGAAAGAGGATTACTAAGCATTCTGGAGCTATGACTAGTTTTCACAATATGGCTCAAGAGGGATATAATTCCTTCATTACAACTAAAGCAACAATTGTTGAAAAGTTTGTTGCGGTAAATCATAAGGAAAATGCTCTTTATATGTCCTATTTGTCATATTCTGTTAAATGTGCCAAGATTCTTTTGCATCAAGTTTTAGGCCCTGTTTGGTTTCCCCTTACTAAACTTTAGTAGCTAAACCATGGACTAAACTTTAGTTACTGAATGTTTAGTTTGGGTGACTAAGAGAGATTAAAAGAGGCCTTTTAGTCCCTTTTAGTCAGGGTGTTCGGCTCTAAAGTGACTAAATGGGACTAAAGGTGATGTTTAGTCCCATTTAGCAACATCCTGGTGACTAGTTGGTTAAAGCTCATTTAGTCCCGTTTAGTCATGGTGTTTGGGTGAAAAATGACTAAATGGGACTAAATTTAGCTGACTAAACTTTAGCGAGGGAAACCAAACACCCCCTTAGCTTCTCGTGGACATGATGAAAACCAAAGTTCACTTAATAAAAGGAAATTTCCTTGAGCTGTTAAATATGCTAGCTAAAACTTTGAAGAGGTTGCTAAGGTGATTTTGAACAATGACCCAAAAATTGTAAGTTGACTACACCTAGAATACAAAGACATATAGCTAATTGTTTTGCCAAATAAACAACTAGGTTTGTCATGAAAGATCTTGATGGTGAATATTTTTGCAATACTTGCCAATGAATCTAGTGATGTCTACCAAAATGAGCATCTAGCTCTTTGTTTGCAGTATGTTGACAAAAAGGAAAGGGTAGTTGAGAGGTTCGTAGGTGTTGTTCATGTTGAGAATACTACTTGGGTTTGGGAAGGCCTCAAGATACTCATTGGGATCTCACTATAAAACTGTTATGCATCTTATATCTTTGTATCCTTCAGTTCGGAAAGTTCTCATAAAGGTTGGCAAGGATCGTTCTTAAAGTGTTGAGCGCTCACAGGAACAAACAATGTTGACAATATTTCAATCATATGGGTTTGTTTTCATGGCACATTTGATGCAAACAGTACTAGGGTTCATGGCAGATTTGAATCATGCCTTGCAGAAGAAGGATCAAGATATTGTCAACGCAATAGAACTCATTTCTTTGACCAAGTTGCAAATGCATCAATTGCAGTAGGATACTGGGTGGGGGGATTTCCTTAAAGAAGTGGACTCATTCTAGGTCAAGAATAAAATCAAAATTCTCGATACAGACACATTCTACAGGGTTGTAGGAGGAGACAGGAGAATCTTTATCAAGATCAAGAATCTCCATCATTTTGTGTGTTGACATGTCTTAAGTGTCATTGATAGGCAGCTTCAGGAGCTTAATGAAAGGTTTGATGAGGTAAACAGAGAGTTGCTTATTTGCATGGCTTCATTAGGTCATATCGATTCATTGCTGCTTTTGACAAAGACAAAATTGGTTAAGCTTGTTGGATTTTATCCTAAGGATTTCTCAAGCTTAGAGTTGCTCCATCTTGCTGCTCAATTTAATTTGTACATTACTAACATGCGCAATGATGAAATGTTTAGAAGTGTGAGAAGTCTTGTTGAGCTTTCCATTAAGCTTGTTGATACAAACAAGGATCAAAGATATGAAGTTGTTTACATGCTCAAATTGATGCTAGTGCTTCTAGTAGCAACTGCAAGTGTTGAAAGAGTCTTTTCTATCATGAATTATTTGAAGAATAAATTGAGAAATAAGATTGGGGATCAATACTTGAATGATTGCTTGGCGTTTATTGGGCGGGAGTTCTTTCTACAAGCTAAGGACAAAGGCATTATCAACCGCTTCCAAGCCATGAAGAATCGCAAGGTTAAAGCAACGTTAGTATTTTTGTATGTTCTCTTTATGGTTTGTTTCATGCATTTAGAGCTGATTAGCTAAATAATCTGTTATTTGACTATTTTGTAATTTTAATTATCGGTAACATACTACTTCTATTTTAAATCTATGAATTCAATTTTTTTATGTGGAAGTGGGAATAACTAAGTTGAAATCCTGCCTCTGCCCACTGTGCACCATGACCAGTACCAACTATAGACTAGTGTGTGTATATATATAGGGAGAGTATATTTAGCAGCTAGCTACAAAATAAGTTATTCTGTAGCCACTTACATTTACGATAATTTTATATACTAATTTACGATAATGTCAATACATATTTACGATAGTTAGATTACTATAACACATGGAAATATTTACCATAACGTTACAGTAAACCACTTAGTATGGAGTTACTATAATCTCGTAAATTAACGTAGTAATTATCGTAACTCAAAATAGCTACAGAATAAGTTATTTTGTAGCCAGCTACAGGATAGTAGTTCTATATATATATATAGTAAACCACTTAGTAAGGAGTTACTATAATCTCGTAAATTAACATAGTAATTATCGTAACTCAAAGTGGCTATAGAATAAGTTCTTTTTTAGCCAGCTACACAGTAGTGTATATATATATATATATATATATATATATATATATATATATATATATATATATATATATATATATATATATATATACACACACCATACATATAGACAGTGTTATCGAATGCATGCCTATCAGTCGCTAGCGCGCTGCACTAGTGCACACGGCATGTGTGCATGTGGTCATTGCATCGTCGCAACTCGCAGGATTTTTTTTATCAGTCCGTGGTGCATGGAGCTAGAAACAAACGCAGACGCCTGGACAACAGGCCAGCAGCAGTTGCCCCGTTGCATATTGCATCCCTATGCTCTGCTGAGCAAAAGTAACGAGAGAATCACAGCGGCACGCACAGCAGTACTAGTAACTTCCTACAGAAATAAGCCAATGCTGTATATTTTCAGCTAAATGACAGGCTGTGTAGTTAGGTTAGGCGTTAGATTAACGGCCTGTTAGCTTATTGATTTTAGCATGGGCTTATCAGCCAGTCAACAATGTTTTCCTCTCACAACGAACCAGCACCAGCTGGATTTATCAGCTCAGAAACCGACCAGCAAACAGGCCGTAAGACCAAGACCGGAGAAGGCACTGCGGTGTGGCATCAAATCATCTCAGTCTCAGTGCTTTTGCTGCAATGATTTGGAACGAAGCAGATTGATAGAGAGCCACGTCCCCACACACACAGAGACACAGATGGATGATACTATACTCCTAATTAAGTTTGCAAGGCAGTTAGCAGGCAGCAGGTCCGAGGATCCGAATTGCCGACCCGCTTTGCCATTGCGCCTTGCGCGACGCGACTGAAAGGAACCTCAACCTCTGACATGCGCGTAAGACGTGGCGCAGGCACCAGACCGCCATGAATCCATGATGGGGTGAACACTCAAGACTGAAGAATACTGTAGCGTATGCATGGGTGGGCACTGCCTCTGCGTGCCCGGCCTTTGCCTCTGCCGCTCTGCCTCTGGATGACTGACAAAAGCCGATCGCGCTCTCGGCATGGCCCGGCACCGGCACTCCAGCATGGCATGGCAGCTGCAGCGCGTTCTGTTCTGCAATCCGAGGCCCCGTGGGACTACACTCCACCGCCCTGTCGCTCTGCTTGGAGGAGTACCCGTAGCCGTATGCTACGAGTCGTGATGCCACACAAGCGAGCGGTAAATGTGCTTTTTTTTAAGGACAAAAGACAAAAGCCAACGCCAACGTGCGGTGCACGTGCAGTCCCTAAAGGGCCAATTTAGCGGCCGGGGATTAGGGATCGAAAATAAAAATGGATATCGAATTATCCGTTATCTGTAGGCTAAAACCCAGCAATATGGATATCCGTATTCATATCTGTTTCAAATATGGATAAATAAATATATTTAAATTTGTTTTTTAATATTTTTCTCTATCTGATTCCAGATCCGTATTTGATAAAAATATAGAATGCCTTATATTTATCTATATCCCTGATCGTAACTTTTCAAACTATTTGTTTTTACACTTTGGCTGATTTTAATGATGGTTTTTGCTGATGTGGCGCCACATCAGGCAAGAGAGGCTAAGTTGATATGGTTAAATTGAACTATGATTTTTTTCAAAAATATATCCAATTTTGTTTAAAAAATATGCAATTAAATATATTAAACCCAATTTAATCTTGAAAACTTCATATGAGTATTAGTTAAAAGACGAAACTAGTGTTCATATTGTCGGGGACCAATACTAGGGTACCCGAAGAGGAGTTAATGGCCATCAACATTGATTCATCCGAACAGTCAAGAGCACGACTACATCTCCAACCGACCCCAAACGCACAATACTAGAAATTTACTCGTTGGTGGTAACTCGAAACACCGACAGTTGATGCGTCAGGTAGGGGCCTTTTACGCGTCTCGGCATCCACACCAGGCCTCGGATGGCTAGTCACAACGTCAGTTGGGTCCCGGGTGCGCACGTGCACTTCGGGGACCTGGACTTCATCGTCACAACGGAAGGAGAGCTGGTGCAGGCTTCCGCCACCGTCCAACCTCTCCACTCTGAAAGCATCTAGGCTCCTAGTTGGGTTTCGGTGATTAATGACAATACGAGATTACTGTGACTAACGTGTGTTTTGCAAATGCAATTAAGTTAGGTCATGGTAATAGAAATTGATTGGGCAAAATTGTTTCGGTTTTTAAAGGATAGACGACAAGATTAAGGATGGACTAGTTCTAAGTGTCGTTTGGTGTTGAAGAGACACTTAGAGTAGTTTATGACTTTGTTTTTCCTTTAGCCGTACTATTAAGGGGGTATGGACGGGTAGCTTGACCTAGGTGAGTCTAGTGGGTTAGGTGTGGTGCACACTTATCAAATCTAGCACTAGGTAGCTCCTAAGTAGCCCTTAGATCAATTGGAGCGATCTTCATTCATATATGATTGCGAGTTAGAAGTGAATGGAGGGTCAAATGCTGACCGGACGCTGGCTCCGGTGTGACCGGACGCTGGCGTAGAGTCCGGTCAGTTCATTTGATCAAGGTGAAGTCGTTTGGATACGACCGGATGCTGAGTGAAATGTGACCGGATGCTGGGTGCCAGAGTTCGGTCAACTTCAGTAAGGTCCCAGAGATGGAGAATCTTGATCAGACGCGTCCGGTCAGTGTTGACCGGATGCTGGTCAGGTTCTGGCTACTGACCGGACGCTGAGCAGCAAAGTGACCGGACGTTGGGTTCCAGAGTCCGGTCAACATCAGTAAGGTTCCAGAGGGCAGTTTTTGTGACCGGACGCTGGTCAGAGTCCAGTCACAACTTAACTACTTGGTTGCGGGGAGAACTGACCGGAGCGTCCGGTCACCTTGACCGGAGCGTCCGGTCACCCTGCAGTGCACATAACGGTTCGTTTTGAATGAGGGGTTATAAATACTTCCTCTATTCACTCAAGGGATCACTTTTGCTCATTCCAACAACTGAGAAACACCCTTGAGAGTGCCAAGAAGAGCAAGGTCCTAGTGAGGTGATTGAGATTTGAGAATCAAAGAGAGAGACCTCATTAGTGAAAGCAAGAGTAGCAAAATATGCATCCACCCTTCTCATTAGGCTTGTCGTGGTTAAGTGAGAGTTCGTGCTTGTTACTCTTAGTGATCGCCATCACCTAGACGACTTGGTAGTGATTGGGAGCTTGGTGATCATCCGGCGGAGCTTGTGGATGACCCAACTCAAGTTGTGAGAGCTTGTGGGTGATTCATCGCGACGGAGTGTCAAAGAATCAACCCGTAGAGAACACTTGATCCTTGTGCGGATCAAGGGGGAGCTACACCCTTGCGTGGGTGCTCCAACGAAGACTAGTGGGGAGTGGTGACTCTCTGATACCTCGGCAAAACATCGCCGCGTTCCTTCTTCTCTCTTTACTTTGAGCATTTACTTTGAGCAATTCAATTCTTGTCTTTACTTTCATAGAATTGCCATGCTAGAGTAGGATTGGAACATAGGTTGCTAAATTTTTGTGCGGTAGAACAATAGAAACACTTTCAAGGCACAAGGGGTGAAGTGGGCTAACCGTAGGGTTTAATTATTGCAAAGAATTTTAGAATTAGCCCAATTCACCCCCCCCCTCTTGGGCATCTTGATCTTTTCAATTGGTATCAGAGCCTCGTGCTCACGTTTTTAGACTTAACCATCTAGAGAAAGATGTCTCACGGGGATGGACCTCCTCCTATCTTTCAGGGGAATGATTTTCCTTATTGGAAAATCCACATGGAGGCGTATTTAGATGTTGGAATACTTAGAGCCGCCTCACAAGGATTCCCAAAACCTCAGGATCCCATGCACCTTTAAGGCGATGAAGTGAACTATGAGAAAAGAAATGCAAAGGCTCGAAACACCATCTTTAGAGGCCTTTGCAAAGATATGTTTAACTGGGTGAGGAACCACAAGGATGCCCATGCACTATGGTCAGACATTTGTGTGCTCCATGAGGGAACTAAGAGCGAGCGTGAGGAACGCTATTATCTCGTAATGAAAAAGCTTAATTCTTTTGAGATGCTTCCTAAAGAGAGTGCTAATGAAATGTACTAACGCTTGAATGTTCTTGTAGAGAAAGTCAATGGGCTTGGACTCACTTAAATGCAACCATCCGATGCTGTAAGAAAAATCTTGAGTGTCCTCCCCATTGATAAATATGGGCATATTATGACCGTGCTTCATCAAGGTGATCTTTCCACCGCTACACCGACTTAAATCTTGGGAAAGATCAATGCTCATGAGATGTACATGCACATCACACCACAAGATGGCTCATCCTCTACCAAGAAGAAAGACAAAGACTTAGCATTCAAGGCTAGCTAAGAGAAGGGTAAAGCAAGAATTGAGTATAAGAGCTCAAGTGATGATGAAGTTGATGATACAAGTCTTGCTCTCATGGTGAGAAGAACCACCAAGATGCTAAAGAAGCTCAACAAGAGTGGCATCAAGTTCGATGGCAAGAAAAAGTTCTTCACTAGCACTAGAAGGAAGCCAATCTCCGAGATGGATTGCTACAATTATGGAGAACTTGGTCATCTAGCTCATCAATGCACCAAGTCCAAGAAAGACAAGTATAAGAAGAAGAACAAGGGCAAGAAAGATGACTCAAGTGATGAAGATGAAGATGAAAAGAAGAAAAACAAGCCATACAAGAAGAAAGATGGCAAGAAGAAGGACTTCCACAAGAAGAAGAAAAATAGGAAGGCATACATCGTCGGTGATTGGCTCACGGACATTGATTCATCTAGCTGCTCATCCGATGATGATAGTGACAACAAGAAGGTGGCCGCCATTGTGATTGACTCTTCATCATCTTCACTGACACCACCGCCATCATCCTCTACACACCTATGCCTTATGGCCAAGGGTGAACGAAAGGTATCAAATGATGATGATAGTAGTGGTGATGATCATGCTAATAATGATGATAGTGATAGTGATAGTGATAGTGATGATGATGAATTTGAGTCACCTTTATATGATGATCTTGTTAAATTGCTAAATCAATATACTAAGATCATTAGAAAGTCAAGAGCTAAGAATGAAAAGCTTGAAATTAAGAATGACTCTCTTTTAGCTAAATGTGACATAGCGGAAAAGGCTAGTGTTGAGCTTAGAGAAGCAAATGATGCTATGTCATCCAAACTCAAGGAGCTCAAATCTTCTATGAAAGAGCTTAAAGAAAAATATGATAAACTTAAGAGGATACATAATGAGCTCATCACTAGCCACAATATGCTAAACGAAGAATATACAACTCTCAAAATCAATCATGACAATCTTATTATTGCTCAAGAATTTTTATCCAATGAGCCACATGATGCTACTAACGATGTTGTTAAGATTGATATAGCTACATCATGTGATTATTTAATTGTTGAGAGCATTGAGTAAGGATCTAGTAGCAAAGGCAAGCAAGTGGTTGAAACCGACAACTATGATGAGTATGTCAAGCTCAAGCATGATAATGAAAAGCTCAAGAAAGATCTTGAAGAGCTCAAAACCACCAGCACTATAGTGTTAGAAACTCTTAATCATGATGATGATTTGATTCTTGAGAATGAGAAGCTTAAAGAAGAGAACAAGAGACTAAAGGAAGAGAAAAATGATGATGCACTCAAAGAAGAGAATAAGAAGCTCAAGTTGGAAAAAGAACATCTCAAGATTGGATTGAGCAAGTTCACAAGAGGCAAGAATCTTCAAAGTAAGCTACTAATGAACACCGTCATGAAGATGGATAGAAGTCACATTGGGTACTTGGCAAACCAAGATAAGAAGGCTCAAGCTCAACAACAACAACAAAAATCAAAGCCAAAACCAAAGAGGTGTTTTGAGTGTGGACAAGAAGGCCACTTTGCCTATGAGTGTCAAACTCCACCACCACAACCCTTGCCCAAGCATGCTAAACCCTTTGCTTTCAATGCTCATTACATGCTTAGAAAGGACTCTAGTGGAAAGATGAAAGTTATGTTCTTAGGACCTCATAACAAGAATATGCATAAGAAAATTTAGGTAGCAAAGTCACTTGTTGAGAAAGTCAAGGGCCCTCAATAAGTTTGGGTTCCTAAAGCTTGATCTCTTGTGTGTAGGTGAACTACAAGACTGGTGGAAGTCATTGGATAATTGATAGTGGTTGCATACAACATATGACCGGTGATCCTCGTATGTTCACCTCACTAGATGAAGAAGTAGATGGACAAGAAAGAATCACATTTGGAGATAATTCAAAGGGCAAAGTTAAAGGATTGGGCAAAGTGGCAATATCAAATGATCATTTAATCACAAATGTGCTATATGTTGCTTCATTGAGTTTTAACTTGCTATCCGTTGGACAATTGTGTGATCTTGGCTTTTAATGCCTATTTACCGAGAAGGAAGTGATTGTATCCAAGAAAGATGATGATCAAGTGATATTCAAGGGATTTAGATACAACAACCTATATTTAGTGGGCTTCACCTCCGAAGATGCTAATTTGAAGACATGTCTATTCACCAAAACAACACTTGGGTGCTATGGCATAGAAGACTTGCTCATGTTGGGATGAGCTCACTCAAGAAGCTAATGAAGAATGATTTGGTGAGAGGGTTGAAGGATGTGAAGTTTAAGAAGGACAAGCTTTGTAGTGCATGTCAAGCTGGCAAACAAGTTGCAAACACTCATCCTACAAAAGCTTTCATGTCAACAACAAGAGTGCTAGAGCTCATTCACATGGATTTATTTGGACCAACAACATACAAGAGATTGGGAGGAAATATTTATTGTCTTGTGATTGTTGATGACTACTCTAGATACACATGGGTATTCTTCCTTTATGACAAATCCAAAGTTGCATCATGCTTCAAGAAGTTTGCCAAGAGAGCACAAAATGAGTTTGAAGTGAAGCTCAAGAAGATTAGAAGCGACAATGGGAAATAATTTGACAACACAAATATTGAAGCCTATTGTGATGAAGTTGGGATCAAGGATGAGGTCTTCGCAACATATATTCCTCAACAAAATGATATAGTTAAGAGAAAGAACCGGACATTAATCACACTAGCAAGAACAATGCTTGATGAGTACAACACACCCGAAGCTCTATGGGCGGAAGCTATCAACACCGCATGCTATGCATCCAACCGCCTATTCCTTCAAAAGTTTCTTAGCAAGACACCTTATGAGTTGCTCAATGGGAAGAAGCCGGACGTCTCTTTCTTTATGGTGTTTGGTTGCAAATGCTACATCTACAAGAAACGGCAACACCTAGGGAAGTTTCAAAGACGTTGTGATATTGGTTTTCTTGTTGGTTACTCATCAAAGTCCAAAGCATATAGAGTATTTAATCATGCCACCGGCTTAGTTGAAGAAACATATGATGTGGAATTTGATGAATCTAATGGTTCCTAAGGAGCACATGAGAATCTTGATGATGTAGGTGATGAACCATTGAGGGAGGTCATGAAGAATATTCTGGTTGGAGACATCAAGCCTAATGATGATGAAGATGATGTACAAGTGATCAATCCACCTTCTTCATCAAATGTGCCACAAGATGGTGATAAAGATGAAAGAGTAGAAAATGAAGATACTCATGTCTCCCATGAGCAAATGGTGACACAAGCACAAGATGTTGATGCTCCACAACCTCCCCCTCAAGTGGTTGATAGAAGAAACTCACCTCTACTACAAGCTCATCCACAAGATCACATTATAGGGAGTCCATCAAAGGGTGTATTGACTCGATCTCAAAAACTTGCTTCATTTATTGAACATTACTCTTTTGTCTCTTGTTTTGAGCCTACCAAGGTAGAAGAAGCTCTTCAAGATCTAGATTGGATAAATGCCATGCATGAAGAGTTGAACAACTTCACCCGCAATGAAGTTTGGACTCTTGAAGAGCGACCACAAGGTGCAAGAGTCATTGGAACAAAGTGGGTGTTCCGCAACAAGCAAGATGATCAAGGCATTATTGTGAGGAATAAGACAAGACTAGTTGCAAAGGGGTTCTCTCAAGTTGAAGGGTTGGATTTTAGAGAGACCTTTGCACCGGTTGCAAGACTAGAAGCCATTCGTATGCTCCTTGCATATGCATCACATCATGAAATGAAACTATATAAAATGGATGTGAAAAGTGCTTTTTTAAATGGCTTTATTAATGAACTAGTCTATATTGATCAACCTCCCGGGTTTGAAAACCCTAGATCATGTTTATAGGTTGTCCAAGGCGCTATATGGGCTTAAGCAAGCCCCAAGAGCTTGGTATGAGCGTCTTCGGGATTTCCTCATTGAGAAGGGCTTCACCATTGGGAAGGTCGACACCACACTATTCACCAAGAAGCTTGATGGATATATCTTCATTTGTCAAGTATATGTTGATGATATCATCTTTGGATCGTCAAATGAAGATTCTTGCAAAGAGTTTGGTGAATTGATGTCGAAGGAGTTCAAGATGTTAATGATTGGAGAGCTTACATTCTTTCTTGGTTTTCAAGTCAAACAAATGAGAGAAGGGATTTTCATCTCTCAAGAGAAATATACTAATGATCTTCTCAAGAGATTCAAAATGGATGAATGTAAGCCAATCAAGACATCAATGCCAACTAATGGACATCTCGACCTAGATTAGGGAGGTAACACGGTTGATCAAACTCTCTACCGCTCTATGATTGGTAGCTTGTTATATTTAACCGCATCTAGGCCCGACATTATGTTTAGTGTGTGTATGTGTGCTAGATTTCAAGCTAATCCTAAGGAAGCTCACTTGATTGCCGTTAAAGGAATCCTTAGGTATCTTAAGCATACACCAAGCATTGGCCTTTGGTATCCCAAAGGAGCTATATTTGAATTAGTTGGCTATTCTAATTCGGATTATGCCGGTTGCAAAGTTGATACAAAAAAGCACATCCGGAGGGTGCCATTGGCTTGGTAGATCACTTGTGTCTTGGTCCTTCAAGAAACAAAATAGTGTGGCTTTGTCCACCGCCGAAGCGGAATACATTGCCGCAGGTGCTTGTTGTGCACAAATACTTTACATGAAGCAAACTTTGATAGACTATGGTGTAGTTATAGAAAAAATAGCTCTTTTGTGTGATAATGAGAGTGCGGTAAAACTTGCTAATAATCCGGTTCAACACTCTCGCACCAAGCACATAAGTATCCACCATCACTTTCTTAGAGATCATGTTGCTAAGAATGATATTTCATTAGAAGGTGTAAGGACCGAGGATCAATTGGTGGATATCTTCACTAAACCGCTAGATGAGGCAACATTTTGTCGGTTGAGGAATGAGCTCAATGTGCTTGATTTTAGCAACTTCACTAGAAAATGAGCTTGTGTTGTCCCTTGCATTGCATTGTAATATACAACATGTTTACTTTATGGTAATGCACTTAGGGCTTGTCTAACATGGTTAAGATAACCGCCGGAAAGCATGTGAAGAAGCTTAGCCTTGGATCAAACTTGACAAGCAACTAGAATTACTTTCAAGTATTGCATTGCATATGCATGAATGTTGTTTTGTCGTTTCTCTTCAATCACCCTTTTATTTCCTATTTCTTAAAAAGAATTATAGCCTAAGGCAAAATATTTTGAAAATTTTGAGGGTTTGAGAGAGGTCACTCACATCAGTCTCAATTGGTGTTTATTTGGGTCTTGTTGAAGTTGGGACTTGATTGGGAACAGGCAGCGCGAATGACTTTGAAGATTTGCTGAAAAAGAGTGACCAGACGCTACACCGGACTCTGATGTCCAGCGTCCGGTCAGTTCACAGGAGGTGAACCGTGCTGCGAAGGAGTGACCGGACGCTGGATCAGTGTTCTCCCTGTGTCCGGTCAGAAGGCGATCCTACGTTCGATCAAGCGAAGAAGATGAAGACAGGATCGACCAAACTCTGGCTACGTCCGGTCAGTTGTGATCAGACGCGTCCGGTCATGACTCTAGGGGATTTGGACCTCTCTGGAGTCGACCGGACTCTGGGTGGCAGCGTCCGGTCGTTGCCACCGAAGCGTCCGGTCAATAGAAGACGTGCGGGTTTCCAACTCTTTTCTCCGTTTCCTTTTCTATCACGGGTGGGCCACCTCTTATAACCGCCACCGTGAGTTGACCTAATCCCCATCCTGCAAACGCGTCACGCCGACTTCACCGTCGCAATCACCACGCCATCACGCAGAGACCTAGCCGCGCAACAAACACCACCGCGCCATCCTCTGTTGAGCCCACGCACCTCCGTGCTGCTCCCACACCACCGCGCCGCTCCTACGCGACCGTGTGCCCTAGCGCCGCTCGCAGCACATCAGCGCCGCCGTGCCACCTTCCTGCACCGTCTCCCCACGCCAGCAATAGCCTCGTCGGTGACTTAGCCACAACCCATCACGCCCCCTCACCACATTGCTCGGACACAGCACCACCTTGCATCTAACCCTAACCCTAGCTTCATAGTGCCGACCCGGTGGTTCTCCGTGATCCATTCCTTGTTCTTCGGTTCGCTGGTTCATCAGATAGCAAGCCCTCGATTCAAATTTCATATCTATTGCTTGCTTCTTAGGGTTTCGTATCTCTAGATGTATATTGAAATTATTCATATATCCGATTGAAAGGTCCTAATGGCTAGAAGGAGGATGAATAGCCTAATAAAAATTTCTACAACAACACTTAGCAAACCGGTTAGACAATTATGAGGCGAAGCAAGTGTTGTGCTAGCCTACTAAAAATGCAAGCCACCTACCACAATTCTAGTTGATATAGTTTCTATCCACACAATAACTATGTCACTACACTAATTAGTGTGCTCTCAAAGGCTAACTAAAGAGCCACACTAACCAAACTAATAAGCTCTCACAACTAGCTACACTAAAGAGCTTGACAACTAGTTTGCGGTAATGTAAAGAGAGAGAGCAAGAAGGTTATACCACCGTGTCGAGGAAGGAGCCAATCAATCATAAGAATGAATAACAATGAAGACCAATCACCTCGGAATCAAATGATGACACAATGATTTTTTACCGAGGTTCACTTGCTTGTCGGCAAGCTACTCCTCGTTGTGGCGATTCACTCACTTGGAGGTTCACGCACTAATTGGCATCACACGCCAAACCCTCAATAGTGTGCCGCACAACCAACACAAGATGAGGATCACACAAGCCACGAGCAATCCACTAGAGTACCTTTTGGCTCTCCACCGAGGAAAGGTCAAGAACCCCTCACAATCACCATGATTGGAGCCGGAGACAATCATCAACCTCCGCTCGACGATCCTCGCTGCTCAAAGCTGTCTAGGTGGCGGCAACCACCATCAGTAACAAGCGAATCCCACAGCGAAACATGAACACCAAGTGCCTCTAGATGTTAACACTCAAGCAATGCACTTGAAATCACTCCCAATCTCACAAAGATGATGAATCAATGATGAAGATGAGTGGGAGGGCTTTGACTAAGCTCACAAGGTTGCTATGTCAATGCAAATGGCCAAGAGAGTGAGCTTGAGCCGGCCATGGGGCTTAAATAGAAGACCCCACAAAATAGAGCCGTTGTACCCCTTCACTGGGCACAACACGGGGTGACCGGACGCTCCGGTCATATCGACCGGACGCTGGACATTAGCGTCCGGTCACGCGATGCGTGCCATGTGTCCCCTCTCTTCAAATACTGAGCGCTCGATCTCAATAGTCATATGATGACCAAACGCAGCAGCTCAAAGAGACCGAGTCCGGTCGTTTCCAGTAAGCATCCAGAGACGACTTTTCACGACCGGACGCATCCGGTCATGCTTGACCGGACACACCCAGCTTCCGGTCACACGGCGACTCCCCTATGCGCTGCCATGTTAGTTGGACCGGACGCACCCAGTCAGCGTTCGGTCACTAAGTGACCCAGCGTCCGGTCAGAGATCGAAGCCAGCGACTTTGCAGCTTCTACTGACCGGACACGCCGGTCCAACCAAGGCCAGCGTCCGGTCACTTACAGTGACCTCCATCTTTTCTGTCTAGGGCGCCGGTGGCACCGTTGGACTGTCCGCACTCTATGGGCAGACACTCCGCCAGTGAAGATCCTAACCCTTGCTCAAATGTGCCAACCACCAAGTGTATCACCTTGTGCACATGTGTTAGCATATTTTCACAAACATTTTCAAGGGTGTTAGCACTCCACTAGATCCTAAATGCATATGCAATGAGTTAGAGCATCTAGTGTCACTTTGATAACCGCATTCCGATATGAGTTTTACCCCTCTTAATAGTACGACTATCAATCCTAAATGTGATCACACTCACTAAGTGTCTTGATCACCAAAACAAAATGGCTCCTATCATTTATACCTTTGTCTTGAGCCTTTTGTTTTTCTCTTTCTTCTTTTCAAGTCCAAGCACTTGATCATCACCATGGCATCACCATCATCATGTCATGATCTTCATTTGCTTCACCACTTGGAGGGTGCTACCTATATCATGATCACTTGATAAACTAGGTTAGCACTTAAGGTTTCATCAATTCACCAAAACCAAACTAGAGCTTTCAATCTCCCCCTTTTTGGTATTTGATGTCAACCCTTTCACAAAGATATGAATTGAAATTCAATTGAATCCATGTTGCTTGTCCAAGCATTTTTACCATTTGTAAAAGGATATGGACAAGTTTCATGAACTCCATACGGTACCAATTGCTCCCCCTATATATGTGCTAAGAGTTTGGATTGAAGCTTACACATATGCTTAGATAGGAAATATAGGAGACAATGTCTACCAAATTATGCTAAGGTATAAAAGATGGACCTTTAAAGCGTGATGCCAATCGGAGTGCACCAATATACCATCCTTAGCATCATGGTTAGTTTGATACCACTTGGAAACAACACTTGGAAATAAAATCACTAGATAACCTATGCATGCTAGTTTTTCATTTCATCATTCAAATCTACAACTAGCATACATCACACAAGCATGGATATTGAAAATTAAAACATGTGCCATGCAATCAAACATATGAAATGCACATTCAAATGCACCATACAAGTTCATGAGCTTGCTCCCCCTACTTATGTGCTCAAAATTTTAATTTATCCCTTTTCATTGTCATATCTCTCCCCCTACGTCAAATTCTCCCCCTTTGTTGTCTTTTCACCATCTTAGTACACTAATATATCTTTTGTCTTTCTCCCCATGTACTAATATCTTTGTCATTTCTCCCCCTATCACTTATATCTTTGTTTCTCTCCCCCTTTGTCATCAATGACCACAAAGACTTAAATTATAGATAGGTTAGGATTATCAATATCAATCAATGGGGTGAGGATCATATTCCCAAATTTGGTTCAAACTAGAATGGTTGCCAAAGATATTTAACGCGGTTTGATCCAAGGACAAGCTTCTTCACTCCTCCAAATAAGAGTTATCTTGTACCATGTTGAGTTAAACACTTAGAGCTTATTTTCTAGATTAAACACTAGGTTTACAAACCCACAAACATGTCATATGCTACCACTAGATCAAAATAAGCATAGAAGCAATAGTGGTACCATACAATCATCAAATTCATTTGATTTTCATGAATGAGCCTATCAAATATGAAAGATGTCCAGATGCACTAAATAAGTCCTTAGCAAGGATGTATGCCATGCCAATCAACTTTTACCTTGGATTGCTCGAAGAAGAGGCATGTCATATAAGTGGGGGTGCATCAACACATATTTGAGAAATCCAATATGTTCAACTCATTCCTTAGCTTGCAAAACCTTTTCTCATCCAATGGCTTGATGAATATATCGGCAAGTTGATCTTCGGTGCCTACACTCTCAATGCAAATGTCCCCTTTTTGTTGGTGATCTCTTATGAAATGGTGGCGGACATCAATGTGCTTTGTTCTTGCATGTTGAACCGGATTGTTGGTCAACTTGATTGCACTCTCATTGTCACATAGCAATGGCACTTTCTTGAACTTGATTTCAAAGTCACTCAAAGTGGCCTTCATCCAAAGTATTTGTGCACAACAACTACCGGTGGATATGTATTCGGCTTCGGCGGTTGATAATGCAATACTATTTTGCTTCTTTGATGACCATGAAATAAGTGATCTTCCCAACAATTGACATGTGCCCAAGGTGCTCTTCATTTCAACCTTGCATCCCGCATAATTCGAGTCGGAGTAACCAACTAGCTCAAACTTTGCTCCTTTGGGATACCACAAACCAACATTTTGTGTATGCTTCAAGTACCTCAATATTCTCGTTGTAGCCTTTAAATGGCTTTCTCTTGGTGAGGCTTGAAATCTTGCACACATGCATACGCTAAACATGACATCCGGCCTTGATGCGGTCACATAGAGTAGGCTTTCAATCATAGACTGATACAATTTTTGATCCACCATATTGCCACTTGTATCACTATCCAAGTTGCTATTTGTTCCCATTGGTGTACTAATAGCTTTGCTATCACTCATGCCAAACTTCTTGATCATGTCCTTGATATACTTGCCTTGACTCACAAATGTACCATTCTTGAATTGCTTGATTTGAAGACCAAGGAAGTAACTTAACTCTCCAATCATGAACATCTCAAACTCTTTAGCCATCATCTTTCCAAACTCATCACAAAAGTCTTGATTGGTTGATCCAAATATCATGTCATCAACATAAATTTGCAATACAAATAGATCTTTTCCAATCTTCTTGATGAAAAGAGTGGTGTCAACCTTGCTCATCATGAACCCTTTAGAGAGTAGGAAGTCCCTCAATCTCTCATACCATACTCTAGGTGCTTGCTTCAAGCCATACAATGCCTTCTTTAACTTGTACACATGGTCGGGCTTTTTGTCATCTTCAAAACCGGGAGGTTGCTCAACATATACTTCTTCATTGATGTAACCATTGAGAAATGCACCCTTGACATCCATTTGATAGAGCTTGATGTTGTGGGCACAAGCATAGGCTAGCAAGATCCTAATTGCTTCCAATCTAGCAACTGGGGCATATGTTTCTCCAAAGTCAAGACATTCAACTTGTGTATAGCCTTGTGCTACCAATCTTGCTTTGTTCCTTACTACTATCTCATCTTGATCTTGCTTGTTTCTAAAGACCCATTTGGTTTCAATCACATTGTGTCCATTTGGTCTCTCTACTAATTCCCATACTTGATTTCTTGTGAAGTTATTCAATTATTCATGCATAGCATTCACCCAATCAACATCCTTCAAGGCTTCCTCTATTTTCTTTGGTTCAATGGATGACACAAATGAGAAATGCTCACAAAATGAAGGTAATCTTGATCTAGTTTGCACACCTCTTGAAATATCACCAATGATAGTGTCCAATGAATGATCCCTTGCAATATTTATTGGTTGGAGCATTGGAACTTGATTGCTAGCACTTGCTTGATCATTGGGTTGAGATGATGTACTAGCCACTTGATCTTGTTCATTGTCATGAGAGCCACTTGTACTCGCTTGATTTGTATCATCTTGCACATTTGAGTTAGAGAGCACTTGTACTTGATCATCTTCATCATCATTCACTTGCCTAGGCCTCAATTCACCAACATCCACGTTCTTCATGGCATTTGAAAGTTGAATGCCTCTAACATCTTTCAAGTTCTCATTCTCTACTTGTGAACCCTTAGTTTCATCAAATTCAACATCATGAAATTCCTCAAGTGTACCACTATCCAAATTCCAAACTCTATATGCTTTGCTTGTAGTGAAATAACCAAGTAGGAATCATTCATCACATTTCTTGTCAAACTTGCCCAATCTAGTGCTTTTCTTCAAAATATAGCATTTGCAAACAAAGACCAAAAAATATGCAATATTAGGCTTTCTACCATTCAAGAGCTCATATGGTGTCTTCTCTTTCAATGGGTGACAATAGAGGCGGTTGCTACAATAGCAAGCCATGTTGATAGCTTCAGCCCAAAAAGATTGACTCACATTGTACTCACTAAGCATAGACCTTGCCATATCAATGAGTGTTCTATTCTTCCTCTCAACAAGGCCATTTGATTGTGGAGTGTACTTGGCTGAGAATTGATGTCTAATTCCAAATTCATCACACAACTCATCAATTCTAGTGTTCTTGAACTCACTACCATTGTCACTTCTAACTCTCTTGATGGTTGTTTCAAACTCATTGTGAATGCCCTTGACAAATGATTTGAATATTGCAAACACATCACTTTATCCACTAAAAAGAATACCCATGTGTATCTAGTATAATCATCCACTATCACAAAGCCATATTTGTTACCACCAATGCTAGTGTATTGTGTTGGCCCAAACAAGTACATATGTAATAACTCAAATGCTTTACTAGTGCTCATCATGCTTTTCTTAGGGTGGGTGTTTCCAACTTGTTTTCTGGCTTGACAAGAGCTACAAAGCTTATCCTTTTCAAACACAACATCTTTCAAGCCTCTAACCAAGTCATGCTTAACCAATCTATTCAATTGTTTCATTCCAACATGACCAAGCCTTCTATGCCATAACCAACCCATGCTAGACTTAGTGAACAAACATGTAGATAATCTAGCTTCACTAGCATTGAAATCAACCAAGTATAGATTCTCATATCTAAAGCCTTTGAAGATTAAATTAGAGCCATCTACACTTATGATCTCTACATCATCTACCCCAAATATGCATTTGAATCCAAGATCACACAATTGAGCCACGGATAGCAAATTGAAGTTCAGGCTCTCTACTAGCAACACATTGGAAATGCTCATGTCATTGGATATTGCAATCTTACCAAGCCCTTTGACCTTGCCTTTGCCATTGTCACCAAATGTGATACTATCATAACCATCATTGCCATTGGTGTTGATTGAGTTGAACATTCTTACATCACCGGTCATGTGTTGAGTGCACCCACTATCAAGAACCCAATGCCTTCCTCCGGCTTTGTAATTTACCTACAAAAGAAGATCAATTCTTTTTAGGTACCCAAACTTGCTTGGGTCCTTGAATGTTAGTTACTAAGCTCTTTGGTACCCAAATGACTTTCTTCTTTGAGCCCATCCATGGTTTACCAATGAACTTAGCTTTTACACCATTTGTACCCTTAGTAAGCACATAGAAAGAATTAATCTTAATTGAGGATACATTAGTATTTTTGCTCTTGTTGTTGCATTCATGCTCTTTATGACCAACTTGCTTGCAACTAGTGCAAAATCGACCATTGTTCTTCACAAAACTAGTTTTGTGAGGAGCAAAGGCCGCCTTGCCTTTCTTGGGGGTATAGCCCAATCCCTTTTTGTAGAGAAAAGCTCTTTAGCTACCCAAGCATATAAGCAAGCGGTCCTCACCAACATAGGCCTTAGCTAAAGTGTGAGTGAGCTTGTTGACCTCCTTCTTGAGGTTCTCATTCTCAACCATTAGTGAGGCATCACAAGTGAAACCATCACTACTAGATGAGGTGGAAGTAGAAGTACTACAAGAAGGGTTAGCGGGAGCAATAATGATAGGCATAGATAATGATTCTTCAATTATATCACAAGTTAAGCCTACATTGCAAGTTTCAACATGCTTCTTTTTATTTTGCTCATCAAGCAAAGAGGAATGAGCCTTTTCAAGCTTTTTGTGAGCCTTCCCAAGCTTCTCATGGGCTTCCTCTAGCCTCTCATGAGATGCATTGAGCTCATCAAAGGCTTCCTTAAGAGCTTTTAGTTCCTTACGCAAGCTTTTGCATTCCCTTCTCTTGATGTCAAAGTGTTCTTTAGCATCTTCTAGCATATCAAATAGTTCATCCTTAGTAGGCTCCTCATCATCACTATCACTTTCATTTTCATTTTCATTATCATGTTCCTCATCACTTCCATCATCACAAATTTATACCTTAGTGGCCTTAGCCATGAAGCATGATGGAGTGTCGAAGAGAGAAGGCTTCTCATTTATTACAATGCTTGCAAGTGCCTTATTCTTTGTGGTCTTGTCATCATCACTCTCATCATCATCACTTGAGGAAGCATCACTATCCCAAGTGACCACATATGAACCACCCTTCTTCTTCTTGAAGGTCATCTTGTCCTTCTTCTCTTTCTTTTCCTTCTTGTCCTTCTTCTTGTTCTTCTTGTTGTCATCATCATTGTCGCTATTATATGGACATTGAGCAACAAGATGATCTTTGCTTCCACATTTGAAGCACCTTCTTTGTCATAGAACCGACCAATTTATAAGAGTACAAGTACAATGGCGTCCCGCAAGCGGTCGCACTGTCATACTTGAACCCATATAAACCCGATAGTCCGTCAAGTACCACGACGGGTCTCGATAAACGATTTACAACAACCAAGATCGTACATGATTCAACATACATGCCACATATTACATAAAGTTCACAGATACATTTCATCATCAGAGTACGAATAAAAGTTATTACAAACCGAGTTTGATAGATAAAAGTGGAAGCAAATTAAGTTTGAAAGTAAAGTTTCCAACATAGTTTAGTACAGTGCCAAAATACGATCACGGTCCACAAAAGCATGTAGAAGGATTAATAAGAAGCCTGCCCAAGGCTTACTCCTCATCCACAGTAGGATAGAAGCAACTCTTGCAATAACCATGATACACAATGCCATCTGCAACATGGGAAATAAAACCCTGAGTACGAGAAGGTACTCAGCTAGACTTACCCATCATAAACCAGAAATAAAATGACTCCAAGGATTATGCAAGGCTGTATAAGTGGAGATAGCTTGACAACAGTTTGCATAAAAGCAATTGACTTATTGCACAATTAGGATTCCTTTATCAATTATTTATAACTATCCATCTCTAGATTAGCAACTATCCTGTGCCAAACATGTGGTATATCCATTTAAAAGCATACAATAGTAACCATAGCAGGTATTGTAATCCCATATTCATTCGAACCATCATGTTCCATAACACAGTTACTACGATATTGGGACTAGCCAAGTTTCTCACTATCCGGGAGAGATGGTGATTCGAATCGATTTCAACCAGCTGGGAATTTATTCCTAACACAAACCCAGGTCTACCAGCCACGATAGCCTTAGGTCACCTTTGGTACAACTTAGGTACACATTTCGCGGGTCTATACCGCGCGGCACAATCTAGAACACCAGATGCCAGGACGTTCAGGCCTAGCCTGCCCTTGGGCTCAGTCTAATCGTTCCCTGGAAGGAGCGCACAACAGAACGGGTCCTGGCCTGAGTTGAATTACTTGGCTTCGCGGTCGGAACGAGTTATCCGGCCAGCTAAGTGAGAGGCATGCGTTCAATCTTGTCAGAAGCACCAACAACGGTATGGTCCTTAATCGACACAGACGGGGATAGATCCACACCCAAGACCTCCATGTCTTGTGGCTTCTCTATCGACATCCCGCCCGGTCTCCATTTACATTAACCATGGTTCTTTTCCACGATAGCAATTATAACCAACCGTGCTCCGGTATCCACCTATATCTCGCAGGTGACAGGAAATTACCCGACTTCTACCGGTCTAAGCATGGCTAAGCATATATTCGATCCTGGACCTATACCGGTTAAAGGTGTAATAGCTGGATAAGGAATGTATATGCATCAAGTGGTTCCATACAACTCTTATAACCTAATGCATCAATCATAAGTACTTAAGTAATCATTTATAAAATACTGGGAGACTTAGAATGCTCCGGGGCTTGCCTCGCAGAAAGGAAGTAGGGCGGTGATCAGGACACTCCGGAAGCTCTTCAGGATTCTGCTCCTTGCCTTCGGGAGCTGCGACTTGAGGATTCTCCTGCTGGTCCCCTTCCTCTGCTTCGTCGAATTCCAGCAACGTTATTTCTTCCTCCGATCCTAGATGCATGAATATGGCATAAGTATTACAAATGCATATATGTTAACAAGTGCATCATGTTTATTGAGTAGGTGCATATCTCTTCTCGATTATTTAATTACTACTTCCACAATGCATCTACTATATCACAAAACAGCAGCTACTTGTTTTACTCATAACAGGAGTTTTACTAATCCAAATGCAGTGATCTTGGACTTTCTGGAAAGCTTATCAAATTCTCTACAACTTTGTTATTAACCATTTTTACAGCAAACATCATCCCTATCATGCAACTTAGCAAACTCTAGAATCTGTCCGGAAACTATTCCAATTCGCATTATAAAGTAACAATACTTCTACTTCATATAAGTATTCAAATTTTTACAACCAAAAGTCTACCAACAGTTTAAGCATACCAAATACATCCAAGAACACATAATGGTGAAGCCCAAACTATTTATTTAAATGCCTTTATTATTTTATTTGGACACATAGGTTAAATAATAAACCTATACCAAATTTGCATCATAAATTCTCAGAAAATTACAGTGGCTTACTAGTGCTACCAATAGACTACTGTAAAAATTTTATGCCATTTTGCCAAGTAAAACATCCTATACAAAAATGACAAGGCAGCAAGGCTTGAATTAGCATAATTAGAAAACCCTAGTGAAAAGTATCAAGCAACAGATTTCCTATTTTTATTAGCATCCATATACTACTAGGATAATCTCCAACAAATTTCATGAATATTGGATTCCTAAATAATTTATAAAAATTCACACAAGGATCTCCTAATTATAAAAGAAAATCTATAACTACAAATCTACACATGCACTGATCCTCAAATTTTTACCAGAGTTCATACATGACAAGAATAGCTTACCACAAAAATTTCATAATTTTTGGAGCACAGGAACTCTAGGTATAAAATAAACAAATTTGCATGCATTCAAAAACACATTTCAAATCTCTATTTAAATCTTTCACAAATTCTACTGTATGTGTCAAGATCATATTTTTCTTAAATACTACACTTCCTAAGGAACATAACCAAATTTATTTCACAATTTTTGAAGCTACCAAACTGGAGATCTAGAAATTACAAAACCCACACAAAATTTGGAATATTTGAACTATCCTATCTCCTACTGTCGCTAACAGCTGGGCCCCATTTGCCAGTTGGACCCACACGTCAGCGACGCGAAAACAGAGCAGCGGCGCTTGCGCGGCCACGGCTCATCGACGGCGAGTTCACCGGCGGTGAGGTCTTCACGGTACGACCTACTCGACCAGGCGCAACTTTTGCACTACTTGGCCGGCCCTATCGTCGACGGTAGTGACGACGGCGGCCGCCATGGCGGCTCGGCGAGGCGGGACGACGACGGTACACCGGTGACTACCTCAGCGGCGCGACCTAAAGCTCGGATGAGCATTGCTGGACTACAAGGAACCTATTGCACGCGCTCTCGTGGCCTGCAGTGGTCGGGTTAGGTGGGACCTTGGTGATGAAGGGTGGCGGCGGAGCTCCGGCGAGGACCGCGCGTGGCACGGGAGCTTACCGTGCTTCTTCGGCTAGTAATGCAGGCGCGGTGGGACTGAGGGGGCACTACGTGGCTTCTGTGGTGACACAGGGGCGACGAGGGCGAGCTGGCACCGGCAATGGCGTCGGCGGCGTGCCTGAGCTACGGTGGCGGCTGCGGGTGAGCGAAGGAGGCAACAGAAAGTGAAATGAAAGCGCTAGGACGGAGCAGGCGACTTCGGGGCGCTATGCAGGGCGCTACAGCTCGACGTGGCTGAGCTGATCAGAGCGATGGCGACGCGCGGACTCCATCGGCTCCACGTGGCGGCCAAGCTCTAGCGCGGTCGGCCACTGACGAACGGCGAGTTCAGACATCAGCATCTCGATGTCAGCCTGACAACGCGATTTGGAGCCGAGCAAAAACCTAATCTGTAGCTTAATAGCGCAAACAACTTTAACAACAATTGTAGCCCGTAGTACCCTCTACAAAATCTCTTAAGAAACCTTCTTCTAATTCGCAACAGTTAGGGAGAAAAATCAGTCCAAAGTTGAGCCTGTCAACTGCCATTTAAAAAGGACTTAGAAGATTTCGCTAAGTGTTGAAAACAGTTATTTGATGATATTTGTGAGCTCCAAAAGACTAACCTATGCACCTTATTACCTCATGACCCAAACATAACAATTGTTCCCTATTACAAATACTACAACTTTGTTTTAGTGATCACATACATGCATAGTCTCTAGCATATGATTCAAACTTGGTCAAACATGTTACATTTAAATGAAGACTCATTCATGAACTATGACTTAGTGATCTATTTAGCCCTAGCCATGAATACCAAAGTTGTTCATAATGATACTCTAAACATATTTAGGCTAATTGCAAGGTCACCCAATCATTTACATGTATCCACTCATGATCATTTGCATATATATACAAGGAAACATGAAATGATAAGAAATGTTGCATATGTTTTAATCAAATATTTCAAGTGTAAATGCTCATATATGAATGCTTGATGCTCATGCTCATGTTATGCAAGTCAAATTGTGCAAGGCTAACACCCAAGGTGTTACAGCCCCTCCCCCTTATAAAAATCTCGTCCCGAGATTTGCAAGACCTATCATTCTTGGAAAAAGGCGGGATAAACTTCTCGTAGATAATCCTCTCTCTCCCACGTAGCATCTTGTTCACTGTGATTGTTCCACACCACCTTATAGAACTTAATAATCTTACTCCGTGTTACTCTTTCCAACTCCTCTAAAACTCGAATTGGCTTTTCTTCATAGGTCAAATCCGATTGAAGCTGCACGTTGGTGGGTGCAATAGCTTCTTCAAGTACTCGAAGACATTTCTTCAACTAAGAAACATGGAACACATCAAATATTGCACTCATCTCTAGTGGAAGTTGTAACTTATAAGCAACATTCCCTTTCCGTTCCACAATCTTGTACGGCCCTACATATCTTGGTGAAAGCTTCTTTTTCATCCCAAATCTCTTCACACCTTTCATGGGTGATACTCTCAAGTATACATAGTCACCTACTTCAAAAGTTAGTGGTCTTCTTCTTCTATCGGCATAACTCTTTTGTCTTGATTGAGCTGCCTTCATATGTTGTTGGATGATACGTACTTGCTCTTCGGCTTCATTGACAAAGTCAATACCAAAGTATCTCCTTTCACCGGGCTCAATCCAATTCAATGGAGTTCTACATTTTCTGCCATACAAGGCTTCAAATGGAGCCATTTTGATACTCGCTTGATAACTGTTGTTATAGGAGAATTCAGCTAAAGGTAACCATTTCTCCCATGAACCCTTTGAAGATATAACACAAGCTCTAAGTAAATCTTCTAGGATTTGGTTCACTCGCTCTGTCTATCCTGAAGTTTGTGGATGATATGCAGAACTTCTGATTAGCTTGGTTCCCAAAGCCTGGTGTAAGTGCTCCTAGAAACGAGCTATGAACTGTGGTCCTCAATCCGAGATTATAGTCCTGGGTACTCCATGTAGTCTCACGATCTGGGAAACATATATCTCAGCGTATTTTCCAACTATATACCGTGTGTTCACGGGTATAAAATGTGCTGACTTGGTGAGACGATCAACAATAACCCATATGGAATCGTGACCTTGTGGCGTCATTGGAAGGCCTGTGATAAAGTCCATACTGATTTCTTCCCATTTCCAACCTGGAATAGGCAATGGCTGAAGTAGTCCGGCAGATTTCATATGGATAGCTTTTACTCTACTACAGTTATCACACCTAGCAACATAGGCTGTGATCTCTTTCTTCATCTTAGTCCACCAAAAATGGGTTTTCAAATCTTGATACATCTTACTACTACCCGGATGGATGAACAATTTGGACGAGTGAGCTTCATCTAAAATTTAATTCCTTAGCTCACGGTCTTTTGGTACCACAAGTCGGTCCTCAAACCATAATACACCTCTTTCGTCCAATCTAAAATGTTTGGTTTCTTGCTCTTGCATTTTTCTCTTGATGTGACTTATTCCTACATCTGTCTATTGTAGCTCTATGATTTTGCTCTCAAGTGAACAACTGATCGTGATATTGTGTAGTACAGCAGGATGTAACAAGTTGAATCCATCTTCCACTAATGCTTCCACGGTGTTGCAATGAGACTTCCGACTAAGTGCATCGGCTACTACATTAGCTTTACCCGGATGGTAATGCACTTCTAAATTGTAATCCTTAATTAGCTCTAACCATCTTCGTTGTCTCATGTTCAGCTCTGGTTGGGTAAAGATATACTTGAGACTTTTGTGGTCAGTATATATATGACATACATTGCCCAACAAGTAATGTCTCCATATCTTTAATGCGTGAACCACTGCTGTAAGTTCTAAATCATGAGTGGGGTAGTTGACTTCATGTTTCCTCAATTGCCGAGAAGCATATGCAATAACCCTTCCTTCTTGCATAAGCACACATCCCAAACCTATTCCCGATGCATCACAAAATACATCGAAAGGCTTTTCAATGTCTGGCTGTGCTAGCACAGGTGCGGTAGTCAACAAAGTTCTGAGGGTGTGAAAAGCTGCTTCACATTCTGGTATCCATTTGTACTTCTCATCTTTCTAAAGTAGTCTGGTCATGGGCTTAGCTATCTTTGAGAAATCTGAAATGAAACGACGATAATATCCTGCTAACCCTAGAAAACTCTGAACTTCATGAACCGAAGTTGGGGCTTTCCAATCCATGACCTCTTGTACTTTTGATGGGTCTACAGAGATTCCATCTCTTGATAAAATGTGACCTAAGAAAGGTACTTTGCTCAACTAAAATTCACATTTGCTAAACTTGGCATATAGATTATGCTCCCTCAATCTGGATAGGATAATCCTCAGATGCTCTTCATGATCTGACTCATTTTCTAAATAAATCAATATATCATCGATGAACACGACCACGAACTTGTCGAGTTCGGGCATGAATACCGAGTTCATCAGGTACATGAAGTAGGCTGGAGCATTTGTTAGTCCAAAAGACATAACCAAATACTCGTATAAGCCGTACCTGGTAGAGAAAGCAGTTTTAGGTATGTCCTCTGGTCTGATCTTTATCTGATGGTAACCTGATCTCAAGTCAATTTTGAAGAATACCTTTGCCTTCGCTAGCTGATCGAACAAGATGTCGATGCGAGGCAATGGATATTTGTTCTTGATGGTCACAACATTGAGTGGTCTGTAATCTATACACATTCTCAGTGACTTGTCCTTCTTTTTCACAAACAAGGCTGGACATCCCCACGGAGATGAGCTAGGTTGGATAAGACCTTTGTCCAATAGATCTTGCAATTGAACCTTAAGTTCTGCTAACTCATTGGGTGGCATTCTATAGGGCCTTCTTGATATGGGTGTTGTACCTCGCACTAACTCAATCTTAAATTCCACCTCCCTATCAGGTGGTAAGCCTGGTAATTCCTCTAGAAATACATCCGGAAACTCACAAACTACGGGGATATCACAAAGTGTGGTGGCTTGGATAGCACAAGCTAAATGTTGGAGTTCGAAATTGCGGGAGAGTGGTACTAGAAAAGCATTCCCTCCCGTGGGTTCCCTCAACATAATAGTGCGGGTGCTAGTGTCAATAAGAACACCATGATCCTTCATCCAATTCATGCCTAAGATTACACTTATCGATAGTCCGGGCAATATTATTAAATCTGTTGTGTACTCCCTCCCTTGTATAGAGATGAGTACATTTTTTACTATCTTTTTGGTAGTAACGGTACCCCCTGCTGAACTTATATTATAACCCCCTTTGCTTACTTCAATTATTTCCTGATCATGCCTAGATGCGAATGCTTGACTCATGAAGGAATGAGAAGCTCCTGAATCAAATAAAACCACAGCAGGATGCTTGTTGACGAGAAACATACCAGCCGTGACAACTTCTCCAGCGGGCACTTCCTCAACAGCGGTATAATGCACGTATCCTGGACGTGCCCTTGCGTTTGCCTGTCTCTGATTGTTCTGATTTGGGTTGCCATTCTTCTTGGGGTGGGGGCATTCCTTGGACCAATGACCCAGTTGGTTGCAGTTGAAACATGGTTGATTATTTCTGAATCCGGTGAAGCTGTCCTGACTGCCATTTCCTTTTGGCAAGGCAATTGTGAACGCCTTACGGAATGGTTTCTGAGGTCTGCCGTTCTGAGCTTTAGGTGGTGGAGGCCTAAACTTGGGTGCAGGTGGACGGAATTGTGGCCTAGCTGTGATAGGCGCTTTCGACTGGGAAGATCCAGTGGCACCGGCCTCATATGCCCTCTTGCGACCCTTAGCAACTGCATGCATGTTGTTGTGGTTTTCTTGGGTCAAGGCATCACTAATAAACTCATTGTACGTGGCACACCTAGAATTGACCATGGTCTTCATCAGTTTGGTACCCAGACCTCGCTTGAAACTCTCTATCTTTTTCTCTTCAGTATCCACAAAACCTGGAGCATATCTGGACAGGTTGTTGAATGCGTGCATGTATTCTGTGAGAGTCTTCGTTCCCTGAGTGAGCCTCATAAATTCAGCGGCTTTCATGCGCATCAGGCCCGGGGGAATATGATGTCCCCTAAAAGCCAGCTTGAACTGTTCCCAGGTCACTCGCGCGTTAGCAGGCAAGGATGATAGGAAATGTGTCCACCAGATCCCTGTTGGTCCTTGCAGCTGATGAGAAGCATACTCAGCTTTCAGATGCTCGGTGACTCTTAGCAAGCGAAACTTCTGCTCAATGGTATTTAGCCACTCGTCAGCCTGCAGTGGTTCCTCAGCCACCTTGAAGATAGGAGGCTTTGTATCCAGAAATTCCTTGAATGTACTATGCTGATTTGGCTCGGCCCCTGGTTGCTGTGGATGGCCACGAGCGGTGTTCTGCGCAATGAGGCGCAGAGCTTCTTCCATTGTCCTTTGGCTCCCCAAGAACTGAGCAAAGAACTCCTAAGCAGACGGCGGCGGTGGTGGTGGTAAGTCATCACCATTGCCATCGTGATTGCTACCAGCTCCAGCACGGGTGCGCGTCATCTACGAAGTTGCAACAATAAGCGATTATTGGTTGATGTCAAGAGATTGCAGATGAATCATAATCATGCCAAACTGAAATTACTGGAGAAAATTCTCAAATTCACAATAAAAATAGAGGCATAACAATTCATTCTCGCAACATGGCATCCCCAATTTGACCACTTATCGCGCTCATAACACATGCAAATTTAAATCGTGATCACCAACAAGGACTGGAATTGCATTGATGTTCAACCAAACGTGCGATAGTCGTGCGATTAACAATATTACATGATAGTCGGATTACCCATACTAAATTCGAACTACAGGTCCATTACATGAATAAAGGTGATACATTAGCCCTTCCACTAAGTACTAAGTGATCTAATCCTCATCATGATCACTATCGAGGTCAGAGGTAGGATCCTCTGCTCCCTCAGGCTCCACTTCTTCCTCAGGCTCCACTTCTTCTTCTTCCTCGTCCTCCTCTAGATCCATCTCCGCGGCTCCAGGCGGAACGTAAGGGTGGAGCTGGTTATTCAGCTGATGAACCTCCTCATGTAGGTTGTCGTTGTATTCTTCCGAATTGGCCAGCTGCTGCTCCAACTCAAACTATCGAGCTCTCAGAACATCTTCCCTAGACCAGGCTTCATTCCTCTAATGAGTTAACTGAGCCATCTCTACATTGAGCCTCTCAATCTCGGCATCGTGCTCCCTCTGAAGCTGACGTCGGTCATCGCGGGCATGACCAAGAGCACCAGACACACATCTTAGGCTACCTTCTACTCCATCTAACACCTTCATCACTGTGAACATGGCGCTCATGGCAGGGTTATCACTGTTCTGCCCTTCTGCTGCACCAATATCCAAAGGTCTTCCTCTTGCCTGCTGCCATGAGTCAGTGGAGGGGTTGCCCCTCAGAAAGACTCCAACCAAAGCGGCTGCCAATTCCTGAGGAAAACGATCCATGATATCCCTCAATATCCCAAAGGCTGCCCTGCCAGCTGCTTCTTCAGCAGTCCTGCCAGTTGACTCATAACACCAACCTGTCCACTCAGAATCATCACCTCGGGGACGAACAACAGCCTCCACAGTAACTAAGAGACCTTCCCCCAACTGCTCATTCGCCCAGAAGTGGCGGGGCTCCATTCCATTAGGATAGCCTACATAGCTGAGCACTCTCCACAAGAGTGTAGGCATCCCAAACTCTCCAAGAAATGTGTGATGTTGACGGGTACGTGGAGCAAGCTGACGGCTGGGAGCTCTGCCTCCGGTGGACCTGCGAGCGGTCTACTTTGTGCGTGCCATCTGCACCATCAACATGTACCACTTGGTGAGACAAGACCATAATGGATAAGAGTTACATAACCGAGTAAGAATTTTATAAGGGGAGGAACAATTTAATTATGTGAATAATAATTATCATGATGCATGGTCGTTCCGTACGTCCTCACAAACTTAGGAAAAATTTGTTTCTAGCGGTAGACATGGTGGCATACATACGTTCTCTCATAATTAGCGTAACTAGTCGAGCTACATGTTTCGTTGTTAGTGTACCTGCATAAGATTTCATTTCAGCCCTAAACCCATAATGAAATATGCAGAATGTAATTTGTAAATACTTCCATATATGTATACCCATACATATACTTCCGTATCAATCTATCCGACCATAATTTAAACCCACAATTAAATACGCACCATATACACATGCAGGCATGCATACATAGATGTACCAAAGCTAACTCTCCCCGACCGCACGCTCACATCTTACGGTCATACACTCATCATCTTACCTTGGCGTAGAGGCATTTGATCCATACATTACCATTCAAGTGAATGGCATCCATACAATAGCACGCCATATGGACGATGAAGTAAAAACCCCCATGTTAGTACTTAAATAGCCACCTAATAGTCCTTAATTTGGGCATAAGGAAAGTGATCATTGGCACACTTTAGATTTCAAATACCTATTATATAGCTATCAGTTGCTAGAGAAGGGTTTTTGGAAAACAAAAACTTTTGTTTTAAATACACATGTGACAATTAACGTTGAATCTTGCTCTGATGCCAGCTGTCACAGAACCGACCAATTTATAAGAGTACAAGTACAATGGCGTCCCGCAAGCGGTCGCACTGTCATACTTGAACCCATATAAACCCGGTAGTCCGTCGAGCACCATGGCGGGTCTCGATAAACGATTTACAACAACCAAGATCGTACATGATTCAACATACATGCCACATATTACATAAAGTTCATAGATACATTTCATCATCAGAGTACGAATAAAAGTTATTACAAACCGAGTTTGATAGATAAAAGCGGAAGCAAATTAAGTTTGAAAGTAAAGTTTCCAACATAGTTTAGTACAGTGCCAAAATACGATCACGGTCCACAAAAGCATGTAGAAGGATTAATAAGAAGCCTGCCCAAGGCTTACTCCTCATCCACAGCGGGATAGAAGCAACTCTTGCAATAACCATGATACATAGTGCCATCTGCAACATGGGAAATAAAACCCTGAGTACGAGAAGGTACTCAGCTAGACTTACCCGTCATAAACCAGAAATAAAATGACTCCAAGGATTATGCAAGGCTGTATAAGTGGAGATAGCTTGACAACAGTTTGCATAAAAGCAATTGACTTATTGCACAATTAGGATTCCTTTATCAATTATTTATAACTATCCATCTCTAGATTAGCAACTATCATGTGCCAAACATGTGGTATATCCATTTAAAAGCATACAATAGTAACCATAGCAGGTATTGTAATCCCATATTCATTCGAACCATCATGTTCCATAACACAGTTACTACGATGTTGGGACTAGCCAAGTTTCTCACTATCCGGGAGAGACGGCGATTCGAATCGATTTCAACCAGCTGGGAATTTATTCCTAACACAAACTCAGGTCTACCAGCCACGATAGCCTTAGGTCACCTTTGGTATAACTCAGGTACACATTTCGCGGGTCTGTACCGCGCCACACAATCTGGAACACCAGATGCTAGGACGTTCAGGCCTAGCCTGCCCTTGGGTTCAGTCTGATCGTTCCCCGGAAGGAGCGCACAACAGAATGGGTCCCGGCCTGAGTTTAATTACTCGGCTTCGCCGTTGGAACGAGTTATCCGGCCAGCTAAGTGAGAGGCATGCGTTCAATCTTGACAGAAGCGCCAACAACGGTACGATCCTTAATCGACACAGACGGGGATAGATCCACACCCAAGACCTCCATGTCTTGTTGCTTCTCTATCGACATCCCGCCCGATCTCCATTTACATTAACCATGGTTCTTTTCCACGATAGCAATTATAACCAACCGTGCTCCGGTATCCAGCTATATCTCATAGGTGATAGGAAATCACCTGACTTCTACCGGTCTAAGCATGGCTAAGCATATATTCGATCCTGGACCTATACCGGTTAAAGGTGTAATAGCTGGACAAGGAATGTATATGAATCAAGTGGTTCCATACAACTCTTATAACCTAATGCATCAATCATAAGTACTTAAGTAATCATTTATAAAATACTGGGAGACTTAGAATGCTCCGGGGCTTGCCTCGCAGAAAGGAAGTAGGGCGGTGATCAGAACACTCCGAAAGCTCTTCAGGATTCTGCTCCTCGCCTTCGGGAGCTGCGACTTGAGGATTCTCCTGCTGGTCACCTTCCTCTGCTTCGTCGAATTCCAGCAACGTTATTTCTTCCTCCGATCCTAGATGCATGAATATGGCATAAGTATTACGAATGCATATATGTTAACAAGTGCATCATGTTTATTGAGTAGGTGCATATCTCTTCTCGATTATTTAATTACTACTTCCACAATGCATCTACTATATCACAAAACAGCAGCTACTTGTTTTACTCATAACAGGAGTTTTACTAATCCAAATGCAGTGATCTTGGACTTTCTGGAAAGCTTATCAAATTCTCTACAACTTTGTTATTAACCATTTTTACAGCAAACATCATCCCTATCATGCAACTTAGCAAACTCTAGAATCTGTCCGGAAACTATTCCAATTCGCATTATAAAGTAACAATACTTCTACTTCATATAAGTATTCAAATTTTTACAACCAAAAGTCTACCAACAGTTTAAGCATACCAAATACATCCAAGAACACATAATGGTGAAGCCCAAACTATTTATTTAAATGCCTTTATTATTTTATTTGGACACATAGGTTAAATAATAAACCTATACCAAATGTGCATCATAAATTCTCAGAAAATTACAGTAGCTTACTAGTGCTACCAATAGACTACTGTAAAAATTTCATGCCATTTTGCCAAGTAAAACATCATATACAAAAATGACAAGGCAGCAAGGCTTGAATTAGCATAATTAGAAAACCCTAGTGAAAAGTGTCAAGCAACAGATTTCCTATTTTTCTTAGCATACATATACTACTAGGATAAACTCCAACAAATTTTATGAATATTGGATTCCTAAATAATTTATAAAAATTCACACAAGGATCTCCTAATTATAAAAGAAAAATATATAACTACAAATCTACACATGTACTGATCCTCAAATTTTTACCAGAGTTCATGCATGACAAGAATAGCTTACCACAAAAAATTCATAATTTTTGGAGCACAGGAACTCTAGGTATAAAATAAACAAATTTGCATGCATTCAAAAACACATTTCAAATCTCTATTTAAATCTTCCAAAAATTCTATTGTAAGTGTCAAGATCATATTTTTCTTAAATACTACACTTCCTAAGGAACATAACTAAATTTATTTCACAATTTTTGAAGCTACCAGACGGGAGATCTAGAAATTACAAAACACATACAAAATCTAGAATATTTGAACTATCCTATCTCCTACTATCGCTGACAGCCGGGCCCCATTTGCCAGTTGGACCCACACGTCAGCGACGCGAAAATAGAGCAGCGGCCCTTGCGCAAGCTTGCGCGGCCACGGCTCGTCGACGGCGAGTTCGCCGGCGGTGAGGTCTTCACGGTACGACATACTTGACTAGGCGCAACTTTTGCACTACTTGGCCGACCCTATCGTCGACGCTAGTGACAACGGCGGCGGCCATGGCGGCTCGGTGAGGCGGGACGACGGCGGTACGCCGGTGACTACCTCGGCGACGCGACCTAAAGCTCGGACGAGCATCGCTGGACTACAAGGAACCTATTGCGCGTGCTCTCGTGGCATGCAGTGGTCAGGTTAGGTGGGACCACGGCGACGAAGGGTGGCGGCGGAGCTCCGGTGAGGACCGCGCGTGGCACGGGAGCTTACCGTGCTTCTTCGGCTAGCAATGCAGGCGCGGTGGGACTGAGGGGACACTACGTGGCTTCTATGGTGACAGAGGGGCGACGAGGGCGAGCTGGCGCCGGCAATGGCGTCGGCGACGCGCCTGAGCTACGGTGGCGGCTGCGGGTGAGCGAAGGAGGCAACAGAAAGTGAAATGAAAGCGTGGGGACAGAGCAGGTGACTTCGAGGTGCTATGCAGGGCGCTGCGGCTCGACGTGGTTGGGCTGATCAGAGCGATGGCGACGCGCGGACTCCATCGGCTCCACGCGGCGGCCAAGCTCTAGCGCGGTCGGCCACTGACGAATGGCGAGTTCAGACATCAGCACCCCGATGTCAGCCTGAAAACGTGATTTGGAGCCGAGCAAAAACCTAATCTGTAGCTTAATAGCGCAAACAACTTTAACAACAATTGTAGCCCATAGTACCCTCTACAAAATCTCTTAAGAAACCTTCTAATTCGCAACAGTTAGGGAGAAAAATTAGTCCAAAGTTGAGCCTGTCAACTGCCATTTAAAAAGGACTTAGAAGATTTCGCTAAGTGTTGAAAACAGTTATTTGATGATATTTGTGAGCTCCAAAAGACTAACCTATGCACCTTATTACCTCATGACCCAAACATAACAGTTGTTCCCTATTACAAATACTACAACTTTGTTTTAGTGATCACATACATGCATAGTCTCTAGCATATGATTCAAACTTGGTCAAACATGTTACATTTAAATGAAGACTCGTTCATGAACTATGACTTAGTGATCTATTTAGCCCTAGCCATGAATACCAAAGTTGTTCATAATGATACTCTAAACATGTTTAGGCTAATTGCAAGGTCACCCAATCATTTACATGTATCCACTCATGATCATTTGCATATATATACAAGGAAACATGAAATGATAAGAAATGTTGCATATGTTTCAATCAAATGTTTCAAGTGTAAATGCTCATATATGAATGCTTGATGCTCATGCTCATGTTATGCAAGTCAAATTGTGCAAGGCTAACACCTGAGGTGTTACATTCTTGACTCTTCCTTGTTCTTGGATGAAGATTTCTTTCTTCTAGCATGGTACCCTTTCTTCATCATTAACTTGCCAAATTTCTTGACAAAGAGAGACATCTTCTCATCATCATCATCATCATCCCATGAGCCATCATCTTCACTTGATGTTTCTTGCTTTGCCTTGCCCTTGGATGATGTGGCCTTGAATGCCACGCTCTTCTTCTTCTCATCCTTATTCTCATCTTTCTTCTCCTTCTTTTCTTTCTTCTCATCATCATCTCTATATATATCATCGGTCATTATATCTCCCAACACTTAGTTTGGTGGCATGGTGTCCAAACCACTTCTCACTAGAATAGTGACCAATGTGCCAAATCTTGAAGGTAAGCATCTCAAGAACTTGTGGGAGAAGTCCTTGTCCTTCACCTCTTCTCCAAGTGCTTTGAGATCATTGACAAGCACTTGAAGCCTATGGAACATCTGCGGCACACTCTCATCCTCCTTCATCTTGAAGCTTGCAAACTTCTCTTTGAGAATGTATGCCTTTGCACCCTTCATGGCTTGAGTGTCTTCAAATGATTCTTCCAACTTCTTCCAAGCCTCATGAGCCATCTCAATATTCTTGATTTGCTCAAATGTTCTCTCATCAATTGTATCATGAATGGCACTTAGAGCAATGTTATTGTTTTGGAGAAGCACTTCTCCGGATCTTCAATATCAATTTTGGTTTCTACCACCTTCCACACCTTTCTATTGATTGACTTGATATGTGTGGTCATCTTTGACTTCCAATAAGGATAATTTGTGCCATCAAATTGGGGTGGCTTCTTGGTGTTGTTGATTTGAGCCATTTTTACACCGAAGGTTGTTAAGCCTTAAATCACGGTGACCTCGGCTCTGATACCACTTGAAAGGTCCTAATGGCTAGAGGGGGGTGAATAGCCTAATAAAAATTTCTACAACAACACTTAGCAAACCGGTTAGACAATTATGAGGCAAAGCAAGTGTTGCGCTAGCCTACTAAAAATGCAAGCCAACTACCACAATTTTAGTTGATATAGTTTCTATCCACATAATAACTATGTCACTACACTAAGTTAGTGTGCTCTCAAAGGCTAACTAAAGAGCCACACTAACCAAACTAATAAGCTCTCACAATTAGCTACACTAAAGAGCTTGACAACTAGTTTGCGGTAATGTAAAGAGAGAGAGCAAGAAGGTTATACCGCCCTATCGAGGAAGGAGCCAATCAATCACAAGAATGAATAACAATGAAGACCAATCACCTCGAAATCAAATGATGACACAATGATTTTTTACCGAGGTTCACTTGCTTGCCGGCAAGCTACTCCTCGTTGTGGCGATTCACTCACTTGGAGGTTCACGCGCTAAATGGCATCACACGCCAAACCCTCAATAGGGTGCCGCACAACCAACACAAGATGAGGATCACACAAGCCACGAGCAATCCACTAGAGTACCTTTTGGCTCTCCACCGGGGAAAGGTCAAGAACCCCTCACAATCACCACGATCGGAGTCGGAGACAATCATCAACCTCCACTCGACGATCCTCGCTGCTCCAAGCCGTCTAGGTGGTGGCAACCACCATGAGTAACAAGTGAATCCCACAGCAAAACATGAACACCAAGTGCCTCTAGATGCAAACACTCAAGCAATGCACTTGGAATCACTCCCAATCTCACAAAGATGATGAATCAATGATGAAGATGAGTGGGAGGGCTTTGGCTAAGCTCACAAGGTTGCTATGTCAATGCAAATGGCCAAGAGAGTGAGCTTGAGCCGGCCATGGGGTTTAAATAGAAGCCCCCACAAAATAGAGCCGTTGTACCCCTTCACTGGGCACAACACGGGGTGACCGGACGCTCCGGTCATATCGACCGGACGCTGGACCTCAGCGTCCGATCACGCGATGCGTGCCACATGTCCCCTCTCTTCAAATACTGAGCGCTCGATCTCAATAGTCATATGATGACCAGACGCTAAACCCTAGCGTCTGGTCCTTTCCAGTACGCATCCAGAGATGACTTTTCACGACCGAACGCGTCCAGTCATGCTTGATCGGACACACCCAGCGTCCGGTCACACAGTGACTCCCCTATGCGCTGCCACGTCAGCTGGATTAGACGCACCCTGTCAGCGTCCGGTCACTAAGTGACCCAGCGTCCGGTCAGAGACCGAAGCCAGTGACTTTGCAGCTTCTACTGACCGGACGCGTCGGTCCAACCGAGGCCATCGTTCGGTCAGTTACAGTGACCTCCATCTTTTCTGTCTAGGGCGCCGGTGGCACCATCGGACTGTCTACACTCTATGGGCGGACACTCCGCCGGTGAAGTTTCTAACCATTGCTCTAATGTGCCAACCACCAAGTGTATCACCTTGTGCACATGTGTTAGCATATTTTCACAAACATTTTCAAGGGTGTTAGCACTCCACTAGATCCTAAATGCATATGTAATGAGTTAGAGCATCTAGTGGCACTTTGATAACCGCATTCTGATATGAGTTTCACCCCTCTTAATAGTACGGCTATCGATCCTAAATGTGATCACACTCACTAAGTGTCTTGATCACCAAAACAAAATAGCTCCTATCATTTATACCTTTGCCTTGAGCCTTTTGTTTTTCTCTTTCTTCTTTTCAAGTCCAAGCACTTGATCATCACCATGGCATCACCATCATCATGTCATGATCTTCATTTGCTTCACCACTTGGAGGGTGCTACCTATATCATGATCACTTGATAAACTAGGTTAGTACTTAGGGTTTCATCAATTCACCAAAACCAAACTAGAGCTTTCACCAATCTATTCTAACGTGCAGCGAGTCAGTGTTTCTAAGATCATCTTGGTAGTTGTCAGTCAACTTGAGGCCAAGCTCGCGAGTACGGATCGAGGCCAAGCCTCAGAAGTGACAGTTGGCAGTTGTTTCTTGTCAATGGCAGTTGCTCTTTTCAGATTCAGCAATGGCTCGTGTCAAGAATGCCAGAGGTGGTCTAGGTGATGAGGATCTGAGGCCTCCGCCTCGCTTGCCTACTGATGTGGAAGGCAAGGCGATGAAGAAGATCACGTCGAAGAAGCGGAAGTATGCAGATGCTGATACAACAAGAGCAGCCGTAGTTGCAGCCGCCGCAGAGCGTGCAGAGAGAGGAGGTGCTAGGAGTAGAGTCCAGATTGCAGATCAGCTTTCACCAGCACAGAGGGCAGCTATAGAGCAGGTTGAGCATCGTCATGGTAGTCTAGCTGGGACTATCATGCTTGAGGAACGCCTGTGTTGCTTTAGTGTAGACTCAGCCTTAGGGGGAGCCATAGCAGCAGATAGAGCAGGCTCAGGAGGGAGAGCAGGCAAAGGAGACAGAGCAGGCACCACAGCTTCGCCGCTCTAGTCGTACCCATACCCAGGTGACACCAAGGGCAGAGACATAGCAGAGGGGTTCTCGTCCGCCTCCCAGACCACATGGCCCGCCTCTAGTGACTCATCTGGATTTGAGGGCCACCACGGCCAAGCAGGTGCAACAGCTTAGATTTGTACAGTTTGAGGAATGGTTACCACCTAGGAGGGATGAGCGTGCTTTTGAGGGGTTTTATACACTACTGTGTGGGGTTGCATTCAGGTGTCAGAGGGTTTGTTCTATTGAGGCTATTGTAGCAGCTGTAGGAGAGCAGATACGTCCATACCTCTCTTACCTACCAAGGCTAATAGATTTACTTGGATGAACAGGCAGATATGTTCCATCTTGAGTCCGTGAGTTCTATGCTACACTGTGGATTGACCCAGCTCACAGGTTCCTTCACTTTGCATTCAGAGGCCGAGACTACAGGCTAATGAGCTTCAGGGTCAGAGTGATACTCAGGCTATAGGATTCACCCATCCGCATTCATAAGGTTTGCTATGGACATACAGAGCCTCCTAGATGCCTTCACGGTGGTCTTGTGCCTCCCACAGATCTGGTCCGCCATTACTTCACAGAGCCTTTCGGCAAGGGGTCAAGCAGGACACCTAGGGATCTTACTCCTATAGCCAAACTGCTAGATGCTATCATGAGGAGGACCCTACTACTAAGGATGGGATATCACAAGGGATTGACTCGCATTCAGTTGTGGCTGCTGAACGCCCTGATGCAGCAGACAGTCTTTGATGTTTAGGATGTTTAGTCTTTGTTGCCTTATGCACATTGGATTACTTTTTTGATTCATAGGGCAGTTATAGTGAGGCCTCTAGAGATGTTGGCAGAGTATTCTGGTGCTACTACCGAGTTCCTTGCATATAACTTGACCTAGATGCTCCGTCACAGCAGGCCAAGTGCACCTAGCCAGTTGCGCCATTGCCCAGAGGTGCCAGAGACTGCAGCCCAGCAGGATGAGACTATTAGGGGCATTGCAGCTATAGAAGAGGAGCAGCTTGATGCTCAGCAGGAGGGTATGGTAGAGAGCGACCCCAGTGATAGCTCAGAAGATAGCAGATGAGACAGGACCAGGCTCTCTAGGCTTAGGAGATCGCTGCTACATTTGCACAGTTTTAGGCTAGACAAGATGAGTTCCAGCGACAGCAGTAGGCTATCCAATAGCAGCAGCAGCAGCTTTTGATGCAGCAGCAGTTACTTGGATTTATGTAGCATGTCGTCTCTTCTATTGGAGCTCCACCACCATAGCATACACCTCAGCTTGGTCAGCCTACCACCACTTCACAGACTCCAGTTGTACAGCCTAGTGGGCTTCAGAGTCAGGGACAGCCAGCAGCATAGTTTCCTTCAGCTACAGAGTAGGTGTCCCAGTGGTTTGCCTCACCAGTGCCAGCCCCGTAGTTCACACCTCTATAGATGGGCTTCACACCGACTCAGACTTCCTGCTGCTTGTGCTAGATACCTCAGTCTCTAGGAGCCTTGGTGCTACCTTCAGTGAGTTGATAGGGCAGCCTACTCCACCATATCTACATGTCCCTGGTCCTTCCACAGTTGCTCCTATTACTGGGACTATAGAGACGCTCTCTTCTTCAGTTGCATCATTAGAGCCGCCTGCTATAGTCATACCTACAGAGTCACAGGCCGCACCAGTCCCCGCTCCAACCTAGACTATTTCAGCATCGCTTCTAGCCACAAAGGGTCAGACTGTATAGAGCTCAGGATCAGATGATGAAGCTGCACAGTTCTAGATCGATCATCGCACCTCAGCGCCCGACTCGTCCGCTGCAGCCCCGCCGACCGACCCTTAGGTTTTGGTGTTTGACGCCAAAGGGGGAGAGGGATCAAGTATGATAGACTTAGGGGGAGCGATACATTTAGTGGGAGTTTATCTATTATATTTGGCTTTTTATGTGTGATACTTATTATGCATTCATGTTTACTTTTATGCATTGAATTACATAAGTGTGATCGTAATCGTGATATTAATGTGATTGTGATATTTATGTGGTATGTGACATGTGTGCTCTCTACTTTGAATTATTTATATGTCATGTCACTTGGTTATGCTCATTTGTTTTGCTTTCACATTTTTACTCTGATGCAAATGAGCTTTATTACTTGTACTCATGCTTATTTCATATCTATTGAGTACATCATGTTGGCTTGGGTCATATAAGCTTGCCTGACTCTTTTGTTCTTATTGTCAAAAGCTTATATGAACCAAGCATGTTGAAAACCTAATCTCTTTTACATACCCTTCTCATTAGGCTTGTCGTGCTCAAGTGAGAGTTCGTGCTTGTTACTCTTGGTGTTCGCCGTCGACTTGGTGGTGATTGGGAGCTTGGTGATCATCCGACGGAGCTTGTGGATGACCCAACTCAAGTTGTGAGCGGTTGTGGGTGATTCACTGTGATGGAGTGTCGAAGAATCAACCCGTAGAGAGCACTTGATCCTTGCACGGATCAAGGGGGAGCTACACCCTTGCGTGGGTGCTCCAACGAGGACTAGTGGAGAGTGGCGACTCTCTGATACCTCGGCAAAACATCACCGCATTCCTCCTCCTCTCTTTACTTTGAGCATTTACTTTGAGCAATTCAATTCTTATCTTTACATTCATAGAATTGCCATGCTAGAGTAGGATTAGAACATAGGTTGCTAAACTTTTGTGTGGTAGAACAATAGAAACACTTTCTAGGCACAAGGGGTGGAGTGGGCTAACCGTAGGGTTTAATTATTGTAAAGAATTTTAGAATTAGCCCAATTCACCCCCCCTCTTGGGCATCTTGATCCTTTCACACTCCGTCGGCCTCGACATGATCGCCGATGTGCTTGAGGAGCTGCAGCTGCATGCACCAAAGGCCTGCACCCCCGGGAGCAACCAGCTCTCTGGCTTCGACTATGGGAGGTTAGAGCGCCAGCTCGGTGCCTTCCTAGGACCCTGACCATCCCGGGAGGACCTGAACCACCTCACCTTCTCATTCTCCAACGTCATGGTGTAGCTCTGACGGCGCTCTATCTAGAATACCTCATCCGGAGCGCTCCGACGGCGCTCTCGCTCGGTCTACGCAACGCCACAGAGACCGTTGGCCACCTTGTGGCGCAACGCACTCCTCGGTCCCCTATGAAAGAACAAGTTCATGGGGATGACCGAATATGTCACGAAATCTTTCCACGACCTCCTCGCAGGAGAGTCGGAGTTGCACTCCAGCTCTGACTCTAGCAGGGGGAGCCATCATCCCTCTCGTGAATGTTTCATAGTAGGTACCCCCGAGGGACACGTCGAAAGCATCCATGAGGAAGAGGCTACCCCAACGAACGACCTTGATCATGAGGCCGAGGGGGATGCAGGGGCCTCACCTTGCCTATGGGTGGAGCAGCTAAAGGCCCGACACTAAGAGCTCAAGGCTGCGTGACTCCAGCTCGAGCGAGAACGCGTAGAGCTCGATCGAGAGATCGAGCGCCACAGAGACGGTGGGTGTGCACACGCCATGGCCCATGACATGAACTAGAGGATCATCGAGGATGATGAAGCACTCCCACACTTCACCTAGGCGAGCTAGAACATCGCTGCTGTGGCGGCCTTGCTTCGGGGGCTTCTGGGGCCCACGATGCCCGAGGGTCATCGGGCCCATTGCGAGATTCGCACGCTACTCGAGCGTGCGGCGGCGCAGCAGGCCGAGAGCTCACTATCTCAATGATGCGAGCTCGACGCCAACCAACGCACACCCTCGGAGCGACCCAACAAGGACGCGTCAGTCCACTCGGTGTCACATGGCGGCAGGCCGCACACCGTGGTCCTGGTGCTTGAGCGTCTCGGCCGCCACCGTGACGCGCTCAACACCCTTGATGCCCACAGGCGTGCTCACGGCGATATGAGGGAGGGTGCTTGCCGCAGCTACCACCCTCATCATGGCGGATGCTACAATGGCAGCGAGGACCGAAGCCTGAGCCCTGACCTGCCAGGACCTCAGGCTTTCGGCCGGCACATCCTAAACGCCGCCTTTCCACCACGGTACCGACCACCGACCAACATCCCAAAGTACTCCGGGGAAACGAACCCTGGACCGTGGCTCGAGGATTGTCGGCTTGCTTGCCAAGCTGGTGGAGCAGATAATGATGATTTCATTATCCACAACCTTCCACTGTTCATGACCGATTCGACACGAACATGGTTGGAGCACCTTCCGCCCAACATAATCCAAAGCTAGGCAGACCTAAAAGAGATCTTCATGGGAAACTTCCAGGTCACATACAAGCTTCCTGGGAACCCATGAGATCTCAAAAACTACCAATAGAAGGCTAGGGAAACCCTTCGCCGATGCTGACGTCATAGGAGCTTTCCTGTTTGGGACCACCTGCGAGTCCCTGGTCCATAAGCTGGGTCGTAAGGGCCTGCGAACCACCAAGAAGCTCCTCGACATCGCCACCAGCCATGCCTCCAATGAGGAGGCAATCAAAGTGATCTTCGACCGCCTCAAGGGCAAGATGAAGCGGGACAAGGATGTCGGCGAAGGCGCCTCCAACCATCCCAGCAAGAAGAAGAACAAGCAGCAGCGTCAGGACTTGCTCGTGGCCGCCGCCGACCGCAAGGAGGGTCGAAAGCCTACTGAGGGTACCTCGGACCACTTTGAGAAGCTGCTCGAAGGGTCATGCCCAAACCATGCTTTCCCTGTCAGGCATCTATACAAGGGCTGCGTCCTCATGAAGCGGTTCTTGTTTGGAAACTTTAACAAGGGGGAGCATAGGAAGGACCCCCAAGCTGACCGTGTACAACGCCGAGGGAAAGGACAATGGCTTTTCGATGCTGGATGGCTGCCTCATGATCTTCGGAGGGTCGATGACCTATGACTCCAAGCGCTGCCAGAAGCTCGCGCTCCGTGAGGTCTATACGGCCACGTTGGCCGCGCCTACCTTCCTCGGATAGTCGGAGTCAGCCATAACCTTTGATCGGACCGACCACTCAGGGAGCGTCCCACAACCGGGGAGATATCCGCTCGTGGTCGACTTGATCATCGGCATGAAGTGACTCACCAAGGTACTAATGGATGGAGGCAGCGGCCTCAACATCATGTATGCCGAAACGCTCGATGCCATGGGCATCGACCGATCGCGCATCTAACCGACCAGAGTGCCTTTCCACAGCATCGTGCCTGGAAAGCAGGTTGTGCCACTTGGGTAGATCGATCTGCCAATCACCTTTGGGGATCCATCCAATTATAGGACTGAGACCCTCACCTTTGAGGTGGTCGGGTTCCATGGAACCTACCACGCCATCCTAGGACGTCCATGCTACGTGAAGTTCATGGCCGTCCCCAACTACACCTATCTAAAGCTAAAGATGCTAGGACCGTGTGGGGTCATCACCATCGACACCTCTTTCCAGCGTGCCTATGAGTGCGAGGTCAAGTGCTGTGAACATACCGCGGCAATCATCGCCTCCAAAGAGCTCACGGGCATTAGGAAGGAGGTTGCCGAAGAAGCACCCAACCCCAAGCGGTCGACTAGGTCTTTTGAGCCTGTAGAGGGCACCAAGGAGGTCCTCATAGACCCCAGTGGCTCCAAGGGCAAAGTGGTGTGCATTGGCACCACGCTTTCCTCCGAATAGGAAAGCGCGCTCGTCGACTTCCTCCACGCAAATAGAGACATCTTTGTGTGGAAACCCTCGGACATGCTAGGCATTCTGAGAGAAGTCACCGAGCATGCCTTGAAGATTAGGCCAGAATCTAGGCCGGTGAAGCAGCACCTGCATCGCTTCGACGAGGGGAAGCATAGGGCCATCAGTGAGGAAATTGTGAAGCATTTGGCGGCCGAGTTCATCAAGGAAGTATACCACCCCGAGTGGTTAGCCAATCCTGTTCTTGTACGAAAGAAGTGTGGGAATGGAGAATGTGTATTGACTACACGGGTCTCAACAAAGCATGTCCAAAGGATCCATTTCCTTTGCCACACATAGACCAAGTAGTCGACTCAACATCAGGGTGTGAAACCCTTTGCTTCCTTGATGCGTACTCCGGGTACCATCAAATCACGATGAAAGAGTCCGACCAGCTCATGACATCTTTCATCACCCCATTCGGATCGTTCTGCTACATTACAATGCAGTTCAGTCTGAAGAACGCTGGGGCTATTTACTAGCATTGTATGCTCAAATGTTTCAGGGGCCTCATCGGGTGAACCGTTGAGGCCTACGTGCACGACATCATGGTCAAGTCCAAACGGGCTGACTAGGTCATAGCTGACCTTGAATAGACCTTCACAAAACTCTAAGAAAACGGCATTAAGCTCAACCCCGAGAAGTGTGTTTTTGGGGTCCCAACGGGTATGCTGCTAGGTTTCATCGTCTCTGAGTGTGGCATTGAAGCCAACCCAGAGAAGATCTCAGCCATCACAAGAATGAGCCCGATTCAAAATGTAATGGGGGTACAGCGAGTTGCAGGGTGCCTCACCGTGCTCAGCCGCTTCATCTCGCGCCTCGGCGAACGAGGTCTCCCCCTCTATCAGCTTCTGAAGAAGGCTGACCGTTTCAAATGGACGCCCAAGGCCTAAGAGGGACTTGACGTGGTCAAGCAGCTTCTGACAAAGGCCTCGATCCTAGTCCCTCTGACCGATGGAGAATCGCTTCTGCTCTACATTGCGGCAACCACGCAAGTGGTCAGCACCGCCCTAGTGGTGGAGCGAGAAGAAGAGGGGCACGCGCTCAAGGTGCACCTTTCCATGTAGTTCATTAACGAGGTCTTATCCGATTTCAAGACCCACTACCCCTAAATCCAGAAGCTCCTGTATGCCGTCCTTATCGCCAAGAGGAAGCTGCATCACTACTTCGAGTCGCATACGGTGACGGTTGTGATGTCCTTCCTCGTCGGTGAGGTTGTCTAAAACCAGGATGCCACAGGAAGAATCACAAAGTGGGCACTCGAGCTGATGGGTCAAGGCATTTTGTATGCCCCCTGGATGGCTATCAAGTCCCAAGAGCTGGCTGATTTCATTGCAGAGTGGACCGAGGTCCAAATGCTGTCGACAGTCTTCGACCAGGAGTACTGGACGATGTACTTTGATGGATCGCTGATGAAGAAAGGAGCCGGCACGGGGATGGTCTTCATTTCGCCCCTCGGGATAAGCATGAGGTACATGGTTTGCATCCATTTCCCCTCCTCCAACAATGTGGATGAGTATGAGGCGCTCATCAATGGCCTTTGCATCGCCATCGAGTTGGGTATCCGACGCCTTGACGTTCGGGGCAACCCCTAGCTGGTCATCGACCAAGTCATGAAGGAGTCAAGCTACCACAACGCCAAGATGGTTGCATATTGCTGAGAAGTCCACTAGGTGGAGGACAAGTTCAATGGTCTCGAGCTCATACACATCCCAAGACATCTCAACGAGGCGGCCGACGCACTAGTGAAAGTAGCATCCAGCCAAGAGCTGGTGCCAATAGGCGTCTTCGCCAGTGATCAACACAAGCCCTCGGTCCGCTACGAGGAGCTAGAACAAGCCGGTGATGGGTCGCCTGCCCTAGGCTCGGGGGCTAACCAACCGTCAGCTCCATTGAACCCTGAGGTCATGGAGCTTGACGAGGATCCAGCGATAGAGCCCGACCCTCTGGCCGACTGGAGGATGCCTTACCTCGACTACCTCTCTGTGAGGCACTGCCGCTGGGCAAGATGGAGGCTCAGTGGCTCACGTGTCATGCCAAGTCCTTTGCCATTGTTGATGGTGAACTCTACAGGTGGAGCCACACCAGGATCCTACAGCACTACATCCCCATCAAGCAAGGGAAGCAGTTGCTGAGTGATATCCATGGTGGGGTCTGTGGTCACTATCGATGAAATATGGTCGGCAGTCTACCTAGGGGTATGCCCAAGGTAGTAGATTGTCGGCAGACAGATGCGCAAGTCACAAACAAGATGGTGACACAGGTCAGACACGAGGTTTTATCCAGGTTCGGCCGCCAAGAAGGCGTAATACCTACGTCCTACGTCTGATTGTATTGTTGTATGTCAATGAGAGATGTCTTTTAGAGGGGTCCCCTACCCACCTTATATAGTCCAGGGGGCAGGGTTACAGATCTAGAAACTATTCCTAGCCAGTTACAATTGCCATAGGTGGCCGGATAAGGATTCCTATTCTAACCGACCAGGATCTTGCTTGATCGCCAAATCTGTCTTGACTCCTTGCGCGGGACTCCGAACAGGTTGACCGGGCCACGCGTCGTCTTTTGGTGGACCGGACCCTCTGATCTGGGCCAGCCCAAGCCTAGCTGTAAGGGTATAGGGGTTAATACCCCCATAGCTAGTCCCCGAGCACCATATATTATGCTGTGACACACCATTTTAACCTTCTCCGAATAGTGAGGCTTGAGTTCTTGACATCTCTGACCACCGTTGTCACCGGAGAAGTAGGTTGTCCAAAGAATGTATGGTGCTCTTAAGAAAAAAGAAAAAGATTTCTGTCCTGGGAAGTGTGCCCACTTGTATTTCGGAAAAGAAATGTAAGTGCATCTTGAAGCGTAGCGTCCTTGATCACCAGAGGCGTAGGGGTCAAAAAACAAACACATTCACCACAAGGTGAAGTGTGCCCACTTAGTCCCCGAGCTTGGTAGTAGGTGACGTAGGCACGTGGTGCTAGGGTCTAAAAAGAATTCTTTGTCAAGTCGAAAATCCAATCATAATATAAGCCATACGAGATGCACCGGCTGGTGCATCGTACCGATGTAGTCCCCGAGCTTGCTGGAAGGCAAAGTATAAGCCCTGTAGCAAGGTTTAAATAAATGTCTCTCAACTATATGTGAGTACAAATCACATGTAGCCAAGGAGAGCGATCTCCGAGCAGTGGTCGGGACAGTTCCCAAGCACGATAATAATCCTGACAACCAGTCAAAGCATAGGGGTCGATTAAATAAACACATTCACCGCAAGGTGAAGTGTACCCACTTAGTCCCCGAGCCTGGTAGTAGGTGATGCAAGCACGTGGTGCCAGGGTCTAAAAAGAATTTACACTGAAGTTAAGAATCCAGTCATCGTACAATCAATACGCGATGCACCGGTAGGTGCATCGTACCGATCTATCCCCCGAGCTTACTGGAAAGGTGAAGTAGAAACCTTGCAGCAAGGTCGGAATAAATGTCTCTCAACTGTATGTGAGTGCAAATCACATGTAGCCGAGGAGAACAATCACCGAGCATTCTTCAGAACCATCCCCGAGCACGGTAGTGGTCTGGACCATCCCTAAGCACGAGTAGTGGTCTGGACCATCCCTGAGCACAATAGTGGTCGGAGCAGTCCCCAAGCACGGTAGTAGTCGGAGCAGTCCCCGAGCACGGTAGTGGTCCGAGCACAAGTATTGCAGCAAAGAAACAAATGTCACTTGTACTTATTACTTAGTGTATTTATGCATCTTCTTACTCTGTCAAGTCAAATCTGACACGTCTAGTATAGCACGTCATACTGCCCTCTTGTCCTTTCAAGCAAACAGTCGCCTTGCACCTGTAAGCAGGTGCGTCAGTGTGGGCCCTCTCACACTAGCAATGAAGAGACGCGTACACTGGTAACAAAGGGGCGTGTATATTGGCATAGATCTCGAGGTTGTGAAAACAACCTTCTACGGCGCGTGCGCACGTCTCCCAAGAATCTTGGGCAGTCGAAACGGTGGAACTCTTGGTTATTTATAATATAGAACTGGTAAATTACTTTTTACCGATCCCCATTACCATTCGCCACCGCAGCCTTCTTCTTCCTCTTGCCAACCCTAATACCTCTGAAATCATCACCAATCACCCCTCCACCATATCCACCTCCATCAACAAGGGCGGATTCATGGCAAAAAGTGACGCCCAGAAGAAAGCCGTAGTCATGGCGAAGGAGTGGTGGAAGTCAAGAAGCAACGAACAGACCATCGAAGACCTCATCATCATGGGAGTACTCCACAACAAGGCACTCGCAGGATGGCGTGCGCCGAAAGGAGAAAGGTACCCCGATCCACAACCAGGTGAGATTGTGGTTTTCGAAGATTTCTTCAAGCGGGGTTTTGGAGTTCCCGTGCACCCTTTCCTTCAGGGGCTCTGTTTGTAATATGAGATTGGGGTTTGCAATTTGCATCCCAACTCGATTCTTCTTGTCTCCACCTTCATTCATCTTTGCAAAGCATATGGTGGCTTCCAGCCCTATTTCGACTTCTTTCGCCATCTTTTCTGTCTGTGGAAAAAAGGAAGCGACGACTCGAAGATAGCCGGAGGTGTGTACCTTAATCTGCGTGACGGGATGAAAGCCCAGTACTTGCACTGCCCTTGGAACACATCACTGGATGAATGGTACAAGAAGTGGTTCTACATCCGCGAAGAGCCGAGCACAATCAGACTGTGCGATGTGGGATTCTTTCTGGAGAAGAAGAACAGCTGGTCGGAAAAGCCCGAGCACCTAGAACAAATCCAAGAACTACTTGGGATGATCCCATGGAGGAAACTGGACGGTCCGAGCATGGTCGGAAACTTCATCAGCCGAAGGATCTAGCCCTGCTAGAGGAGGGTACATCCTGGCTATGAGTACCAGGGTAGCGCAGACCCAACGAGGACCAGGCAAGAGACGCTTGACAAGACCGAAGTCAAAGCCAGAATTAGAGAGCTATTTAACTTAGCAGATCCAAATTATGTGAGATTGAGCGACATCGAGAACGCTTTCAAGCTCGCCCGACCTCCCCCAAAGGTAAATCATTCTGCCTTGTACCCGTAGTCTTATGCTGTAACAAAAACTTACTGTGTTATCTCCTTTATGTTTCCCAGATTAATGGTAGAGATAGAGCAACAGTGTTCGTGTCTCCACCCCCTGGTGTAGATTGGTCGCAAGTTGCCGGCCCAACCGCACAGACCAGCGCCGTCATCGAAGACGTCGACTGGGCCGTGCTCGGAGTTGGGGAGGAGGCAACGGCCAGCAGCCAGCAAGCATCGTCAGGCGATCATCACATTGTTAGACGATGAAACAGAGGATGCGGACATCTGTCGACTCGTCCCTAGAAAGAGGAGGCAACTGGAGCCAATGGATCAAAGTGGCTCCTCCGTGCCAGTGGGACCCACATCGCCAACCACGGAAGTACAGAGGACAAGCGGCAAAGGGGTCGAGCATCAAGCCCTGGTGCTGGTGCTGGTCGTAGAGGGAAACTAGGTGACACCCGCAGAGCACGCGGAGCAAGCATGGCCGAAGAGACGCGCCTTCGCCACATCATTCTGCGCTTCCCAGCTGTAAGTATTTATAACCTTGATGTAAGCTTACAATTGAATAATGTCGTCTTCTGAACTTATCTCGGATATATCAGGTCGGCATCCACCGAAAATCCAGACCAACTAGCCGGGTGCAGCATGACTCCGCCAGCAATGTCAGAGAAAACTGCCCAGCAGCCGGCTATGGAGGAACCTATAACAGAAAGTCCATCGGAGCCTCAGCAGACGAGCGGCTAGACAATGGTCCCCGAGCAGGTGGTTGAGGGGAGAGCCGAGCCAAATACAGGTGCTCTAAGCACTAACCCTGCTGAGGGTGACATGTCAGCGCCAAGGATAACAGGCCAAACAGAAGAGTAGCAGTCGGAGGTGGCACAGAACGCGTCTGCCGATGCTACAGCCCGTGGGAAGGCCATAGTGATCGCAGAGGCTGCAAACTCTGGACCAGCGCCGCTACCTGAACATGAAGCCGAAGAGGACGAAGTAGAGGAGGTCCTGGGCCGTCCCCAAGACAAACGACAACATGTATATGTGTCACGCTGGCGGAACAACCAATGGGTTGTTCATGAAGAAACCCCAGAGATCGAAGAGACCATGAGAGTTGAATGAGCAGCGAAACATCTGGTGATGGAAGTCCAGGTATGTCTTGCTTGACCACCTGATCCTGCTACCCAGTCAAACTGTCTGACTCAGCTTTTTACATGCAGGACTTAATGAAGACCGCTCGGTACCAAAAAAAGTGCTTCAACCAGATTGAGGGAATCACAGCAAGCAACAAAGAACTAGCGGCCGAGGTGGAACGCTTGCACCACCAACTTGAAGCTATCAACCAGGAGAGGACGGAGCAAGATGCGCAGAACCAGAAACTGGTCGTCTAGCTTAGTAACAAAGAGCAGGAAAAAACAAGTAAGTTGGCACTTTATCACAACGAATGCATGCCACGTGTTGTTGCATTGTTGGTAATAACAACTTTAGTGCAGGCTTAGAAGCCGAAGTAATCCGTCTCCAAGAGGAGAATAGCCATGTGGCCGTAGAGTGTGGTCGCCTGAAAGAGGACAACAAGAAACTGGTGCACGACCAGTCGCAACTCCGGGACCGCACGACCAAGATGAAGGAGGAACTGAAAAGTAAGTGTTCTAGACCACCTTGCTCACTCTGTTGCCCGCCTTATCTTGTCGTGGCGTGACATTTTAATGCCTTGTGCGGTTTGCAGTTTTAAAAGTCAATGCCAAGAAGCATTTGGAAACCGTGGTGAAAGATCGTGACGGCTAGAAGGCGCGATGCCTAGAGATTACCGAGGATCGGGACACCTGGAAGAACCGGTGCCAGGAAGTGGCAACTGGCATTTTGCCTGTCCTCAACCTTATCGACCCAGCGCTTACAGAGGAAGTGCCAAGGACACCACAGCCCGGACTAGTCGAGAGGTGCCGAAAGTTATGGGGATGGTTCCAAAAGTTCATGAAGGAGGCGGGTGAGTACACAGGCGCCCATGTGCTAAGCATGGTGCGTGCCCACTACCCCCGGATCGATCTCAAGCGCCTGGAGGCTGGGTACCCAAAAGAGGTAGATCCAGATAAGGCTGAGGAGCTTTGGATGACTTAGCTGGACTTGTCGACAAAAATAATTGCTGATATTAACCTGTGTGGAAGTGGGACAACGCCTGTACAGGGTATGCCATCAACGAGTCAGCTGGAAACGCCATCAGTTTTAAGCCAACCGACGAAGCCTGCGGTCTCGACCAGCCAGGCATCGGCGGGGCCATCTTCTTCAGCTCGACCAGTACAAGAGTCTCTGAGACTCAAGCAAGATGTCAGAAGCAGCGAGCAGTAGGTGCCACTTGCTCCGACCAGCCAATAGGATAGGCTGTAGCTATAGAAGAAGATGTAGTTGTGTTATTGTAAACATGTACCTTTTCGGGCAAGTTTGTAATAACGTAACTGTATATCATCATAAGCTTGTTTGTTTTGTATAAAACGTATTTAAGCTTGAAACTCGTGTTGGTGTAACTAAGTGAGAACATGTTAGCGTTCTGTTTAGTTGTACCAATGTAGTCGACACGTCATCCTAAATAGTTTGTACGGCCCTGATTTGGCATGTGGTCGGAGTGTGAGGGGCGTGACCTGTGCACACGTAGACGCGGACAAGTCAAACCAGGGGGGACCTGCCGATCACCCGTAGCGTAGAGAGCGGATCCCATTCACGCGTTGGGAGGAACCGGAGATAGGGCCTGCTCCGAGAACTCGGGAAGGAATGGTGGTCGGCTTTGACTAGCTAAGTTAGAATAACCGTAAAATTAGAAGTGACACATCAGAGTGGTCGGAGAGATCATAATAGCTTTATTGAATTAATTCAAAAGTACAAGAGAAGTACATATCTTAGTAGTTAAGCATAGAAATGCCTAAGATTGTCGATGTGCCATGAATTGGGTACGTCCGTACCGTCCAGGTGAGCTAACCTATAAGATGTTGGTCGTGTGACTTCCTTGATCATGAAGGGCCCTTCCCATGGAGTTGCGAGTTTATGGACACCAGTCTGATTCGTCTTCCACTTCAAGACCAGGTCCCCGACCATGAAGAACCGCTCTTTTAACGTTCTTGTTGTAGTACCTACGCAAAACAGCAAGGTATTTGGCTGTACGTACGCAAGAATCAAGCCGCTTCTCTTCTGCACTATTCACTTCCAGCTCCCGTACTTCATTAACCTTGCCTTCGTCGAAGTTCTCTACCCGTGCTGATCTAAAAGCTATATCTGCTGGGAGGACTGCCTCAGTGCCGTAAACCATAAAGTATGGTGAGACGCTAGTGTTACGACTGGGCTGAGTTCTGAGGCCCCAGACCACGGCTGGTAATTCTTTGAGCCATCTTTCAGGAGCTTTGTCATTTTCTCTATACATCCTCTTCTTCAATGCGTCCAAAATCATATCGTTTGCCCATTCGACCTGTCCATTGGCTCTAGGGTGTGCCACCAAGACGTATTTTACTACTATGCTCCTTTCATCGCAGAAGTCCCAAAAAGCGTTCCCGGTGAACTGAGTACCCAGATCAGTGATGATGCTGTTGGGTATGCCGAAGCGATGGATGACCTGGTCGAGGAACGTGACAGCCTTTTCTGAGGATGCCCGTACCAGAGGCATGTACTCTATCCACTTAGAAAATTTGTCAATCAGCACGTACACATGTAAATTTCCTAGGAGCCGGTTTGAAGGGTCCGATCATATCCAGTCCCCAGCATGCGAAGGGCCAAGAGGCTGGTATTGTCTGGATCTCATGTGCTGGTACATGGATTCCCTTGGCGAAGAACTGACAACCCTCACAGTGGCGGACTAGCTTCTCTACATCGGCTACCGCTGACGGCCAATAGAATCCTGCTCGGAAAGCCTTGTTGACCAGCGTTCTCGAGGCCGCGTGGTTGCCGCAAGAGCCAGAGTGGATTTGGTCTAGGAGGTGTGCGCCATCCTCCTAGGTCATACACTTCATCAAGATTTCCTCCTTTGCATTCTTGCGCCATAACTTGCCATCTACGAGCAGGTACTGCTTACTACGACGCATCAGGCGTTCATTGTCTGCCCGATCCGTGTAACCGCTACCATCTGTCAGGTACTTGATTGTGGCAGAACCTCCTAAATTATAGGACCCACATACATTTGTCACTGTCCAAAGACCTTTGACAACAATGCATATGTTCCTGGTGACTTAAGAAATCTGTCGGGTGTCCTCGGGGAACCCTGAATCATCCACGATTTCCGAGCAGGATCACATTACAGAGTCATTGCAGTATTACAACAGTTTATTCAAATAAATACATCAGAGTAAAAGTAGCGGAAGACTTACAATAACATAGTTTACAAACCATTTGTTTCAAACCATACAACTAAGTTCGATATTAATACAAACCAAAGTAGTGGAGCGGCATTATAATATAATACAAAACACACAATGAGGCTGCCTTACCCTAAGGGCCACACAATTACTTCTCAACGCCATCACAAGGTACAATTGTCATGCAAAGACGATCCAAAATAGATCGCTCATGAGGCTCACACCGCAACAAGGGTCAGCGAACCACGAGTACAAAAGTACTCAACAAGACTTAAAATAAGGCGATAACTTTCGGGAATGCGGGCTCAGGATTCAAGGTATGGTTTTAGCAATAATCAAAGTTATTTTGCGTAAAAGCTCTTTGACAAAATTCTTTGTTTCAACAGTTTAAACTTCATACAATCATATACAAAGATGACACGATCCGTAATGAGATCATGAAACTTCATATCCAACACCTTCATCAACCATTCTCAAGTTCCAGTTATTAATTACTACGATGATGAACAGTGAGTTGAGTCTCCATAACCAAGGAGCAACGACGATTCGAACCGATTATAAACCCATTTTGGGATTCAGACCACCACGACATATGCAGGTCCACGACCTACATATACCAACCTATTCTCGGATCCTCTAAAACAAGAATGGGTCCGCGCCACCCGAGAATACAGTACTCCACCATTCCAGCCTATTGCCACATGGGTACACGCTATTCCCGCCATCTCTCCACTCCCAGTGCGTGAGTAGCCATTCTCGTAATAGAATTGCCAAGATCAGGCTTACCGGAGTATGTGGTTAGTACTACAAATTCTCACCTCATGCAATTCAACAACGGACGTGCCTTAATCGACACTAAAGAAGAAAGATCCCGCTCACAAGACCTCCATGTCTTGTGGCTCACACACCTACGAAAGTCCCGGTCTAGATTTATTACTCCACATTCCCATATCACATGCTAACATAATTAACCAATGTTCCATTTAAAACTTGCGGTGGCGGTAGTCACCCGACTTTCATCGTTCTCACGCATAGCTAAGCAAAACTAGGCATATACGAGTTCAAAACTGGTAATATGGTAAATATGGAATAACAAGGGTGGTAATGCACCAATTAGGCTCTTACTTAACTCTTAATCACTTAATGCAGTAATGGAAAGCAAAAGCGAAATTAATTTGTAAAACACAAGGTAGGGTTGTATGCATCCAGGCTTGCCTTCGTTGACGGAAAAGTCGGCTCTTGCCACGCTTCACAAGTCTTCGATCCGACCTCAATGCAGACAGATCAACCTCCCTCGCAACTTGATTAACTACCACGTGTTCACCTTCGTTTACTACACGTAGTAACATTGCCATGTTTAACATGATGCGGAATATGAAACATGATGCTCGATGATGGATGCAAAAATTAATAAATTGGATACAATTTTCCTTCGCAAAGACGATTACAAACCAAACTAACCAAACCATATTCGTAACTGATGTGACCACACCAGCACCGATCACCTTGGTGAACTCTCCGACCACTATGGTGAACTATCCGACCACTACGGTGAACTATCCGACCACTACGGTGAACTATCCGACCACTACGGTGAACTATCCGACCACTACGGTGAACTATCCGACCACTATGGTGAACTATGCGGAGCAAAGATCGTCGGTGAGGGAGAACCGCGCACTGCGATGATCAAAATGAGTAAACAACAACCGACTAAGGACTACTGACATCAAAACGAAACCGTAAGTACTGCGACATGGACAATGGCTCACCAAAAGACTCGCCACGATGACACGCGCCCGAAAGCGGTGAAGTTGCGACCTCGAGGAAGAAAAAACGTGGATGCGAGTTCTCGGCAATTGCAAAGCGATCAATGCTAGTAATTTGGATTCGCAAGGAAAAGACAGAACTAGGATGGCCTTTACGAGAGATGGCAGCAAATATTTGGGGAGGCGATGCGAGCTTGATGGAGCGATGACAACGGCGGTGGTGAAAACAAAGGAAGAAAAACGACGATGACGACGTCTTGGTACTTATAGCGCGGCGCAGAAGCTCAAGGAAGCCACGACGGAGCCGTTTCCGTGCCAGCGCGACATCAAGGACGACCACGACGCGCCTGGAACGCCGAAGAAGGTCCGACGGCAATGTAGCTTAGGCGGTGAACACTGTTCACAGAAATTACAAAATTGCCATACGCCAAAATTCACAATTTACTCTCAAATTTTTCATAACAACTCAAAAATCTCCAAAAACAAAAGTTGTTCAAAATCGAAAGTTCTACTACTTTGCTTCTATAACCATCTCCTAATTCGGTCTAGATTTTGAAATGGATTTTCCGGGTAGGATTTGAATGCTGAAAAGCGGGGTTTTCTCGAAAAATTCAAAAATCCAAACAAACTTTGAATTTAAGTCAAACAATACAATTCAATACATACCACATGAATATAAACTTGTTTTAGTGTATGCATCTCAAAGTTTTCACCAAATGCCAAATGCTTTGTAATGCATATGATGACATGTCAGGTTTTAGTATTTTAAACACCCGAGGTGTTACAATCCTTCCCCCTAAAAGAAATCTCGCCCCGAGATTCAAAGCCATAGAGTAAGTAATGGAAAAGGAAATGTGTCAATCCAAAAACATCCAGAACTTTTCCATAAAACAACTGAGGTTCTTTTACAAAACACAATTTGAAGCAACCAAGCTCAACTAACATTATTCTATTCTATATTGACGCTAGAAACTATGGAAACTTTTCTAACAAGTAATCTTCTGATTCCCAGGTAGCTTCCTCTTCTGAATGTTGATTCCATTGTATCTTGTAGAACTTTATTGTTCTCCTCCGAGTAACACGATCTTTCTGATCCAACACTCGGATAGGATATTCTGAATAAGTCAGATCTGGTTCAAGTTCCACTCCTTCAACTTCAACATTCCGCTTAGGCACTCGGAGACACTTCTTTAACTGAGACACATGGAACACATCATGTACAGCTGATAAATGTTCTGGTAATTTCAAGCGATATGCCACTTTTCCAAACCTCTCCAAAATTTGATATGGTCCAATGTATCGAGGTGCCAACTTTCCTTTAACACCAAAACGGTTAACTCCCTTCATTGGTGATACTTTTAGATATACAAAATCTCCTTTGTTGAATACCAATGGTCTCCGTCGTCTATCCGCATAACTCTTTTGGTGGGATTGAGCTATTTTCAAATTACTTTGTATTTGCCTAACCTTGTCTTCCATTTCTTTCACAAGGTCAACTCCAAAGAATCTTCTTTCTCTGGGCTCCGACCAACTCAGCGATGTCCTGCACCTACGGCCATAGAGTGCTTCAAATGGAGCCATTCTAATGCTTTCCTGATAACTATTGTTATATGAGAACTCGGCCAAAGGTAAGCATTCGTCCCACTTGTTGGAATAATTAAGGACACAACACCTTAACATATCTTTAAGCACTTGATTGACTCTTTCAGTCTGTCCATCAGTCTGCGGATGATAAGATGTACTATACAGAAGTTTAGTACCCAATGAAGCATGTAAGTGTTTCCAAAAACTGGAGACAAACTGTGTACCCCGATCGGACACTATAGTCTTGGGTACTCCATGCAAACTCATGATTCTTGCTAAGTACATTTTGGCATATTGGATCGTAGGATATATTGTCTTGACTGGAAGAAAATGTGCTGACTTAGTGAGTCGATCTACAATAACCCATACTGAGTCAAATCCCTTTGATGTCTTGGGTAGACCAACAATAAAATCCATACTTATGTCCTCCCACTTCCAAGATGGAATAGGCAATGGTTGTAATTCACCAGCAGACCTCAAATGTACAGCTTTCACCTTTTGACAAGTATCACACTTTGCTATATATCTAGCAATCTCTATTTTCATTTTAGTCCACCAGAATCTTTGCTTCAAGTCATGGTACATCTTGTTACTTCCCGGATGGATAGATAACCTAGTAGCATGTGCCTCCTCTAGAATTGATTGTCGCAACTCAGGAACCTTTGGTACCACCAGGCGATCCTTGAACCACAACACATCTTTATCATTTATGCTGAAGCATTCTGCTTTTCCATTCTCAACTCTTTCCTTGATATGGGCTATACCCTTGTTTTCCTTCTGAGCAGCAATAACTTGATCTTGAATAGTGGCTTCTACAATTATGTTGGTCAAACTTCCTTGTTGAATTACTTCTATATTCAACTTTTCCATTTCTTGACATAAAGTCAAACCCATTGTTTTTTCTTTGCCGGACAATTACAATAACTTTTTATGATCGAGAGCATCTACAACTACATTTGCTTTACAGGGTGATAATGTACTTCCAAATCATAATCCTTAATCAGTTCTAACCATCTTCTTTGTATCATGTTCAACTCGATTTGAGTAAAGATATACTTTAAGCTCTTGTGGTCAGTATACATATGGCATGTTTTACCAAGCGGTAATGCCGCCAAATCTTTAGAGCATGAACCCATTTGCTAACTCCAAATCATGAGTAGGATAGTGTTCTTCATGTTGCTTAAGTTGCACGGACGCATAGGCAATGACTCGGCCTTCTTGCATCAACACACATCCAATACCAATACGAAGCATCACAATAAACATCAAATGGCTTCTCGATATTAGGTTGAGCTAACACAGTGCGATGAGTCAATGACCTTTTTAAAGTTTGGAAAGCCTCTTCACAATCGATGACCGAGACAAACTTGACTTGGTTCTTCAACAATTCAGTTATGGACTTTGATACTTTAGAGAAATCTAGAATAAACAAGCGGTAATACCCGCCAATCCTAGAAAACTCGAACTTGATGAAGCTGTGGTTGGTGATTTCCAATCAAGCACATCCTTCACTTTGCTTGGATCAACAACAACTCCTTCAGCTGACAAAACATGTCCAAGAAATTGCACTTCCTTAAGCCAAAAATCACACTTGTTGAACTTAGCATACAATTGATGTTCTCTCAAACGAGTCGAACAATTCGAGGTGTTCTCGCATGTTACATCTTATTCTTGGAATATACTAGTATATCATCTATAAATACCACTACAAACTTGTCTAGCTCAGGCATGAATCTTTGAGTTCATCAAATACATGAAATGAGAAATTTGGAGCATTGGTCAAACCAAAAGACATCACCAAGTATTCATATAATCCGTATCTCGTGGTAAATGCCGTTTTGGGAATATCTTGAGCTTTATCTTGATTTGATGATACGATCTCAAATCTATCTTGGAGAAAACTTTGGCTCTGGCCAACTGATCAAAAAGCAAATCTATCTGAGGTAATGGATACTTATTCTTGATGGTCACTTCATTCAACGGACGATAGTCAACACATAACCTCGTGGTCTCATCTTTCTTTTTCACAAAAATTGCGGACATCCCCAAGGTGAGGAACTAGGTTGGATAAACCCCTTCTCAATTAATTCTTGTATGGCGAGCCTTCAACTCGGCCAATTCCTTAGGTGGCATTCTATAGGCTCTCCAGAAATCGGAGCTGTTTCTAGGTTGTAACTCTATGTTAAATCTGTACATCCCTATCGGTGGTAGACTGGTAAATCTTGAGAAACACATCGGAAATTCACGTACCACCCGGATATCTCTAATCTCTTTGTGGCGGTTGCACAAACTCGCCCAATCGATCTTCTTAAGGTTGGAAGTTGGATGAGAAGTTGAGAATTACTATTAGGCAAACTTACTCTTAAAGTCCTATTCAAAGCATCTATAATAGCCTTATCTTTGATACATCCAATTCATTCCCAAGATTACATCTATATCTTGATCCTTAAGGATAATCATGGTAGTGGGAAAATATGCCCACCCAGGTTTACGGTACTGGTATACCATTTCTTTAGTACACGACGCGTCCCTCAGGCGATTGTATAAAAAACTTTCCTTTGTTGCCCCAATTGAAATTTCATGCTTCACGACAAATGTTTTATTGATGAATGAATGCGATGCGCTTGAGAATCAAAAAGTATAAGCGCAGGTGATTGGCAGCAGAAACATACCCATCATCATCGGCTCCCCCTCGGAATTTCTCGGCTTGAATATAGAACACTCGTCTGTCTTCCTCTCATCTTTGCCCTTCCGAGCATTACGATTGTGGTTCTTGTTTGGTGCTGACCACTGTTGTTGATTGGCGGGGGCCTTACGATAATTTTGATTAGCCTACCTAGGGTATGGACATTCCACGGAGAAATGACCCGATCCTTCCACAATTATAACATGGATAGTTGTGACTCGTGACGTTGGAGCATTGCCACCAGGAGCATTGGTTGTTGTGAGTTCGGATAGGTTATAGCAGAGACGGACATTTGATTGTTGTCCGGCTTGAAACTGCGGCGGACGATAAGGAGGACGATAATGGTTTACTGGATGATAAATCACTCTCTGCCTCTTTTGGTTTCCACCAAAAGGTCCAGACGGCACATTCTTTTTCTTCTTGAGCTCCTTATACTGCCGATACTTTGCCTCTGAAGCAATTGTAATATTTACTACCTCATGATAAGTGATATTGGTACAGGCTGCCATCATTGTCTGTAGTTTGGTATTCAGACCTCTCATGAACCATTTCTTTTTCTTGGCATCCGTATTGACATGTTCAGATGCATCCTGCGACAGATGATTGAATCTTCCCACATACTGCATAACCGTTTGATCCCCTTGCCTCAAAGCAAGGAATTCATCCAGCTTCATAGCCATCACTCCTTCTGGGATATAATGGGCTCTAAAAGCAGTGCGAAATTCTGTCCAAGTTAACGGAATGCCTGCGGGTTGCATGGCCATCAGATTTGCATACCAAGCACCAACTGCACCTCTAAGTTGCTGGGCAGCAAACACCGGTTTCGAAACTCATGCGAGTGAATAAGATCAAATTTACGCTCCATGGTCCTAAGCGGTCCATCGACCTCGAGTGGTTCATACGCCTTGGTAAACAGGGGGTTTTGTATCCGTGAAATCCACATAGGTAGCCTCATGCCTGTTATGATTGCGGCCATGGTTTCCATGCATCTGATTCTGATTACTTTGAGCCATCTCATGAAGCAAACAAGAATTTTCCACAGTCACATTGACTAATGCAGCGATAGCATCAGCCAGATTGGTCAGCATTGGTGGCGGGTTGGGGATATCATCATCATCTTGTGAAGTACCAGGAATATGCGATCCCCGCATATGAAACCAAACTTTATTCCCAAGCCTTTATTGGATCACACAAAAGCTTACTCCAGACACATTACATAGGGTTTACTACTATAAACACCAGACCCTATAAGTACCAAAACAAGATACATAGCCTAACCATAATTAACTATTATACAACTCTACTCTTTTCTGTGATTACTTCAAACTTCAGGCTCGGTATCCATTCCGGAATTATTACCGCCTTCATCATCACTTTCATTGATCATTACTAATTCTTCAGGATCTTCTTCTTCTTCCTCTTCCGATTCGCTATCATTGGCAAGGATGACACCTGGGTCCATGGCATCAGCTTGAGGCTCATGATTCGGGTTTAGTAGATTGCTAAGCCTATGCACTTCCTCGTGTAGATAGGTATTATGTTCTTCTAAATCTTCTACATAGAACTCTAGCTCATGAGTTCTAGCTCTAGCTACATTTTTCCCTCTGCCAAGCCTCATTTCGTCCCTCCACCGCATGCGAACTAATATACTTTCGCAGCCTCGTGTGTGCGGTGGTGAGGCGCCTCAATTGATCTGTAATTCTCCTACCAGATAGCATCCAAAGCCCTATCTCTAGTAGCTTGTGCTAATTCTATAGAAATTCTTTGTATCCTTTGCTTGGGGATTAGGCCTAGAGGCGCTCATTGCTAGCACCATCGTTTCTAGGGGCAAGTTGGTGACGAGGAACTCCCTTTGGTCCCAGTGGACTTACTAGGCGTCATCTTGGCACGAGCCATCTTGTAGGAAACCAATTTAATCCAAGTAAGACCACTTGATCAAAGTCTAAAGAGCAACTATGATGGATTACATTCCTCAAACCGGACTCACTACTCAACTCCTGGACTAAGAGGTGAAGGAAGTAACGAGTGAATTATTCATGATGCATGAATCGTTCTTACGAACAAAAACATCAAAGTTTATAATGCACATAATCAACATTTTTTTTATATAGGGCATAGTAAGATTACTACTCCACCACACAAGACCCTTTTAATCAAATAAGGAATGGTGAGAAAGAAATAAGACAAGTCAGAAGCAATTTGGACCAAATTAATCCAGTTAAATTTAGTCATCCCAAATCATTTTGAAGTTTTCGTAAACCAATACCACAAAAACTTTGTAACGATGTTCTGATACCATTCTGTGGTAGAACCTCCTGAATTATAGGACCCACATACATTTGTCACTGTCCAAAGACCTTTGACAACAATGCATATGTTCCTGGTGACTTAAGAAGTCTGTCGGGTGTCCTCGGGGAACCCCGAATCATCCACGATTTCCGAGCAGGATCACATTACAGAGTCATTGCAGTATTACAACAGTTTATTCAAATAAATACATCAGAGTAAAAGTAGCGGAAGACTTACAATAACATAGTTTACAAACCATTTGTTTCAAACCATACAACTAAGTTCGATATTAATACAAACCAAAGTAGTGGAGCGGCATTATAATATAATACAAAACACACAATGAGGCTTGCTTACGCCCAAAGGCCACACAATACTTCTCAACGCCATCACAAGGTACAAGCTGTTGTCATGCAAAGCACGATCCAAAACAGATCTGCTCATGAGGCTCACCTGCAACAAGGGTCAACGAACCCTGAGTACAAAAGTACTCAACAAGACTTAACCGAAATAAGAACTAATAACTCAGGAATGCAGGCTCAGAGATTCAAGGTATGGTTTTAGCAATAATCAAAGTTATTTTGCGTAAAAGCTCTTTGACAAAATTCTTTGTTTCAACAGTTTAAACTTCATACAATCATATACAAAGATGACATGATCCGTAATGAGATCATGAAACTTCATATCCAACACCTTCATCAACCATTCTCAAGTTCCAGTTATTAATTACTACGATGATGAAGAGTGAGTTGAGTCTCCATAACCGAGGAGCAACGGCGATTCGAACCGATTATAAACCCAGCTGGGGATTCCATACCACACGACATATGCAGGTCCCTGACCTACATATACCAACCTATTCTCGGATCCTCTAAAACAAGAACGGGTCCACGCCACCCGAGAATACAGTACTCCACCATTCCAGCCCATTGCCACGTGGGTACACGCTATTCCCGCCATCTCTCCACTCCCAGTGCGCGAGTAGCCATTCTCGTAATAGAATTGCCAAGATCAGGCTTACCGGAGTATGTGGTTAGTACTACAAATTCTCACCTCATGCAATTCAACAACGGACGTGCCTTAATCGACACAGGCGGAAAGATCCCGCTCACAAGACCTCCATGTCTTGTGGCTCACACACACCGAGTCCGCCCGATCTAGATTTATTACTCCACATTCCCATATCACATGCTAACATAATTAACCAATGTTCCATTTAAAACTTGCAGGTGGCAGGTAGTCACCCGACTTTCATCGTTCTACGCATAGCTAAGCAAAACTAGGCATATACGAGTTCAAAACTGGTAATATGGTAAATATGGAATAACAAGGGTGGTAATGCACCAATTAGGCTCTTACTTAACTCTTAATCACTTAATGCAGTAACGGAAAGCAAAAGCAAAATTAATTTGTAAAACACAAGGTAGGGTTGTATGCATCCGGGGCTTGCCTTCGTTGACGGAAAAGTTCGGCTCTTGCGACGCTTCACAAGTCTTCGATCCGACCTCAACAGACAGATCAACCTCCTCCGCAACTTGATTAACTACCACGTGTTCACCTTCGTTTACTACATGTAGTAACATTGCCATGTTTAACATGATGCGGAATATGAAACATGATGCTCGATGATGGATGCAAAAATTAATAAATTGGATACAATTTTCCTTCGCAGCACAGTTACAAACCAAACTAACCAAACCATATTCGTAACTGATGTGACCACACCAGCACCGATCACCTTGGTGAACTCTCCGACCACTATGGTGAACTATCCGACCACTGCGGTGAACTATCCGACCACTACGGTGAACTATCCGACCACTACGGTGAACTATCCGACCACTACGGTGAACTATCCGACCACTACGGTGAAATATCCGACCACTACGGTGAACTATGCGGAGCAAAGATCGTCGGTGAGGGAGAACCAGCGACTACAGTGATCAAAATGAGTAAACAACAACTGACTATGGACTACAGCATCAAAACGAAACCGTAAGTACACTGATTACAGACAACGGCTCACTGAAAGACTCTGGCCACGATGACACGCCCGCAGCGGTGAAGTTGCTGACCTCGAGGAAGAAAAACATGGACAGTGAGTTCTCGGCAATTGCAGGCGATCAATGCTAGCTGGCTGGATTCGCAAGGAAAAGACGGAACTAGGACGGCCTTTACTGAGATGGCAGCAAATACTGGGGAGCGATGCAAGCTTGATGGAGCGATGACAACGGCGGTGGTGAAAACAAAGGAAGAAAACGCAGCGATGACGATGTCTTGGTACTTATAGCAGCGCGCAGAAGCTCAAGGAAGCCACGACGGAGCCGTTTCCATGCCGGTAGCGACATCAAGGACGGCCACGACGCTACCTGGAGCGCCGAAGAAGGTCCGACGGCAATGTAGCTTAGGCGGTGAACACTGTTCACAGAAATTACAAAATTGCCATACGCCAAAATTCACAATTTACTCTCAAATTTTTCATAACAACTCAAAAATCTCCAAAAACAAAAGTTGTTCAAAATCGAAAGTTCTACTACTTTGCTTCTATAACCATCTCCTAATTCGGTCTAGATTTTGAAATGGATTTTCAGGGTAGGATTTGAATGCTGAAAAGCGGGGTTTTCTCGAAAAATTCAAAAATCCAAGCAAACTTTGAATTTAAGTCAAACAATACAATTCAACACATACCACATGAATATAAACTTGTTTTAGTGTATGCATCTCAAAGTTTTCACCAAATGTCAAATGCTTTGTAATGCATATGATGACATGTCAGGTTTTAGTATTTTAAACACCCGAGGTGTTACATTGATGAAAGGTACTCTCTAGTCGGGCTTATGGGTGGTCGGAGGTGGCTCGGTGGTGCTCGATGCCAGAACCGTAGCCACCAATTGCTGGTCTGGAGGCTTGTCGACCGTGGGATCTTTCTCTTCGATGGAAGGCGTGAGCAGGTCTTGGACGAATACGCCATGTGGGACTTTGGCTCGGGATGATCCTAACTTTGACAGCGCATCTGCTGCTTGATTTTTGTCCTAGACCACGTGTGTGTACTCGATGCCATAGAACTTGCCTTCTAGCTTTCTAATCAATTTACAGTATGCATCCATCTTTTCGCTGGTCGTGTCCCAGTCCTTGTTGAGTTGGTTGATGACCAGAGCCGAGTCTCTGTAGACATAGAGACGTTTAACACCATGCTCAACCGCAATGCGCAAACCATGTAGGTATGCTTCATATTCGGCGGCGTTATTAGATGCTGGTAAATAAATCCTGAGGACATACCGGAGCTGCTCCTTGGATGGTGACACGAAAAGGACTCCTGCTCCTGCGCCGTCGATGTTGAGGGAGTCGTCGAAGTACATCTTCCAATACTCGTCGGGCCCCTGAGAAACAGGCGTGCTTAAGTCTGTCCACTCGACGATGAAATCGACAAGTGCCTGAGACTTGATTGTAGTACGGCTTGCAAATTCCAAGGAGAAGGGGCATAGCTCCATTGCCCATTTGACGATGCGCCCATTCGCATCCTTGTTGCTAATGATGTCTCGCAGAGGGTACTCAGTCATGACCACCACACGATATCCATCGAAGTAATGTTTCAACTTTTGAGATGTTATCAGTATGGCGTAGATCAATTTCTGAATCTGAGGGTACCTGGTCTTGGATTCATTAAGTACCTCACTGATGAAATAAATTGGTCGCTGTACCTTATAGACGTGGCTGGGCTCGTCGCGCTCGACCACCATGGTAGTGGAGACCACTCGATTAGTCGCTGCAATGTAAAGCAGGAGTGTTTCATCCTCTCTGGGAGCAGTGAGGACCGGAGGTGACGTAAGGTATTGTTTCAGCTGTGTGAAGGCAGCGTCTGCTTCCTCCGATCACTCAAACTTTTCGGATGCTTTGAGCAGTTTAAAGAACAGTAATCCTTTTTCGCCTAATCTTGATATGAAATGACTGAGAGCTGCCATGCATCCGGTAAGCTTCTGAACATCCTTCACCTTTTCTGGCAGCTACATGTCCAAGATAGCTTTGACTTTCTCCCGGTTAGGGCGTATGCCGTCGTGACTGACGACGTTGCCAAGTAGTATGCCAGAAGGAACACCAAAGATGCACTTCTTTGGATTTAATTTCCATTGGAATGTGTTAAGAGCTGCAAAGGTGCATTCTAGGTTGTCAACAAGGGTATATGCTTCCTTGGTTTTGACAAGTACATCATCAACATAAGCCTCGACGAGTTCGTCTTTTATCTCGTCTTTGAGGCAAGCCTATATAGCGCGTTGGTAGGTAGCCCCGGCGTTCTTGAGCCCAAACGACATAGTCGTGTAGCAGTAGGCACCGAAAGGCGTGATAAAAGATGTCTTGATCTGGTCGTCCTTTTTTAGAGCGATCTGGTGATAACCAGAGTAGCAATCGAGAAATGAAAGCAGCTCACAACCGGCGGTTGAATCTACGACCTCGTCTATGCGAGGTAAGCCAAAGGGGTCCTTAGGGCAGTGTTTGTTGAGATTAGTGTAATCAACGCACATTCTCCATTCATTATTCTTTTTGCGTACAAGAACCGGGTTGGCTAACCACTCTGGATGATACACTTCTTTAATAAATCCGGCTGCCAAAAGCCGTGTAACTTCTACCCTAATCGCCTCCTTCTTGTCGCGAGCAAACCGTCGTAGCTTCTGCTTGATAGGTTTGGCCTTGCCGTTGACATTCAAGGAGTGCTCGATCAAGTTCCGAGGTACACCGGGCATGTCAGCAGGTTTCCATACGAACACATCCATGTTGCTCCTCAAGAACCTGACGAGCGCGTCTTCCTATTTGGGATCCAGGTTGGCCCCGATAAGGGCCGTTTTGCTAGGATCGCCGTCAACCAGCTGGATCACCTTGTGCTCCTTGGACTTGGTGTTCTTGCATGGATCCTCGAGTTCTGGGATCTCCAGGTGGTCGGCCGAGGTCTTCTTGGCGTCGAGCATGGTCTCGGCCATGCGAATAGAGAGGTCGTGAGCCTCTGCTATTTTGAAGATGTCGTCTTCGCAGGTATAAGCTGCATATACGTTGCCCCTGAGGGTTAGAACTCCTTTCTCGGTAGGCATCTTCAGCACCAGATACCTGTAATGAGGTATGGCCATGAACTTGGTGAGCGATGGTCAACCCAGGATAGCATGGTAGGTGCCGTCAAAGTCAGCGACCACGAAGTTGACGTAGTCGGTACGGAAGTGGTCTGGGGTCCCAAATTGCACAGGTAGCCTGATCTACCGAGAGGTGTAGAGATCTGTCTGGGGAGAACACCCTTGAACTATGCCGCGTATGGCTTGAGATCCGCCTAGGTTATCTTTAGTGCTGGCAGACTATTCTTGAATAGTATATCGATGGAGCTGCCGCCGTCAATCAGCACCCTATCGAACTGAACCTTGTTGATGCAAGGATCGAGGACCAGAGGAAAACGTCCTGGCTCGGGTATTGTGGCCCATTGGTCCTTTCTGCTGAAGGAGATCTCGCGGTGAGACCAAGGAGGGATTCACGGATCGGTGATGAGGTTGTCGGCGTAGGCCACATTTAAGCAGGCGCGGGCGAGCAGCTTGCATTCTCGTTTGGTCTCGATGGACACTTTGCCTCCAATGATGGTGTGCACGTGATCGGTTGGCTTGACATACTTGTGGCAGGGACCTGCATCTTCATCGTCGTTGTCCTCGTCGCGCTGTTCCCCTGCGTCGTTAGGCTTGTCGGACGTATCCAGAGCCTGTTGACGCGCGTAGATAGACTTGAGAACGCGATAGTTCTCCATGGTATGGTTTGACTTGGGATGAAGCTGGCAGGGCCCTTTCAATGCTTTGGCGTAGTCTTCTTCGTAGTTACGACGTCCGCCACCTTTTTTGACGGTGTTGACCTCGCCGTCGTCTTCCCGAGCACGCTTGCCCCTATAATCGTCACGGCGGTTACGCCGCTGATTACGTTGGTCGCGGTGGTCGCGGGAGTCGTTGCGCTGGTTGCGGCGGTCAAAATTGTCATTCCGACCATGGTTGCCGCGGTAATCATTGCGGTGTGGGGGGTGGTCGGAGCGCGGGACCCTTGCTGCTTCTTCGATAATTATCTTTTTAGCGTCATTGGCGTCCGCATATTTCTTAGTGGTGGCCAGGAGCGCTGTGACCGATTTAGGTCTCTTGCGGAGGAGCTTGTCCCTTAGAGCGTCGTGGAAGCGGAGGCCAGTGATGAAAGCCTCGATTGCCTCGTTGTCGGAGATTGACAGGACCTTGATGCGCATCTCCGAGAAACACCGGACGTACTCGCGCAGTGGCTCATCTTTCCGATCTCGAATCCGCTATAGATCATATTTGTTGTCGGGTTGCTCGCAAGTGGCAATGAAGTTGTCGATGAAAGCTTGCTTGAGTTCTTGCCAGGAGTTGAAGTAGTTTGCCGGCAAGCTGACCAGCCATTGGTGACCTGCATGACCCACAGCGATTGGGAAGTAATTAGACATGACGTGCTCGTCAGCCATGGCTGATCTGCACGCGGTTTCGTAGAGCATGACCCATAATTCGGGGTTCTCCTTGCCATCATACTTCTGAAGTTTTTCGAGCTTGAAGTTCTTGGGCCATATGACTTGGCGGAGGTGTGGAGTAAACTGCTTCAAACCCGGCGGGCCGTGGACAGTATCATATTCCATACGGCGATAGCTTTCATGGGATGCACGATCGTTGGCTCTCTGGTTGATGCGATCGCGCAGATCACGTCCTCCGAGGTAATGGCGGAGATCGTTATTGCCATCACAGCGATCTCGGTTGCCATCTAGATTAGCCCTGTGACCACGGTTTTCGCGGTGATTATTGCGGTTGTCTCGGCAGTTGTCGTCCCGAACGTCATGGCGGTCGTCCTCCCAACGGCGGTTGTCATCCCGACCACCGTCATGGCCACTGTTTCCACCTTGATAGTTGTCTGATGGGTCATTGTTGCGCGAGCCACGTTGGTTGGGTGGCTGTGAGTGACTTGAGTATTGGCGGCTGTGGCTTGACTCAACTGAGACGGATGGAGCCCGGGCCTGATTTACGATCTCTGCGGTCTGGGCCATAGCAGCCGTCAGGTAAGCTTGTATATCATCGCGAATTGCCTGGGTTTCCAGGGTATTGGGTAGCCGTTGCATTGTCGCCATAGCAACGGCCACGTTGGCGCTTGGAGTCCTGAAGACCTATTTATCCCCCACCCTGTCAAAGGCATTGTTGAGGTCGCGTGGCTGGACCCTTATGCGTCGTGCTTCTTCCGCCTCGGCTTCAATTTGTCGACGATTAAACCGATCAATATTGCGTGCTTCACGTGCTAGCCTTTCTTGCTCTGTCTCGCCGACTGCCGGTGGTTCGTCATTACTGACAACGTTGATCAAGCCTCTTCGCCTTGGTGGGAAGGACGGGAATCGCGGGTATCTCGGGGCGTGGTCTGGGATATCTAGATCGTATTCGATGCCTTCATCGTCGTGATTCTAGAGCTCGGTGCGAACAGAGGCATTGGATGCAGTGCCGAACGAGGAGCTTGAGCCACCCTCTTGAACTGTGTGGACCAATCCTTCTTGACAATATTCAATCCGGACCATGTTGACGAAGTTGCGTGGCTTTGGCCGAGGTCGGGGTACAGAACACAGACCCGAGCAGTGTTGTATGTTGTAAGCGTAGTTGGAGGCAGCGTTTCGTAGGCCGTAGGGCTGGGCCTGGTAGTTCTCCATCGAGGCTTCATATTCGGAGAGCCAGAGATCCATCGCAGGGGCTGGCCGGTGATGAACGGAGCGCCCTTTAGGAGTAGATGTGACCACGAGATCTATACCGAGTCGTGCATGACGACTGGCCCGAGCTGGTCGAGTAGATCTGTTGTGGGTAGCGGTTACCTACTCATTAGGTTGACTTTGAATTGAACTTACCAGAGCTAGGGTTTCGGCAAGTTTGGTGCCGACCCGATCAATGGAGTCGAGCAGGTCGGCGTTGTCGATCTACTTCCCTTTGTAGCGAGGAAGTGGACGACGGGTTATCGGTGTGGCTAAAGGCGATGCGGGTGTGATCTGAGCTAGATCCACCATGGTCGGAGCCAGATCCACCGTGGACGGAGCCAGATCCACCGTGGTCGGAGCCGTAGCCGATGTAGGTGAAGCAGCGGTCGACACAGATTGAATTCGTGCCTCCTCCATGATCATGGCGATGAAGTCGTCGGAGCCGGTGGTCCAGGTGATCTGACCAACGGTGAACGTGAGGCCGTTCGGTGTAGCCATGGAGCCAGGGATGATGACCATCTTGTTCGCTTGGAGAGCAGTACGCACACCCCCTACCTGGCGCGCCACTGTCGACAAAATATGGTCGGCAGTCTACCTAGGGGTATGCCCAAGGTAGTAGATTGTCGACAGACAGATGCGCAAGTCACAAACAAGATGGTGACGCAGGTCAGACACGAGGTTTTATCAAGGTTCGGCCGCCAAGAAGGCGTAATACCTATGTCCTGCGTTTGATTGTATTGCTGTATGTCAATGAGAGATGTCTTTTAGAGGGGTCCCCTGCCCGCCTTATATAGTCCGAGGGCAGGGTTACAAATCTAGAAACTATTCCTAGCCAGTTACAATTGCCATAGGTGGCCGGATAAGGATTCCTATTCTAACCGACCAAGATCTTGCTTGATCGCCAAATCTGTCTTGACTCCTTGCGCGGGACTCCGAACAGGTTGACCGGGCCGCGCGTTGTCTTTTGGTGGACCGGACCCTCTGATCTGGGTCAGCCCAAGCCTAGCCGTAAGGGTATAGGGGTTAATACCCCCACAGTCACCATGCCGCATCTAGAACCCTGGTCGGAAACACATTCCGACAAGGCTTCTACTGGCCGACCATGGTAGCCGACGCTGAACATATTATGCGCACCTGTGAAGGGTGTTAGTACTACGCCCGATAGACCCACCTACCGGCCCAAGCACTCTAGATGATCCCCATCACATGGTCGTTCATGGTCTAGGGCTTGATCTGGTCGAACCTCTCAAGAGGGCACCTGGGGGCTATACGCACTTGCTTGTCACCATAGACAAGTTTACAAAGTGGGTAGAGGCTCGACCGATCTTCATGATCAAGTCCGAGCAAGCCATGTTGTTCTTCCTTGACATCGTCCATCGCTTTGGGGTCCCAAACTCCATTATCACGGACAACGGCATGCAGTTCACCAGAAAGAAGTTCCTCCGATTCTACGATGAATATCACATCCACATCGATTGGGCCACCGTGGCGCACCCCCGCACGAACGGGCAGGTCAAGCGCGTGAACGACATGGTCCTATAAGGCCTCAAGCCTAGGATCTTCAACCGGTTGAACAAGTTTGGTGGACATTGGGTCGTGAAACTTCTCATGATGCTCTAGAGCCTGAGGACGACCCCCAGCCGGGCCACCGGCTACACACCATTCTTCATGGTCTATAGTTCTGAGGCTATCCTCCCGACCGACCTCGACTATGGAGCGCCGAGGATTAGGGCATACGACGAACAGGGAGCTGAGGCGTCCCTCGAGGATGCCATGGACCAGCTAGATGAAGTGTGTGACATCACCCTCCTCCGCTCGGCCAAATACCAGCAAGCTTTGTGCTGGTACCACAGCTATCGAGTGCGGGGTCGACCCTTCAACATCGGGGACTTGGTGCTCCGTCTCATCCAGAGCAATAAGAATCGCCACAAGCTCTCTCCACCGTGGGAGGGACCGTATATTATCATGGAGGTGCTCCGACCTAGCGCCTACAAGCTCAAAACCATCGACGGTGAAGTCTTAGTCAATGCCTAGAACATCGAGCAGCTACATCGCTTTTACCCTTAATATACGCACACTTTCTCTTATCAGTTTCGTTGTCGACTCCTTGACCTTTAGTGACACACGACCCCGGCAACGGCAAAGAGTCGTGCCACACTTGGGGGCTAATAAGAGCATATCTATCGGGTAGACAGTCTCTACGTCCGACCCTTTCTCACGATTAAGACCTAGAAGTGAAGTTTGCGGAAACAAACACTGAGTAAAACTGGTCGGACTGCGAGAAACCTACACCTCGGTGGCTATGGCATCTTTGCTCACCAGCATGATCAGAGTTTTTTCCACACCCTGGGCTTTTTGGCCTTAGCCACGGAAAGAGTCGGTACGCTTTTAAGAGTCTATCCGCCTAGCAAACATTCTCTGTGCCTGACCCTCTCGCACGTTGAGACCTAGAAGCTAGGGTTGCAAAAATGAACGCTGAGTAAAACTGGTCGGACTACAAGAAACCTACTCCTCAGCGGCTACAACGTTTTTGCTCACCAGTGTAATCAGAGTTTGTTCACCCGCACCCTGGGCTTTATGGCCCTGATGATGGAAGGGGTCGGAAAGAACTAACCTTTTCATACAAAAGGGGAGAAGGGCCAAAAAGCTGTTTGGTCATAATGAAATTAGAGAGCTTGTCCATTTATTATAAGTTCGCCGCTTAGCTTATTTGCCTGACTAAATTCTTGGGGGATGATCTCATCCTCTATCTCCACAGAAAAGCCCTATGTCAGCGAGTCACATAAGTCGATTGGATAGCTTGGCCATTGCCGAGAGATGGGTAAGGAGTAGTAGAATGCCCCATGCGGGTTATTCTGACTCCGTCATGAACGACGGACCTGGATTCCACTTGAACATATCTGGTAAGAGCTCTTCAAACCCGTCACTCATGCCATCTAGGTAAATCCTATGCCAATGGGTCACCCAAGTTGATTGGATGGCTCGAAACCGCTGCCGAGAGACGGGTTACCCTTAATTTATGTATGTTTTCTCTTATTAACTTTGCTATCGAGCCTCGACCCCAGCAACGGTAGGGGGTCGACCCTCACTCGGGGGCTGGCAAGAGTGTCTATTCGGTAGACATTCTCTAAGCCTGACCCCTTTCTCACGCTAAAACCTAGAGGCAAGGTGTGCGGAAACAAACTCTAAGTAAACCTGGTTGGACCACAAGAAACCTATGCCCCAGTGGCTACGGCATTTTTGCTCACCAGCATGATCATAGTTTTTATCCCCGTACCCTGAGCTTTAGCCTCCGCCTTCCCTGGAAGGGTTTGGAGGGGCCCACCTATGGAATCTTCATCGAGGAGAGGTCGGCAGGTCGCCCAAGTCGATTGGATGGCTCGGGCCACTATCGAGAGACGGGTAGGGAGAATCAGGATGCCTCATGTAGGTTACGCCAACTCCATCACAAACGATGGATCCGGACCCTACACGGACATATCCAGTAAGAGCTCCTCGAACCCATCACTCGAGCCATCGAGGTAACTTTACCAACCCCCACTTTACTTTTCTAGTACATGAGCATTTATTCATCTATTCTCATGCATGCATTCATACATTTATTCATACATTCATCTCATACATCCAAGTATTGCATATGAAATTATTGCATCACAACGCTTCGCGTCGCATCACAAAGCGGTAGTCATCTCATTCGACATGAGTGGCGACCGACTAAGGTTCGAAGGCCGGCCAACGAAGGGCTCGAGGCCACCTCATGTCAAACAGAGCTAGGGGAGAAAAACAGAGATGAGCCCCAGCGGCCCTTGGCTGACCCCACTTAGAAGCAGACAGGGACATCTCGACCTTTCTCGTTCGATCCTAACCTCGAGCCAAGCCCACAGAATCTTCATCGAGGAGAGGCCAGTGGGCCACCTGAGTTGGTCTCCAAAATGACTCGGGCATCTATCGGGAGGCGGGTTAAGGAGTAGTGGAATGCCACATGAGGGCTATGGCGACCCCATTAGTGAATGACAGACCCGGATTCCACTCGAACATGCCCATTAGCGAGCTCGCTGAGCGCGACACTCGAGCCATCGAGTCAAGTGTCGTTAGCTTAGCCCCTCCGATTGCGGTAACCATGGACGGGGTGACGTATGAAATTCGGCCGACCCCTACCGAGCCCAACAGGGCTCGGGGGCTCGAGCCGACCGACCCTAGCTTGGGAATCCAAATGACCGAGGTTCGAAGGCCAGCCCGCAAAGGGCTCAAGGCTGCCTCGCGTTGAACAGAGCCAGGGGAGAAAATGCAGATGAGCCCCAGCGGCCTTCGCCCAACACGCTTAGAAGCAGACAGGGTCATCTCAACCTTCTCGTTCAATCCTAACCTCGAGCCGAGCCCACAGAATCTTCATCGAGGGGAGGCCAGCGGGCCACCTGAGTTACTCTCTGAAGCGACACGGGCATCTGCCGAGAGGCGGGTTAAGGAGTAGTGGAACGCCATATGAGGGCTATGCTGGCCCCATCATGTACAATGGCCTCGGATTCCACTCGAACATGCCCATTAGCGAGCTCACCGAGTGCGTCACTCGAGCCATCGAGGCAAGTGACGTTAGCTCAACCCCTCCGGTTGTGAAAACCGTAGACGGGGCGACGATCACAAAAATGAGCCGACCCTTGACTGGACCCCCGCTATGCACGGGGGCTCGAGGAAAGTTAGACTCGCAAGGAGACCGAATGCGTGGTCGCAGAACGATGGCTCAGATCCTAGGAAGGGGGTACATACGAAAATAAGAGATACTTTCTCCTACTAGTTTCGCTATCCTCTCCTTGATCTTTAGTGAGACCTGACCCCAACAATGGCAAGGGGTCGGGTCTCACTTAGGGGTTGATAAGGGTATATATACACCCTCTCTGAAATAGTCGCCATGCCCGACCCCTTCCTCACATTAAAAAACCTAGTGGCATGGTCTACGGAAATGAACGACTCAGTAAGTCTAGTCGGACTGCAAGAAACCTACGCCCTAGTGGCTACGGAACTCTTGCTTACCAGCATGATCAGAGTTTCCCTCCTACACCTCAAACTCTATGGTCTTAACAAACGGAAGCGTCAAAATGCATTAGCTTTTTTCACAAATAAAAAGGGAGGAAAAACAAATTCGTTCACACCAAAACAAAAGAACAGATTTGATCAAACGAAATGACAAGTTTGTTTAAACGATACACAGGGGTCGGAACTTGTCCGATTATGACAAAAATGATCATCAGACTAATCTGACTAACTAGCCCCTCTAGGGGAGAACTACGTCTTCTATCCTATCCGCCAGGTCCTACGAAAGGGGAGCCACCACCACTTCCATCTCCTCCAGCTCATGGAATTCATGGTTGGGCACGTAGCCATGACTCATCGTCTCTAGATCAATGTTGTTCCCATAATGAGAATGAGCAATTGCGAAGGATTAATTAACCCCGGCACGAAGGGCATTCCTCTCAAGCTGGCACACCTGAGCCGTGATCTCGATAGCATAGGGCACGAGCGAGCTGGTCCCCTCTGACCGCACCACCTGAAGATCATCGTAGACCACTCCAAGGGCGGCGCTTAGGATACCAAGCTTGTTGCTCTCTGCCTGAAGATTCCTCCTCGCCTCGACAAGATCCATAGCTAGCCTAGTGGAGACACTCTTAGCCTCTAGCTTCTAGTTCATCACGCTTTTGAGCTCGACCTGGAGGGAGCAAACCTTCTGGTACGCGTCATCGCGCTCTTGGCAAGCCTAGTCACGCTCTCGAAAAGCCTAGTCGCACTCCTCATGAGCCACGCCACGTTCTGAGTGGAGCCTCTCTGAGGTTTGGAGCAGCTCATCCTGCTCCTTGTGCATCCAAGCGACTGCCATGACATCCAGGCTCGCCCTCTTCTCCAGGGCCACGAGCTTCTCCTTAGCCCCCAACTTTAGTTCCCTTTCCTTCTCAACCTCACCCAGAAGGTCAAGAACCCACTAGTGGGTCTCGGTGTCTTTCTGGAGCAGCTCATCATGCTCCTTCCTGATCCTGGTGGCTTCCTCATCGTCCTTCCATGACCTCACCAATAGGGCCTCAAACGCCTTCTCAGCCTTGTCAGTGTCTTGATGGGCCTCGGCCACCCGCGACCGAGGACCGTCCGCCTCCTCGATGAGGGGAGTCAGCTCGGCCACCCTCTGTTGGGCGGCAACAAGCTGACCTATTACCTCCTCGCATAGCCATGCCTCCTCGACAAGGTGGTGCTAGGCCTGCTTCTATTGATGAAGGAACTGAGATTTTCCCCGGCTGCGAGCTATGAGGGACTGTAGGAAGACGATGGTTGAGATACAAAAAGCATATAAAGGAAGATAAGGGCAAAAAGTAGGACCAAACAATACCCGTCCGGAGGGAATGACGATGTCGCACAATACGCCCGTGGCGTGGTTTAGGGCCTCGAGCATGGACGCGATCCCCACGTCGAGGCTCTCCCACTCCATGCTATCGGTGGCGTCATCAAGGGTGAAGAGCATCAACGCCATTTCCTATGGATTCGTCCACCGGAGTAGGGGCTCACCCCGCGCGAGCGAGCTGCTGCCCGTTGACATTAGGGCCAGGGACGACTCCCCGTCGGCTCCAGGCGCCGCCGATCCCTCTCGCCGTGATGTCCCTGCCGGGACGCCCCCTTCCGGTGACAGAAGGGGTTAGCGGTATGGACGCCGACCCCTCTCCCAGCACCACGACTCCCGGGAACCCCTCGGCCATGTCCCCCTCCATCCAGCCCACGCCTGAATCGAAAAGCAGAGAGAAAAACACCTAAATCGAAAGAATTTGCTGATCCCGCAAACATCGGTCCACCTTCCCCCGCCCTGCCCTCGTCGCCTCGATGCCGCCTCCACGTCCTTCCACGACCATCATCAAATTGCCCCGCTCGAGTCTCCCTAGCCTGGGTCCATGGAGGAGATCCCCAACCCTACTGGGCCCCACCGCACCCTCGATCGGTGGCCGCCGGCATTGTTGCTACACCAAGTGGAGGAGGAGCAGGCAGAGCGGGGATGCGGCGCGCATGATGAACCGGTGCCCGTCGGAGTGGTACTTCTAGAATTTCCTAGAGGAGGTCATGCACGATAGCCAACCTATCCCCACTATCGCCATGAAGGAGGAGGAAGGGGAGCATGAGCATAGTACCATTGATGTGCTCCTTGAGGTGTTGCCCGGCCGCCATGCACAGGCGACGGAACTCCTCTAGCTCCTGGTGCCCGCGCCGGCGCAGCGGCGCTCCTGCTTCTCCTCTACGGGGGCGCCGCCATGGGGAAGACACGCGTGCTCCTCCTCGCTCTTTGCCACGTGCGCCCTCGCCCGGGCCGTGTCACCTAGGCCACCCTGCGCTCCCTCCCGTCCCCTCATGCACTAAGGGCGGCGAGCCGGAGCTCGGCCTGGACAAGAATGAGCCGTCGTCTCTCCGTCGGACGCCACCTGTTGAAATGCTGGTTCGCAGGTGCTCGGGTCAACACCGGCCAAGGACGCAGGAGTCCGGCTCGTGCCACCTTCCCCCAGCGGCTCCAAGGCTAGGCCATCAGCCGTTTGTGAAACATGAGGTCAGGGTCGCCACCGGCATCGAATTTGATTTTGGCCCCGAGCTTGACATGGACCATGCCTACCATGTGTTCGATGAAATGCCTGCATGGTAATTTTTTACCTCGCTTTTTTTGTTGATTTGTCCACTTTTTCTAGATTTAGGCGTTGTTGTCCTCTTTGTCAATGGCACTGCTTGTTCCCAGGTACTGCAATTTTCTGGTAGTGTTCGGCTTGAATAAACTGGTGAGGTTTAGACAGGAGCCTTTATAGGGTGTGCTCTAAAAAATGAATTGTGCAGGCCCTGAAGATTTGATTGGGACATGTTTCTTGTGATGAAAATTTGACATTTGAAATATGGTAGATGAAGTCGGGTGATCGATTCCCTTCGGTAATTTTTAGTTGTATAGATAGAGATTAAACGAGCGAAACCAATCGGAACGATGGCCCACTTGGAGCCATGACAATTCAAGCAAATCCAGTTTTCATGGAGGCAGAATTGCCAAAATCCCTTCACCTGAGTAGCACCCACTTGTGTCGGTGGTTGGGCCGAGCAGAAACCCGTGGTGCGGGCACGACAGCAGGACAAGCACCGCTCTGTGACAAAGCGAGCAATGGCTCTGGATGCCCGCGCGATGAGGCGAGCAGTGGCTACTGGTCCTACCGAGGAGAGCTGAGCTGCAGCTCCAGCAGTCCCGCGAAGTGAGGCGAGATGCACATCACGCGATGACCCGAAGCGCGTCAACTCCGACACTGACGGCAGTAGCTGCTTGTGCTTCTAACTCACGTCATCCTTGAAGATGGCGGTGTCGATGTTGAGGGGCGGGAGGGTCGGCGTCAGCAGTCAGACAGCGGCAGACATTGGATGGCGACTAGCCGCGGCGTAGGACTGTGCCTAATCCTGGCGGCTCGGGTTTTGGGTGACGCAAGTGCTTGCCAAGCGTGGTTTGCGGGTGGGGGAGGACAGGAGGAGTCATTGGTAGGTTGTTGTTGGGTTGTGTCCGCCTCTTGCCTGATTCTTGATTTGTTCTTTTCTTTGTTTTGTTTCGAGGGTCTAAATCGCTTGAGAAATTTATTAATTGTTTGATTGGGTGCTTTTGTTCATTGGTTTGATTTGATTTTTTGATATAAATCAGTTTCGGTATTTGATTTTTAGTAGCCGCTAGAGATGTTGCTGTGTCCAGGTCGATCAGGAAAGGTGATTAGATTCAAACTTTTTTGTTTTTAGTAGTCCGTTCGTTTGGCTGTGGCTTGTCGTTAACGATCGTAAATTTCTAGCCGAAACAGTATTTTTCTCTCACACAAACCAGCCAGCAGTACTTCTTCACGAACCAGCAACGAAACGAACTAGCCAACCGAACAGGCTGAGATTCGGGGACAGTTGCTGGTGTTTCTTGATCGATGGTGTTCTCAACCATGCCAGTCTGGACTTGGATTGATGCTTAAAGAACAACAGAAGATACATCTAGCCGGCGTGTGGGGCTGACCGTGCATCCATGTCAAGGGGGAGAAAATCAAACGCAGGCTAGAGGCGACTTAAGAAACCAAGGGGTATTGTGGGAATAAGAAAAAATGGGTAGGAAGAAACGCATCGCTCTTTAATGTTAGGTAAAGATAAAGATAAATAAAGATAAAAATATCTAAATTAAGTTACAGTATTGAAAATGCATAGCGCATCACGAAAGATTGTGACGTGCAGGAATACAATGCAAGTTGCTGCAGACATGTAGTTCTATGTTCTTTGGACACATTAATGTAGTATTTGCATGTGGAAGTAGGCTGATCGGCATCCAACGTAGCAGGGCACCGCACCAACATATCTACCTGGTCATATGGTTGAGCTTGCTCCACCTTTCGAAAGCCAAAGTCGATCTCCATCTGAATCCCACCGTTCTGCTGGTCAGTCTCCATTTGCTCCATGAAGGCGCTGAGAAGAACGGGCCATCCTGGAGACGCAGATACAGTGATGACCTTCTCCCGCTTGGGTCTAGGTAGAACCGCTCGACATCAGTCATCGCCAATGTCACGCCGGAGTAGGTCACCTCCATCGTTGCTCGTCGGCTGCTGCATACCTTGACCCAGCTGTAAGTGCTTTTAGCGCGTAGTGTAACGTTGAATGATGGCCGCAAACCACCCTATTCGCTTGGACTTGTTTGGCTTATAAGCCGTATTTTTTCAGCCAACGAACAGTATTTTTCTCTCACACCAAATTAGTTAACAGTACTTTCAGCCATGGCTTATGGCCAAACAAGCCCGGGCGAACAGGTCAACGTCTCCGGCCGATTCAAGACCGGTGTAGGCGATGGGTTCCAAGGAGAACTTTATCCACCTGGCATTGTGGAGGGCTGTGAAAACCTCGTAGGACATGAAGCAAGCTGGTATGAGAAACACCAAGAAAGAGATGATGACCAATAAGCTGCACATGGCGGGACGAGCCTCGTCATCTGAACCAGACAGGACAATAGGCTTGGATTATTAATAGCACTATATA